>CM068830.1:78076963-78683655 GCA_028554795.2 Sinohyriopsis cumingii | reverse complement strand
CCTATTATTTGAAGTAAAAAGCATCACCCTGTATCTAATAATATATAATGTGATTACAGATATGAGTTTAAGCTATTAACTATGCCTATTATTTTAAGTAAAATGTGTCACCCTGTATCTAATTATGTATAACGTGATTACAGTTATGAGTCTAAACTATTCCATACGCCTATTATTTGAAGTAAAATGTGTCACCCTGTATCTAATTATGTATAACGTGATTACAGTTATGAGTCTAAACTATTCAATACGCCTATTATTTTAAGTAAAAAGCATCACCCTGTATCTAATTATGTATAACGTGATTACAGTTATGAGTCTAAACTATTCAATACGTCTATTATTTGAAGTAAAATGTGTCACCATGTATCTAATAATGTATAATGTGATTACAGATATCAGTCTAAACTATTCAATACGCCTATTATTTGAAGTAAAAAGCATCACCCTGTATCTAATAATATATAACGTGATTACAGATATCAATCTAAACTATTCAATACGCCTATTATTTGAAGTAAAAAGCATCACCCTGTATCTAATAATATATAACGTGATTACAGTTATGAGTCTAAACTATTCAATGCGCCTATTATTTGAAGTAAAAAGCATCACCCTGTATCTAATAATATATAACGTGATTACAGTTATGAGTCTAAGCTATTCAATACGCCTATTATTTGAAGTAAAATGTGTCACCCTGTATCTAATAATGTATAACGTGATTACAGATATCAGTCTAAGCTATTCAATATGCCTATTATTTGAAGTAAAAAGCATCACCCTGTATCTAATAATATATAACGTGATTACAGATATCAGTCTAAGCTATTCAATATGCCTATTATTTGAAGTAAAATGTGTCACCCTGTATCTAATAATGTATAACGTGATTACAGATATGAGTCTAAACTATTCAATACGCCTATTATTTGAAGTAAAAAGCATCACCCTGTATCTAATAATATATAACGTGATTACAGTTATGAGTCTAAACTATTCAATACGCATATTATTTGAAGTAAAAAGCATCACCCTGTATCTAATAATATATAACGTGATTACAGATATGAGTCTAAACTATTCAATACGCCTATTATTTGAAGTAAAAAGCATCACCCTATATCTAATAATATATAACGTGATTACAGTTATGAGTCTAAACTATTCAATACGCCTATTATTTGAAGTAAAATGTGTCACCCTGTATCTAATAATGTATAACGTGATTACAGATATCAGTCTAAACTATTCAATACGCCTATTATTTGAAGTAAAAAGCATCACCCTGTATCTAATAATATATAACGTGATTACAGTTATGAGTCTAAGCTATTCAATATGCCTATTATTTGAAGTAAAATGTGTCACCCTGTATCTAATAATATATAACGTGATTACAGATATCAGTCTAAGCTATTCAATATGCCTATTATTTGAAGTAAAAAGCATCACCCTGTATCTAATAATATATAACGTGATTACAGATATCAGTCTAAGCTATTCAATATGCCTATTATTTGAAGTAAAATGTGTCACCCTGTATCTAATAATGTATAACGTGATTACAGATATGAGTCTAAACTATTCAATATGCCTATTATTTGAAGTAAAAAGCATCACCCTGTATCTAATAATATATAACGTGATTACAGTTATGAGTCTAAACTATTCAATACGCATATTATTTGAAGTAAAATGTGTCACCCTGTATCTAATAATGTATAACATGATTACAGTTATGAGTCTAAACTATTCAATACGCCTATTATTTGAAGTAAAATGTGTCACCCTGTATCTAATAATGTATAACGTGATTACAGATATCAGTCTAAACTATTCAATATGCCTATTATTTGAAGTAAAAAGCATCACCCTGTATCTAATAATATATAACGTGATTACAGATATGAGTCTAAACTATTCAATATGCCTATTATTTGAAGTAAAATGTGTCACCCTGTATCTAATAATGTATAACGTGATTACAGATATGAGTCTAAACTATTCAATACGCCTATTATTTGAAGTAAAAAGCATCACCCTGTATCTAATAATATATAACGTGATTACAGTTATGAGTCTAAACTATTCAATACGCCTATTATTTGAAGTAAAATGTGTCACCCTGTATCTAATAATAACGTGATTACAGATATGAGTCTAAACTATTCAATACACCTATTATTTGAAGTAAAATGCATCACCCTGTATCTAATAATATATAACGTGATTACAGATATGAGTCTAAACTATTCAATACGCCTATTATTTGAAGTAAAATGTGTCACCCTGTATCTAATAATGTATAACGTGATTACAGATATGAGTCTAAACTATTCAATACGCCTATTATTTGAAGTAAAAAGCATCACCCTATATCTAATTATGTATAACGTGATTACAGATATGAGTTTAAGCTATTCATTACGTCTATTATTTGAAGTAAAAAGCATCACCCTGCATCTAATTATGTATAACGTGATTACAGATACGAGTCTAAGCTATTCAATATGCATATTATTTGAAGTAAAATGCATCACCTTGTATTTGCTAATTTATGTGATGGTAGATATGGGTCTAAGCCATTTACTGTATATACTCGCGTATAAGCCCATTCGCGTATAAGCCCATTCGCGTATAAGCCGACCCCTAAACTGAACAGGTATAAACATTAAAAAGTGCATGACCTGCATATAAGCCAACTTACAACTCTGAGGCATCTCAAGATGCACGAGGTAAGTTCTAAATGCATTCATTTAGGCAAACCTGTATTTAAAAAAATTACATGTATACTTATCTTGAGGTTGGTGTGCAGGATTATTACAAAGAAATGGTATAAACTTGTTTGAAAAGTAATATACTTAATTTTGTTTTCTTATTGTTTCTGCCTAATTTAGATTTGTGTATAATATGATTGAACGATGACAAGAATGTAGCAATCATGAGTTCCTGTAACACTACCTCTCCCTTTTGACTCAATTATTGTTTGTTTATGCCTTATTGCATTGGACATTTTATATCAGTGCACTGGTAATTATGTTTTGACTTTGCTTTGAAATTGTAAATACCTAAACTCATTAAAATGTAATGCCAGTATGACAGCACAACGAACAAAGAATATGGTTCGATTCAACACTCGCAATTAGGTTACTGATCGTATTTTCATAATGGGGTTACCACATGTACATTGTAGGTTTGATTACGCACTGAATTAATTACATCCTTTGGAGTCGAATAATGGGCACTATTGCGCCCAACTTTTATGATATCTCCAAAATACAATAATAAAGTTTCTCAAATAATACTTCGATAATTATGCTAATACCATAAAAGCTGAGTTGTTGTTTGCTTTGATGTAAGCAACCTTACACCATACCTGTCAACTTTCATGCTGGGAGGAGAAAAAAAAACTCCTGATTTTTGGGGTCTCTCCACGCCTACCTCCCGATTTCATATCTTCCGATTTGTACAGAGAACTCCTGATTATTAAATTAGGTCTTCGATTTTCATTTCTTTTAAACAAGAAAAGTCCTACATGTTCTGTTGTATCACCTGTGAATTATTGTTGTGACGAAAGAATTATTTTAGTATAAAGAATTCGTTTGTTCACTAAATAGAATGTTAAGTTTAAACATTATTCACCAAAATTAATGATTTTTTAACCTCTACAATAATACAAAAATTATATAAAAAAAAAGAACAAAAAATAAATAAACCACAACAATAAAATCATCCACAATTAATTTCAATCCCAATAATGATCACTACGAATGCTTTAACTCCATATGCTATAGCTCCATTCCCACAAAAGAAACTTACACGAGTGAACACCTGGCATTTTTGAACCGTATATACCAATGTTAAACTGGTATAATTACCAGTCAAAATTCACTCTTATCACAAGTCAGTTTCAGGGCTTTAATGATTAACTGGCCTGTAATGCTGTCGCAAAACGAAAGACAAATTCGCTGACTATCAACATAGGAGACCCCGAAACAACAATCTTTCCATTGTGTAGAAAGTTATGTTTGTTCAGCTGAAACACAAAACTAAAATTGATTGATGTTGATCTTAGTTGATCTCTATGAGAATTTTAGCCTTTATTATTACCACTCTCTGTGAACATGTAAATTATGATGGTTATGTGCCTTGTACAAATAAACGTGCGTACCTTTTTAAAAATATTACCTCAATTTGTAGGATCGCTTATATCACTGAAAATGAGTAACTTGTGAGCGTGTGATTCAAAGTAAATGAAACAGCTATTAAGGACTAGCTGAAATGTTATCTGGAACAATGCAATTTGGTAGAAACAATGAATAAAGCAAAATCTGCATCTATGTTTGGGAATAAGTAAGGATTTAAGTGACGCTATGCAGGCTTTGCACTTTGTAAGTGCTGTACATTATAGTTCAGCATGGTCTCCCTGGTAAACTCAACTGGCCTGCGAATTATGAAGTCTGTATTTACCTTTATTTAACTTCATGTTGGAGAAATCAGAAAATATGCACATGCAAAATAATAACAAAATCAGTCATAGTACTTTATAAA
The DNA here is from genome assembly GCA_028554795.2 of Sinohyriopsis cumingii. NCBI lineage: Eukaryota > Metazoa > Mollusca > Bivalvia > Unionida > Unionidae > Sinohyriopsis > Sinohyriopsis cumingii. The sequence goes on along the minus strand of CM068830.1, from coordinate 78,679,101 downwards.
GTTTAATAATTGTTGGGTCACCGAAAGTTACTTTTTTACATGCCTATGTCTTAGGACACAGAAAAAATATTGTTTCATGTCCCAAGATTTACAGCCATTACAGTAGTCAACAAAAAAACCTAAAAACTGTCAAGTTTACACATTTGCCCGCGGATAAGCTGACCCCCCCCCCTTCTTCCAGGCCTTTATTTTTTCCTAAATGTTTCGGCTTATACGCGAGTATATACTTAATATTGGAAGTAAAAAGGTGTAAATCTGTATCTAATAATGTATAACATGATTGCAGACCTGATTCTATATGAGGTATGTCCAACCTTTTTTGGCTTGGGGCCAAAAGACATAAAATGCTTAAGAACAGTTCCTCATCACTAGATATGTAGATTAATTAAAATGCATATTTTCAATGCATATTTCATGTAGTCCATAGGCCATGGGTTGGACACACCTGGTAAACGCTGTTCTAATGTAAATATTATTTGTCAACCTGTATTTGTGAATACATAATGCGATGGCAGATCTGCGACCTTACTGTTAAATTTATTTCTCTTCTGAACTGAACAGTGTAAACCCATATCTGTTATGTATAAAGTGACTGCAGATCTTGGTCTTTGCTGTGCTCAGTTGTGTATGTTTTATACACAGTAAATTTGGTGTACTTACTGGCTGTACTTGTTTTAAGTCCTCAAGAGTGAGGTGGGTGGTGCCCACTGTAGCTCGTGGGTTGTTGTATGGCACCACAGCTGGACTCAAAAGTTTCTTGTAGCAGAATGCTGGAAACCTAATGTCTAGGATAATACTGTTATATACTGCCAAACCCATCAGCTACAGCAAGGTTAAGGAGCAACATGATAAAGTTCCATACATACACATCTATGAGTCAGTCAGGTCTAGAAGAAAACAACACACACCCTGATTTGCCATCACATAATGTGCTGGCAGATGAAGGTGTAAGTTGTTTGTTCTATTTATTAATCCTAAACCTTACAGACCCAGATCTTGCCAATGCATTATGCAAAAGCAGATCTGGATCTATGCAGTTTGCAGTAGGATCCAACTTAAAGGCAAGTACAAATGGTAAACATACAAAAACTTGATCATTCAATAATCTCCTTGGAGAGCTGGGTATTAGTTTCATCAACAAATGAAGCCTTACCATTATATTGTTGTTGTTGTTGTAGGGTTTAACGCCATTTTTCAGCACACGATAGGCTATACATGGTGGCCAGTATTAATGGTGGAGGAAGAACCTGGGAAAACCCCGGAAAGAAAAACCGACCCACGAGAAGCTACTGGCAAGCTTTATCACATACCCACATTCCTTACCATTATACATATTACAGCAGGGGAAACAGAAGCAGTGGTGACGTAAGAGCTATAACATAAGGGACTAGAAGGCAAATTTAATCAAAGGTACTATCTTCTCTTCTCCATACAAGGACTTTATGCACAAGAATACCATTCCATAAGAGACTATCGTAGGCTTCTAATACAGGGAGAAATCACTAACCCCTCATGGTGAAGTAAAGAAGTGAGAGATGACCGGAAAATCTTAATGAAATTTGAACATTATACCAAAGCAATGCATTGTAGTTTTGAATAATAATTTAAAAAAATTAATAAGATTAGTAGTATTAGTAGTACTAGTAGTAGTGGTCATAGAACTTGTACCTGCTGCCACTACTGCTGTGCTGTAAAATTATTTGTGTATGTTTTAATCATCTGAATTGAGTTAAATCAGCTCTCTTTTATTTAGGTTTACATTTATGGCCAAAACACTAATTGATACTTAAATATTATTTCGTATTAGTCATTTTCCATGCAAATAACTTGATACATGTTTTGTATATCAGGAAGTTAGATTCGTTCCATATAATTTCAAGCAATAACTGGAATCAGGTCACAATTAGTACTTCCAGTTCAGAATGTAGTTCTAGTCTATTTTTAGAACATTTTTTTCCTCTCTCTTTTTGATGGTAATAGAAGAGTTATATTTACACATTTTTGGTAGGGTTTAAAGGTAACTGTTTATTCTTGAGAATATGAGCTCAGGGTGTGGTTTTCCAAGTGTATTTTGGCAACAGTGCACAGTAAGTAATAAGGGTTTGGTGATGATCCAGAAGTGAAATCTGTGTTCTGTTTACATGCTGCTCTGTTGACAGTCCAGCCTCTCAAAAAAAATGCAGGTCAACCTTTGACAAGAACATCACTGTGAAGTCATCTTTGAAGGTATTTTAGATTAACATATAATTTGTATTGATTGTCACACAGTGGGAAGGTCAGTATTGAGAAACAAATGTAGAGAACATATAGTAAAATTAATTGTGTTCTATGTCCGACTGGTAATCAATCTCAACAGGAAGTAGCATTTGGTTAAACGTCTGAGATCACCCTTCTCCAATGAAAGCATCAAGCCTATGACTCTCAGTGGGTTACCCCACCAAGACCAATGCCACTGAATGAATAAAAAACTAGTGTCAATGAGTTCATTGATGAAATCACACAGGTTAACAAAGCCAATATATGTGACTTACCAGTCAAAGAATAAGTCCAATTTAAAAATAATTTGTGTGTGAGTGTTTGTGACTTGGATATTAACGTAGCTTTTAATAATTTTCAGTAATATCACTATATTGTCTTCAGTGTGGCATCTTATAGAGATGTCTATTACTGGGGCATTATGATGGAGACATTAAGCATCATGTCCCACCCAGCTGCATTTTACTGACACCAGGCCAACCAGTCCTAACACTAACCTCTTGATGCTGAGTGCCAAGTGAGGCCTAGTACCAAGTCTTTGGTATAACTCGACCAGGGTTTGAACCTGTGTTTTCCCACACCCAAGGTAGATGCTCAAATCTTTCTGTCAACCTGTGACTAAAGCATTCATAGGATAAAGCATGAAAGGATACAACACCAACTAGATTAAACTCCTGGTAGTTATCATCAGGTGCATTAATGAACCAGTACACTCCAGGTATTCTGCAGTATGTGAACATACCTGTAACAAAAAAAAAAAGATACTAATCAAAATACATCAACCAACTTATTTCTAATAGAGAATGAAATAGTATATAAATATATAAAACTTAATTTTCAGATATATTATGTTGATAATGAAATACTGCAATTGCAGTATATGTTAAACTGTTAAAACTCATGGTTTTAAACTATGTAACAGAAAGTGAAACCAACAATTTAAGTAAAATTTACAAGCAATTTATTTCCCATACAAAGTTAAAATTCATGAGACACTGTATTGTGAATTAAATTCCAAATAATCCTTAATGTGATATCACAAATCCAAAAATAAAGAATATTCCAAATGAATTCCAATAGTCTTGAATGTCCTGATATAACACAATGATGCAATGCAGAATGTCTCTGAATGAGTTTAAAATAATCCAAAGTAGTTCAAAAGTCAATGTTTACTTTAGTAATTCCAATGAATATTTTAAATAAATAATTCCTCTAGAATTATATCTGATGTCAACAACACAACTGCAAACTGATATTCCCATAGACTTATAATGAACAGGAATTATTTGTTTCTCAAATCTCTATTTATACATATTTTCACTTGACCTATATGTGAATCATTCCAGTGGAATATTCCAATTTATTTATAAACAAGACTGGGCCTAGAATGTTTTGAACTCAAATACTATGTAACATTTATATTTATAACCGCCAATCATGGACAAAAGTTAACTATGGAGACATTCTGTTTACAAGTTACAATCCTGGACAAAAGTTCAGCACACAATTAAAAGTACATAACAAAACAAACAAAATAAAATATAATCAAATCAGGTAAACCATTATCTTTAATATATCATAGCTTTTCTCACCATAGTTTTGTCTAAAAATCTGCCTGATCAGCAAAAGAAACCACTCTTTGGTTAATCCTCCCATGTCCAGACCAGGTTCCCCAGCAAAAGTAACCTTAAGTTTCTTCTTCAGGTCATGCTGTTTTCTGGAAATCTGGGGAGAAATAAGAATGTCGTAGAAATAAGATACACAAGAAAGAGAGAGAGAGAGATGGAGAGAGAGAGAGAGAGAAAATATAAACAGACAACATATGTAAAGTAAAATAAAGATCCAGAAAATTCCATGCTGCTATATAATGCAAAAGATGTAGAACCTGAAGAATATCATAGATGTGTCAGCCCCAAAAGGTCAAATCTGGAGACTTACAAAATTTTGTCAGAGTTAATTTTAAATCTGGAGGATTGTCATTGACCCAACCTTAGTATATATATCAAAAGGAGAAAAAATAGCAACATGAACAAATTAATGCATACAGTAAGACAAGCAACATCCTTACTCATTATCTAAGACTTTGAGAAGAAGCATATTCTTACTATGAGTTTGAAATTGAACACACATTCCAGATATACCATATTAACCTTCAGGTAGACTGTGTACAGGTACTGACTGCCAGATGTACCACATTAACCTTCAGGTAAACAGTGTACAGGTACTGACTGCCAGTTGTACCACATTAACCTTCAGGTAAACAGTGTACAGGTACTGACTGCCAGATGTATCATATCAACCTTCAAGTAAACTGTGTACAGGTACTGCCTTCAAGATGTATCATATTAACTTTCAAGTAAATGGTGTAAATGTACTGTCCACCAGAGGTACCATACTAGCTGTCAGATAAATAGTGCACGTGTATTGCCCGCCAGATGTACCATATTAACCTTCAAGTAAATGGCGTACAGGTACTGCCTGCCAGATGTACCACATTAACCTTCAGGTAAATAGTGCACAGGTACTGCCTTCAAGATGTATCATATTAACTTTCAAGTAAATGGTGTAAATGTACTGTCCACCAGAGGTACCATACTAGCTGTCAGATAAATAGTGCACGTGTATTGCATGCCAGATGTACCACATTAACCTTCAAGTAAATGGTGTACAGGTACTGCCTGCCAGATGTACCACATTAACCTTCAAGTAAATGGTGTACAGGTACTGCCTGCCAGATGTACCATATTAACCATCTGATAAATAGTGCACAGGTACTCCCTGCCAGATGTACCAAATTAACCTTCAGGCAAACAGTGTACACTGGTATTGCCTGCCAGATGAATCACATTAACCTTCATGTAAACAGTGTACACGTACTGCATGCCAGATGTACCATGTTAACCTTCAGGTAAACAGTGTACAGGTACTGCATGCCAGATGTACCACATTAACCTTCAGGTAAACAGTGTCCATGTACTCCCTTCCAGATGTACCATATTAACCTTCAGGTAAATAGTGTACAGGTACTGCCTTCCAGATGTACCATATTAACCTTCAGGTAAATAGTGCACAGGTACTGCCTTCAAGATGTATCATATTAACTTTCAAGTAAATGGTGTAAATATACTGTCCACCAGAGGTACCATACTAGCTGTCAGATAAATAGTGCACATGTATTGCCTGCCAGATGCACCATACTAACCTTCAAGTAAATGGTGTACAGGTACTGCCTGCCAGATGTACCACATTAACCTTCAGGTAAACAGTGTACAGGTACTGCATGCCAGATGTACCCTATTAACCTTCAGGTAAATAGTGTACAGGTACTGCCTTCCAGATATACCCTATTAACCTTCAAGTAAACAGTACAAAGGTACTGCCTTCCAGATATACCATATTAACCTTCAGGTAAATAGTGCACAGGTACTGCCTTCAAGATGTATCATATTAACCTTCAGGTAAATGGTGTAAAGGTACTGTCCACCAGAGGTACCATATTAGCCTTCAGATAAATAGTACACAGGTTTTGCCTGCCAGATGTACCATATTAACCTTCAAGTAAATGGTGTAAAGGTACTGCCTGCCAGATATACCATATTAACCTTCAGGTAAACAGTGCACAGGTACTGCCTTCAAGATGTATCATATTAACCTTCAGGTAAATAGTGCACAGGTTTTGCCTGCCAGATGTACCATATTAACCTTCAAGTAAATGGTGTACAGGTACTGCCTTCAAGATGTATCATATTAACCTTCAGGTAAATAGTGCACAGGTTTTGCCTGCCAGATGTACCATATTAACCTTCAGGTAAACAGTGCACAGGTACTGCCTTCAAGATGTATCATATTAACCTTCAGGTAAATAGTGCACAGGTACTGCCTGCCAGATGTACCATATTAACCATCTGATAAATAGTGCACAGGTACTCCCTGCCAGATGTACCAAATTAACCTTCAGATAAACAGTGTACACTGGTATTGCCTGCCAGATGAATCGCATTAACCTTCAGGTAAACAGTGTACACGTACTGCATGCCAGATGTACCATATTAACCTTCAGGTAAAGGTAAATGGTGTACAGGTAGTCTGCCCAATGTACCATATTAACCTTCAGGTAAATGGTGTACAGGTACTGTCTGCCAGATGTACCATACTAATCTTCAGGTAAACAGTATACAGGTACTGCCTGCCAGATGTACCATATCATCCTTCAGGTTGATAGTGCACAGGTACTGCCTGCAGGATGTGCCACATTAGTCTATGGAGATATAGTACAAGCACTGGTTACAAAATGTACCATCAGTGCTGTTTGAACTGACTTTTCAAAAGAGGGCAAACTACCCCATCCCCATTCCAAATGTGGACCAATTTTAAATTTAATAGGACAAATTTGGCCCTATTCCTTTAGAAATAGAGTCCCACTGAAAATCACATTTCATGTGATTGCAGCAGCTTCAAAACAGGCAAGATAAAGGTTATTGTGTATTTATTGTACCTAAGAAATGTTTATTAACTTGTATACAGGATTCACCATTTCAAAAGGTATTTTCCAACTACAAATGTGTTCCTTTTTATGGTGTTCAATTGTAGTAAAGTGTACATGTAAAAATGTCTGGTAAAAAAAGTTATAAAGGTAAAATGACTAAATTTTTAAAATAAATAAAATTTTAAAAAATGGGAAAACTAGAAAGAAAAAGAAAAAACCTTCTGAAAGAACTTTGTAAGTGATTCAGTCTGGTGTGAACTTTCAACAATACCACTGAAGAATGAAAACGTAAAGGAAACAAGGTTTAGTTAGGCCAGTAATTACCTTCTCAAAATTTAATCCTTTTTCATGGCTGCCACATGATCAACTGAATTTATGTGCCTATCTATTGTACTAGCGCTATAGTTTGTGGAACCTACAGTAAAATGGTTATTTTTCTGTTTTTCGCACAGTTTACACAGCATCCTCTTCTCTGACATTTGAAATCATAACCATTTCCCATGCTAGTTTATTGGAAGTTGTGCAAAACGTTTTGCTTTGTTGCTGCACTTGCTGTGCAGAATCATCTGAATCCATTTCAAAAGGAGATTCTCTTTTACTGTCCCTTTTTCAAGCAAAATTGTTTTCGATATTCTGCATACTCTGGCATATTCCTATTGACTTATTAGATGTAAAAGCAGCTGGCTACCAATAACAATACATCCAATGTCAATGTTTGTCCCAATTACTATATACTTTCGTTACAAGACCATAAAATCATGGTTACAGTCTATGAATGATCTATTCAAGAGAAAACATTTAAAACAATGAAAATTAAATATCATGCAGCTTGTTTTGAAGAACTATTCTCTTGCTAGTGTCCACTATAAAAATCTGGTCCAGTGAGATCACCAAGTTACATCCAGTAGTATCTGTGTGACAACAGCAATAAAATGTGCTGCAAAATCTGGTCCAGTGAGATCACCAAGTTACATCCAGTAGTATCTGTGTGACAACAGCAATAAAATGTACTGCAAAATCTGAATGCAATTTTTAGACTGAAAAATTATGAGATGATAGTTCAAATGGAAATGTTGATGAAAAGCAAATCAAATGCAGAAGGAAAACAAAATGTAGACTTGTAAAATGATCTATTTAAGGATATGTAACTGCAAAAATTGTGCATTCCTCAAATGATCTTTCTGTGTTATGTAATATTGCTAAAACTGTAAGATACCAATTTTTATGACATAATTCAGATGTAATAATAGCAAAATTGAATGGTGATAAAATGTTCTACATAACTCTGCTATATTACCTCAGTCAAAGAGTCTGAGACTAGATGATTTCTACGCACAGTCAGGTTAAGGAATAGCATCCCTGCATCTGGAAGTTGATGTCTCTGAACCTTTGCTACCAGACTCCTCTGTTAATGACATCATAATGGTAAATGTCATGAAAATGTAACTTTACAACAGATAAGAAACACTGTCACAGGCCAAGCTACAATATATATATATATATATATATATATATATATATATATATATATATATATATATATATATATATATATATGCATGCGCAATTTGCCTCCATCAATGTTTTAAGATAATGATATACTAACATCCACCAGTCTGACCTTTGCACAAAATAATTATGATATAGTGCTATGCATGTTTGCGGCTCATGCAGAGAAATATAAAAATTACAGACACTAGATGAAAACATCAAAATTATGTTATATACATGGAATTCTTATCATTATCAAACTTGAATTATATAACACACATGGAATTCTTATCATTATCAACTTGAATTAAATAACACACATGGAATTCTTATCATTATCAACTTGAATTATATAACACACATGGAATTCTTATCATTATCAACTTGAATTATATAACACACATGGAATTCTCATAATTATGAAATTTAATCATGACACACACATAGAATTCTCATCATTATCAAAATCAATTATGTCATGCATATGGAATTCTCACCATTATCAAATTGAATTATGTCACCCTCATGGAATTCTCATCATTATCAAATTGAATTATGTCACCCTCATGGAATTCTCATCATTATCAAATTGAATCATGTCACCCCCATGGAATTCTCATCATTATCAAATTGAATTATGTCACATCCATGGAATTCTCATCATTATCAATCTGAATTATATTTGAAAGCTTCCAGCTGTGTCGGCTGAGAACTAGATGCCATGTTTTCACTCACCCTGGCCATTAAGATCATCTGCTGTTCAGAGTCCTCCTGAAGGATTCTGCGCTTGGCTGCAATGCTCAGAATAAATGGATACTGACAGAAGGAAAACCTGAAATATACAGTAAACATTTACTTCGGTGAACATATTTCTCGCAAAGTTTGCAACTTACTGTTTCAATTGCTGAACTTTCAACGAGTAATTTGGCTTGATAAAATGACATGAGTACCAATTATGTGTGTTTGATTTGGATTTTTAATTTAGCATGATGTCCCACCCAGTCACATTATCCTGACACGAAGATGACCAGTCCTAACACTAACCTCTTAATGCTGAGCACCAAGCGAGGCAGCTGTTAGTACCATTTTTATAAGTCTTTGGTATGACTCGGCCGGGGATCGAATCCATGACCTACACATAATAGACTTGAGGTGTAGATGTGAATTTGGTACACATAATAGACTTGAGGTGTAGATGTGAATTGGGTACACATAATAGACTTGAGGTGTAGATGTGAATTGGGTACACATAATAGACTTGAGGTGTAGATGTGAATTTGGTACACATAATAGACTTGAGGTGTAGATGTGAATTGGGTACAGTGTGACCGTGCCATAATGTGCCCCACGATAACGCAAATTTGGATATAATGCAGTTGGTGCGTAGCTCCTGAAATTTTGTATATTCATTCACACAAGAAAACATTTTTTGTTCAAAGTATGTGAAATAGTGTGAAAAAAATTTATTATCATTTTGGAGAAGAGATCGTGTATAAATTCAAATATAATAAAATTGTGGCATGGTTCCTGAAATTTTAAATACATGTACTGTATATACTCGCGTATAGGCCAAATAATTTAGGAAAAAATAAAGGCCTGGAAGAAGGGGGGTCGGCTTATCCACGTGCCAGTGTCTAAACTTTACAATTGTTAGTTTTTGTTGTTGACTACTGTAATGGCTGTTAATCTTGGGACATGAAGCAATAATTCTGTCCGTATAAAAGTGATTTGTGACCACTGCAGGCGTACTGCACATATTTCTCGGATTTTACATGTGTATGGTGTTTGCTTATGAACTCATTATTAATTTCCTAAATTTTTATAAAAATATTTTACCCTTATGGAAAAGCAATTTCACAAATGCAAGTCATTCTCTACACTTTGCGCAATGATTAGTATAGTAATTTTCACATGTTTCTTTCAATATTCCCAAAATCTGAAGTAAAAGTTACATGCACGCTGAAAGCATGTGTTGATTGTTAATTATTCTTGCTGTAGTTGTTCAAACAAATAGGCATACAAGCATTAATTATTGGAAATTTACAAAGGATAAGGAAACGCATATGAGAAAATTTTAGCAGCATAAAATTTGTACAGACACTGTTCAGAGACCCTGGAACATAATGAACCGTACACGTGCTTCATCTTTCTTAACCTAATTTTGCTGTTACTTTTTCCCATTGAATTCAGACACATAATGATCTGTGACAAAATTACTGAATAGTTTAAATATGTATGCAATGCATTATGGATTAATTGCAAGCCCCAATTGTATGATATCAGACAGGAAGTAAATGGTGTTAATACTCTGCTCATGCTATATATTAGACATTGAATTCAGACACAATGATCTGGGACAAAATTATTGAATACTGTAAATCTGTGTGCAATTTTTCAATGGAATTACATGCATTATAGATGAACTGCATGCCATGATAGTAAACGGTGTTAATACCCTATTCATCATATACATTAGACATGAATACATGTATATGTGCCAATGAGTTGTTCTCTGAAAAAAGGAAAATACTGTAAAACCCTGCATTAACACGACCCCGCTAATAACAAGATCCAATTTTTTTTACCCCAAATATCATGTTATAGCAGGATTCCACTGTACACATAATAAACAAGAGGTGTAGATGTGAATTTGGTACACATAATAAATTAGAGGTACATATGTGAATTTGGTACACATAATAGACTAGAGGTGTAGATATGAATTTGGTACACATAATATACATGAGGTGTAGATGTGAATTTGGTACACATAACAGACTAGAGGTGTAGATATGAATTTGGTACACATAATAGACATGAGGTGTAGTTGTGAATTTGGTACACACAACAGACTAGAGGTGTAGATATGAATTTGGTACACATAATAAACTAGAGGTGTAGATGTGAATTTGGTACACATATTATAGACTAGAGGTGTAGATGTGAATTTGGTACACATATTATAGACCAGAGGTATGGATGCGATGGTAAGAATATGGGTATTTACTAAATACCTACCGAAGCTGGAAATAAAACCTCAGCAATAACAATTACACTAAGAACCCTGCGAGCTATGAACCTAAATGAAAGGCTATAAATATGCAAGGTTATACCAAATGAAAGGTTATACCTAAATGCAAAGTTATACCTAAATGCAAGGTTTTACCAAATGAAAGGTTATACCTAAATGCAAAGTTATACCAAAAACAAGGTTATACCAAATACAAGGTTATACCAAATGAAAGGTTATACCTAAATGCTAAGTTATACCAAATACAAAGTTATACCAAATGCAGCCATAGCAATGGGAATAGCTCTCTCTTGAGAGCTCAACAGAAACAAAATTCTTGATCAAGGATAATTCCACACTATATAATGATGCACATAAAGAGAAAACTCAAAATACGATGAAAAACATGAAGTAAAGGCAATATTTCTATGACAAAATTTCAGCAGCATGTAATGGCTGCCACTGGGAAAAGAATGAAGGACAGTGTGTATTGACAACATATCTGTGGGGTTGACAAAGGGAGATTACATGTTCTAGAATCTTCTAGTTCACTCTGATGGGAGGGCGAATTTTCATCATTCTGCCAAAAAAAGTACCAGATATACGTGTGTGCGTATGTGTGTGTGTGTGTGATTAGAATTTTTAACATAGCTTTAACAATGTTTCAGTCATATCATGACGATGTCTGCAGTGAAGCAGTTTATAGTGATGTGTAGCACCGGGGCATCACGCCACAGACATGTAGCATGATGTCCCACCCAGTCATATTATCCTGATGATGTTGAAACCTTCTTACCAACAAATTTTCACTGGTGGATCTAGCAACGCTAGGAGTTTGAGCTGATTGATTTAGTTGGATATGGTAGCCATCTGTGCTGCTTCATCAGCCTCACCATATCCAAAGTTTGCCTCTGCGGCACTAAATCTCTGATGGTCACTCAAGAAGGCTGAATCTGTATGACATCCAACAGCTTCCACTATATCGTGTATGTTATGTTCAAATGTGAGGTTCACAGAGATGGCTCGAACCTCAAGAGCTGTAATATTTTTGTGGCAGCTCTGGTCTTCTGAGACCTCAGAGTATGAGGAGTGTATAAGCCATTTTAAGCCATGAAGCAAGAGTTTGAGGGGTAATATCGTGTTTCCCAGCTCTCACCAGGAGCAAGTGATTTGCAAAAAAAAATTGACAGAATCACTCAAAATTGACAGAAATTGTAAAATAATGCATACAACCAGTAGTAGATCAATAAATCGACACAATAAATTCAAAAGGAATGTTGGATGGGCCCAAAGAAAAGCAAAATGTCTGGATTGTTGGAGGGTGAACTGTATGACATCAGCTCTGTACAGCAGAAGTACTAAAAACTAGCAACATTTGGTGGTGCCAAGGGGAGGAAGTGGGCAAGAATTACTGCCCTTTGTCAATTTGAAATAGTCAGGATAGGATGATTTTCCTCTTTCAGTAGAGCTGGATTCGCAAGGTAACAGGCTAATATTCCTAACATGATGTGATTCGGGAATTTATTCAAAGGATAAACATGTCTCTGATCGTATTTTAAGTGCTAAATAATTCTATATTTCAGAGGTAAGTAGTGTCCTTTAATAGATTTATTTACACACTTGTTCATATATACTGGGTACTGTATAAAAAGGTGGATACCCAAATTAATGTACATAGTGAGCAGTGTTTTGCAGAAACTAATGTCTGATTTGCATCTGGGTTTAAATGCCCACCCGACATATTAGATCTTGTGAAACCTATTACATAACAATTTAACACTGACAATGCCAGCATCCCCACCATTTTTCTACATGTTAGGCAGAATAGGGCAAAATCAATCTTTACAATGTGTTTAATCAAGATGCAGAGATTAAGCCCTATGAAAATACAAGCTGTGGGACTTTACATTTTTTAACTCTGATATCAATATCAATAATCTACATCATGGCATGTAATGTTAGGCATAAGTATTTGATACATGTCAGAAAGCTGTCCCATCTGAGGTTAAGAATTTTGTCACCTTTTATAACTATATTTATCCAGCTTGATACTCACCCTCCATACGAGTTTGGGTTCTGCCATGCATTATACTCAGCCATCAGGTCAAGGTTATCCAGAGTGTTATTGTAGAACTCTGTGTATGATGCCAGTGGTGGGGATGCAAGGTTGTTTGCAGCATCTGTAACACAAAATGAAACACGAGTGCTACTGAATAAGTGTACCTTGAACTACACATTATACAACAAGGCAATGGTTAATAGTCCTCTAGGCAGACCCTAGCTCAATATGGCTGACTCTGGAGATTATTAGCCAATGGTTCATAATCACCTTGACCTTTGGTCAAGATATGTGGTCCTGAACTGAACTTAAATGTGCAGAAATTAGTATTACTAGATTTACCATGACCATGACCTCTGACCTTAGGACCCTGGAATTTACTGGTTTATTATCATATGTTCAAGCCATCTGCATAGTTTGGTTAACTCATTTGGCCCCAATCCCGTCTGTAGGCAAGATCTGGTTTCTGCATTCAATAGCCGATCCCGCCTGTAGTCATGGTTTGTTTACTGTATTGAATGGCTGATCCTGCCTGTAGTCCTGATTAATGTGTGCTAGACATATCTGATTGGTTACAAAAATTTTTCTCCAAGAACTAAACAACTATTAAACCAATCAGAAATGATTTTACTTTCATTTGTGGAAATTTGAATTGTTCAGAAGCCAAGGGTTGCTATTTGAAAGCAGTTTCACTACAGGTGTTTTGTTCATGAAAAATCATAAATGATGGTGGACGTAAGAGTGATTTTTGATGAGAGCAAAATGAGGAGTTTCTTGGGTTTGATCTTGAAAATATTAAGCAAGCTGAGGAAAGATATGTTCGGCAATTGGATATTTTGTGATATTTAGATTCGGACATAGAAGTTTCTGAGAATGAATCATCAGGGAATAATTGGTGAAAATTTTGTGGATTTTAATTGGATATAATAAGAGAAATTAAGGTAAGTGTGAATGCATGTGTACAATGTGTTTTCAAAAACTTTCAAACAGGTAAAAACTCTCTGGGGCACAAGCAGCTAGACACAGCTTAGTGCTTCTGGGGAATAACAGCAGAGATACTGATAACAGTGCTGGGGCTGAATGAGTTAAGGAACTTATTCTAGAACAAAAATAATTCCACAAAACATTTTTTAAATATAATCTACTATAACCTTGACCTATGAAGACAAATTCAATATGCCTCTTCCATACCTTAAAATGCAAGTCCTCCACACACTTTGGTCAAGGTAAGTGGTCTAGAAACAAAGTTATACAAAAAAGGTAAAATTTTTGAGGTACATGGTCAATAACTGAATATTTATGCAGAACCTATTTTCTTCTTTCAGTCACAGCAACCTTGATCTTTGGACACCAAAATCAACAGCCGTCTTCCTTACCCTAAATAGATGTCATCCACAGAGGACTGACAAATAGATGATATAGAAACATTGTCACTGTGTTGAAACCCTTTTTGTGCTTTTCAGTCCAAGTGACCTCAAACTTTGACCCCAAAATTAACAGGCTTCTCATTACCCAAAGTGCAAGCCATTCGCACGTCTGCTATTTACAAATTGTGGAAAACTCAAGTTATTGTCAATAAAAAAGTTGGTAACAGACAGACTGAAGGACAGACAACACTATAACATAATACGTTCCACCTTATGGCAGGTGTGTAAAATGAGATATGTTATAAGGTTATATTACATTCTTTCGAATTCATAATGGAAAATTAATTAGAAAACTGATGTATAGGGCATCCCATCATTAAACTATGATAGAGGTTGATAAAGTAAGGCTATGCACATGATAAATTTCATTTTTAAACCAGTAGAATAAATTCTATCAACTTTTATTCATCAAGTTTCATACACTTTTTAGGAAATGAGCACAAACGTGTAATTCTATTTATCACATGAACATTATTACAGAAAATAACTATAAATCTCCAAATAGTATGGATGAATTTAGTTAAATGACTTTTAACAAACATTCTGACTAATATGACATATGATCTTAATTTGTAATTACACCATCTCTGACACAACGACATATTTAATCTATTATAAAATTACAAAAGTATATGATGTGCGCTGATGTTGTCATGTTGATGTTGTCATGTTGATGCTGTCATGTTGGTGTTGTCATGCTGATGTTGTCATGTTGATGTTGTCATGTTGATGCTGTCATGTAATCAATAAAGTTTAGAAGAAAATTATTTTTACTAAGCAAAGCCAGAACTTTGGTAGCACTGGGGATCCACCAGCCACTTTTCTCCATGGAGGGTAAATCATGCGGTTTGGTGGGAAACAGCCGTATGGAAATAAAGCTTTGAAGACGTTCCAAGATGGTCTGAAATCTGTCAACTCGAAGCCTGCAAAGCACAAATGTAAATTTGTCATATATTGTGTCATGGAATCTTATTTCAAAGAAAACAGAATTTGATATGTTTTAGGATTAACCTGGAATAAATTTTGGTGAAAGATTATAATTACTGAGTGCAATTACATTGCAAAATGAATATCAAGGAATAAAAGATAAGACTGTTTCCTCTTTTTAACTGCAAAGCATTGAAACCATGTCTGATATTCCTGCATGATCACTACATTTTCAAATTGGCTTCTGTGTGACCATATTAGATTATAAGCCTTCTTGGTTGCTGTAGTGGCCTTATTGGATGTCAGATCTGCACCTGTCATTTAGGACCAAAAAGACCATTATAAGTCTTCTTGGTTGCTGTAGTGGCGTTATTGGATGTCAGATCTGCACCTGTCATTTAAGACCAAAAAGACCATTATAAGTCTTCTTGGTTGCTGTAGTGGCCTTATTGGCTGTCAGATCTGCACCTGTCATTTAGGACCAAAAAGACCATTATAAGTCTTCTTGGTTGCTGTAGTGGCCTTATTGGATGTCCGATCTGCACCTGTCAGTTAGGACCAAAAAGACCATTATAAGTCTTCTTGGTTGCTGTAGTGGCCTTATTGGATGTCAGATCTGAGCCTGTCATTTAGGATAAATAAGACCATCATAAGTCTTCTTGGTTGCTGTAGTGGCCTTATTGGATGTCAGATCTGAGCCTGTCATTTAGGATAAATAAGACCATTGTAAGTCTTCTTGGTTGCTGCAGTGGCCTTATTGGATGTCAGATCTGAGCCTGTCATTTAGGATAAATAAGACCATTATAAGTCTTCTGGTGAAAATTCATTCAATGTCAATGTGACCATCTGTTCTGGAGGAAAACAGAAATGCTGCCAAGATATTATCTGAAGGGTAATTCACCACTAAAACGTTGGAAATGCTTCGCTCTATTTTGCCTCTACTGAAACAAAAATCCTCATGAGATTCCCGTCAGGTTGCATGGGCATAGATCTGTCAACTGCATGGGCATAGATCTGTCAACTGCATGGGCATAGATCTGTCAACTGCATGGGCATAGATCTGTCAACTGCATGGGCATAGGTCTGTCAACTGCATGGGCATAGATCTGTCAACTGCATGGGCATAGATCTGTCAACTGCATGGGCAGAGATCTGTCAACTGCATGGGCATAGATCTGTCAACTGCATGGGCATAGATCTGTCAACTGCATGGGCATAGATATGTCAACTGCATGGGCATAGATCTGTCAACTGCATGGGCATAGATATGTCAACTGTTTCTGAGCTTAACCTTTTTCTTATCCGTGTATGGATAGTGTTTTATGCTGAGAACTCCCTTTCAGTCTGATGTTGGAAGGGGCATATGCATAGCTAGCTTAGCCATCTTTAACAAGATGGGAAACTCTTCTTTATGGTTGCTATGTAGAAATTTTCACAGTTCCCAGATACTGTCTTATGGAAATCTCTGCTCCAAATGCATATGATGTGATGGCTAGGCCTGTCATACTAATTGATATTCTAAAATTCAAACACTGATTTCCAACATACAAGGGTTATTTTCCCCATAATTTCTTTAAATATTGGATAAATCGTCATATAGTGGTCAGATTGGTACGTGCCATTTTAATATGTATATATGTATGCATGTATGTATGTAGTAGTGCTATTTTTAGAAGAAAACAACTGAATCAACATTGTGTCAATCAAGCCTGCTGGTACGCACAACTATCTATCAGGTAAATAACCATTACATCTTGTTGAATAAACAAATCTACCTCTCTCAAAACCACAGGTAATTAGGTCTGATCTTTCACACATTTTCAGGTGAGCCACAATTATCCATTCTGTATGAATCAGTTTGATTGACAAGGATATTAGGTGAACTAACACAGCACACTAATGTTTACAAGTGATATTTTTCATTTCCCATGTGGTCTCCATGACCTATTTAGTGTACCATCTGTGGAAGTGTGATTTTAATTCTTCTTTGTAGTCTTTATTTCAATGTCAAGTCTATTGGTCAGTCTTGGTCTGTATATGAAGCACACACAAGCGAGTGATTCCATTGTCTTTTAATTTAGTCAGCATCTTTGCACTTTGATGAGCTCTGAACATAACATATTGCCACTGTCTGCTAACTGCATTGAGCAAGGGGCACCTGTCCCATCTTCGGTTCACACTTGGAATGATGACAATATCCCAACCAATAGGGATTTAAGTTTAATTTTACCACTCTTAAGTCACTTACTGGTTCAACAGTAAGGTTCTGGAGCTGTGCTTACACAAGTGGTAGTATTGTTGTAACTATTCAAGTGACACCTGTTTGTTGTTGGCATAGCTTTGTTTTTTTTGTATTATTTATTTTGGGTATTTATGGAGGTTTATCCACAAAATTAAAACTCCACAAATATGCAAACTTTGACAAACAAATCCACAAATTTAGGTATCCATGAAAATAAACAAAAACACCATTAGAAGAAAGGTAAAACAAATAAACCTACATTAGAAGAAAGGCAAAACAAATAAACCACCATTAGAAGAAAGGTAAAACAAATCAACCACCATTAGGAGAAAGGTAAAACAAAAAAACCACCATTAGGAGAAAGGTAAAACAAATAAACCACCATTAGAAGAAAGGTAAAACAAATAAACCACCATTAGGAGAAAGGTAAAACAAATAAACCACCATTAGGAGAAAGGTAAAACAAATAAACCACCATTAGCAGAAAGGTAAAACAAAGAAACCCCCATTAGGAGAAAGGTAAAACAAATAAACCACCATTAGAAGAAAGGTAAAACAAATAAACCACCATTAGGAGAAAGGTAAAACAAATAAACCACCATTAGGAGAAAGGTAAAACAAATAAACCACCATCAGGAGAAAGGTAAAACAAATAAACCACCATTAGGAGAAAGGTAAAACAAATAAAATCCTATAAACATTTGGTCAATATTTTAAAATATAAATTGCATTCCTTCAAAACGTCCAAGATTTTTTTCAGGTGGTATGTACATCATCATCAAGTTTCTTTATTGATTGCACATCAAAATACTTCTGTCCCACAAGGTGGAAATCAAAACACTCAACAAAAATGTGTTCCAATACTAGTCGATACTGGCAGGATATACACTCAGGCTTGGGTTCACCCTTCTGGAGGTATGCACAAGTCAGCTTTGTGTGTCTGATACAAGAATGGCACAATACAACCTTGTGACTGATACAAGACTGGCACAATACAACCTTGTGTCTGATACAAGACTGGCATAATAACACCTTGTGTCTGATACAAGACTGGCACAATACCACCTTGTGTCTGATACAAGATTGGCACAATATCACCTTGTGTCTGATACAAGACTGGCACAATATCACCTTGTAAGACTGGCACAATACCACCTTGTGTCTGATACAAGACTGGCACAGTACCACCTTGTGTCTGATACAAGACTGGCACAATACCACCTTGTGTTGGAAATTTTTACTTCATACTTAAGATGTTAGATACCTGGGTTTCAATAATACCTTGTATCTCTCTAGCTGTGTTTCTTTGAATTCAACAGGTCTCATTTAACTCTTTTGAGATGGTATTAATTTCTGATGAAATTTTGTACCCCTGATATGGCAACACACAACACATGATGTCAAATGCACAGGCTGCAATAACCCTTTGAAACACACATGCTGTGTTTCTTCAAATTTATTATTTAAAGCCAATTAGAATAGGTTAACTGCATATGTCAGACTGTGGTGGGTTGGACTGAGTAATTCTGATAAATAACCAAATGAATGCGATGAATTATTCAAAGTTTGTTACAATTAGTTGGAAGGGAACAGTTTTTTATTTGAGTCCAATGTTGTCAGTGTATCAGAACTGTTCCAGTTATGATGATAAAAAGAAACATACTTCCTATGGCAGTACACCATGTTGTTGTTGTTGTTGTTGTGGGGTTTAACGCCATTTTTCAGCACACGATAGGCGATGCATGGCAGCCAGTATTTATGGTGGAGGAAGAACCCGGGAAAACCCCAGATAGAACGACTGACCCATGAGAAGCTAATGGTAAGCTTTCTCACATACCCACATTAGCCGACTCCTAGACTCGAACCCACCAGTACACCATGTAATGAAGGTTATGACAAGTATTACACCTACTTCCTGAGCCAATACACCATGCAAAAGGGGTGAAACAATACACCTGTAACATGTATTGATACAATTCAAGATGCAGACATAGTACATTATTGATGCACATCAACTTGATGGTGTTTCCATCTTTAGTAGGTCAGTCAGTGGTAGGTGGTGCAGCTTCATGGGTGTTTCCATCTTTAGTAGGTCAGTCAGTTGTAGATGGTGCAGTTTCATGGGTGTCGAAATTCCTATTAGAGACAGCTACAGTCTGGCATCTTTTTATACGCCATTCTCATCTGTGACAAAATAACAAAATACTTTCAAACAGATTACCTAGTGGCTGTCAGTGATTGTAATTCAACCTTTTGGGTCATTTCAGGCTGACCACCCCCTTTTTTTTTCTTTCTTCCAGATGCATGACCCATCTTGGTCCCAACACTATTTGATTGATTGATTGATTGGTTGATTGATTGTGTTTTAATGGAACATCAGCACTGTTAGGCTATTTAGTGCCAAACAAAATGCTATATGTATAATCTTTTAAAAATTATAAAAAGTCTCATATCGACCAGCACTATTTGCTTTCTACTGCATAAATGCTTTAAAAACATCATCAATTTCATCTCTTCACCTAAACTTGGAAGACATTATAGTGTTATCTTCAAAATGGAAGAAACAGTGCAATTTCCTGGTGCAAGGAAAATATCATCTAGAACAAGCCCAGTGGGGATTAATACCAAAAAATTCTAATACATTTTGGAGATGCAACAACTGATGAGCCATTGGCACTTGTTTTTGCCAGGGAAGAAGAACTGTTGACAACACGCAATCCACATTCATACAAAATGTTTTTAAACGAACACAAGGTGAAAAACTTGTGAGGTTTAAAATCTGCCCCCCCCCCCTCCAGTGATTCTGTGCTGATTTTATGTATCCTGTTATCATGTTCAGTCATTGATTAAATATCTCTACACAAACAGAGACATTCCAAAATTGCTCCCATGTACAATTTAAGTACTTTACAGATCAATTAATAACCACTTTTGCATGAAGTTTTCTTGCTGCTTTGCCAATATTTCCTGTTAGTTGCGTAATGAAAAAGCAACTATTAAGTTCTGATTGGTGGTTAATGTTTACCCTAAGCTGGAACAAACAATAAATAGCAACAGAATTGCAACATATTTTACTGTGGGACACCATATATGTACCCATCAAATCTGTAGACCCAATCACACAAGATACAAATCAACAGAAGAACTTCACATAAAAGTGTTTATTACCTGATGAATGAAGTACTTCTTTATACACGAACACAAATAACTGTCTCTTTTATGATAGTTATTATTGAACCTTGTCTTCATTTGTAGAAGGTGAGTGAGCATTGTCAATAAGTTTTTGTTTTTTTACTGACAAAAACTACCACTGCCTGCAACATCTGTCTCAGATGAATTCTCAATTTACAGAATAAAAAAGTAAATGACTAATAATTACTTATCACTGCTGATTATTAAAGTAACTTGTACAGGATGAGTATGTTTTGTGTTTGTTCTCCAGCTCTTTTATCAATTTGTGTATTGGTATGGAAAAGTATCAATACACTAATATATCAATGAATCATTTCATGTAATGATAACTATGATGAGCATGACATCTACGAGCATGACACCTACTTCCTGAACCAGTTCTTGATGTTGTTGTTCTAGGGTTTAATGCCATTTTTTAGTACAAGATAGGCTATACATGGCAGCCAGTATAAACTGTGGAGGAAGAACCTGGGAAAAGCCCCAGAAAGAACCACCGACCCACAAGAAGCTACAGGAAAGCTTTCTCACATACCCACATTGGCCGAACCAGAGACTTGAACCCACACAGACAGAGGAGATATGGCAATGATCGATAACAGTTAGTGCTTTAGACCACTTGGCCACTCAGGGCCCCCTCCTGAACCAGTACACGGTATAATAACAGTCATGATGAGTACAACACCTACTTCCTGAGCCAGTACAGGAATGTGTGTGTGTGTGTGTGTGTGTGTGTATGTGTGTGTGTGTGTGTGTGTGTTTGTGTGTGTTTGTGTGTCAGACTTGGATTTTTAATGTAGTTTTTTAAAAAAATCAGTCATCACCATGTAATGACAGTCATTATGAGTTTTACACTTACTTCCGGAGCCAGAACACCATGTAATGATGGTCATGATCAGTCAGTGCAGCTATCTGTCGTAGGAGATGAGCAAAGATCACATATGTAGAGGAAGATCCAAACTGGGGATTCTGGGAAAGGAAATGTATTATATCAATGTTTTGTATCAAATAGTTGATGTATCATACATTTGTACAGAGTCTCATAAACTGCTGTAAGTAAAGAAAAGTACTAACCTTCTGACATTTGACATTTTGCCCCAAATGACCTTGACTTGGAGCTTCCGATTCAATGATTACTACAACTCTACAGAGTTTTCTAGTAAAATTATATACATGTTGAGGTCCATTAAAACAATTCATTATGCACATTAAAAAAGAACAAAATGTCCGTTTCAAAAGACAAAACAAGACAATCATGAGGTCCCAGTAGACCTGATAACACTCATCAGGGCTTACATAACTTGACCATTTGATTTTAGTTTGTGTACATGTAAACATTTTTTTTACAGTTAATGATATCTGCACACTTAATTTTGACAAATAATATTTTAAAAAGGAAATAAAGATATAATATGAAGTTGCTTTCAAAGCAAACTGTTGTAAATTTGATAGGCCAATTCAAGCACAAAGGTTTGGGTCAACAGGGGTACTTTTTTAGATCTGAGAGAGCACATTATAATGTAGGGCATTATAATAATGACTATATGCAAGTATTTCTGATCAAACTATTTAGGCATTAAAGAATTTCCACATAAACTTACACTGATCCATTTTCTGGAATAAGAAATTTCTGCCATGGTGACAGCATTTAAATCAGCACGTTGCACAACAAAGTTCACTAAATGTGTCTGCTTAAGTGAAGAAATTATCTTTTGTTAAAAGATGTATCCTATTACTCCTGGGTAGAAGCATTTAATAAATAAATCATACCCATCATACCTTGAATGCCCCAGATAAACACATTTTGCAAGATGAAAGTAGTATCTGAACCAAAGGGCAGCTAAACCTCTGTGTGCTCAATAACCCCTTGGTTTCACAAAGCAATGTACAAAAGCTGACACCTAACGTACTTCATCTCAATTTTTCATACGTATTAGGAGCCCTACTGTTTCTTTCAAAGTAAACAGTCACAACTGTTCAAGGAAGCTGATAATAATAATGACCTTATTTAAAGAGGGTAACACAATTAGCTAAGACCTAATCTACCTTGAGGCCCTCGTATAAAGGAATTTATTTATTTTAGCTGCATCTCTAAAGCCCTGGATATATTGGGTTTGGAAGAAGGAAACAGAGTGGGCATTTCTAATCTCAACTGGAATACTATTCCTGAGCAAAGTTCCAGAGTATTGGAAACTTTTTTAAATAATTCCTTATTTGGTTTGGGAATTTTATATTGTTTGGTAGACATGGATTGCAGGTGGGGAGTATTACCAGGTAGCCTATACTGGAATAGAGATTGTAAATATTCAAGAGCACTATTATTGGATATCCTGTACATTAATTTGGCTTTTCTCAAACAGATTCAGTCTTTAATAGGTAATATTTTTAATTTACCAGCTAAATTTTCCTTGCTTTCTTTCCGGATTGATATTAGTCCAAAATGTTCTTTTTTGAAGATGTGCCAGCTTTGCTATGTTATTATCATTTGAATTACCCCATAGTGTTTTACAGTAGTCTAAATAGGGTTGTATGTAACTGTTATAAAATAGTTTTCTGTGCCTTTCAGGGAGAAAATGTCTTATCCTACTGAGAAGCCATAAACCTGAATTGACTTTTTTACTGATATGTTTGATATGTTCAGTCCATGATAGGTTATTATCTACCAGAAGACCAAGTAGTCTATCATGATAGACCATCTGCAAATTTTATCCTTCCATGTCAGACATAGTTCATCACTATCAAGATTTGTCCTTTTTTGCTGTGTTGAGATAAGTAATATTTTAGTTTTACCAGTATTTACCACCATGCTATTGCATGTGCACCAGTTTTCCAGTTTGATTAGGGCATTCTGAAAAGAAATTTCGAGTTCACGCTTCGTGTTTTGGATGTCTGACAATGATGTCTCATCTGCATAGAGATCTGTAGATTATATTGAGTCTCTTAGTAAAAGTGGTAGGTCATTAATAAGTAAAATAAATAGTAATGGACCTAGAATTGAGCTTGATGCTTTCAAAATTTTAACTGCAATGTTATGAATAATAATACTTCTGTCAATTTGAGATAAAAATCAATCTCTGTATCATGACTGAACTTTGTTATGAATCAAGTAAATTACAGGTGTGGAAAAAGTATCTAGAATGGGACTGAACAGAAAATATGTTAAGTACATTTAAAACGTGAAAGAAATTGTGTCTTGAATTTTCTATGACACGCGAGTTGAAAATCACCAATGGGGGTATGACCTGATTGAAAAGCTTTGTTTTACCTAAATGGTATAGTACATCTTATGACGCCTTCTGTGTATGAAGTGCCATCACTCTGCCATAATGGTGTATATATGAAACTAAGCTAATGCAAATGTTAACACAGATCACTGGAGCTTGAAGTAAACGATGAAGAGTGAATACATCTTATGAAGCATCTACATACCAAGTTATATGATTCTTCAGGCAGTCATGTTTGTAAAACTGAGCTAGCGTAAAGATTAATACACATCACAAAAGTGTAAAATATAAGTCACAATGACATAGTTTTTACTTAAAGGTACTGTAGTCTTCATTATGAATCTACATATCTGGCTACAGGACTACAGGCAGCAATGTCTGAGAAACTAAGCTCTGCAAAGGTTAATGCAGGTCACAGTGGCAGGAAATACAGGCCATAGTGGCAGGTGTAGTACTTCTCAGACTCTGCAAGCAGCAGTGTCAGATAGACAGGGTCAGTGTTCCAACTAGGCTCTACAGAAAGGACTGGTTCTCTGCTCCAACTGGGTACACTGCACTTCCATTTCTGGTCTTTTATCTGCAAGATGTCTCTAATTCATTTCTTGACCAAGCTGGTGGTCTAGTAGTCAGAGCATGTGCCTTGGATGCAGGAGGTCATGGGTTCAAACCCCAGCCAAGTCATACCAAAGACTTATAAAAATGGTACTAACAGCTGCCTAACTATGCGCTTGCATTAAGAGGTTAGTGTTAGGACTGGTCAGCCTGGTGTCAAGATAATGTGGCTGGATGGGACATGATGCTACATGTCTGCGGCATGATGCCCCCGTGGTAGACATCACTATAAACTGCCACACTGCAGGCGTCATGGCAATATGACTGAATTCTTTTTAAAGTTATGTTTTAAAAAATCCAAATCACAGACACTAATTCATTTCTCAGACTTTGCTAAATTTTTTTAAACTACCATTTCCCCTTCTGCATTGGCATATTGTATATGTACCATAATACTCACATTATGCCATCCAGAATCAGATTTAAGTCTGTACCAATATGGCATGTTAAATCCCCGACTGACCACACAATGACAAAAAGAAACATCATTGGCAGACAATACCTTTATTAATCAGGACTGGATTTAAAAGAATAAGCTATTAAAAATTAAAGCAATCTGATTAAAAAGTGATGATTGGTCAGAGTGTTTTCAAAGCAGTTAATTGTATATGAGACTGACAATCCATTGCTTTTATGCCAATATCAAAGTAGTACTAATATTATATTAGTATGCTTACCTACCTGGTATCTAATATATCATATTAGGACCCCAACCTATTTCATATATGATATCAGTGCTCCTACCTCCTTCATTAGCTTAGCAGAGTGCTAATGAGATCCTATATTTATCAAAAGAACACTTGGGTGCGATTCATACTGAGGTGGTATTTTATTTAAAAACACATTTGCCAATGTTCATAAGAATTCAATCCAACTATTACAGACTGATGTAGTCCTGCTTTATTACAGACTGATGTAGCCTTACTTTATTACAGACTGATGTAGCCATACTTTATTACAGGCTGATGTAGCCTTACTTTATTACAGACTGATGTAGCCTTACTTTATTACAGACTGTTGTAGCCTTACTTTATTAGTCTGATGTAGTCTTACTTTATTAGTCTGATGTAGCCTTACGTTATTAGTCTGATGTAGCCATACTTTATTACAGACTGATGTAGCCATACTTTATTACAGACTGATGTAGCCTTACTTTATTACAGACTGATGTAGCCTTACTTTATTAGTCAGATGTAGCCTTACTTTATTACAGCCTGATGTAGCCTTACTTTATTACAGACTGATGTAGCCATACTTTATTACAGGCTGATGTAGCCTTAATTTATTACAGCCTGATGTATCCTTACTTTATTATAGACTGATGTAGCCATACTTTATTACAGGCTGATGTAGCCTTACTTTACTACAGGCTGATGTAGCCTTACTTTATTACAGCCTGATGTAGCCTTACCTTATTACAGTCTAATGTAGCCTTACTTTATTAGACAGATGTAGCCTTACTTTATTACAGCCTGATGTAGCCTTACCTTATTACAGCCTGATGTAGCCTTGCTTTATTACAGACTGATGTAGCCTTACTTTATTACAGACTGATGTAGCCATACTTTATTACAGGCTGATGTAGCCTTAATTTATTACAGCCTGATGTATCCTTACTTTATTACAGACTGATGTAGCCTTACTTTATTACAGGCTGATGTAGCCTTACTTTACTACAGGCTGATGTAGCCTTACTTTATTACAGTCTGATGTAGCCTTACTTTATTACAGCCTGATGTAGTCTTACTTTATTACAGACTGATGTAGCCATACTTTATTAGACTGATGCAGCCTTACTTTATTACAGACTGATGTAGCCTTACTTTATTACAGCCTGATGCAGCCTTACTTTATTACAGCCTGATGTAGCCTTACTTTATTAGTCTGATGTAGCCTTACTTTATTAGTCAGATGTAGCCTTACTTTATTACAGACTGATGTAGCCTTACTTTATTACAGCCTGATGTAGTCTTACTTTATTACAGACTGATGTAGCTGTACTTTATTACTGACTGATGTAGCCTTACTTTATTAGTCAGATGTAGCCTTACTTTATTACAGACTGATGTAGCCGTACTTTATTACAGTCTGATGTAGCTATACCTTATTAGACTGATGTAACCTTACTTTATTACAGTCTGATGTAGCCTTACTTAGCCATACTTTATTACAGACTGATGTAGTCTTATTTTATTAGACTGATGTGGCCTTACTTTATTACAGACTGAAGTAGCCTTACTTTATTACAGCCTGATGTAGCCTTACTTTATTAGACAGATGTAGCCTTATTTTATTACAGCCTGATGTAGCCATACTTTATTAGTCTAATATAACCTTACTTTATTATAGTCTGATGTAGCCTTACTTAGCCATACTTTATTACAGACTGACGTAGCCTTATTTTATTAGACTGATGTGGCCTTACTTTATTACAGTCTGAAGTAGCCTTACTTTATTACAGCCTGATGTAGCCATACTTTATTAGTCTAATGTAACCTTACTTTATTACAGTCTGATGTAGCCTTACTTTATTAGTCAGATGTAGCCTTACTTTATTACAGTCTGATGTAGCCTTACTTTATTACAGCCTGATGTAGCCATACTTTATTACAGTCTAATGTAGCCTGACCTTATTACAGTCTGATGTAGCCTTACTTTATTACAGTCTGATGTAGCCTGACTTTATTAGTCTGATGTAGCCTGACCTTATTACAGTCTGATGTAGCCTTACTTTATTACAGTCTGATGTAGCCATACTTTATTAGTCTGATGTAGCCTTACGTTATTACAGTCTGATGTATCCTTAACTTTATTAGCCTGATGTAGCCTTACTTTATTACAGACTGATGTAGCCTTACTTTATTACAGACTGATGTAGCCTTACTTTATCAGTCTGATGTAGTCTTACTTTATAAGTCAGATGTAGCCTTACTTTATTACAGCCTGATATAGCCTTACTTTATTACAGACTGATGTAGCCTTACTTTATTACAGTCTGATGTAGCCATACTTTATTAGACTGATGCAGCCTTACTTTATTACAGTCAGATGTAGCCTTACTTTATTAGTCAGATGTAGCCTTACTTTATTACAGCCTGATGTAGCCATACTTTATTACAGTCTAATGTAACCTTACTTTATTACAGTCTGATGTAGCCTTACTTAGCCATACTTTATTACAGACTGATGTAGCCTTATTTTATTAGACTGATGTGGCCTTACTTTATTACAGACTGAAGTAGACTTACTTTATTACAGGCTGATGTAGCCATACTTTATTAGTCTGATGTAGCCTTATTTTATTACAGTCTGATGTAGCCTTACTTTATTACAGTCTCATGTAGCTTTACTTTATTAGACTGATGTAGCCTTACTTTATTACAGACTGGTGTAGCCTTACTTTATTACAGTCTGATGGAGCCTTACTTTATTACAGTCTGATTTAGCCTTGCTTCATTACAGACTGATGTAGCCTTATTTTATTACAGTCTGATGAAGCCTTATTTTATTAGTCTGATGTAGCCTTACTTTATTAGACTGATGTAGCCTTACTTTATTACAGACTGATGTAGCCTTACTTTATTACAGACTGATGAGGCCTTAATTTATTACAGACTGATGTAGCCTTACGTTATTACAGACTGATGTAGCCTTACTTTATTAAGTCTGATATAGCCTTACTTTATTACAGACTGATGTGGCTTGCTTCATTACAGACTGATGTAGCCTTACTTTATTACAGTCTGATGTAGCCTTACTTTATTAGCCTGATGTAGCCTTACTTTATTAGACTGATGTAGCCTTACTTTATTACAGACTGATGCAGCCATATTTTATTAGTCTGATGTAGCCTTACTTTATTACAGACTGATGTAGCCTTACTATATTAGTCTGATGTAGCCTTACTTTATTAGTCTGATATAGCCTTACTTTATTAGTCTGATGTAGTCTTGCTTTATTACAGACTGATGTGGCCTTACTTTATTAGACTGTAGTCTTACTTTATTATAAACTGATGTAGCCTTACTTTATTATTCTGATGTAGCCTTACTTTATTACAGTCTGATGTAGCCATACTTTATTACAGGCTGATGTAGCCATACTTTATTACAGTCTGATGTAGCCTTACTTTATTACAGTCTGATGTGGCCTTACTTTATTACAGACTGATGTAGCCTTACTTTATTACAGACTGATGTAGCCTTACTTTATTACAGTCTGATGTAGCCATACTTTATTACAGTCTGATGTAGCCATACTTTATTACAGACTGATGCAGCCATACTTTATTACAGACTGATTTAGCCTTACTTTATTACAGCTAAAGATAAATGTAAGATCTATATAAATATCCTCTAAACTTTCTCGTGGGTCGGTGGTTCTTTCCGGGGTTTTCCCGGGTTCTTCCTCCACCATTAATACTGGCCGCCATGTATAGCCTATCATGTGCTGAAAAATGGCGTTAAGCCCCAAAACAACAACAACAACAACAATCCTCTAAACTGTAGAAGCATAACAAACAAAAGACAGACATTTTGAACATGGGATCTGACTGGATCATCAAAAAGGTCTGTGTCATACAGACGCTCATGTTTCAAAAGAGACACAACCTGCTTGGTGATTTAAACTTAATTTTGATATTCCATTGACAACTAAAGGATTGCTTCAGAGCTTGTTGCTGTTGTGGGGTTTAACGCCATTTTTCAGCACACGATAGGCTATACATGGCAGCCAGTATTAATGGTGGAAGATGAACCAGGGAAAACCCCAGAAAGAACCACTGACCCACGAGAAGCTACTGGCAAGCTTTCTCACATACCCACATTGGCTGAATTCGAGACTCGAACCGACGCAGACAGAGGTGAGATGGCAGTGATCCGTAACGGAAAGCACTTCAGACCACTTGGCCAATCGGGGCCCCTAGAGCCTGAACCAATCCACACATCAGATGAGGCAACATTATAATAGCTAATGGAAAAGTGGTATGTGACTCAATCCTGAAAAATCTTTAAAGTCTGACTTGGACTCAATTATTGGGAAGTCACGACATATTTAAAAATACTTATATCAAGCACTTTCAGAGTTTTGGGATCATCAAAACCTGGAGAGGATGTTAACCATTACTGACTTCTGATGCAATAAACAAATATTTGTATCTCCTGAGGCAGAAAATTAAACAAAATTATTTTATAAATAAATCATTCTTTTCAACTTTATAAAGGTAATTAAAAGTAGCTGCACGTCCCAATCAGATTGTGGCTGGAACACCAAAAGGCAAGCAAACATTATTGAACTATAAAATATAGGTCACAGTGACCAAATTTGATTGATTACAAACTCCTCATGATGCATCTTTATTCCAAGCTAGACGACACTGCAAGAAATATTGTTGGAGAAAATGGCCTAAACACAAACTTTAATCTAGTGCTACTGCAAAAAAGGAAAAATGGTCAGAAATCATCAAATCAAAAGCTGGAATTGCCTTGCCACCTAAAGAAAAAATCCTTCACCAGAAACAAACATTGAACTGATGTCAACTCATTTCCATTATGCCTTGCCTGGTACGAAAGTTATTTTGATCTGGACAAAAGGACGATGCTATTTATTCTGTTAGTGCCCAGGTCAATTTCAGATGATGCAAAGCAATAGGTCAACATAGATCATATAGCACAGGTGTATTAACCTTCAGATAGATAGCAATCATGCTAGCTACAAAGGATCATGTAGAATAGGCACTAGGCACAGGTCCATATGGAAGGATAATAGGCACTAGGCACAGGTCCATATGGATGGATAATAGGCACTAGGTTCAAGTCCATATGGATGGATAATAGGCACTAGATACAGGTCCATATGGAAGGATGATAGGCACCAGGCACAGGTCCATATGGATGGATGATAGGCACCAGGCACTGGTCCATATGGAAGGATAATAGGCACTAGACACAGGTCCATGTGGAAGGATAAGAGGCACTAGGTACAGGTCCATATGGAAGGATGATAGGCACTAGGCACAGGTCCATAAGGAAGGATAATAGGCACTAGGCACAGGTCCATATGGAAGGATAATAGGCACTAGGTAAAGGTCCATGTGGAATGATAATAGGCACAAGGCACAGGTCCATATGGAAGGATGATAGGCACCAGGCACAGGTCCATATGGATGGATGATAGGCCCCAGGCACAGGTCCATATGGAAGGATGATAGGCACCAGGTACACGTCCATATGGAAGGATCATGGGCACAAGGCACAGGTCAATATGGAAGGATGATTAATCCGCTGACAGACAAGCCAAAAGTATGTCATTGCTGAAATTTGACTTGGATCTGGCCATTTGCATTCCTAGTCACATGACTACACAACTCTCACAACCTACATCTCAATGACCTCAGAGGTCATACAGTCACGTGATATCAACAATAAACAATTTCTAGTGTTGCTGTAGGAAAACAAACACGTAAGTGAAAGCAACATAATTTTTATAGAAAAATGAAAAAACATAAACTTCTCAAAATATTTTTTGTGAAAACAATGACCAAAAATCTGTAAATGTTGCAGCAATTTGAAGAAAACCTGATTCACTACACACATGTCAATGTGGTAGTCACATGACACCAACAAAAACATTGCTGACGCATGCTCGATACTTCTTGAAAATGGTTTTCTCCACCCATCTGTGATGCTGACAGGTTTCTGGTCATTGTTTACAGAATAAATATGTTGAGAATTAAGTGTGCATTATATTTATTTACAAACATTAAGTGACTTCTATATAATATATCCAAATTCTATGTACAACTTTGGAAATTTGTTTATTGTTGATATCACATGACTATATGACCTCTGATGTCACTGATATGTTAGTTGCGAGATTTATATAATCATGTGACTTGGGATGAAATGGCCAGATTCAGGTCAATTTTCAGCAACGACATACTTTCGTCTTGTCTGTCAGCGGATCAAAATTATGACAAATGCTATGCTTGCGATTTTTGAGAAAAGAAATCATATTCCTATCGATTTCGTGCAGGTATATCTTGATGAAAGGTTGTTCAAGTTTGCTAGGCAGGCTAGTAAGTGGCTACCCCATGCCAACACCAAATGGTGTCAGCGAATTTCAACTTTTCGATAGGGAATGGACTCTGACCCTACACCCCAATATGAATATCCTTTTATCAAAAATGGGGTGACAAGGGTCAGAGAAAACTCAGGCTATATGGAAGGATAATAGGCACTAGGCACAGGTCCATATGGAAGGATAATAGTCATTAGACACAGGTCCATATGGAAGGATAATAGGCACTAGGCACAGGTCCAATATGTTAGGATAATAGTCATTAGACACAGGTCCATATGGAAGGATAATAGTCATTAGACATAGGTCCATATGGAAGGATAATAGGCACTAGGCACAGGTCCAATATGGAAGGATAATAGTCATTAAACACAGGTTCATATCGAAGGATAATAGGCACTAGGCACAGGTCCATATGGAAGGATAGTAAGCACTAGGAACAGGTCCTTATGGAAGGATAGTAAGCACTAGGAACAGGTCCATATGGAAGGATAGTAAGCACTAGGAACAGGTCCATATGGAAGTATAGTAAGCACTAAGAACAGGTCCTTATGGAAGGATAGCAAGCACTAGGAACAGGTCCATACTGAAGGATAGTAAGCACTAGACACAGGTCCATATGGAAGCATAGTAAGCACTAGGCACAGGTCCTTATGGAAGGATAGTAAGCATTAGGAACAGGTCCATATGGAAGGATAGCAAGCACTAGGCACGGGTCCTTATGGATGGATAGCAAGCACTAGTCACAGGGTAAGCACTAGTCACAGGTCCTTATGGAAGGATAGTAAGCACTAGGCACAGGTCCATATGGAAGTATAGTAAGCACTAGGCACAGGTCCTTATGGAAGGATAGTAAGCATTAGGAACAGGTCCATATGGAAGGATAGCAAGCACTAGGCACAGGTCCTTATGGATAGATAGTAAGCACTAGTCACAGGGTAAGCACTAGTCACAGGTCCTTATGGAAGGATAGTAAGCACTAGGCACAGGTCCATATGGAAGTATAGTAAGCACTAGGCACAGGTCCTTATGGAAGGATAGTAAGCATCAGGAACAGGTCCATATGGAAGGATAGCAAGCATTAGGCACAGGTCCTTATGGAAGGATAGTAAGCACTAGTCACAGGTCCATATGGAAGGATAGTAAGCATTAGGAACAGGTCCATATGGATGGATAGCAAGCACTAGTCACAGGTCCTTATGGATGGATAGCAAATACTAGTCACAGGGTAAGCACTAGTCATAGGTCCTTATGGAAAGATAGTAAGCACTAGGAACAGGTTCATATGGAAGGATAGCAAGCACTAGGCACAGGTCCTTATGGATGGATAGTAAGCACTAGGCACAGGGTAAGCACCAGTCACAGGTCCTTATGGAAGGATAGTAAGCACTAGTCACATGTCAATATGGAAGGATAGTAAGTACTAGGCACAGGTCCTTATGCAAGGATAGTAAACACTAGTCACAGGGTAAGCACTAGTCACATGTCCATATGGAAGGATAGTAAGCACTAGGCACAGGTCCTTATGCAAGGATAGTAAGCACTAGGAACAGATCCATATGGAAGGATAGTAAGCACTAGGCACAGGTCCTTATGCAAGGATAGTAAACACTAGTCACAGGGTAAGCACTAGTCACAGGTCCATATGGAAGGATAGTAAGCACTAGGCACAGGTCCTTATGCAAGGATAGTAAGCACTAGGAACAGATCCATATGGAAGGATAGTAAGCACTAGGCACAGGTCCTTATGCAAGGATAGCAAGCACTAGGCACAGGTCCATATGGATGGATAGTAAGCACTAGTCACAGGGTAAGCACTAGTCACAGGTCCATATGGAAGGGTTGTAAGCACTAGGCACAGGTCCTTATGTAAGGATAGTAAGCACTAGGAACAGGTCCATATGGAAGGATAGTAAGCACTATGCACAGGTCCTTATGCAAGGATAGCAAGCACTAGGCACATGTCCATATGGATGGATAGTAAGCACTTGGCACAGGTCCATATGAAAGGATAGTAAGCACTTAGGCACAGGTCCTTATGGAAGGATAGTAAGCACTAGGCACATCTCCTTATGGAAGGATAGTAAACACTAGTCACAGGTCCATATGGAAGGATAGTAAGCACTTAGGAACAGGTCCTTAAGGAAGGATAGTAAGCACTAGTCACAGGTCCATATGGAAGGACAGTAAACACTAGCTGCAGGATCACATAGAAAATCAACCTGTAGGGGAATAACACTTGCAATGACTGACTACATGGTCATGTGCCATATAAACCTGTTGAGGGATAGCACTGGTACTGGTTACAGGTACTTTTTCTTGATCATTAACCACATCAACTTGTATGGGGGATAGTGCAGACAATGGTTATAACATCAAATATCATTTAACCAGTTGATGGCTTGTACAGGCACTGGCTACAGGATCTCCTACCCTATTAACCTGTAGAGACAATGTATGGGCAGTGGTTATAGGATCACATGCTACATAAACCTGTAGACAAATATCACTGGCACTAATTAAAGGATCATGTACCATGTTAACCTGTAGAAGAATAGTATGGGTACTTGCTACATGATAATTTAATAATGTAACATAAACCTGTGAATATATATGACAGATCTGAATTTAGAACTAATTACCAGTTCTAGTTTGTCAGGTATTGTTTCTATTTTTGTAAAATAAACACATATACCTGAATATTTTTGACAAAATAGTGCATCTCCCCTTCAATATATTTATACACTTATATATGTAGGTCTGCAACTTCTATGAGAATCATAATGTTCTGTCCAGTTGCAATGAATTAGCACTGTGCCAATACAAAGCCAACAACAATTTGGGTTGGCTTGAGTTTGGTTCTTCCTTACATACATTATATTATCCAACAGTTAATGACAGACACAAAATGTATTCTTCTACCACTGTTAGTCAACTGATAAATTATTCATGCAAGTATTTACCTGTAGAATTATAAGATATGCCCTCAAGGCATCTTTTGAGTGGGGCCTGAAAAATAAATGAACTCTGGTAAATAATTATCAAACTGTGGCAATGGTAAATAAATATAAAACTTTGGCAATGGTAAATAATTATCAAACTGTGGCAATGGTAAATCATTATCAAATTGTGGAAATCATAAATAAATATCAAACTGTGGCAACTGTTAATCATTATCAAACTGTGGCAATGGTAAATAAATATCAAACTTTGGCAATGGTAAAAAATTATCAAACTTTGGCTATGGTAAATCATTATCAAACTGTGGCAATGGTAAATAATTATCAAACTGTGGCAATGGTAAATAATTATCAAACTGTGGCAATGGTAAAAAAATACAATGGTAAATAAACACAAAACTGTGGCAATGGTAAATAATTATTAAATTGTGGCAATAGTAAATAATTATCCAACTTTGGCAATGTTTAATTTTTATACCAAAAACCTGCAGCAATGGTAAATAATTACAAAAATGTGGCAATGGTAAATCATTATCAAACTGTGGCAATGGTAAAT
Source organism: Sinohyriopsis cumingii (assembly GCA_028554795.2). Classification (NCBI taxonomy): domain Eukaryota; kingdom Metazoa; phylum Mollusca; class Bivalvia; order Unionida; family Unionidae; genus Sinohyriopsis; species Sinohyriopsis cumingii. Next base: position 78,643,585 of record CM068830.1, on the reverse strand, counting down.
AATTACCAACCTGTAGCAATCGTAAATCATTATCAAACTGTTGCAATGGTTAATAATTACCAAACTGTGGTAATAGTAAATCATGAGCAAACTGTGGTAATGGTAAATCAATATCAAACTGGTGATGGTAAATAATTATCAAACTGTGGCAATGGTAAATCATTATCAAACTATGGCAATGGTAAATTAAAATATCAAAATGTGGCAATGGTAAATCATTATCATACTGGCAATGGTAAATAATTACCAAACCTAGGTAATGGTAATTCATGAGTAAACTGTGATAATGGTAAATCAATATCGAACTGGTGATGGTAAATAATTATCAAACTGTGGCAATGGTAAATCATTATCAAACTGTGGCAATAGTAAATAATTATCAACCTGTGGCAGTGGTAGATCATTATCAAACTCTGGCAATGATAAATAATTACCAAACTGGTGATGGTATATAATTATCAACCTGTAACAATGGTGTGTGTATGTGAATAGGATTTGTAACATAGCTTTAACAATTTTTCAGTCATATCGCTATGATGTCTACAGTGTGGCAGTTTTATAGTGATAGGGCATCATCCTGCAGACACATAGCTTTGATGTCCCACCGAGTCACATTATCCTGACACTGGGTCAACTAGTCCTAACACTAACCTCTTAATGCTGAGCACCTAGCGAGGCAGCTGTTAGTACCATTTTTGTAAGTCTTTAGTATGACACTGCTGGGGTTTCGAACCCATGACCTCCTGCTTCCGAGGCGGATGCTCTAACCACTAGGCCACCAGAGCGGTTGCAACAATGGTAAACAGTTATGAAAATGTGGCAATGGTTAATAATTAGCAAACTGTGGTAATGGTAAATCATTATCAAACTGGTGATGATAAGTAATCAGCCATGATGATGGTAAATAATTATCAAACTGTGGCAATGGTATATGATTATCAAACTCAAACTGGTGATGGTAAATCATTATCAAACTGTGGCAATGTAAATCATTATCAAACTGGTGATAGTAAATAATTATCAGCCTGTGGCAATGGTAAAAAATTTAAACTGTGGCGATGTTAAATCATTATCAATCTGTGGCAATGATAAATCATTATCAAACTGGTGATAGTAAAAAGTTATTAGCCTAAGCCAATAGTAAACAGTTATCAAACTGAAGCAATGGTAAATCATTACCAAACTGGCAATGGTAAATAATTATCAGCCTGTGGCAATGGTAAAAATTTATAAAACTGTGGCAATGGTAAATTATTATCAGCCTGTGGCAATGGTAAATAATTATCAAACTGGCAATGGTAAATTATTATCAGCCTGTGGCAATGGTAAATTATTATCAGCCTGTGGCAATGGTAAATAATTATCAAACTGGCAATGGTAAATAATTATCAGCCTGTGGCGATGGTAAATAATTTGCAAAATGGTGCAATGGTAAATAAACTTTAAAATGTGCTGGAATGCAAATGCACAAAACAAATATCTTGTTATAAAAATGTATAAAAAAAACAATTCTCTCAACAAATTGCATCTTCTTTAAAAATTTAAGCAGTATGTTTGTGACAGCAATCCCATAGTTGTATAGCTAGATGATTACTACTAAATCGATCACTAGATGTAATTTGTCAAGTTTTACATATACAAATGCAGGATAGAACCCTGATATATTATCTAAAGTCTATATTTTTAATTCTTTTCAACAAGGAACATTTTAGATGTAACCTGCAGTTATATTTCTTTATTTCTTTTCCATGTATATCTTTTCCATCTGTATCATTATCATACAAATTGTCAAAATTCACAACATTCAATCATTTCTCAAAATCTTCAATAGAAAAAAACGTTTCCATTCACTACTGCTCCTACAATTTTACATCAATGACTTTATGTGTTAAATAGGGTTATGACCACACTAGGTTAAAACAAAATGTGCAAATAGAGCAAAGCAGAATTATACTCTGAATAATCAAATAATTCCTTCTTTAATCATTGAAGTTCAAACACCATTCATCACTGAAATTTCTAGCCTTTCAAAGCATAATACAGTCTATGAGATTCTAGCTTTCCTTTGTTAAACGTTTGCATGATAAAAGGAAAGAGATACAGAAAATGTATACAAAAAGCCAGGACCTGCAAGTCATGCCTGTGATCAAAGAATTGCTGGAACACTATAAAAAAAAACAACCTTGAACGGATAATGATGATGATTTTCTGCTGGAAAAATGGGTTGTTTTCCGAGTGTGGGGTCAACAAAAACATTAAACCAACTACAACATTTATTTGACAATAAAAGTACATCATTATCTCTGTATACAACACTAAAAACAAGAGTCCCTCAAAGGAACTGATGCTTAACTTGCTAGAAACAAAAAGCCAAGAACCAACGAGAGGTCCTTTTTGTCATATACTTGATAAGATATCTGTTAGGACCAATAAAACATAAGTAGTCTTTTGGTGAAAACTTTGTGCGAGTATGGTCACCCATACTGATATAATCATTCATTCAGAAGGAGTGGCTCTAACAAGATTTTCAAGACGAACACCATAATGACCATACTGAATTCAGATTGGTATAATTTTCAGTAAGGACCAACTAGATACCATAACAAGTTTTCTGGTGAAAATTCCATGTTTATGGTGGCACTCTACAGTTTCATATTTTGCATTGGGTTAGAATTTTAAAGGAAAAGAATTTTCCCGGGTTTCCTCACTGGTTATACTGGCTATTTAAAAAAGACCTTGGTATTGTTCAAAGAACCTTTAATTCCCTTTATTTTGGTGTATGACTGATGGGTGTAATATGGGTTATATTGTATACAGCTTGGCCTTACTCCAGATGTGCAACTTTCAAAAAAGTGCTAGCTGCACTTTGTCATTTTCACTTCCTGAACTTCAGAGGCAAATTGTATTAAAAAAAAACATTAACTATTTTCACATTTTATAGATTTGGTAATTCATTCATTGCACTTTCAGAACCTGGTATTGTCTAGTCTGGCAAAAGTTAATTTTCCCTATTTTAATAGCTGCTAAGGATAGTGTACTTTAGACAAATCCAGGCTGATTTTTGCAGCACAAGGGAGCAGTAATTTTAGGTAACAGTGTGCTTAGATCATTTACGAATTCCAAAAGTACAATATCCAAAGAAATATCAGCCATATTACATTAATGTAGCATAGAGGTATGCCAACATTCTTGCCACTGTGCATGTTTTAAATGCAAACAACTTCACCTTACATACATCACTCTCTCAAAAGTACATAATAACTGGTAAGCACCCCCTATATGGCTTTCTTTTTAGTACTAAATACTGGAGGATGGTTTCCACTGCAGCCATATTAGATATCGGAACAGCACCACTTTCATTTAGAACCAACTAGAGATAAGAAAAAGAAGTCTTCTGGTGAAAATCCAATGTTAGTATCACCTTCCATCTGGGAGAAATAGCAATAAATTGATTTTGAAAATCAGTCTTGGAACAATTTTAATTCAGGACAAACAAGACAATTTCAGTGACTAGATCCATGTACCAAACGTTGTCTTCCAGTGAAAACCTTTGTTGCAATCCTTGATGTAGCTTAAAAGTCGCAAAACCAGTGCTGATGGAATAACTACTGCACTGATAGAGATGAAGCCTTTTTATAAGCTCTTCTTATCTATGACCAGTTGAGCCAAAAATATCAGAATATTTTTCTTAAATTTCCTTCACAGGTCTTAAACGTTGTGGATATTAAGATTTATCTAAAGAGCCGTTTCTACATATCCCATGGACCTAAAAAAATTCTTTACATAGAGGGACCTATTTTCAAATGCATAATTGTGAAGTTAATGCTAATTTTAAAAACATTACTCTGAAAAATCAAATATACTACAATCATGCCTCATACTATCTTCGTTAAATCTCTTCAATGTTCACAAAACCCCCAATATGTTCAAGGATAGACCCTAATATAGTTCCCTATGAATCAGCTTCTTAGTGGGGCTCTAAAAATCAGCCAACACGACAACTCTATAGTCTATTTTAATCATGCGGTTAAGGTATTTATTTCTTTTTCCTTTATCTAGTACCATAAATTGAAATTCAGAGTACTAAATAACATGAAAATTGTTTCAATTAGTGCATGACAACATCAATAAAAATGGGAAAACATGATTTGTGATGATCTTCTGCTACATATAAAAATGTTCTAATTCTCACCGAATACGTCCGTCTGTATTCCTTGAAAACCAGGATAAAAATGATCATGAATAGTTACAACTACAATGAAATATACATGAAATTGACAACAACTACCAACTTCTTGTAATACAATTCTCAAGCATGGAGAATAAAGCAATGTCTTTTGCAGTGCTTGGAAAACATGGAGAGGAAAGCCTGACACGTCAACCTAGCACATACGAGTGAAGTGAAGGGCTTTACTGTGACTCATTTGCAATTATATCACTCCTACATTTTTTTAAAAACATGTTCATATGATCACAAGCTTGATATAAAACACACCCACTCTGCCATTAAAACAGGAAAATACTTACCAAGAACATCTTTATCTCATAATAAGTTTACTGTATATACTCACATATAAGTCATATCCAACTGCAAACTGCATAGACCCATATCAGCTTGTTGGATACTGTGCAGTAATATCTGCCAGTGCATGATAGAATGCCAGATCAGGGTCGTGTTGTTTGTAGTTGGACACAATTTTTAAGTGGGTATATATGGAATACTAAGTGTACCATACTTTGACAAAACTTTATAATTATACAATTACAGCATAAGATACATAGCATACACGTTAAGTGCAATGCATTCTGGGGAATGTATGACCCTTGGGACAGTGTATATGGGAAGTTGGCATGGGATAATCATTGGGATGGGGAGGGATGTGTCATGGATCTGGGTGTATGTGTAAAATTTTACAACTACAAGGCCAGGGCCTGCATGTCATGCACATGGTGCCATAAAACATGTAACCTTGACCCCCAGGTTAAAAGGTCGAGTGAGAATTCTGCAGAATGAAATGTCTTGGCTTCATTTGACATTGATTCATCCAACAACATTATCTCTCAAAAAGTATAAAGAAATAGAAGCAAACAAAACAAGAGTACAATGAACAGCACCCAGATTTGATGTTCATCAATGCAGATACTGGTATATCATGGTTGACTGGAGAATACTGACTAATGGGTATGAATGAATTCAACCAATTTTCAAGGTATGTGGTCTTCAACTAAATTTTATGGGTAGAAACTTACTTTCTTAGCTGACTTACCATGACCTCAGAGAGCCTTGAACAAAACAAACATAATCCCAGTCTGATAACTCAGTTAAATTCCATCACTGAGAATATCATTCTTTGTTTGCCTTGCTCCAAGACTTAAAGGAATTGAGTGAAAATAACAGGTAAACATTGGGTAATTAAAATCAGTTTCTGAGTTTTAATCCCACAACAAAATTAATACATTACCTGCTATTGCTGACTTTCCGGTCTGGAGAAAGGCTTATGGCCCCATAACTGGCTGTTAGAGTGAACAAACTATGTACTGCCAGTAGGGTGCTCTACTGCAGATAGGAAGATGATTTTCTGACAACATGCTGGACTGATATGCAATTGGGGCTAAAGTATCAATGCCTTCACTCTAAATGAAGGCAGATTCATTTATGAAGACTGGTGACACAAGATACCAGAAGGTGACTTTCATAAATTTATCATAAGAATGACTAGAAAAGGCCCAAGATGCAGCAATAAAGTCAAGAGCTCTGATTCTCATGAAAGAAAGATCTCTTTCAATGAGCAATTGATAAGCTCTTTCAAAGAATAATCTACTTCAAGATGGAGGCTGCAAATATATCAAAAGTACTTTGGGGACGGAGAAAATAAGACATTTTGGATAACTTCTTTTCCATTTTGATTGAGCCAAATAAAAAGTGGTGTTCTAACTGGGCAAAGAAGTTTAATCATCAGTAGCTCAGATGTGGCTGAGACTAGGATTTCATCTGGTTCACAAGCCAACTAAGGTAGCTGATTCATGACAAGAAATCTGGGCTGACAAAGAAGGGGAGTCATAGTTGCTACTGAACTGTAGGCAACCCTCTTCTTCTTGTAAGGTATAAATCCTTCTCCATGCTGATTCTAAACAGAGAAGGTATATTGTCTTTAAGGTAACGTTCTTTGAAGGAAACCTCACTTAAAAGCTCATATGGGAGTTTAGATAAAATATAAAGAACACATTAAAAATTCCAGCAACATTGATTAGCGAGAGACTGGTCTCTGTGGGTCAATGTACCTATTAATCAGTTCTGAGAGATGATTGTCTGAGTCATTTATTGGAGATGGCTGTTCTATAATTCTTAAATTGTGGAAACTGAGTAATAATTTTCTTCAAAAAGAGAGAAAAGAAACAGCAGTCAAAGAGGAGCAGATTGGATTAATATGTTGTCTTCATCACCAATAACAGAAACTTCTCCACTTGGCTTCATAAACCTAAGAGGCTGACTGCCTTCTAGCCTTAGCAATGTAATCTGCTACTCTGCTAGAAAACTGATCTTGGCAGATAGATTGCTTGATATGAGTCAGGCAAGAAGTTGGAGAATCTGCAGAGTGTTGTGGAGGAGCGATCCTCTCTGCTTTGGCAGCAGATCCCTTCTCATCAGCAAATCCCTTTCACCTGATCAATTCAATGAACCATGTCTGTTGAGGCAACATGGGTGCTCTCTAGATGAATCATTATAAAGAAGTCCCAACTCTGCAGAACTTGAGGATCTATTCTAAAATAAGAGAAGGCACAAGCATACAGTCAACCCCACTCAGACTGGAGTCATCTGGCACCCATGTACACTTATCTGGAAACGGTGAGACATGGAGTGGAAGCTTGTTGTTCAACCATGTTGCAAACTAAAAATACCATTGGCCTCCTACAGTACTTAACAAGAGTAATACATACAGTAAACTATATACACACCACTGTTTAATAGTTCTTCTCAATGTGGATAACTGAATATTTGCAGAAAACACTTAAAGTTTTTCAGAGTAACATTGACTTTTGACCTTTTAACCTTAAAGATGATTTACTTCTTCCCTGTAACCCTAAATAAGCCATCTCACAAAGTTTGGTTTAAGATTGTGATGCAGAACTAATGTTATTGTGCAGAAACTAATTTTTTCTTTAAGTCACAGTGACCCTGATCTTTCAGTATTTTTATGTCAAATTTGATAGGGTTATTCCTAATTCCAACTGCATAGCATGCCATCCACAAAGTCTGATCCAAGTAAGTGCTGTAGAACTACTGTTATTGTGTGAAAACCATTTTTATGCTTTAAGTTCAAGTGATCTTGACTTCTGACCTTTTCAAAGGATGCTTTCTTACCATAAGTGCAAGACATTCACAAAGCCTGGTTAAGACAGATGGTGAAAAACTTTATTTTGTGGAAACCATTTCTCTTCTTTCAGTCACAGTAACACTGACCACTGGATCCTAGAATCAATAGGATTCTTCCCAGTGCAAGCTATCCCCAAACTTTTGTAATTTTAAATGGCTGAGAATTTGAGTTATTGTGCAGAAACTTTCAACTATAGTTACCTTAACCTTTGAGCCTCAAATCTATAGGGTTCTTCTTCCTTACCCAAAGTGCAAGCTATCCATAAAGTTTGATAACTGCAGATGGTGGAAACTTAGTTACTGTTATTGTGCAGAAACCGTCTTTCTTCTTTCAGTCTTTGACCATGGCCTTGGCAGCCTATATTTAATTGTGTTCTTCCTTATCCCAAGTGCAAACCATGTACAAAGTCTGGTAACTATATAGCTGGTGGTCAGTTTGAGTTATTGTACAGAAGTAAAGTCTGTAACAGACAGACAATGAGCTATCTTCCTGGATACTACTCTTGTCTGGAATGTGGTGCACTTGGACAATGATCCCCTCCAAAGATCTGAGATGGTTCCAAACTTCCAAGCAAAGTAAAGGAGCATGGGTGCCTCCTTGATATCAGCCATATGATACACAATATTTTGTCCATGGCAACCATATCCCAGCTGTGTAATATGAGGCTGGCACATCCAATTAATGCTAGCAAGCAGCCTGTGTTTCTAGGATGCTGAGAAGGATATTCCTGCTGTGATCACAAGCACTGAAGGTCATCTCTGTCTCAAGGTCAAGGTCTCTGTCTCAAGGTTAAACTGAGGCATTGGGATTTAGGAAAAAGTGAGGAGAGTACGGGGCATGTACATCAGAATACCAGCTATAAATTGGTCAGAGTTAATGTTGTTGTTGTTGTTGTAGGGCTTAACACCATTTTTCAGCACACGATAGGCCATACATGGCGGCCAGTATTACTGGTGGAGGAAGAACCCGGGAAAACCCCGGAAAGAACCACCGACCCACTCAGAGTTAATGTATTTATCTGCAAATTTATCTAAATACTTGTACATTATCTCTTTTACAGATATGCTACATACATGTATACATTTTAACAAAAACAATTACATGGACAAAAATCCTTGATAACGTGACTAGTTCCCCGTTTATTTTCAATTATTTTTGGGGCCAAACAACAATGATGTGGAATCCAGCCTTTGAAAAGAAAAAATCTCTCTGACAGAAGATTCGTGGGCAATTTGTTGGGTTAAAGGTTTGCTTTGACAACTAAATATTATCTGAAATTTAAACTGGCCATGCATCAAAAATGCACTATATTTGCACCTGAAAAAGAAATTAAAATTTCCACATGACTGACACTGTATACTAACTCCAATATGTGAAAGTTGTTACAGTTCATATATAATCTGCTTGTACCCAATCATCATTAAACAAGACCAGTACTTTAATGATCATATTCAAGTACATCAACAACGATGTGCTGCTTCCATTGATTTTAAGTTAAACAAAAGCTGCCTGCTCCACTCAAGTCTTTTGGTGTTTCTAATGATGGCATAAAATAATCAAGCATTCAATAATAAATTACTCCTGCCTACTGGTGCATGAAACCAAATCAATGCTAATGTTCTATTTATTGATGGTTGTTACAGTTAAGAGGGGCACCTGATAGTCATAAAACATCTTTTATTCCTAATTGGTCTACACTACAGTATTTATCAATAAAATGCAACTACATTTTTCTTTCATTTCTTTCCTTTTTCTTTCTTCCCTTGCTGTAACAGTGTCCACAAATTGCCTCCAGATGGCTCATTGTAACAGTGTCCACAAATTGCCTCCAGATGGCTCATTGTAACAGTGTCCACAAATTGCCTCCAGATGGCTCATTGTAACAGGTCAGGTACTGCAAATGAATGCCCTGATCATTAACTTGCACTACCCTATGTCCAGTCTTGAATTAACATTTGCTCTCAAAATTGTAATATTTAAAACTGACCTGCAATCAAGACACCTCACTACAAGTTTGGGGCCCCTAATCTTTTGGATCTACTAAGTATAATGAACTTCTGAAATCTGAATGCTTCAAATTTTGGACTAGAGCATGGTCAAACGTGTAAATAAAGGTTTACAGATTTGGGTGGTTTGATCAAGCCCACAAAATGGCCAAAAGGTCTAGGGTTTATTAACCAAAATATGTATCATCTGGGACAATACGAAAAAATATATACCATATATACTCACCTGTAAGTTGGGTCCAACTGCAAGCAACATACACCTGATTTGCCGCTGCACAATGTACCAGCATATCGGGGTGTATGTTGTTTGTTCTACCTACTAATCCAAACAAACTGCACAACCATATATGCTGGTACATCAAGCAACAGTAGACCTGCATCTATGCAGTCAACAGTTGGATCCGACTGATATACTAGTACATATGGTACAGATCATGCTGAACCGCAAATATAAAACATATACCTAATACTATATTGTTTGTATATTGTATACATGTACATCTATGGGGTTCACTACAAAATTGGTTTTTTAAAATACAGTATAAAAATCTAATGTTTCAATTCAGTATCTTTTCATTATCATGTCAATGTAGATACGTGCCAGCACAAGGCACTGATCAATAAGAAGCTGTAAACTCATACCAGATCTAATCAATAATTCATGCTGAAATAAAGGAAGAGAAAATAATACAAATTCGTTGATATGGATCACATTTGTCCAGCTTATTTAAAAACTATCTAACAACCAAGTCGATGAGAAATGTAAATATGATAATATTTAAAATCAATAATAAATATAACTGGCATGGCATTCTTTGTCATGATAAGGGTAATCAATACTTTTTCAATTTTTAAACAAATTTCTACAATCAATGGTTCAAGCCAATTGCTAAACCTAACAATGGTGAAACATTTTATCAAACTGTTTATGTAGGAGATTTATTTTAAGTCAAGCACAGTCCTATAACTGGGTATACTTTTCTTAGAGTAATCTCATAATTTGGGACATGATTTTTTATCCCAACCGTTCAATATGGACAGGATTTTAGCATCAATGGGAGCACAATGAAAAATGAACTAATCTTGGTCACTAAGCTACTTGACATTTTCAAACAGACTATAAACATCCTGATGCCTAAGATTCGGTCCCATAGCATAAGTTCTGTAGTATTCACAAAATAACACATCAAGTTTTTTTTAAAAAAGAACAAAAACCAAGAGCTGTTCTAATATCCAAAATACAAAATTTATTAAATTCTCTTCCAGAACTCAGCATTAATGATGAAATTCATAATTTACCTTTTATCCTTCAACAGACAGTTTATAATACTCTTTAATACTGTTTTCTGTATGTCCTGAGGCTGAAAAAAGAAGAAACAATAAGCAATATCGTGAAAAATTGTATGCTGCCACCAAAAATATCCTCCACTGGAACAAATTTCTGCAATATTTAATTTTCATTTTAAATTTTGTGAATTTAGTTTTTTGTGATTTTTGCAACCTGGGTTTTGACAAATTTTTTAAAACTTGCAGGAAGTAAAACTTGAGAGTAAAACTCAAAAGTGTCAATGGGTCCATCACAAGGGCCAATGACTACCAATAACCTGCATGACAGGGCTTTGCAAAAAGATACCTGTGTAGAGAATCCAAAATTATGAGAACACGTTGTCTGAGGCCATAACTACGTAAAAGACTTGGAATATTGGAAATCCAACTAAGTTAAAGTCTCATCAATATAAAGGCATACAATAAATTTGAGCAATGGAAATCCTATTTTGACTTTGGAGATTACTGACCAATACATATCAGTGGTACTGACCTTTGGTCAGGGTATGTGATCTTGAAATTCATCACTTATTGTTCTCAAACTTTGTGAACTGTAAGGATTTTGTACGATAACTTTTTTTTGTAGAACAAGTTCCATGATCAAACTTTGTGGATGGCTTGTACTTGGAGTGGTAAAGGAACCTATATACTTGGGGGTCAAAAGGTCAAAGAACACAGTTTAGATAAGTCACAGTGTGGAAATGAAACAGGGAACATATGGACTGGCAACCAGATGGATGTCATAGGGCAACACACTCCACATGGTTTATAGTAGATATCCATCTCATGGGAAATTATTTCCTTATAACTGACTATTACTGACATAATGGTCTCACATTATTAAAATGTCAAATCAATAACATACATCAGAATCACATTTCTGATATCAATTAAAATATGTACTGATTGATGCACTTCATAATTTTTCAATGGATTCTTTCAACGTCTTGATGGAATTCACTTACGTGACCTTAAGTACAAGTAGTTCTTAATTATCTAATATGGGAATCACTCTCAGTTATTGCTAAAGCTAGGTTTTCAAAGATTTTTTTTCTTCACATTTGGCCCATCTACAAAGAGCTACTGGTATGAATACATGCAGAAAAGACGACCTACTGAAATGTCAGTAACTGAACTTATCTTGGCTGTCAAAGGTAAATAAAGAATATTTCTTTGAGAACAAAATACAAATAAAACATAGTGGGTGTAAAAAAGACTAAATAGAAATTATTCAGTTTGTGATAATGTAGATGCATTAAGGGAAACCTGTTCTGTGACACCTGCACTTGTATTAAATAACAAATATGAATTTCTGTTTTTATGGGACTAAAAAAAGTACAATGTATGCTCACTTAAAAACCAAGTCCAACTGCAAACTGCACAGACCCAGATCTGCCACTACATAATGTCCCAGCAGATCTGGGTTCACATGATTTGTCTCATGTAATCAGAAGAACAAGCAACACAGATGCTGATGCCAACACACTATGCCAACACACAATGCCAACACACAATGCAATGGGAGCCCTGGTCTATGTTGTTTGCATTTGGTCTGAATTTATAAGTGAGAATATAGGCACATATGCGAGAATGCATAATTTAAGTAAAAATGTTATTGATCTAAGCAGAAAAATTTCAGATAGATGGAAAAATAAAATATTAGAAGTTGATAATAGGTATTAACCTGAGGAACTAGATTCAGAATGAAAAATTCCACAGTGCTGCTAATTTATTCTCATTCACTATTTTCTGTATGTATGCTGTTTGCTGTTGAACACCAAAAACTATTTGCAAATATTTATTACTTGCATGAACGTAGCAAAATAGATTTAATATGGTAATTAAATCACCAATAACAAAAATAATTTAAATCCTCTGTGTCACTTGTCATAAAAGAATTGTCCCATTGTTTTTTTTGGTTTTTTGTTTTGTTTTTTAATGTGGTCACCATTTTGTGCAGATTACCACATGAAAGTACTTTTGTTTAAAACTGAGGCCTGGCATGGGGATAAAACACGTATGATTATGAATGTACAATGATGTCAGGAATATTTCCATACAGACATTATTGTGTTAAATACTGTATCACTGTTGGTATTATAAATTATCCTTGTTGGTATTTTACTGTATGACAGTTGGCATTATAAATTATCCTTGTTGGCATTATAATTTATCATTGTTGGCATTATAACAGATAAACTTTAAAAACAAAGACAAAAAAATAAACAAGGATGTTGATTAGTAAGCCACTTCCATTTCTGCATGTCTGAACTACCCATGTTTGCATTATATTTTGTGTCCTGGCAACAGTGATTGTGTTTTGTGCAACTGAAGTTTTGATTTGTATTAGCCTCTTTCCAAAATCAGACCTATTTCACAAGCAGCATTTTCTGATTAATGTGACAGTGTTGGACATAAAAACCTTGCTTGTAAATGCAGCACCTGCTTTGTTTTCAGAACTAATAATGCGTTTGATTAAGCCACAGCTCTGACATATGTTCAATTTCCCTGGAGTAGAGTCTGACATTCAGTTACCTGTGGATTTCCCAGTAAAGTCTGACACTCAGTTACCTGTGGGTGCTTGTTTTGTTTAGGGGGTGGGTGTTGTTGTTTTAATAGCACTTTTAACACATTACTGATTATATCAAGCAGCAGAAATGTAAGCTAAGTGTACTTCCTAAGGAAATGTAAGATAAGAGTACTTCCTAAGGAAATGTAAGCTATGTGTACTTCCTAAGGAAATGTAAGATAAGAGTACTTCCTAAGAAAATGTAAGCTAAGTGTACTTCCTAAGGAAATGTAAGCTAAGTGTACTTCCTAAGGAAATGTAAGCTAAGAGTACTTCCTAAGGAAATGTAAGCTAAGTGTACTTCCTAAGGAAATGTATGTACTTCCTAAGGAAATGTAAGCTATGTGTACTTCCTAAGGAAATGTAAGCTAAGAGTACTTCCTAAGGAAATGTAAGCTAAGAGTACTTCCTAAGGAAATGTAAGCTATGTGTACTTCCTAAGGAAATGTAAGCTATGTGTACTTCCTAAGGATTCACTGAGGCAGCCAACCTGGGCTCCCAAACCAAAATGCATCCTTGCAGTTAGCTTTGCTCCAAGCTTGCCACAAGGTTGCAGCAAGCTTGTATCACACTTGCAAATAAATATTTGTTAGCTTGTGCAAGCTTGTGCAAGCATGGCACAATTTATAGTCATTTTCTTATAAGCATCTGCAAGCTTGCACAATTTACAGGCTTATAAAAAGCACAAGCTTCCACATACTTCCAGACTCAATTTCTTAGAAAATGTTTGTTCATTGTCTGCTATATGCATATAAACTGCAAATAACTTTTAAACAATTTCAGAATGAAAATGTACAAGAAATAATTTTATGCTAAAGGTGCCCTCAGTTAATTTTAATAATGTTAATTATTAAATTTCCAGCATTTGCATTTTGTGATATTTAATATTACCAAATTTATATAATTTTTAATGTGGTAAATATCACAACGTAAAAATTTATACTAATAATAATAATAATAATTCCATTATTTACAGATGCAAGACAAGTAAATGATTATGATTTTATTTTCTGTTATTATACATTTCCAAACAATATCAAAGCTCCAATAATGATAATTTTTTTAACAATGCGAGGAGTTAAAAAATTGCCATTATTGATACAATTCTATTGTTCTGAAGCTTTTGCTTATCATGATGTATATTATGTGTCCCTGTTGTTATTACTGTAAGTGTTGTTGTGTATTATTATTATTATCTGCTGCCAGAAGAAACAAATCAATGGCATTTCTTTTTATACTAAATAAAAGCTTAAAATGTATATAGTTGTTGTTTTCTGAGAGAGAGAGAGAGAGAGAGAGAGAGACCCATCCCTATCTGCCAACATTCTGTAAAGAATTAAGGTTCATGAATTTTGCTTTTATAAAAATTTAAAAAATCCAATAATAAAATCATGCAAGATAAAATGTGGTTTTCCGCAACAGAGACCTAATGCGGCATCAAGACATGAATGGCATTTACTTCCCTTGCATTCAGTCTTGAGACTGGTTTACAAATCAGAATCTACATACAATATATCCGAGTCAGGAAAACAAAAGCCAGTCTCAGTTTCAAAGCAGGTCCATTTCCAAAATTGAACAATCACAATTTAGCTCGTTAATTCAGGAAATTTCATTGCAATCAGTAGCAATACATGTGCAGCAACTGATATGTAATCCCACAGACATATTTAAAATCACGGAGTTATCATGTTGGTGAGTAAAATCAAAGATTATTTGCAATTTGCCCATTTACTGGACTGCAGCTTGGCGGCTGATTATACTGTATTATATTTTTCTTGCTGTGCAGTGTTTGCTTACAGTACATCAAATATCAGAAAGTGGCTTTGTAATCTTCCTCCACATAATCATCGTGATGAGAACTTCGTAGATTATTATTATTTACTGCTGCATCTGTCAAACTGCAGATTTGGATGCACTGTCATCAGTTAACGAAAACAGGTTGATGACTTTTGAAATTACATGCAAGCAAATTAATCTCATTTTTCTTAGGGCCTTTTTTCTTCTCACATATCAAATTTAGCAATTACCCACTTGCAATTAACTTAAACTGAGACAAGTTCAGGTCGCTGTATTGATCTATTTCTTTTTTTTAATTTTCAAAAAGGATGGTAGAGAGTCTATTTCAAAGATCTCAAAATATCAACTGAGTAATTTCATTGCATTCTGGAATTGTTTAAAGATGTAAAATACCAGTCATTTGGCAGATGTCATATTCCTTTCAAAATGGATGGTAAAACTAATATTTAGGATCTCTTTAAAGGATGGCTAATTTGTGTATATGGGTAACACTTATAAAATTTTCTATAACCTGTGAAATATTTCTCTAATGTTGAACTTAAATGAAATGTCTCTGCCAAACAGGTGAACAGTCAAATATTTTTACTACGTTACATATTACATATTGCTGTAATCTATTTCAGTGGATGGTGCCAGACTCTTCAAGAAGCTGGGGAGGATGAAGGCTTTTATTCTGAGATTATTTGTTTAGAAGAAGTGGTTCAGTGTATTCATATGGCTAACACTCTTGTTTTTCACCTAACAGCATACAGTTTTAACAGAAGGGAGGGAATTATAACCATCTGACAGCATTTCTTCCCCGACTGGATTTCTATATGGATTTGAAGTAAAATGTTTCTGAAGCCATGCATTCAAAAATGTGAAGATTTTGCCACATATTCAAGAAAATGGCCGTGCGAGATTCGTCAGACTGAAGAGCTTGCCTTTCTGTGTAGCAGTCAGAATTTCTGGATTGTTCCCTTGATACATTGGATATGATTCGGCTCATGTGATTTTCAGATTTTGTTCTATTGTTCATGCGAGTCTACCTAATTTGCATGTTAAAATGCACACAAGACTAACATGAATTAGATCTCATTTGAGAATCATGTATGCAAAAATGCAGCCAATTTTCGTGTACTTGTAATGGTATCGTACAGTAAAAGTACCCTAGAGTACTTTCTTGTTTAATATGATCTTTATAAGCTGGTAATTTAAACTAGGCTGATACCACTTTTGTAATCTGTACAACAGGACTGCCAAATTGGGAGTCGATGGAGCAGGGAACTAGACTAACTGTTGATACACCACCAAACAAGATTCCTTTTTCTCAAAACATGCACCATTTATTTCACGAGACTATCGTCTACATCAAAACTCAATTTTTGTATTGTTCAATTAGTACAATATTGATGTCATGATTTCATTGGAAGTAATAATGAAACTTCTCATCATCCTTGAGGATATCTCTAAGTGCCAGTTCAAGAATTCTCTGAAACTTGCTTGGCCACAATGATCCATATCTGTGAAATCAATCTCTTTATTTTATGGAGTATTCATTTCGCTTCAGTTATGAAAGAGTTGGTTAATTTAAGGTAGTTTCTGTTACATAATGCAAGAACATTTATAAGTGTTCGATTAATCAAGTGAAGTGAGTTCACCCGACATACGACCAGATTTGCTAGATTTTAAGCTTGTAGGATTTTCGTGCCTTTTAACTTTTCTTTTATTCCACCTCCTTTATTTGATTCAAAAGACATAATTAACATAGTAATACAAAGGAGGCCAGCTTTTGATTCAGTGCTACAATACAACAAATACTTCCAGAAGTCAGTTATCAAAACACAGTCGGCACTTAA
Source organism: Sinohyriopsis cumingii (assembly GCA_028554795.2). Classification (NCBI taxonomy): domain Eukaryota; kingdom Metazoa; phylum Mollusca; class Bivalvia; order Unionida; family Unionidae; genus Sinohyriopsis; species Sinohyriopsis cumingii. Next base: position 78,626,673 of record CM068830.1, on the reverse strand, counting down.
TTAGGTTCTCAGAGAAACGCTCACGGACATAGCTGTTACAGTAGATTGACGCATTTTATGTTTTAATTACAAGAGGACACATTGCATTTATGATGATAACACTTAAAAGAAACTAAAAGACAGAGCTAGAACACAAATTTCAATTGATAAAAAATTAAGACACTTACCAGTCCTAAAAGGAGATCATACACTGTATCAACGAGGTCAAATTTGAGCCCTGGATCCTCAATCGTTTTGTAATCTTTGTTTGGGTTTCTCTACATTAAATAAAAGATGCAGATATAAACCACTGTATCAATACTTAGAAGTTCTTTACCAAATATCTATTTAAACTTCTAGCATAATTTGGAAAAACTTCTAATAAAGAATTAAATGAACATGGTTGGGTATTTATCGACATGTAAATTTTACCTACCGTAATCACTCACAAAGTAAATAGAGTCTGAAGGATTTGTTATCTTAAATTGAATGGCAGACCAACACAGTCCTTGCTATATAATGCTAAGAAAGTTTAGGTATTGCAAAAGAAGCATACAAAACCAAGATAAAGTCAGAAAGACAGTAAAATCCATTCAAATAAATGGCAACCATTTAATATATGGTTCCCACCACCAATATATGTTACCTACTGTGCTGATTTTTAAATTAGGGTAGGCAGGTCTTTTTTTTAAACATTATAAATATTTAATGTGATTTTTTTTTTAAAAATTAAATTTTAAAAAAAAAATTAACAGGGGGAAAAAGGTGCCACAGTTGGCAAGGAGAAACAGGGATGGTGTGCTGACCAGAAACACATATTTTATTGGTTACCTAAACCAAGGTCTTTAAGAAAAGTCTAAGACCTTCCCAGAGTGAACATCATCATCAGATGCATGCCACGACAAAAAAGTTACCTCTTCACCTCTTACAACATAAAGAAGAGCAAATCAGACCACTTACCCAAACTTCTATAATTGAGCTGAAAAGTTTGGGTGTTGTTTCCCGCAGTTTTCTAATCACAAAAGGGATTTAATGAAGAGATAAATAATGGCCTTATGAAGATGCTGATTTCTTGTGTGAAAACGCATATCCTAAAATAGATCCTGAGGCCTGCTGTGGGATATTTAGCATATAGTACAGTGACATATCCTACAACAGGCATTGTGGTCTGCTGTGGGATATTTATTATACAGCAGACTGGCATGTCCTAAAACAGATCCTGAGGCCTGAGGGGTATTATTATATGGAACATTGGCATGTCCTAAAACAGACCATTGGGCCTGCTGTGGGATAATTATCATATGGAATATTGGCAAGTCCTAAAATAGACCCTGAGGCCTGCAGGGGGGATATTTATTATATGAAACACTGGCATGTCCTAAAATAGGCCATTGGGCCTAATGTGTTATATTTATCATATAGCATATTGGCATGTCCTGAAACAGACCCTGTGGCCTCTGCAGGGTGATATTTATTATATGAAACACTGTTATGTCCTAAAATAGACCATTGGGCCTGCTGCAGGATAATTATTATACAGAACATTGGCGTGTCCTAAAATAGACCATTAGGCTTGCAGGGGCATATTTATCATATGACAAAATGGTATATCCTAAAACAGACCCAGTGACCTGCAGGGGATATTTATAATATGGCATAATGATTTGTTTTACAGTAAATGAGAGTGTCATGTATCCAACACACATAAAGCTTAGTCAATTTCCATTAATAATAACTAAATAATGCTCTGATGTTATATTTCCTCAAATTAAGTTCATTATGTGCAAACATCAAAGGCTAAACAAACTTTCCTCATGCGTAAGTTGCTTAGGATTTTTCAAAGGTGATTAGGATAGGGATCAGTAAAGCAGGCTAATCATTTTGAAACAGATTAAACTTGATCATTTTGGAATAAAAAAATCTGAAGCCAACAGCTAAAACTAGAAATTCTCATAATTTCAACAACAAAATTATTTCAAGATTATAGTCAAATAACATTAAGGTTTAGGCATCATTTTGTCCCTCTGCAAATTTAGATGCACAGTACTTTAAAATATTAACTAATAACTAATCTTCTACAGTGAGCTTAAAATTGTCTTCACAATTCTCTACCTTAAATGTAGTATTAACATCTGCAAAGGAGTCGAAAGTTTTTGCATAGAAATCTTGTACCCATTTCCAGTCACCAGTTTCTCTTGCTTTCCTTACATCCTGCCTGTGAAACAAAGTTTAAAAATGATATAGCAACAAATTATGGTAAGTCAATGTAAGAAGAATTTCTAGAAACAAGGTTACCATGAATCAGAAATTTCAGCAAGCAAACAATTTTAGAGTATAAATCCTGATCTGCCATTGCATAATGCTAGCAGAAATTGATCTATGCAGTTTGTTAGGAGTATTCAGTAGAACAAACATCACAGACCCTGATCTGCTGGCACATGATGTGACAGCAGATCTGGGTCTATGTTGTTTGGAGTTGAACCCAACTTACAACCAAGCATATACTTTGTTGTTGCCACAGTATTATAAAGCAGATTTATATAAGTTTAACTGTTGACCACTTACCGAAGGTTAAAAGAAATGTTAAATCATATTGTCATATTTCTGTATACAAGCCAAATTTCAACAACATTCAAAGATTCTAAGTATAAGGTCACATTTATTAAGCATGATTTCCAAAACTGGAATTTTATGAGTTCAATTTTTGTGCACCATTTCACGAATACTGGTCATGTTACATTATCATCATCAGATTGATTTGTGTGCTCTTTTTGTGACTACAGGTCCTGTTATGCATGTATGTATTATGTCAGTTTTTGTGCTCCATTTCATGACAACAGGTCCTGATACATGTGCCATACTCAATTTCTTCACTTCAATTGGCAACTACTGGTCTTGTTACATGTTCCATGATTATCAATTCAAGTTTTGTGCTCCATTTTGTGACTCTATGTCTAGTTCCATTTATCATCATCTCAACTTTTATGATGCAATTTTTTTAACTACCGGTCCTGTTACAAGTATCATAATCAGGTTCATTTTTGTGCCCCAGTTTATTGTTATGTATTACTGATTTAATTATATTTGATTTAATTATATTTGATTTAATGGCCATATACTATCAAAGATTTTGTTCCAATTTTTCTGTAATTGCTGAACCCCTGACAAATTTATTGAGTAAGAATAACAAGTTTTTTGGATTGAAAAATGTCAGGAGGCTTTTTGACAAGTTGAAAGCCATACTTAACACATTAACCCCAAGCGACGACTTAACGGGGCAGGAGGTAGTAGCCTACTGCCGAGCTCTGTAGCGTCATGGTCATGCATGATGCACTAAAGTGGGTGGTATTATAGAAAGGTAGACAGACGTAGCTCTACAATGATACCAAATAATCCGGAATATCTAGTTGCACTACAAAATACAGATTAAAAAAACTCATTTTTTGGACCTGATTTTTTCTATTAAAAATTTGCCCTTGGTCGGAATCTGATTTTGTGTCCGGATTTTAGACTTTTTGGTCTGAGATTTAAGGCAAACCGGTATGAACTGCAAACAGACAGATGAGCCTTTGCAAAAAGTAGGATAAGATGGGCATTTGGAATAAAGAGTGGTCTCAATGTAAAAATAATGGCTCCATTTAGCACAAAAAAATTTAAAAAAAAGAACTCCAACTTTTACCCTTCTGCTCATGCGTGAGTCAAATAGCCAATGAAAAACAATGTTTCTAACACAACTATGCAGTATGTTATTGAAAGACCACTGGGGATTTTTATTCCAGATCTATTCAGAAATAGCTTTCAAAATGTGTTTCCTACTCGATTTTCAGGCAAAAATGATAAAAACCTCCAGGGGTTAATATGTTAAAAGAGTGCCAGTTCTTACAGCTTCAAATTTCAGCCAATCATTTAAATTGTCTGTTGATGCAGGTGATGTTGGGGTTGGCGCAGTTTTGATTCAAGAAGATGAAAATGGTATTGATCATCCAGTGTGCTATTTTCCTAAGAAATTAAATAAGCACCAAAGAAATTATTCAACAATCAAGAAGGAATGTTTGGCTTTGATACTGGCATTACATCATTTTGAAGTTTACCTTAGTTCAGCTCCTCTGATTAGGATTTTGTTGTTATAGGAATATAATCTGACATCAGGCACATCAAGGGAAAAGATAATTTAATAGCAGAAGCACTTTCCCGTGTATAATAATGTATTATTTCATGTACACAGTGTGTAATTTATGAGTTCTTTTTAAACTAATGTATAATTAGTCTGTGGTAAAAAGAAAGCTTTATCGTATAAATCTTTCTTTTTCTTTATGAGGGAAGTGTTATGTATATTGTTTGTCAGTTGTAAAAAAGAATATTTTTCATCACATGCTACTGTAATGTAAATTTATTCACTAGTGATCATACCTTTTTCAGAAAATAGTTTGACCTTGACAGTTCGTTTTATAAACACCAGGTGTTGATCTAGATCCTGACCTTGATTCAAAATTAGTAGCAACCACATAAATAAGTTATATTTTTATTTTAAAATGATTAGTTATTGTCGAGGTCATGATGGAACTATGTGTTTAAGATGTAAACAATTTTTATTTCTTAGAGTAAAATGATTGGTTTTCATTAAGGCCACACTGGGTGAACGTGATTTTTAACAAGTAAATAATTTCTACAAGGTTCTGGAACATGATCACATGACCCTCTTTCTGCATTTTAGAATATGATATAACCTTTGTTTTGGATTGATATTCTCAGTAGAAGCTGGGCTTTTTCTTACACTGGAAGTTGTATGTTGTGCTGTTTGGAGTTATTTCAAACTACTTGGATTCAAAAGGATTAATTCTTTTCTCCTGGAAAATGTGTATGCTCATGTGAAATTGTTGAATAAGGACAGCTTTTATAAAAGTTTATTCAGCTTTCCAAAACTGGTGTGATAATTCTTGTTTCTACAAGGAACTGTAGACTTCAACACTACAGGTTACAGCATACATCATTGTCTTCCATCTGGGATTCTTTGTCGGGACTCAAACTTGAAATCATTAGAAGATTTTGTTATTAGGACTTCAAAAATTTTATTTGTGGATTATTCTTTGATTAATTTTAGATCTGATTCTTAAAACCGTAAGTTCATATTTTCATTTTTACAGAATTTTCCAGAGAAATAAATTATTATATTTTTCAAAGCTTGTTGTTTTCACTCTTTCTTGTGTTACTGTATATCTGAGCCTAAACACATAACATAAGATTATGATTAGGTCTTCTAACATGAATAATCATCAGTTTAATTTTTGTACTACATTTGGTGACTCCTGGTTCTGTTACATGTATCATTAGGTCATATTTGTGCTCATTTCATTACTATAGGTCCTGTCATATGTAACATCAATTTTTTTTGCTCCATATTGTGACTACAGATCCTGTTATATGTATCATCATCAAGTCATATTTTTAGTACTCCATTTGGTGAATTCTTGTCCTGTTACATGTAACATCATATCAATTTTTGTGCTCCATATTGTAACTACAGATCCTGTCACATGCATCAACATTAGGTTAATGTTTGCACTCCACTTTGTGACAATAGGTCCTGTTATTGTATAATCATTATGTAAATTAATGGACTCCATTTCATGACAAGAGGTCCTGTTACACATGTCATCATCAGGACAATTCAACCTTCTGCTCTTTCATTTTAAAACATTAAAAAATATCAAGAACGTGCATTCGTACTAGCACTGAGATTTCTGAAATCACTGCTTACTATTTGGTCATTTTTGTATAGTCAGATTAAGACTTACATGGACACCACCTCTGATTCTTGTGAATAAATGGACCAGAAGACTGTCACCACCCTAACACACAATAAATTGAAGTGATCCAGAATAGTTGTTGTTGTTGTGAGGTTTAACACCATTTTTCAGCACACGATAGGCTATGTATGGTGGCCAGTAATAATGGTGGAAGAAGAACCCGGGAAAACCCAAGAAAGAACACCGACTCACGAGAAGCTACTGGTGAGCTTTCTCACACACGCACATTGGCTGAATCTTAGACTCGAACCCATGCAGACAGAGGTGAGATGGCAGTGATCCGTAATGGAGAGCACTTTAGACCACTCGGCCACTCAGGGCTCCAATCCAGAATAGTAATAATCTGACTAGAATCCATATCTCCAGTGACGATATGGATAATTTTAATTTTACTGTACTAGATTTTAAGTACACCGTTTTCTGAAAAATACTTTACCAAATGAAAATTGATAAACTTGCAATAGATAAACTGTATAAAATCATCAATTTGTGCATGTCACGTTGGGCAAGTTTCTGCAAGGCATTTCAGGTAAGACTGGCAAGATGTTGTACTATTAGTAGTTCATCTCCATAGCAATGACCACAATAATCCAATACAAGTCACACCCATAATACCCTGCAGAAAATTACCCACAATAGGCTCAAATGTTCCACATACACAGCAGCCAAGAAATAATCTCACCAACACTGCATCATTAATGCAATTTTCAGGTTACTTGACATAAAATGTAGTGGGGGGGATAACTGATTTTAAATTTTAATTATGAAATACTTACCCATAGCTATTGCATAGCTTACTCTTTTTTCATCCTTAAAAACCTGTCCATTTTTTATAAGAATACATCCTCCTACAGAGTAGAGAATTGTCAAGAATTGTCCCATGTGCAGAGCAGTCATCTTTTAAATTATACTGACTATTATGTCAGGATATCAGAGTGTAGTGGGAGGAGGAGGAGCATCTGGCAGTAGCGACAGGTAAAATTAGCTTACCCCAACTGCATTTTATCAGCAGTAATGCACAGCCCATTGCAATGCGTAGGTAAATTTGTCAGTTAGGAGGGTAGGCAGATGTGTAACACTGATCAAAAGCGTACTCCCCTTTTGAGAGAGAGTACATGTAAATGTTGGTGTCCCTGGGCCACATGTTGTGCTGAACGTATATGCATCATAAAGAAAAAAATGCTTGCACTCTGTTCAACTAAACAGCGGAGGTAGAAGGATGAGAAGGTAATATGTCATTAAAATTGTGAATGGGTACCCAAGTACTCAGATACCCACATGTTACCTGGGTAATGAAATGAGCCATAGGTATATACAATTTTTCTGCCAGTACATCCTAAGGCAGCAGAATATTTTCAAGTAGACAATACTTTTGACTGAGCCTTGAATGTGAATACTTTATCAGTGCCAAGCAGAGGTGTGACTCTTGCAGTAAATAACTGACCTCAATCCCATAGCCTTTTTCCCCATGTGACAACCCTGTGATTGCACCACAAGTGCAGTTCAGTGGCAAGTAACAGTAGGTGGTTATTTGTTCTTGCTGCACAAATGAAGTGTTCATTTGCAACCTTTAATAGATTTCATCAAGTATATGATCAAAGTGTTACTAACAAAAATCTAGCTCAGTCACGAAATAAACATCCACATATGACAGTGAGGCCAAGGAAAGGGAGTCAGACAAAATTACGATGACTATAGTTTTGCATACCCTCCTGTTTGTTTGTGCCCCCTAGTGATTTCAACAATGAAAACATCAAGGATCTATATAAAAAAATGCACAAAACTTAATATTATCATTTCATTCACTGATTTATAATTTCTAACCTTAATGTCATCAAGGGGTCCCTAACACTGTTCAATTATTGCCATTTAAGTGCAAACAGACGCTACTGATGTAAACAAGCAAACTGACTGCCTCAGTGCTCTCAATTTCTGGTTTCTAGAATAGTCTATTTCAGTAAAAACTGTCATCTGCATCCAATATTTGCAATGAAGGTAGTAGCAAACGCTTCGCTTCTGGGCATTATGTAACTAGTTCTTCCAGCTTTCTTTCTTTGTTCAAAGTCTCATTTCTCCTGACAACTGTATGGAAGAGCTGGATAAGAGTACTGATGCACTCTCATATGGACTCACTGGTTCTGGGATCTTGTAGACTGGATTCCAGCAGAGGGTTGCCTTCACTTCCAACAGAATAAAACTTAGGCAAGATAATGACTGTTTGGAAGCAAACCCTCCCATCTGTTGGGGTGTCCTATTCACCCCCTGTCCCTAACCTGTTTCATTACTATTGTAATTCATCAGAGGGAATAATCACAAGTTGATTCATTTGTTCAATTAACCACTTTGTTCTTTGTTATGTCAGTGTCAGGTTTATATACCCCTTTGTCGCCAGCAATGCTGGTATAGCTACTTTTAAGGTCATGTGACTAGTATTGTCACGACTTACTGTTGAAGCATCTGGGTTCCAAAATAAACGATTGTCTCGTAGCCAGGTATTGGATACGTAGAGAAATATGATTCAAAGAGGGGCATCAATAAAGAAACGACTAGCAAATTCGTATGAAATTTTATTTTTACAGAAACTTAGTTCTATAAAGTTAATTTCTGTAATGCAAAACAAAATACTGCCATGCTGTTGTATTAGACGAAGAGCACTTCAGTTTACGATGAGATCAAACTTCTTTTATTTTATGATTTTTCCGCAGTCACCTCAAGATATTCTGATACCAATATGTGTAATCTTGACATGTATCTCTAAAGATCGGCAATGTTTTAAATTTGGCATTTCAGTACACACATTGGTACTTCATTTTGCTGTGTAGCAGTTGCATAGCAGGGCAATTACATCATAATTTGTAGTGCAGTCCAAAGCTGGGGCTGCATTTTGAGGCACAGTGATTTTCTCAGAAGATGGAATATTCCAGCTTAATGACTACGGAGCTGAAACATCCTGGTTCACATGGGAGAGAAAATAATAAGAAATTAAGTTAAATATGCCTGTACTCTCATTTTAACCAAGATGTCAATCCCTACCGGCTGTAGGGGATGTAATTGGTATATCCAATAAAGTTCTCTATCTTCCCTAAAAAGTGTGCTATTGGAGAGCTATGGATCAGATTTAATAATTTCTATTATCTGATATTTAACACAATATATGCTGTGGTCAGGTAAATTAAAAAGTTTAGACATTGGGGAATGATTATGGATGTCCCCCAGGTGTTCTTTTATTCTCACTTGGAATTCCCCTTTAGTCTCACTTACATGTTCTTTACCACATTTTGTACTGTGTGTAAATAGATGTGTGGTACAGTATTCTTGGAGGATGGTGTTCCATGCACTAACAAAATCGGAATAATTTGTGAATCTCGGGAGTAGATTAATTTCTAATCTTCAAGCAATTTCCCCCTTACTGCACCACTCTTGGAGGTAGTCAAACACTTTTTTTAATTTGACATATTTGGAAAAAGTTTTCTCACTTAATTTAAGCAGAACACTTTGCTTCTGGGCATTCTTTAACTGATTCTTCCAGTTTTCTTTCTTTGTTCGAAGTGTCACTTCTGACAACTGTATGTATAGAAGAGCTGGACAAGAGTATAGTGATGCACTCTTGAATAGACTCATTGGGCTCTCAATGGTTTTGGGATTTTGTAGATTGGATTCCCACAGAGAGTCATCTCCAAGTCCTACAGAATATAAACTTAATAAAGATAATGACTGTTTGGATGTGGAAGCGAACCCTCCCATCTGCTGGGGTGTCAAAATCACCCCCTGTTCCTGACCGATTTTGTTACTATCATAACTCATCACAGGGAATAATACACTTGATTCGTTTGTTCATCTGATCCAAAGCGAACGATATGGGTTGATTCATTTGTTCAGCTGATCCAAAGTAAATAATATAGGCTGATTTATTTGTTCAACTGATCCAGAAGGAATAATGCAGGTAGATTTGGTTGTTCAACTGATTGAATAATATGGGTTGATTCATTTGTTCAACTGATCCAGATGGTTCTGGGCACAAGTCCATAGGCAACAGGAGGTAAACTTCAATACTGCCTGAACAAAGGAACAGATAATTCTCATCCAACTGAGAAGAACTAGAGGGACTGATAGGAAGTGTCATTGAAACTACTTCCACATCAAACTCACTGGAGTAGACAAGGATAGAGAGGACATCATCATCATCTAGTACACTGTCAGTAGGAGAGTGGTTGGGCATCACTATGTCGGAGGCTTAGGTGACAAAGAAGCAATCAGCACCACTGCCATCATGCTGAGTTTGAGTTCTGTACGAAACTAGAAGATACGGAGGGAAGATGAAGCCACTTGTCTTTCCTGAATGATTTAGTTGATGCTATACCCAAGATCTCTAAGTATGACTGGTCACTGATACAATCTGATCAGTCACCTGGATAAACCGATTAGTGGTCAGTGACCAGTCACAAGACATTGACTGGCCACCTGAATGAACTGACCAGTGACTGGTACTGGTGTCCACAGAGTGATCTCCAGACACTGACCAGATTGGTCACTGGTCTGCAATCAGGTGACAAATGTCAGAACCTTGTTCATCCAATTTATCAGTATAAAGGGTGCAGAGCTGCTCCTCCCACTCGGGAGGGCATAACATGTTACCTGTAAGTGCTGGGTACAGTGCAGCTACTCCCTCATGGGAGGGTGCAACACACAGTAAAAGATGTGATGCATGTGGTGCTTCTTCCTTGCAGGAGAGTGCAGTATGCTAATCTGAACCTGAGATATGTTCAGCTTTTTTCTCTTTGACAGGCAAGCTATGCACTCTTCAAGTCTAGTCCCTTCTTCTGGAAGGGTCCCAGCTCTCTCCAAAGAGACTGGTCCCATAACTGCCTGGGACCAGGGAGTGTTCCTCCAACCTGAAGAGCTAATTATCTTGCAGTGAGACCCTAAGGCTCTTTAAGAGAGAACTGGAATTTTCAAGAGGATGGGAAGTTATATTTCCTCTGCCCTTTGTATGTGTGTCAGGCATTTGCTAGATTCCAGGTTCCAGTTGAGCATAATTTACAAAATGCAGAACTAAACTTCTTTGTATGTGTGTCAGGCATTTGCTAGATTCCAGGTTCCAGTTGAGCATAATTTACAAAATGCAGAACTAAACTTTTTATGCACTTTGAATGTGTGAGGCAGTCTGGGTTTATGTTCCAAGTGCCCATCATGTGGTCATATTTCCCCACAGACTGTCCCAACAATGTTTTCTGAAATAAACATTTCAGGAAAGAAAGAAAAAACAATGCATAGTGACAGTATTGTTATAATATGTCACAACTTGTTTATATGGTATGTGTGATATATACACAAAGAAAAGAATGGAAACCTACCCATCATTTCACTACAGTAAAGAAAGATGTTCAATTGTTAACCCTTTATTAAGAAGCAATTGCAAACACACACAATAACAATATGACATGAGTCATAAGAACAAATACAAAGATGAGAAAAAACTTCATTGGGTATCTGGACCAAAAATGAATACATAATTCCTGCCATGTTAGGGTAGGACATCTGCTGCATTATTTTCCTTAACACAAAAGAATTAATGGTAAACAGTTGTAATTCTTCCTTAATATATGAGTGTACCTTAAGTGGAGGGGGGAGTCAGCTTGTAAAAGTAACTCTGAGAAATAATATTTGTTGAAGGAAGACCCCAATTTGGTAAATCACTATACAACAAGAAGATATTTTTCTCTGCTCACAAATTCACACAAGTCTATTACTGTGGTACTGTTGATAAAGATAACTTCTGTTCACAGTCATGCAAGGTGCACAAGTGGACTATGTAATAATTACAATCCTCCACTCTGTGGGAGGATGTATTCACTTCAGATGGACAAGGTTTTTCAGCATGAAACATCAGTAATCTACACAACTGTGATAGTTTTTTAATACAGCTATAAAAATTATGTTAATGGGAGAGGTGGGTCTTTCAAAAATCATTTTATGGCAAAAACAATTCTCACTTTTAACACTTTTGATCAAATGTGAAGAGCAAACATTGGTATGCCCCAATGTACATGAACTTGTGTCCACGAGCTCAAATTACAATATATATACTTGCTTGTAAGACAAGTCTAGCTGCAAACAACAGACCCTGATCTAACATTATTGCAAAATGCACCAGCAGATTATGTTGTATGCGCAATTATTTACTCCTGACAAACTACACAGACCCAGATCCAATGGCACATTATGTGACAGCAAATCTGGATCTGTGCAGTTTCCAGTTGGACATATCTTATAAGTGAGTATATTCGGAATTGTTTGTTACAGTAAATCTTCCCTGTATGGATCACTGCTTGGGTCCAAATTTGTGTCCATGTTATGGAGATGTCCATTATAAAAAGGTTTGTTTACCATATAAACTCATTTAGAAGCTGTGTCCAACTGCAAACTGCATAGACCCAGATTTGTTATCACATAATGAGCCAAAAGATCTGAGTTCATCATCATGCATACTGTTTGGAGTAATCAGTAGAATACAGACTCTGATTTACTGGTGCTTTATGCAGTGGCATATCAGGATCTATGTTGTTTGCATTTGGACTCGACTAATAAATGAGTATATACAGTAGCTTTAAAACTGTCTTATTAGGACTAAAATATGCGACCAGTCTACAGAGAAAGATGGAATTAAAAGGGACAGTCTGGATTTAAATTAGTTTCTCTATTGTTATTCTTTTCCATGAAGCTAAATAAAAATTACACTATTCTTTAATATAGATCTACTTAATACTAATACATTCAGTGATAACCATCTGGTCCTGCATGTATGTACATTCAACTCACCTCAATTGATCAGAAGTTTTTATCTGTATAGGATCCTGAACTTCATCTTTGTTCCCATTGGTAAGATTTTCGTCCGAGTTTACCTCAAATGGTTTCTGAACTTTCACTTTGTTCCCATTGGTACGATTTTCTTCCGATTTTATCAAAATTGGTTTCTGAACTTTGACTTTGTTCCGATTAGTAAGACTTTCTTCTGAGTTTACCATAAATGTTTTAACGTTGCCTTTATTTCCATTGGTAAGATTTTCTTCCGTGTTTACCGCAAATGGCTTTCTTGATGGGCTATTGGCCTTTCTCGCTTGTCCAACATCACTCCTCACAGAATAATTAGAAGAAACTCGCTGATTAGTCCTATCAGTATATTCTGAAAGACAATTTTGGCTAACAGGTCGCTGATTTTGGGCATATGATGGAGTTGTGGCCCTTAGATTGGTTTGGACAGTTAAACTGCCTGTCCTAATAGGAGGTAACTCTGTACTGTGGTTACTGCTGGAATTATCTGACTGTGAGTGGCCAGGACTTGGGTCTGATGGTAAGGCACTTAATTCAGTATCATTTCTACCACCGGGTGTTATCCTACTGAAGAATTTTGTTATTGACTGGATTCTACCACCAGGTTTTTTTTCTCCATTATTTCTCTGCAAAACAAACATTTACTGGTCTTTAACTAAATGCAGTAATTTTCTTCATCAATTTGGTGAGTCACACAGAGAATTTGTTATAACTTACCATTTCTCAACAGATTTTGCAACTGATTGTCAGAGTTTAGAAAAAGAACTATATAAATATAAAATTAATACTCTGCACAAAAAATAAAAAAAGTTTAAATACTTCACAATGGAAAATAACTTTTTATGTTTGAGTTCCATCCCACTTAGCTATAAAGGATAGATCATGCTCATGGTACAATTATCATGATGGGTTTTTTTGTTGTTTGGTGGTGGCAACGACTGAAACCGTTCCTGACAATTCAGGTGATAAATTAGCAAGCTTTCTCACATACCCACATTGTCAAGCTGAGACCTGGACTCACATATAGGTGAGATCAGTGATCTACAGAGGTGAGTGCCCTAAAAAGTCCACTCAGCCACCGAGGGTCCCACAAACTTCGCATAGCAACAATCAACATGTGAACTGGCAACTGTATCTGAGAAAGACCAGACAATCTTATGTCGGTGGATATACATCAAACACTTGTTAAAGAGGATGTGCTTCAAACGTTTTAATTGGATCAGAGAATTTTGTACTTTACCAAATCATGAAGACAATTAAGCAACACAATCAGTTCAAATAACACACATTTGATGTAATTATTATTACAAATAGATCAGATTTCCAGACCTGATAACTCAACACTATCAACTCTTGATTAGGTACAAAAACAAATTAAATTTTTGTGGAGTTGGGTGCTATTTTAAAGATAAACAACTGTCATAATACAAGTGAAAAGATGTACAACAAATGAACTGATTGCAAGTTAAATGAATTAACTGCAAGTTAAATAAGGTACGAATGCACATTTTTAATGGCCAACAATTGAATAGCCATCAGCTGTAAGTCTAATGTGCAGATAGGTTGAGTTTTAAATCAGTGCGATTAAATGGCTTCATTCTGGTTACCATATATACTTGCTTCCATGGCCAACTGCAAAACCGCACAGACCCAGATCTACCATCACATAATGTGCCATCAGATCTGGGTCTATGTGGTTTGTTAGGAGTAATCAGAAGAACAAACAAGATAGACCCTGAGCTGTATGTGCACTAAGCTACATCCGTAAAGGATGTTTGCTGTTTTCTGTTTCACTTGACTTATAAGTGCATACATAAGGTAGTGTATACCATGCAAACCTTCAGACATCTTGGTAAAGTATTTCTCTGCTCCTATTTTCGTTTCTTCAATTTTGGTCTACTGAAAAATATATGCCTATAAATTAATGCTTCCACCTACGAGTCAAAAACATAATCAAGGAACACTCACACCTTTGAAAAGAAATACAACTGGGATTTTAAAGAAAGTGTTTTTGAATGTGTTCATACAATTTTATGCATGAATATATTATACCATTCAAAAATGTCTAAAAGGAATATTAAGATTTGTTAATTAAGTGATTTGCACCAAACATTTATTAAATTTTTAAATGGTACCAAAATATGACTTGATTTAAAGAGTGATGAATAAATTCATAAAGTGGAGCAACTCTGCTATGTATTTGAAAGCTGCAATGGAGTTTTGGTTGCCATGTTGAGACTCATTATAACCTTTAAAACTAAAATTAACTTTATAAATAATTGTGTAGTTTACAGAATTTTTTTTTTTTTTAAATTACACCAAATTTGATTTGATTTAATGGAAGATCAAAAATACTGACTTTTATGTTCACGTTTAGGCCCTGCACATGGCCTTTCAAATTAGTTTCATTGAAGCTTGTGCAGTTAACAAAAAAGTTATTGAGTTTTTAAATGATTCTAAATATGACTTGATAGTGGAAAATGAAAAAATGCATAAAATAGATTCAATCAAGATATTAACCCCCATTCTGTATCTTGAGATACAGAGTTTTCCATGCACAAATTGATTGATTATATGGTGATGTCACATATCATGAGAGACCATCTGACCTGAAAAAAAACATTATTTTTCTGATAGGTTTGGTCATATTAATGAATTAATCTTGCATTTGATTGGCTAGCACACATTACAAGTTTTATTAAAATCTGGTAAAAAAAATGTGGATGCCAGAATAGTAACAAGCAAATATTGTTGGATAGTAGACACATAGCAGATGAAAGGCCATACCATAAGCTCACTTGGACTTATCACCTGGCGAGTTAAAAACCAAAAACAAACTCGTTCAATATTTCCTTGTCATGTTGTTTTATTACACAAAGCTGACATTTCACATTAGAAGAGTTATCAATCTCATCAGTAGGTAGTTTGTCAGTTTAAAAGTGTCTGTTCATGGGAAATATGCCATGGAAAAGTACTTATTACAGTATCACTCACTACCTGAAATGTGAAGTGAAAATTGAATTTCAAACATGTACTGTATATACTTGCTTATAAGTTGAATCCAACTGCAAACTGTACAGGTCTAGATCTGCCATCACATAATGTGCCAGCAGATCTGGGTCTGTGCAGTTTGAAAGGAGTAATCAGTTGAACAACACGCACCATGACCTGCTGGTGCATTATGTTACTGCAAATCAGGATCTTCATTGGTTGCAGTTTGACTTGACTTCCAAGCAAATATATATGGTAAACATGATTCCTTAATCAAGTTTCATGACCCTACCATGAAGTACTTGAAAATGTAACCAAAATGTAAAAATTAACCCAAGTCAATGAAGCATGAACTACAACCCATATTGATTTTTTTAGGCTTTATTATAGGTTGCTCATGGAAATGCAAGTCCACACCAGTTTTCTCAATGTTTTGCCTGTTTACTGTTAACAATACATGACAAACTGTGCAAACACAAGTATTTGCTTTAAAAACAAAACATGCTCCAAAACTGTTACAGAAGTCAATATGTCAGAAAACTATCTCCTACCTTACAGTTTATTTGCATCTTGGATATGGTTGTTTAACGAACATGATAAAAATAACAAGTACTGCATTAACAACAGGCCAAAGAGAGGCTGAGATTACCTACCCGAATTTTTAAAGAAAAGTTAAATACAAGAGCAGCTGACAAAGAAATCTATGCCAGTTTTCAAGGAAGTTTCTTCCAGTGCTGTTAACTGCATGTTACAAAAACAATTGTTTCATGGTTTCTCTATAATTTATACCTTCATACATACTTGACTGAATCATCTGTCCAATACTGAAACACGTTTATGCATGATGCTTTATTTCAGAATTGGTCAAATTCCAGCCTTCCCACTCAATTATGTAGTTGGGGTCACATGCACATCCAAATAGTTAAGAAGAGCACCATGAAGGGCATGTATTATGTCATATGTCCACCATGTGTTTAATTTTCCTAGTGTATGGCTGACTATGAAGATTATTAACCACTGGGCCTAAACAACCTCAGCCTCTGATTCAGTTTTAACGTGAAATAAAAGTACAGGAACCGTTATTTTCTTATAGACTTACCATGAACTTGACTTTTAGAATCAACAAGTCACTTCATGGCATTAAGTACATCAAATCCAAAATTTGGTACAGTTACTTAAGAAAAAGAAAACTTATTCTGCAAAACCATAATGTCTTGACCTTGATCTTTGATATATTAAACAAAAATTCAATAGAACTGTGAGTGCAAACCCTTTACAAACCTTGGTCTAAAGCTAGAATTGATGTGTAATAAAATCATTTCTTCTTTCAATCAGTGACCTTTGACCAGAAAATCAAACACCTGTTTTGTTAAATCATTTCTTTTTTCAATCAGTGACCTTTTAGACAAGAAAATCAAACACTTGTTTTGTTATGTAGGTTATCTACAAGGTATATGGTTAAAAACTAAACATTTGTGCAGAAAACATCTTTCTTCTTTCAGTTACAGTGACCTTGACATGATTCACCTATTTACCCCAACAGTGAAAGGCTTCTTACGTAACCTCATGTGCAAGCCATCAGCAAAGATTTTAACTACAACTGGTGAAAAACTCTAAATACTGAGCAGAAACCATTTCTCCTATCTGAGCCACAGTTGAAATGGCTTTAGACCTTTCAATACTGAAATGCTGGCTTCATAATGATTCATTCAAAGTATAAAGGAAATGCACCAAGAGGTTTATGATTCAGGAAATCTAAGAAAATTAAAAAGCCAGACCCAAAATCTGAATGCAAATTTTCTCTTACTGTGACCATGACCTCAGGGTAATATGGGCTAGTGAGCATGCCATGGAATTAATTGTCCTAGCTTCAAAGTGATTATTGAAGTATGATGAGAATCTAAAAGGGTTTAGTAAATATTTCAAATGAAAAACTTTAACAAACTGTTGTTGCCACTGCAGTCACCACAATGGCCAAAGTCACTGCTACACTATGTACACTAAACACGTAACACAAGGATATATATTCTCGACACTTTATACATGTACACTGAAATGAAAGTACATGTAAAAGTAATGGAGCAAGTACAACAAAATTTTATGCAGCCAGGATTAATCATATATTTTGATGCCAACAACAGATCTCCCTTTTCTGAGTAAAGCTGAACTGAAAATCTAGTGACAAAACAACATGTCTGCATGGATTCGAGTCTCAGGCTTGGCCAATGAGGGTTGTGAGAGAAAGCTTGCCAGCTGCTTCTAGTGGGTGAGTGATTCTTATAAGGGTTTTCCTGGATTCTTCATCCACCAGAAAAACTGACCACCATGTATAGCCTACCATTTTATTTCAAACACTAGGCCCAAATCTGACAGTATATTTCTCTTGCAGTAAAAAAGTCAATGTTTTTATTTATCTATAACTGATCAATTGAAACCATGGCATGCCACTGAAACAAGTTCTGGATGTTTTGAGCTCAATTAGATTGAAAACACTCAGCAATTAGAGCCACACAATCAAATGCACCCTGAGAATGCCTTGGTTGCTAAACTGTTTGAAATATAGTATGATTAATTGATGACGAAGGCTAAGTGTGGTACACAAAGTTGTGCCCAAGTGTTTTACATTATCAATGCCCATTGCCTGGGGCAAGTTAAATAGATTTCCACTTCGGTCAGTAAATATTCAAATGCAGCTGGCCTATCAGGAAAGATCAAATCTGTTAGTATAGTAGCAACAAGGTAACTTATCATCTCTGGCACTGTATTTTGTGAGATGTGTTTCTACATGATGAAGAGATGAAATGAAAACAATAACTTTAAAAGTTGTTTTGTTTTTGTTGCTTCATTACAATGTTTCAGGCAATATGCATGTTATGTGAAAATTTGCTGGCGCAACTGAAAATTCGAAAGTTTGCCCACAAGCCAGTAAGATTTCATTAACAATCTAAAGACTGAATGTGATACAATATTCACAAAGTACTATATCATACTGAAATATCCCCAATCAGGAAATAAAATAAAACAAATTTATGGTCATGGCCATGGCCATGGTAAGCAGTCTTGAACAAATTTACTGTTCTCATTAGATTATCAAGATCATGACAGCTGACCATTATTAGACCCCAAAATCGACAGATTTCTTCATTACCCTAATTGCAAGTCAGCGTTTGGAATAGAATGTTTCCATTTTCTGCTGTTATGTGTTACATCGAAATAATTGGTATGTAAAAAGATTTTCAGGAAATTCACATAGCCATGCATTAAGAGTTTTGTGTTAGGACTGATCAGCCTGGTGTCAGAATAATGTGACTGGGTGGGACATCATGCTACATGTCTGTGGCATGATGCCCCAGTGCTAGACATCACTTTAAACTGCCACACTGCAGACATCATAGCGATATGACTGAAATTTTTTGAAAGCTACATTAAAAATCCAAATCACACACACACACACACGTAGCCATGGTGACTTATAATTTAATAAATAACTACTTATGGTTTAGAAAATCTAGCAATTTCCTTACAAGTACAGTACACACTTTAAGTAAATTATCAAATCCCATTCATACCACATCCATTGCCAATCTCTTTTTTTAAAATATTTTCATTCATAAAATCATGTTGTGCACAATGTCAAAAAGTGGTCTATGTCACAATTTAAACAACACATAACTGGTCAATTAACCAAAGCTAACTGATAAACAGACAAAATTACATGTGTTTTGTCCTGAACAGGTGGAAAGAACAAGTTTCATACAGCATAGGAATGTCAAGGCTGTCATGCCAAGAGATGTATTTTCCTGTGCAATATTAAACAAGTTCTTTCTCCAGTCTCTGAACAAAACATTTATGTGGCTTTGTATTTACTACATATCCCCTTTTTATTCACACATTCTCTTAAATTATTTAAATATACATATTAAAAAAGAAAGAATTAGGCATCTGGCATTTTATGAAAGATCCCTCATGTACGTAACCAGGGCTAGGCCTAGATACATACTGTGTGGTTGCACCATTGACCTATCTGCATTGCAGATAAGGATGTATTCCTTAGCTCTGAATTTTTTTAAATGTTGCATGGATTTAATCTGCAGTCACAGGCAAGTGGATTTGTTCCTTCTTTCTCAAACGAAACATTGGTTTTGGAATATTAAGTGACCATTTTTCTCACTCTCTACTAACTGAACAGACACTCCATTTCAAAGCAAATTGTACACACTAACAGTAATTAATTACATTCAGTTTCATACTGAAAGCTCATTAATTTACATTCAAATCCAAAGTGATAATTTTCGTCTGGAAGTTTCTTGGTGACAGTTAAGGTGCAGAGCATTTCAATAATCAGGATTGAATAGACTAAATTGGTTAAAGAAAATTAGTGTTCAATTTTAAAAGGACAATTTTTATCTACTCTAAAATGAGTAAATGTGCATACATGACCCATGTGACTTGTACTATAAAAAAGTTGAAGTACATTATCATTGAATTTGCCATTAAGCATTTTTCGAGGAATTTATACAATACTCTTCAATGGAATTTGGATGGAAAAGGCACGTGAATTAATGCCACTTAAAAGTATGTTTAATCAAATTCTCCAAAATGACACCTGAAGCTGCAAAAGGTGACTCAGACCGCGTACATGAGCTGTGACTTGTTTTATAACAAGCTCTACTGTACTGAACACATCTAAATCTTTATTTGCAAGTTGGCCAATAGTTATTCTGAATTCTTCCAAATGAATAGTTATGCAAGATATCTCAAAATCTCAAGTGTTTGAAGCCAGAAAGGTTATTTGGTTTAGTATATAGACCTACTTATACAATAAAAAAATATTTAATACATTTTCCTGTGGTCGTCTTCTTGGTTCCCTTCTCTCAGCTGCTTCTGGGTTGTAGAAGTGTCCACAGTTCGGGCAAATCGTTCGCCTGTTTCCCTCTCCCTGTACTACAGTGTAATCGCACGTCGGGCATGTCACTGTCGTTGCCACACCCTCAGATGTTCTTGCAGCTTTAAGTAGGGACGCTGACATTAAGGCGGTGTGGTGTCACATCATTTGCGGGTAATAACAACATCAATTCCAGCAGAACAACTGATGCACTTTCAATACCGTCAAAATATTTGATAGAGTCATTCAAAAATATAAACGAAACGAAATAGATGTACACTTGGTTATATATTTCCTTTCAAGTAATATTAACTTAAATAAAAGGAATAATAACCTAATTGATGATAAATAAATTTAAGTAAAGAAATATAAAGCCATTATATGCTCATTGGTATAATTTTATGAGTAAAAAGACCGTCAATAATATTAATGATACTCTTTGAGACCCGTTACTGATTCAATGACCTCATTTTTAAAGACCGAATTGATTGGCATTTATTATCACCATAGTAACAGCATCAAGTACCTGTTAAGTGATAATATATTATTTAATATTAATAAAAAATTCAATTAAAATCAATTGCTATTTTTGGAGCCTCTCATAACTACATGTAAAATTGATAGACTAGAAAATAAACATTTTGTTCACAAGTCGCAGCATTAAAATAAATTACGCAAACGAATTGAACATGATACAGGCCTTGTTTGATACTGGCTGCCTAGAATACATTATGCACCTAGCTGTCCAATAATATTAAAATTAATTTATGAAGGGTGGGTGGGATTGGTGCGAGTATTTAAAAAGGAAGTTCGATAACAATATGAAATAAAGCAGATCGATACCAGAAGATAGATTGAACTATTTATTGGATTGGAAAACTAATACTGACACTAACAGAATGGTCGTTGTTCAATGCTGTTTATGACTAGCTTTTCACAAAGGTAAACTGGTGTAATCCTTTCTTTTAAAAATAAGCTTAAAGGTTTTTGCTTTCTTATGTATTAATGAAATCCCCAAAAGAGTTTCAAAAAGCATGCAAAATATTCCAAAATCTGCTTATTTACAACATAACTAGCAGTAAATTTGCTTCTAAATTAAAGGAACTGATTTTTATGACCATCCAGTATGTAATTCAATTTAAAGAAACGTTTTTCGTGCACAATATCGTAACAAGAAATTATGCCCCCCCCCCCCAAGATATTAATCAAAAAGTTTGTTAAGAAATTTGCCCCCCCCCCCTTTTTTTTTTCCACAACACCCCAGTTCGCCCTTCAGTGGCGTGACTATGGGGGTGCGGGGGTGCGGACCGCGTCTGGTGACACCATCAGAGGGAGTGACACCAAAATGACTGTCTATAAAAAAAAAAAAAAAAAAAAAAAAAAAAAATTGTGCAGGAAGGTGGTCCGTGGGTGACACTATGAGTTACCGCACATGACTGTCAGTAGTGAATGGGGACGATTCAGCGTCAATGGGAATTAGCATTACAGACACCCCTGGGACTGTTTAGCGTCAATGGAAATTTAACATGGAGAAAAATCGTGGGACTGTTTAGCGTCAAGGGAAATTAACATGGGAAATAGATTTTGGGACTGTTGAGCGTCAAGGGGAATTGAACATGGGAATATGGGACTGTATAGCGTCAAGGGAAGTTAAACAGGGTGGGACTGTATAGCGTCAAGGGAAATTTAACATGGGATTTTTTTTTTAAAAAAAAATAAAAAAATAAAAAAAGGGGGTTGGCAATTAAACGTAGATCTCTTTTCGA
This sequence comes from Sinohyriopsis cumingii, assembly GCA_028554795.2. Taxonomy (NCBI): domain Eukaryota; kingdom Metazoa; phylum Mollusca; class Bivalvia; order Unionida; family Unionidae; genus Sinohyriopsis; species Sinohyriopsis cumingii. Next base: position 78,604,414 of record CM068830.1, on the reverse strand, counting down.
GAAATTGGAGTGGCCCTGAAAAGGGCTTTTGGGTTTCTTCTTCTTCTTCTAACTCCTTAACTTCTTTATCCATCCTCTTATTTTTTCCATCATTCCTTTCTTCTTCTTCTTCTTTTCTGTTTCCGGTATCCAGTCCGGGTGACCCATGGCTCGGAACTTCTGTTGGATTTTCATCCAGTTAGCGTTTAGTTTCTCTAGTTCTTCCTTTTTCTTTCTATTTTCTTCTTCTTTTCTTTCCTTTGACCACTTTTCTTTGATGTTCTTGACCTCTTCGGTCAGCACTTTCCTCATTACTTCTTCCGCTTCTTAAGCTTGTCTAAGCCCCACTTCACAAAAGACCAATCTGTCCATTCTACAATGTCTTCTAAAAAACACCTTACACTCGTCACATAAACTATGGCTTCTTTCAACTTGCCCACTTTCACATACGGTGGGTTAATGAAACCTCTGATTCTCTTCTCCTCATCCTCTATCATTTCTTTTACAATATCGATTGCTAAGTGGAGGCTGGTTATTTGTCTTGAGACGAAGTCTTTTGTCACTGCATGCCTCCATTCCTGTTCAAGCCTTTCTGCTACATTCAATCCATCCACCATCCAGTACCAACTTCCCATAAGGTTGTTATACAAAGCTGAAGCTGCTGGCATCTTCTTGTTTGCTTATTCCGTGGAATGGGCTCCAATGGCAAACACTGTTAGTTTTATAGTTAAAGCGCGGACGTGAAGGAAAACATCCCCTACTTTTCTCATTTCATATGATCTACTATCCACATACGTGAAGCATCAATAAACAAACCCCTAATTACTATTCACACACGCAAAGCATTAAAATTAAACCCAAATCTACTATCCACACAAACGTACGTGAGCGCTTACAAACAAACACACACACACACACACAAGAAAAAACGAGTCAGTGTTTATATTCACACTACTCTACATACACACATTGGCAAATCTATTACTATTTCTTTTCTAGAGTATTGGGTAGCCCTGAAAAGGGCTGTTTGTTTTAAACTCCAGTGCACCTGGTTAACGATGACACCTTCCAGGTCTGGCACCACACACACATCTTCTTCCCCAGTCTCCTTTCACTCTTTTTGGGGGGAGAGCAGAGGCGGGATAAGTGGCTTCAGAACCCCAATCTTCTGTCTCTGGGATTCTGAAATTTTCTCTCTCCTTTTCCTCCTCTTCTTTTTTTCTTCTTTCCTCCTCTTTCATCCTTCCCTCTTCGACGAGGGCCTCCGCGGCCAGTTCATTTAGTATGCGCCTGGCATATTCCAGGTGCATCTGGAGTTCTAGAAGTTTTGCTAGTCTGGTGTTCATGCTGGTGTTGATCAATCAACAAGGGTATCTAGACTGCCGAGCGATTTTTAATTTATACTAAAAGCGCGGACGTGAAGGAAAACATCCCCTAAAACAAAATTGATATTACCTAGATCATGACCAAACAACGCGGACCTAAAAGAAACACTCACTCACTTTTTTATACTACCCATTACTAATTTAAAACTTTTCATTAAACCAATAATATACTAGTCACATACGCAAAACATTCCAATCAAACCCAAATCTACTCTCCCCACACGTCAAACAGCAAAAAAAACATGATCATAATCTACTATCCACACAAACGTACGTGAGCACTTACAAACACACAATCATATACACAAACACATACACTCACACCACAAAAGAGTCAGTGTTTATATTCACACTACTCTACTTTCACACATTGGCAAATGGATTACTATTTCTTTTCTAGAGGTATGGGTAGCCCTGAAAAGGGCTGTTTTGTTTTTTTTTGTTTGCTATGGCAATCTTTTAGTTTCTAAGAATGCGATGTCCTCTGACGATAGACTTTCTGACGATAGGTCTGCTTCTTCGGAAAGAGAAGAAGAACTCTTTGGTGTCGATACGACAATCGACAAAGCCTCTGTCAGGTTTGGGTTGCTGCTGCTGTTGCTGCTCTCTCTGCTGTTTCTGAAGTCTGTACTTCTCTGTCCATTCTTCTTCCTCCCTGTTCACTTCTTCTCTGAAGAGCTCTTCTATCAGGTCTTCAGTGACTTTTAAGATTCTCACATTCTCTATCTCTTCTGGCTTCGGTATCAGACTGTGTCTGACCCTATGCAAATTCACGTAGGCTTCGTTTAGCTTAGCTAGTTTGGAGCACATCTTCGTAGGAGGATGAGTCGACAATGAAAGGTTAGACCGGAGGCTACCCCGGCTTTTAAAGTCAAAGCGCGGACGTGAAGGAAAACATCCCTCTACGGTTTTCGAGCCGCAACGTTCAATGAGTGTCATGAGAGGAATAGTAAGAAGTCAAAGAGCATGAATCAAGATTCCTATAGCCAAACAAACCATAAAGGCATTTTTTTCAAAACACAACATTTTTTATTAAAAAATCACTTAACACTAACAAACAACTCTAACATTTTTAACAATATAACTTCAAACATTGTTTTCAAAACACAAACATTTTTTTTCCAACTAACACATTATTTTGGACAAGGCTGACAACGTTGTGAATGAAATTGTGATTTCCACTGTTGGAAGTCATTAGGCCATTGATGGACACTACGTTTCCTAGCTTGAGACAAAAGATAAGCATAATGGTCACAAAACCATTGATCTACTTTCACATCATTTCTAGAAGAAGAACGAGGATCAAAATGAGTCACTAAATGTTCTAAGGAATAACACAGGCTGCGATGATGCAGAAAATACACACAATATTGTCCACACACCAAGGAATCTGTGCCTTGTGATTTCACATTATTGAATCGGGTGGTCTGAGCATTTCTTCTCATAAAGTCAATGATATCGTTTCCAAAGGAGGCAATCCATACGAATCGAAATGTTCCACACATCCTTCTTGAGGAAAGTAGACGGCTACCCAGTGGGTTCCTGGAAGATGACTGTCGTCCGTGTTGATCACATAAGCTAGATGGTCTTGAGGTTTGCGATGAGGGAGTTCATCTTTAGCACAGACGACAGGATTCCAAGAAGCCGTGTACGAGCTGTGGTTCAAAAGGTAATAAAGTTCCCAGGTATCCATTGATTTGTGTATTTTTTTCTTCTTCTTCTTCTTCTTCACAGGTAATGATAAGTGATCAGTTCTATCCTGACTTTTTGCTTGAAAATGTCTGACAAGTAAAAGGCGTTTAGCTTCGTCTCCCCACTCTGATTCAGAAGAGCTTCGATCTTTTCGATCTCTTGATTGGTTAATGGTGGACAAGAATGTTCACGCAAGTCTTTATACCACTGATGCAACACGACTTCGTCCGAGATGAGACTCCAAGCTTCGTCCAGAAACTCGTTCAATTTTTCTTCTTGATTCAGCATCAGGCATTTATGGTGTTGAATTTGACTGGGATGATCGTTGTGACATCCACAACAATCTTTCTTGATCAATTCCGTCATTTTTTCGACCAAGTGTTTGGTAAAACAGGAGACTAAATGGGCTTCTTGTTCTGGCCATCTTGACTTCGTCATGATAACTTCTTCGTCTTTGTCTTGGGATTCTTCTTCTTCCAAAGTCTCCTCACATTCCATCTTCAAAGTTTCTCCACTAGGTAAAGAGGGATAACAGTCTTAGATAGCTTCTAATAATCTAGAATGACTTCTCTCAAACTGTTGATTTCTATGGTATTGTCAAATTCTGCATACAGGAGGACGTTCACTGTGTTCTCTGGGGGGTAGTGCACTCGCAAACTGAATTTCCACACGCATCTGGCCGGATTTTATAGCGTAGAAATATCCCTCGTCGCTGCCTTGGTCTGGGGTGAAATCGAAAGCCCACAAAGCATAGCCTCCTGCGTAATCTTCGTACGTAATGCCGTGACTGGTGTTGGTTCCTAACTGTCCGGTAGCTTCGTACAGGGACAAGTACGACCTCAAATAATTCTTCGCGGCATCTGGCCGGATTTTATAGGGTGGAAATGTCCCTCGTCGCTGCCTTGGTCTGGAGTGAAATCGAAAGCCCACAAAGCATAGCCTCCTGCGTAATCGTCGTACGTAATGCCATGACTGGTGTTGGTTCCTAACTGTCCGGTAGCTTCGTACAGGGACAAGTACGACTTCAAATAATTCTTCGCGGCACCAAAGTTAGGCTCAAAGGGTCGGGTACACAAGGTCTTGCCATCGCGACTGACTCCAATCTTGGACACATTGTAATGTTGAAACTCATACGGATTTTCATGGTAGGCTCCGTTGAAGGCTGAATTCTTCACGATACCAAGGATTAAACGTTTGGGTAACTGTCCTTGGAACAGATGATCTTCGATCATGGATCGCTGTCCAGCAGGAATGGTGAACGTTTTCACTTCCACTCTTCGTATCGGATACTTGGCGGTCGTTCTGCTCAACGTCTGACTGACGTCGTTTCCCACTTTAGGTAACACTTCCACACGACGCACGTAGAGTCTGGATTCTTGAATGATAGTTTTGTAAGTGGCATCAGCAGCAGCCATTAAATGGAAAGAGGCACTGCTACGATTCAGTCTCAGGCTGATATCCACCCCGTTCAACAAATATTTTTCTTGTAACCACATGTCTAGATGCAAGCGATCCATCAGTTCTAAACTACGACTTTGTGCAATTTTCGTTCTTCGTTCTACAAATCCCGTTGAATTTGAATCATTCTCAGCAATTGCAATGGTGCCAAACTTAGTCGCTTTGTCAGGTTTCCATACCACGCAAGCATCCAGATGAGTGTTCTTGGCTTCTTTTCCGTACGTCAAGAGATTTTCCAGGTAGGCCCGATAAGGGTAAGTATCCATGCTGCTGCTGACCAGTTTGTTATTCAAGTACAAGTCCACTTCGCTAAACAAGGAATGCATGAAATTATTGACGGGAGCTACTGCTTCATCAGCGTCTATGTTAGCGTTGGGTGGTTCGATCACTTTCACTTTCAAGTACAGGTAACTGCTATTCAGATCGATGTAATCTTCGGGCTGACCTTTGATTTCAAACTCGATGGGAGCGGAATCCGTCAAAGAGGAGACGGGGTGAAATTCCACCAATTGGGATTCTTGCATCGTCATCATGGTGGGGGGCATGGCAAACAGATCCAGTTCCGACTTGGAACAAGCGCAAGACTCTCGGTGCATCGTTTTTTTCTCTTTCTCAATAATCGAAAACAACTAAGTCTCGGACGATTCTTCTTTTCTTTGCCTTTCTAGCTTTAGACGTGTGAAGTCTGGTCAAAGGGTGTTTTCTTCGTCGTCTCTTTCTGCCTTGTCCTTGCTGAATGCCTGACTCAGTAGCGTACAGGGCATCTGTAGGTGTGTCTCGTCGGCCCAAAAGGTCTTTACCCCTTTGCAACAAGACATTTTTGCCTGCCCTCAAGAAAGCTTCTTTGGGGTTTTGTTTGTCGATGATGACATTTTGGAGAAATTCTTTGCCTTGCGTTAGTGCCGCATCTTTCAAGGCGTGCAATAAGCGTGTCACCATCGGTTTCAACACCGGGGCCACCGAACGAAAGGCCGATTTTAACATATCTCCTAAACCGTGTCCTCGCTGTCGAGCAACCCCTCGGTACACTGGATACATGACTTACGAGTCGTGAGAGAACCGTTTTCGAAAATGGAGTTTCACCGTGACTTTTCCTTTGGTGAATGGAATATTTTGTCCCAGATCTCCTTTTATAGCAATGTTGACCGTGTCCAAATACGACTTGCTGCCCGGCAAATAGTGAGGATGTACATATTCACGGTGGACGTGGTACGTGTTTCCACCTTCCTCGTCAGCGGTCGTGGCAGAATCCACTTTGAAAGGAATGACACGCAGTAACGGCACAGAGGTGTGTCCCACTACGTTGTACTCCACCACATTGGAGTACACAAACATCAAATTCAGTCCTCGGTTCCGTTCTACCGGGGTACGAAAAAACTTGCTAAAAGAATCGTTGTCGGAAATGACTGGCAATTCGTTTTTCTTCATCATGGCCATTCTCATGTCCATGTCTCCGCCCAACATGTCAAACAATTCAGGACAAAATATGAAACCCATGATTTTACTGTCAGAAAATTTCATCAAGAAGCGACGAGCTGCTTTGTGGTATTCCATGGTGACACTTTTTTTGACACTTTCCAAAGCTTTCAGAAACACGACATTAAACCTGGAGGTTATGGCGCTCACCAAATGTTGACCACTAAAATAATAGCCTGGGGGAATGGACAAGTGATAGGTGGTGTACTTCTGATTTTTTGTGCCATGGGTTTTCTTGTCATATTTGCCATGGGTATCCAAGTACTGTTGTATTTGCTCGTCATGAACTTCCACATCAAAAAAGTTTTGATTGGGAAGGACATTGAGGACTTGGGTCGGGTGAATGATTTCTACTAAAGCCACTTCCCAATGGGCTTCGTGATCTAATGGGATGGCCTGAGGTAATTTGGCCGTGTAACAGCACAACGTGTTGTTGGGAAACACCTCCATGGAACTGTCACTGGGTAAGGTTAAGTAAAATTGGCTTTGGTGACTCATAATTCCAGAGTTCTGTGGCTGTCCGAGGGGTTACTGGACGTCAGAGGTGTGTCTCCGCCCAAAATAGGGTTGTTGTTGTTGTTGGAGTGGTGACTGACACCGGCACTGGACACAAGGTTCCCGTTCGAAGAGAATTTCAGGGAGGGATTGGGAAGCAGGTAACCGATGCAACTGCTCAATAAAATGGTCCACAATTGTTTGTCTCCTTGTTGCAAACTCAAATTGGCAATGGCTGCCTAAATGACACATTACACCACGAAGATTTGGCAGAAAAAGACGATTTGCGTTTTAGGCACACGTTCTCCACACCACACCCACAAGGGTTGTTTTTGTAAATCTTGCAGAGAAGAACTGGGTGAAGGAGTGGTAGCAGTAGTAGCTGCGTCTGTGTGAAAGGGCATGATGGTCACTTCTTTTTATAGTCGATGACTTGCGAAGCGTCGATCCAAGAATCAAAACTGGGTGGATATCCTTTCCAACGTACTTTGACTTCTTTGACACGTCGTTTGCCCACTTTACGGGTTCTGCGTTCGAGAATGCTTTCGATGTCGTACACGTCGTCTTCTTTTTTGGTGACACGTTGTAACTCGGGCAAATAAAACGTTCCTTTGAGCACTTCTCCGTTCATGTCTTCCAATTTATAGACGGCAGGATGACGGCCATGCACTCGTCCAGTGACACGAAACAATTCGGTCGTCCAGTTAGGTAAGTAACCTTTGTCGAAAGTGCGTTTGGTTTTGCCAATGCGTACCCAGTCTCCTACGGTCAACACTCCACTTTTCTTGGGGACAGCCCTCGTCGGGGACGTACCAAACAGGCGCTCAAACACCAGCACTTCGTTCTCGGGAGTCACTTCCTGCGGGGCACGTCCGATGCTTCGATGGTAAGCTTGGTTGTACGCTTGCACCAGGTGCGGTAAGATGTCGATGTACTTCAGAGTGTGGTGATGCGTAAATTATTTCCACATGCGTTCTTTCAAAGTGCGTAGAAAACGTTCCACGATGCTGACTTTGGTTTCGGGATTCTCGGTGGGAAAAAAAAATGAATGTCACGTTTCTTTAATTCTTTTTGGAACGCTTGGTTCAGAAATTCGGTACCTTTGTCCGTTTGCCATCGAAGAGGGTGACGACCGCTTTGTTTCAAAACCCGTTGCAGGGCTCGCACTAACTCGCCGCTCGATTTGGAAGTCAAGGGTACGACCCAGGCAAATTTGGAAAAGACGTCGATGACACAAAACAAATATTTGTAGCCACGAATGTAGCTGGTCAAATGAGAGACATCGGCTAAATCGGCTTGCCATTGATAATCGATGCCTTCCACTCGGGTGCGACTGCTGGAAAACTTGCGTCGAATGGGTTTGTGTAAAGTGTAGGTAGCTTGTTCTTGTAACCATTGTTGCACTTGAGGTAAACGGAGACTTTTCAGTCGAGTTTTGGCAGCACGATACAATTTTTGAACTCCTGCGTAACCTGCAGGATGGGAGGGATTGTAGTAAATGCTGGCTAACACCTTCTCCATTTTTTTTGGTGTGTTAATAAGTCACCCACTCTTCGGTGATGCTACTTTGGGTGGGACGCAAGGGTGGTTTAGAAACGGATTTACGTATCCGATGGGCTACGGGAGTAGAAGTCGAAGGTAGTGGTGGTGGAGGTGACAATGGAATGGCTTTGGTCTTCTTTTCTTTTTTCACTTCTGGTTTCCCTTCTTTCTTTTTCACTTCTGTCGAAGGAGGAGTGGACATCATCTTTTTAACCCAAGCTTTCATTTCTTCTCGTTGGGGTGTGGGGGACGGGGTCAACAAGGATGTTGCAATCTTACTTGGCATGGGAGCTGCTGACGGTGTTTGAAACACTTCTCGCATCTCTTCTTCCTCAGGTCTTCGTGGGGTAGCATCTCTGGTGACCCCTGGGGATGGTAGTAGTGGTGGTGGTGGTAGTGATGATGGTGCTGGACTTTTCATCAAGGTCTTAAAATCTTTCAGAGTGGGTAGAGCTGTTTCGTCTAAAGCTTTCCGGTGAAAGAGTTGTAGTCGTTGCAAGAGTTGACCGTACTTTTGCGATTTTTCTGGTTCGGACAAATCTTGGCGATCCATCAAGGACTGCAATTCGTGTTGTAACTGGAATATCTCGCTCAAATGGGGATTGGGAGGTAAATGCGGGGTGCGTTGTTCTTGCCAACGATGGTATTCCATCCATCGTTTGTAAGGCACTAAAGCTAGTTTCCGTCCTTCCATGGGGTTGTCAGGGGTCGATTCTGAGATCTTGGGACTTCAGAGGGCCTTTTTATCTTGCTCCCACCAGTCCTCCCAACATGGTTCCCAAGACTCCTTTCAGCAATGGACCTAACAAGAGGGGTAAAATGCCTCCACGTTGGACCAACATCTTCTTCTTTTAACGAATGGGAATTTTCTTTTGAACCATTTGGCGAAGAACGTGACGATGTTTGCCTAAGCATTGTTTCTGGTGTTTGGACAAAGGGATCGTGCCTTTCAAGACGTTCAAACAGCATTCGCACACGGCATCGATGACCTCTTTGGAGGCTGATTGAATGAGTTTTTTTTCGTAGAGGTGGAGAAGCTTTGGACAGGACAGATAACATGTCCCCATGTTTGACTAAACGAGGAGGCAGTCCTTTCCTTTTCTTTCCTTGGGGTTGTTTAGAAGAGGGATGTTTTCTGGAGGGTGACATCTTTGAGTCTTCAGCACCAAAAACACTGAAACCCCCGACTTGGTCACAGGCCTTTTTTATACTGGAACGCGTCGCTACTGATTGTCTTTACGTCGTATCAACTTCAGGACAGGCATGACACGTCGTGCAGGGGTAGGCAACGGACTAAATCGAGCCAGTTCTTGCTTGGACAAATCCAGTAAACTTTGTAACATGCCCGATCTCTCTTGAACTTTGATTTTGGGGGCAGGTACTTTGTGAGCAGCAGCCACTGCCACTAAATTGGAGGGTCCTGCTACTGGGGAAGTTCTTGGGGTCATCAACGGAGAAGTTCTTGGTGTGATCAACGTCTCCAAGTACTCTTCAGTTCTTGGTGTCATCAACGGAGAAGTGGATGAACGTGAGGCTGCCGGAGACGCGGTCACCGCCGTGGCAGGTCGTGGTTTGCGAGTGTAAGGTTGCGTTCCTGGCCGAAGTGCCTCTCTTGCAACTAGTTTTCTTCTGTGGGCTTTTCTTTTTCTGGGGACTTTTTCTCTGTTTCTTTTTCTGGGGGCTTCTTTTCTTTTTCCGGGGTGGTGTCTGGTAAGAGGAGGGTCCCGCCACTGGAGAAGTTCTCCTTGGGGACCTGGTCTTTTTCTTCTTCTTGGGGCTTCGTTGGACTTTTTTCTTGGGGAGAAGTTTGGAGGCATTAGGATCCCATCTTAAGAGAGAGCGAATGATGACCCCTCCTAGAGTACCGCTCCCTCCAGGTTTCAAAATGATTTGTTTTTTGGTTTGAGTGTCGATGCGGGGATCGGCCAGTTGGGTCAAAGCGACTTTGTTTCGATCAAAAAAGCGTTTCCTAACTGTTTGGCTAAGACTTGCACTTGCGATTTATCTCGAGGGCTTTTAAACAAGACCACGTAATGCGCATTGAGACTGATGCTGCGATGGGCTTTACTTTGTTGAAACAAATTTTGGGTGATGTAAACGACACTGGCATTACGGTGATGTCCTTTGCGCGTTAACCACAGTTTAATTTATTCTTCGTCTTCTCCTAACATGTCGTCGAAAATGACCAAATGGGTTTGACGGGAGTCAGAGACGATGCCGTCGTCTTCTTTAGGAATGCCTTCCACAAACACGATGGAAACGCCTTGACTTTCTCGCAAGAGGCTGTACGCCGATTGCCACTCTTTGTAACACCACACGATGCGTTGAGGTGGACGATCGATAAAATGATGTTTATGTTCGATCAAACGTTTGACGAATTCGGTTTTGCCTGAACCGCTAGGTCCAGCAATGAGCATGTTAAAGGGATGGCGAAGATACAAAGCCTCCCAACTGGCACGATCTAAGTGTTCGTTGATGACTTTGACAGTGGAGGAAGAGGGAACAGAGACAGCAGAAGTAGCCATAGTGTTAGGAATGTCACTTGTGACACGAAAACAGACAAGACAAGAGTTTATATACTTTTTTCAGGACACGTTTATTGAATGTTTCAAATATGAACAACACGAAAGACAAAAGTACATAAAAGCCAAATAGTTATGTACAGGAATAAAAAACACATCAAAACGATCAAAGTGGAATATAAACAAGTCTCTGTACAACATGTTTTGGGTAACCAAGATGTCCTAGGGACAGCGTGTAATGTTCTTACAGTCTCTACATGAGGTATTGTCACACAAGTGTCCTCCCGGAATGACCTTTCAGGAACGTCCATGACAGTCCTGTCCTGAAGCGAGTGGTTGTTCTCGGTGACGGGCTCTTCTGGCACTGTCACTAACACAGGTTGAAAAGTACCTTTTTTCCTTGAATAACTCTAGTGCATACTGGGCCACTTCTTGGGTCCAAGCCTCAGAACCCCTCTTTTTTCCAGTCACGAACATCTGTCCAGTGGGGGTGTAAGTCACAAGCGACACACACATCGTCATACACGTTTTCGGTAGCTAAAAGTTGACGAATCTTTTTCTCGTGTTGAGGTCGAGAAGTATCCAGATGAAAACGCAAGGCTTTAAGCAAAAGGAGTCTTTCGTGACCATTTAAGCCATTGGGGTGGTAAGTACTGATCGTAAAGAGCCCACAAAGAATCGGCTGGTAAACGAAATCCCAGAAAACAAATCACTAAGACACACACCATGCGTCGTCCCAAATTGAACGGATACAGTTCTTGTAATAATTGATGGTAATGATCCACGGTTTGAATATGGTCATTGAGTTCCTTCCACGGAATCTGTTCAATCACTTGTGACATAAGCCGTGGCATGGATTCCTGATTTTATAGTCTCTTTGTTTCGGAAGCAATAAAGGTACTTTCTAACTAGACATCTTCGTTCTCCAGTAGGGAATCTAAATGCTCCAAACTGTAACCTAAACTTCAGAGTTTGTCTAGATGTTTCGTCTTCCGCTAAGCAGATTCCACGTAAAATATGTTGGTAATCTTTTAACTCGTCTTCCTCAATACGTTGCTCTAGGTGAATCTCGAAGTAACCAAAATTACGAACGTTTAGTTCATTCACTAACTGAAAGTGTTCAACAAGGTCTGACCACTGAAACAATTTCTGACGAATCAGTCCTCTTATATCATTCAGGTACCAGTGGTTAAAGATCTGGTGACGTAACGGATGCAACTGTTCTTTACGTTTCACTTGCATTTTGACCAGATCTCGGTAAATGTGTTCTCTCAACTCCACAGGCAAAGCACGAATGTTCTCTTGTAAAGTATCCAAGAATAGGTCAGTCCGTACAATTCACAATCTTCTCCTAGAGCAAAAGTAATCACATAGTGAGTAATTTCTGACCACTGCCATTCAGGGTAACGTCCAAGAATGTCACTGAACTCTTTTGATGCAAACGGTCTAGAGTAATACAATAGGACGAATGCACACTTGACCCAAAGAAATCTAACACACTGGTTGACTTTTTTCACTTTCCTCTTGTGAATTTCTCGGCACAAAAGTTCTACAGTCACCCATTGAGATTTCACTCTGGCAAACCCCTGCCAAACTTCCTTGTATATCTTCTCTTGCAGTTCTTTAGGTAATGATTCAATATCGTTTTTGAAATGAAGTTTAAATACTGGTCTCGGTGATGTCCAACATTTGACTCCTAACGAATCTGGTTTCTTCTTCGTCAACGACATGGTAAGTTACTTCAGTGTCTCGGTCCCACTAAGGGTAAGTAATGACAATTCGGTGACCATCGAGCATGTTCTACGTAGGCCGAATCTTGCGGTTCCCAGTGATGAAGTGACACACCGCAACTGAAGCACTTGACTTTATCCCCTTCGCCCAAGTAGAACAATCCGGCTCTGGCTAATTCTTCGGGGGTTGGTCCTCCCAGATACTTTGGCCATTTTCCTTTGAACGATTGAAGACGATTTTCAAAGTCGCAGTATTCCGACAAACGCACAGGGAACGAATATTCGTCTTTCACAGGTTCGTTTCGATGAGGGTTGGGTGACATGGACAGGAGTTTGCTCAGGGCTGGATGACATCCGTAGTGGGGTAGACGTGAAAGTGAACATCCACCTTTAAAACGAAACCCAGTAAAGTGTCCAAGAGGACGAGCGGCATCGCTTTCGCATCCCTCAGGTTTGACACGCACAGCATCACTTTCCAGGATTGGGGTAGTGAGAACAAAGTTCCCATGATGTTTTACGGCATCGCTAAGGTCACAGCGTACAGCATCGTTCCCATCGCAAGGCTCACAATCGCATTCCACTTCAGAAGCCCCAAACTTGAATTGTGCCTTTCTAAACTTGTTTTGTTTTTCTCTGAAAGTATTCATCTTGTTCACTTGGTCTTGGTAGTCACAATGAACTATCGATCTTGCCTAGGGTTCCTTTTTATATACAGACCAATACCGGCGTGTCCATACGGCAAGGTGAAATGATTGGGAAGTCACACTCGCTTCTGGTATACGATTTGATAGACTTTTTCCAAGGGTCGACTGACGATGTGGTGAGTGGGTAAACGTACAATCTTGTTCGGTTGATAGGTGGTCACTTTAAAGTGTTCATCTTTTCCAGACTGCAAGGCTTCTTTCAATACCCCAAAGTTGACCACTCGACTGGTACGATAATTCAGTGTCAATCCTTTCACTTTACACGTCGTGTGCACTTCTCCTTGTTTGTCCCGGTATTCGTAGCCGTAATTTTTAGGACCGCCACTGGCGAAACTTAGAGTCTTGTCGTCGGGGTGCTCGTCTCTCCAGGCTCCTAAACGGTCTCCTTCGATGTCAGGGTGCTGTTGACTCGGGTGATGGATGTAAATGCAACTGTCCGTGTCAAAGTACATGACACGTTCCCCTAACAGCTCTAAAGCTTCGTACAATTTTAAGCGAGCATGAGCTGTCACGTAAGCCGCAATAATGACATTTCCAAAGGGGTCGTCTTGTACAAAGTCCAGATCTTTTTCGTAATTCACTAAAATCAAATCTTCGCGAACGACGTCCACGTGTTTCATGAATTTAGTTTTGTCGTGAATCATCTGGAAGTAGCAAGAAGGTTCTGTCAAATATTCCGTCTTGGGTAAGCACGGGCGTTGTGCCATTTTACCCCACAAGCAATTTGTCATCACTTTGGCAAACGATCGCCTGCCTTCGTTTTTCTCGATGTGATCTAAAGTGATGCCTTCTTGTGCCCAGTATTTCTCTTTGAATGTCTTTTGGTCTTCGGGAATGTGAAACCAGGAAGGATAGCCGCTGGCTTCTTGCTTTAGTTTCAAAACGGCATCCACGTAGTCTGCGAAAATGCCTTTCTGAGTGGAGTCACCCTTGTGGTATTGTTGTGTCTTGGGAAAGTGAAAAATTTCGTACACTTCTAACAGCTGGTATCCCATGTCCAGAGCTTTGAACAATTCTACGCTGACCCAGGTTCCCGTCAAGGCCCGTTCTTCCTGGGTGTGCTGACAAGTCTGGTCTTGGTTGCACGTTTCGGCACAAGTACGGCACAAAGGAAACATCAGTTTGTCTTGGCAATGGTGAGGTAAGACGGGATGGTACAAGTCCGTGGGAGGAAAAATTTTGCACTTGATCAGACCTTCGTATTGTCGAATGTTTTTCAGGTCGATGTGTTCCGTTAACAATTGTGGGTGCCCTGCAGGAAAGCGACAATATTTGCACACGTAGGGATACAGCGAACACACGTCCAAGTATTTCATTTCTTCTCCTTTCTCTTCGTCGGCTTGGTACAGAAAACAGGTGGCATTGGTCCTTCCTCCGTACACACTATCCCTCGGGTTCAACGGGTCCATGAACTGGTAACTTTCCACGAGGCGTTTAAACTCGGGATCGGTTTTCATACGGTGATCGTACTCGTGTTCCCACATTTCCACCACTTGGTATCCTTGCTGTTCTAACTTTAGGCGCCGCTGACAAGTGGCCTGGTACAAGTCTTCCATGGTTCGTTGTAAAAACTGATTTTTAGTGCCACGGTCAGGGTAACAGACGGGACATCCGTGAAATAAGCAACCGTTAAACTCGTACACAATCTTGGGGTTTTCTAAGTCCCAGCCATCAACCGAATGCGTTCCGATGGTCTTTTCGCCCCCTCCGTTGCGGACATGCCGAATCCATTTGTCTTCCTTGTCGCACAAGTAATGTAACCAGCGTAGGGCTTTGACCGAGTATTGACGTTTGACATAGTTGGTCGTTTGAGGACTGATGATAGCCTCGGTGTTTTCAGGCATGAATCGTTGGCGGTTCACTAAGGAACACGCTTTGGCAATGGTGCAAGCTTCTTTCAAAGGATCGACCCCTCCGTGTTCCATGAACAGTTCTCGAAATTTTCCACAGCAACGCCGTAAAATGTCTACGTCGGAACGACAATACTTTAACATTTCTTCCTGAAAGTCGAAAGGGTCCGAGGCGTGAGCCTGGAACCAAGCGTAGAAAGCTTCTCGTTGTTCGGTACGCATGTTGTCGGGGTCGTAATAGTGAGCCTCAGGCAAATGGGGTAGAACGGCGTGTTGGTTGGCTTCCGTATTGAAAAAGTGTGGAAAGTACCCTTTAGCCATTTCTGTCATTCCAAACGTTTTAGGCATTCGACTCAAAGGCATGGCCAAGTAATTCATCGAATCTTTAAACTGTACATGTCCCACTTGCATGAAAATGATTTTGGCTCCGTTTAAAGTGACTTTAGGACGTTCGGTGCCTTGTTCCGTATAGTATCTCAAAAGAAACTGTCCATCGTATCCGGAGAAATTGTGAGCCATCACCGTGGCATGACGATGACAATCTCCGTAACGTTCGATGTCCTCTTGGCTCCACGTCTTGTCGATGGGGTCTAAGACCCATCGAGCGAAATCGGCTAGCGTGTTCGGTCCCCGAAAGATTTTTTCACGCCCTCCAGGAATCTTGCTGCAGTGAGGGCAATGACTCACAATAGGTTCTTGAATGCACTTCTCGCAAGCTCGATGAGCCACGCAGAAATTAGGAATATGAATGCCGGTCTCTTGCGTGCATTCGAAATCAAAAAAGATGAAATTGCCTTTCTTCTTGTGACCGTCCTCTTTCTCTGGTTGGGGTTGGTATTTTTGAACGTAACATTCGTGTTCCAAGTCCACGATGTGGTGACAAATGTGACATTTTTTCTTTCCTGAACATACGTGTGCCTTGACACTATTGGTACGTATGCCTTGTCCACACGCGGGGCACAACCGCAGCAGTTGACAAGCGCATTTCTTTTGTGAACCTTGTGTTTTCAAATGTTGTTGGTAACAGGTAGGGCTGACAAACGTGCGCAGACAAGTTGAACAATGCACTGGTCCTTCGCTCAGACAGGGTGTAGAGGCCAAACATCCTGAGCATTTCGATCCGCAATGCTTGTGTTGCTCTCGATTGTTATAGCCATAGTTACATTTCTCACAGTAATATCCGTATCCCAGGAATGCAGTGATACTGGTAATGGTATCGAAATGGTCATCGTGATAATAGACACGAATGTATTTTCCGTCCTTAAAGTCTTTCCCTCGAAACAACAGAGGCCCACGCACTTCTTGAGGGTGCACTTTCAAGGTGTATCGTGGAGCTAGGGCATCTTGCAATTTTTGCATCTCAGGAATGCCACAGGGTGTGTCTTTGGACAGTCCGGCTTGTTCTAACAGGAGTTCTGCTTCATTTCGTTGTTTGGCTCGGTCGGATTGTTGAATAGTTTTCCAGGTTCTTTTCCATTCTACCGTGTCGTTCTTGTTGGCATAGGTTCGTCCCACCACGATGGCACGGGCTAAACACATCTGGTCTTGAGGGTTGTGAATTTGGTCGAGGCTCTTTTTGGTGCTGCGAAGGTCGTTCACCAATAACACCTTATTGCGTTGTCCGGTCCCTTGAGGAGGAGAGACGTGGGTCATGGACAGTGTGGCTTTTCCATCGGTGATGTCAAACTGATCATTGGATTGTTGCACGTGTTGAATTTCGTCCATGACTTTGGAAGCGCTCAATTCTGCAGGGGTGCTAAACTCGATCCAAACAGGGGATTTCAAACCATCGTGTTCTATGGAAAGTCTCAATCGATCGTCTTCTTTGGGTTGACATTGTTGCTTGAGTGTGGTAAGTAAAGAATCCCACACACCAGTGATGAACCCTTCTGCTTTCTCTAAGGGTACTTCGGACTTGAAATCTTTGAACTTCACCGTGTATTTGTAAGCCGTGGTTCTAAATTTTCTAGAGGAGCGCTTTTCTGTCTCTCGAATGTCATAGTACTTTTCAGGGTTGACTAAGGGTGGTGAACTTTGTTTAGAGGGTTTGGATTCTGGTTCACTCATGTCCTCTTCAAAATCACTGGCATGAATTTGTGCCAAGACTTCAGCCCTGGTACGAGGCGATAGATCACGTTTCTGCCTCTTACTTTCTTCTTCTTTCTTCTCAAATGAATTGGATCGTTTCATCTTGAGTGAAAAATGTCAAATGACTAAAGTTTAAACACCATGGACTAATTTATAGTCCTGGCAGACCAGCGTATATAAAGGGTAAGTGTCTTGTCCTTTCACTATTCATTTCGCTCTCAAAACCGAGTAGAACGATGGAAGAGACTACCCAAATCGAACGTTTCGTCAGAGCTTTGCGAGGGGTCATTAGAAAATTTTCTTCAGACCAGCCTTCGGACTACTCTCCTTCTTTTCGAGATAAAAATGAAGATACTTGCTATATCTGTCAGAAGAAAGGGCATTGGTCTTCAGAGTGTCCAGACCGTCAAAAAAGAAAAGAAGGGGTTAGAAAAGACAAAAGTCAAGATACCTGTTATCATTGTCAAGAAAAAGGACACTGGTCTCCTGATTGCCCAAAAAGAAAGAAGAGGAGTCAGAAGAAGAAGAAAGGGATTGTTTAAAGAAAGAAGAGGAAGAAGAATAGGAGAAAGAAAGTAGAGAGGTAAAGAAAAAGAAAGAGGAGAAGAAAAGAAGAAGGGAAGAAAGTGAAGAGGAAGAAGAGGAAAAGACTGTGACTGTGAAGAAATTTAGAAAACAGAGAGAGTAAATAATGAGATAGAAGAAGTCTATGAACTTTTTTAGTGTTTAGTTGTGAATTGTAAATTGAATTGTAAATATTAATAAAAGAATAAATTAATTATAAAAGGTAAGTGTCTTTGGGTTTTTTATTTTAAAATAAGAACCTACACTCACGCACTCATACAGAGACACGTACTATAGGGGTAAATGGTTTTTTCTTTTGAGTTACTGGCAATTGAAATTGTATCTCTTTTCGAGAGAAGTGGGTGGCCCTGCAAAGGGCCTTTTTTTGGTGCAGGGGTGAGTTTAAGCAATCAACTATAACTGCCTTAAGCCTTTGCCACGGCTGAGGCCTACTTCTGATGATGATTTGGTTGAAATCACTAAGGGCGGTACGGTAGGTTTAGTCACAGGACTAGAGTGTTTAGCTCGGGAAGGTCGTATTCTCTTCGGTCGTGATAAAGAAGTCTGATACATTTGTTTCAGACTTCTTAACTCCGCTAAAATGTCTAACAGTACCGCGACCGTTTGATTTTCACACCCTTGTTTCTTTGCTAGTGCTACTTCTTCTTCTTGCTGTTTTTTTTTTCTTACCTCTTCTTCTTGCTGCTGTTGCTGTAGGAGAAAAGCTTGTTCCGCTTCCTTTTGCTGTTGTATAAATTTCTCCAATTCTTCTTTCTGTCTCTGTCTAAAATTCTCCACGTGCGGTAATGAAGGTGGCGAAAGTTCCTGAACAAATTCTTGCGAGGTAAGAAAATCCACATAATCCCAATTTACCTCTTCTGGAAGTAAGTCCGGGTTCCCTTGGGCGGTCTCCACTGCTGGTGCACCCCAATGGATCGTTTTCTGAGTTTCCGTCATGTTGAATCACTGTCTCGCATAGATTGACTGGACACAGGCGCTAGCGAATCTATATAGACCACGTGACGTCACAGACTGCTCTCTTCCGATTGGATGCGGGCTGACTGAATTTTGTAACGCATGTTTGGATTGGTGAATGAACTCAATCGTTTCAATCCTTCCTGCCCCTATAAATAAGCGCAGTTCACTGCATTGATTCACCTGTTCTCGGCGCCTCAAGATGTGGACCGACGTACACTCTTCCACCCTTGTGTCAACAATGATGTTCCGGACGGACATACCGATGTATGTCCGATCCGAGTGGACCGTTGTCCATAGGACCACCACCAGCCTATGGATACGTAGGATTTACGTGGAGAGGCAAGGATGCCTCAAAAGAGTGCTCGTTTATGGACCTACATTGAGACGAAGTTTAAGGCGAAGAAGATGTCGCAGATGCCCTTTATGTTAAGGGCATATTACATAAACCCAAAGGCCCTTTTCAGGGCCACTCCAATTTCTCGAAAAGAGATCTACTTTCAATTGCCTACCCCCTTTTATTTATTTTATTTTTTTATTTTTTTTATAAAAAAAAAATCCCATGTTAAATTTCCCTTGACGGTATACAGTCCCACCCTGTTTAAATTCCCTTGACGCTCTACAGTCCCATATTCCCATGTTCAATTCCCCTTGACGCTCAACAGTCCCAAAATCTATTTCCCATGTTAATTTCCCTTGACGCTAAACAGTCCCACGATTTTTCTCCATGTTAAATTTCCATTGACGCTAAACAGTCCCAGGGGTGTCTGTAATGCTAATTCCCATTGACGCTGAATCGTCCCCATTCACTACTACTGTCTATAAAAAAATTAAATTAATTTTTGTGCATGAATGAGGTCCGTTGGGGTGAAACCATGAGTTACCGCACTAGGTGACTCCAATCCTAGTGACGCCACTGCGTCGCCCTTGTCTCTGCATGCATCGCAACCAAGCCGAGTAACGTGCTAGTCACTCCTTTTGGGAATTCCGTTTGCTTCGTCTTAGTAGAGATTCCATGAAGAGTACCTGCTTCTGACACGTCCGTGTTCGTTTGTTAATCTGTCAATTACGGATGAACTGCCAGAGATCGTTTATCTAACAGACATGTTCCACTTGTGGAAGTCTTCGATGTGATTGTTTGTTCTGGTGTCACTATTTCTGTTTATTCAAATGATTATTCTCTGAAAATAAAAAATGCTCGATAGTATTCTTGACATATACATTAATTTGGAATTATAGTGAATTAAAACAAGGACAGATATGATTATTATTGCGATTCACCAAGAGACTGTTGACACATCATCACACGTTAGGCCATTGTTTCATTCGTATATTTGAGACTATAGTCCAATCAACGCTTTCATTGTTGGATCTTATTTGGAATACCACTGAACTTTAATTAGTACTTCATTCATTAGAACTGGTGATAAAAGTTTTGGGACAATTTAAGATTTAACTCCCATTGCTGTAAGTTAGTTTTGAATTTTCACTTTGAATTCTAGGAAAACAAATTATTTCTTGAATTTTACAAAACGTTTTGGTTTTCGCTCGTTTCTATTACTTAGTTTAAATCCATCATTCATAGTACTATTTTGGGCAATTATTTTGGCTTGTACCGTAGGTTTTTCCAACACCAAGAGAGAATAAAAGATAAACGTATTAGTATTACCTAAAATAGTGTTTGCTTCTTTCTGATCCAATCATCCATTAACGTCAACAATAATATCATGTTTTGTAAAATGTTAGAGCTTTATTTCAGCTAATTTATTTGGTTACTTTTTTATTTTTAGATATAATGTATATTTTTATCTTTCTAAGATATAAACATCTGTAAAGCTTTCATCAAGATAAAATAAATGTGAAATTTTATCAAATATTTATGTTGGTAAAATCTTCCATCTTCCATCATGTTGTTTGATGAAATACCATGACAATTATATTATTTTTTGTTAATTTATTGTATGCTATATAATTTTGTACTGATCAAATATCATGTAACAATTCTTTAATTGACAGGAAGCCATTAATCAGTTACAGAGAGCATACATAATTTATTTTATATTATGTCACTGTGAAATTTTTCATATTGGTTATCAAACCATAATCAAAATAAGAATACGTATTTTGTTCAACCCATTCAGTTTTTGTAAGTAGACTAATTTTACCTCTTTTAAAATAGCTTGTCTCAGTTAGGTAGCTTAGTTTTATAAACGACATCAAATAATTTTTTACTATTACTTTTATTTAAATTATATGGTTTTATGTGTAATAATACTTCATATTGTATTTTGTCAATCATGTTTAATTTATATATATAACATTTATTGTGGTTGGAATTAAAACTCGTTGGATTGGAGTTGTCTAGCAATATATTGATAATCATAATCGATGTTGTGGTTTTTTATTTTTGCCACATTTGAAAATAATTAAACACATGGCAATATTCAATGTATATGAAATTACGCGTATAAGCCTTCATGAATTCGACACCGAAAAATATCGGTGTATTAATATATTGGAAAAATAGCCAGATAATGGTCCAGTTTGAATTTTTTAAAGGATTATGAAAAGACATATATATGTTGCTTAGTAAACAGATGTACATGGCGTAATCTGTTCTGTAATATATAGAGAAGGGTTGTTCATCAATATTCAGATATGTGCCATTCAGTACCGAATTATTCAGACCAAATAATAATAGATAAGACTTTGTTAAGCGATGACACTGAAACGAATCTAGAATCGTCAAATTTGATACCAGGCGTATATGTCATGTTTTCAGTTTTAACAAATAATACATGACTCAGATCATTGTGTTACACAAATGGGATAAAATTTTGTTTGACGATCGGTCATACCTTTTTTAATATCATCGATATTTTCAGTAACAATTGGTTTAATACTATGGATGCTATTATCTCTGATATGATATTTATTAAATACCTTTATATTTAAATATTTCTTCTTTTGCATTAATATGTTTTGAATAATATTTCGATGTTTGTTAAAGAGAGCTCATAATCTAGCAATGTTTCGTTTATCAGAATTTTTATATTGTGTTTCTACTTTTATCTTTCATTTAACGATAATGTAGTGTATAAATTGAAAATAAGTAACGTTTTCTTTAAAACTGATAACTGAGAATTGTAACCAATGGAAAAATAAATTTGGGTCACAATGATATACCCTTACACCTCATCAAAGTATACAATTTGTCTGTTTTAATATTAATATACATAAGGAGGTCATGTTGGAGGGATGTTTGTATGCATCGCACGTTCGTCCCAAAAAATACATTTTTTACAGGTATTTCTTTTTGTAACCATGTTGCTTTCGTCTGTACGCATTTTGCGAAATGTTGATGCTTAAGCACTATATTTAGATTCCTTCTCAGGTGGATCTCCGGGGTCATTTTCTCAGTTGTATCCGCATGTGTCCTTGTCTTTGGATGTTATCCCCGGTAATTGTCCTGGGGCCCGGTAATTGTTCTGTTGCCTGGTAATTGTCCTTGTGCATGATAATTGTCCTGGGGCCCGATAATAGTTATTGTGCCTGGTAATTATCCTGGGGCCCGGTAGTTGTCCTGTTGCCTGGTAATTAACATGGCGATGAAGCTCCGTTATATTTCCCCATACATATTGTTACGTAGATCTGATTTAATTCATATTTATTTTAATTTTATTGTTTATTTGTCAGCTTTAAAAATTTAGTTTCATTGTACATGCTATTAAAATATAACCTTGTTACGTGATTTGAAAATATTTTCAGAAAATCTGTTTGACATATTTGGATTAGAAAGGATTAACTCTTTTTTTTTCCCCTGGAAATATATGTGTGCTCATACAGAATTCTTGAACAAAGACAATTCTTAAAAATTTAATTTGGAATTCCAACACCGGAGTGTTATTTCTTGTGTTTCTACAAAGAACTGTAGACAACCACACTATACAGGATACAGCATACGTCATCGCCTTCCATTTTGGATTCTTCGTCGGGATTCGAACTTGAATGTATTAGAATATTTCGCTATTAGGACTTGTACACTTTTATTCGTGGTTTATTCTTGGATTATTTTTGGATTTGATTCTTAAAACCGTAAGTTCTTTTTTTTTTTTTATTTTTACAATATTTTTCCAGGGAAATAAATAATTTGTTAAATTTTTCAAAGCTTGTTCTTTTCACTCTTTCTTGTCTTGCTGTTTATTCGAGCCTAAACACGTAACATAAGGATATATCTTCTCGACACAGGCTTTATTCTCATCAGTTATTGTATTGCTATCATGTGCAATAAATTCAGGTTCTGTGGAGATAAAGGCATTGAAATCTGTATAAAGAATAAGTGTGTAGTTTGGATGCATAATTCTATAATGTGCTGATCCGTTTTCTATCATGGTAAAAAGTCTTCTTCTGCATGTATCGACAGGTATATATATATATATATATATATATATATATATATATATATATATATACACACACACACAAACCAGACAGTATTTTTTAAATTTACTCTCAAGTTCAAAGATATTGAAGTTGTAAGTTGTACCTTATATGTCCTTTTCATTGCAATACCTCCAGATTAACGTTTTGCATTAAGCTCTTTATAGTTGACACCTGTGTAACTTCTGAAATCAATTATGTCAATTTTATTGTTAGCTCAAGTCGCGAATAAATTAATAATTTAACGCAAGGAGAAGGAATATATATATATATATATATATATATATATATATATATATATATATATATATATATATACATATATATATATATATATATATATATATATATATATATATATATATATATATATATATATATATATATATATATGGGGTGGGGTGGGGGTGTTTCTCTGTATCTAAGTACTTTTGAAGAGAAATATCCAGTCAATGAACCAATTATAGGATTTGCGTATGTTCAACATTTGGGAAGAGATAGTAATAATATGAATAAAGACGGGTGGCACATCATAGAAACAATTGATACAGATATGTGTATGCTGGCATATAAAGGTTTTCTTGAAATCTGATGTAGACCTCAAACAAATTCAACTCCCGCAGCAACGTGATAATGATATGCATCTGCTGCCATGTGAATGTTTTATTTAAATCAGACGTGGACAATTAACAGATGTAACAATCCCTGTAAATTATGATGAGAATGGCGTACTATCATTGTTAATAATGCATCGAGTCCCTTTTACAGCGCGCAGTACCTGATGAATATTAATGTAATCCCGTTATATCTGCAGATCTCGTTATATCTTCCACAGGCTAGTGCCTGAATAGGACTATTATTATATTCAAATGATTGTGGCAATAGTAATGTTTCTATTAATTAAACAAATTTAAACTGGTACTAAATTAATGTCAGTTACTACTCGTAGTGATCGAGATAATAGAGCTGGAGCACATTTCGGTACAGCGTTTAATTCATGCATAAAAGTTGATAATAAAAGTTGGTAATAATCAAGGATTGACAAAAAAAGGCGGCTTCTCACTACTAGCAACAAACAAGTTTCATTCTTTTTACCATTATCCAGCATGTTTGGCGTTTTCCTCGATATAAATACAGTATAATGTAGTGTTAAACACTCAGTAATTTTTAGGGCTGGGTACCGCAATATTTCTCATCGTACCGCGATACGTACCATGGTATACCGCAATTATGTTAGAGATCAACAATTCAATATGCTGAGTCAGGGGCCTGATGCTTTTAGGTTTAATTCCGTCTGTCAACAAGTGGAGAAATTATCTTGTTCTGACTTAATATCATGTCGATGGCGTTATAAGAAAGAATGTTAATTATCTTGAGATAAAAGAAAAGAATAATTTAGCTCAAACGAAAATCACAGCCATCTTCCAATTAAATGGTCAGTACCTGGCAGTAGATGAATTTTCTATTTGTATGTTCATTGTTTGTGTGTGTGTGTGTGTGTGTGTGTGTGTGTGTGTGTGTGTAATTTCGAATTTTAACGTAGCTTTAAAAAAAATTCATTCGTGTGGCTACGATGTCTGTTGTGTGGAAGTTCATAGTGACGTCAATCATTTGGGCATCATGCCACATACATGTAGCATGATGACCCAACCAAGTCACATTATCCTGACAGCAGGCTGACCAGTCCTAACACTAACCTTTTAATGCTGAGCGCCTAGCTAGCGAGGCAGCTGTTAGTACCATTTTTTGTAAGTCTTTAGTATGAGTCTGTCGGGGTTGGAACCCGCATCCGAGGCGGACGCTCTAACCAATGCACCACCGGAGTGATCTAATTGTTGTACAAGTTGGAATTAAAACTTGTATTTATTTAAAAAAATTCATGCCAATTTGAATGGGAGGTAATAAGCATGGTTTGTAATAATAATAATAATAATAATCCCTATACAGGCATTGGGTGCTATGATAAAAATGGAACATTGTAATGACAGAAAATGAGCTGCTTTGAGCATTTTAAATTGGAATAATAATGATAATAATGATAATAATGATAATAATAATAATAATAACATTATTATTATTATTATTATTATTATTTAGCAGGTTATTAAAATCGTATCTTACAGTACATTTACCTAAATATATGGCATTACCGGCTTGAGTCGTCCAAAAGTGTGTGTTTGTGTGTGTGTGGGGACTGATTCAGAAATATTGGTTGGGGGGAGCTTAAGCATTAGGCGATGAGTGTAGCGTAGAATATTGACCCCCATAGAAAACCTATCAGGCGGTAGCTTTCTACAGAGAATAATGACGCAACACACAGAGCTTGGACGCCATTGGGGCATTTTCTATACTTATTACTTTGTTTTATCGTATGAATATTATTAATTTGCAGCATATAACCAAACGAAATCACTCCATCAAATGAAGTTTTCAAAAGATTTTAGTAGAAAGAGTTGTCAAAATATACATCTACACGTTTGTTGGTATATTTGTTGGTGAAATGATGAAAACTCCGTATCACAAGTAACTTTGATCAAATTTTTCTTAATAAGGCTTGTTTTCTCATCAACATTCCACCGTTTTAATTGATAGTAATTTATAAATCATTAAATCATTAATCTGCTGATAAATCTGTAAATGATGATGAGGATTTTAATATTTATTCAAATGTAATCATTAGTATTCAAGATACAGCTAAAGTCATGTTGATAAATAGTCCTTGCTGGCAAAATGTATCTAACTACCTGCCCATATTCAAAAGCTATTATAAGCATATCAAAGAAGCAATTTATGTTCATGTTTGCAGTGTTTGCCTTATCTGTAGCATATAATTTATGTTCATGTTTGCAGTGTTTGCCTTATCTGTAGCATATAATTTATGTTCATGTTTGCAGTGTTTGCCTTATCTGTAGCATATAATTTATGTTCATGTTTGCAGTGTTTGCCTTATCTGTAGCATAACAATATGAAGCTGCCGTTTGAATTCCTTCGCCCTCTCCCCCTCCCCCAATTTTGTTTTCTTCACCAGAGTAGCATCCTAAATATACTTAAGGAAACACAAATGCTAAAAGTTTCAGTTTGTTAGTTTGGATTAAAAAAATGTCAAGATAACTAGATTTGTAAGAAGCAATTTCACAAGAATGGGTCTAAAGTCAGAATCTGTCAAAATTGTCATTTTCCTCCCCCATAATGGAATTAATTTAACAAAATAAACCCAGAGAGTGGTGGACGTAAACACTCACTTTCCCACTTCCTACAACTATACGCTGATGAGAAACTGGCAATGCTTTTATCGTTGTGCATGATCTTCTTCGTGGAGTTTATAAACATTTCAAATAAATTTATCTTTGTACTTGTTCTTAGCAATTTTGATCCTTTACATTAAGTTATTATACCAATTCTTTTCATAACTGAACTTTGCAAACACAAACACTGACAGCTATGATCTGCCTCTATACCACTCTGTCGGTATGGGTGGATTAGGCCAATCCTTATGTAACTTTCCGGAGTATGCAAAGGAAAGATCCGAAGAATGTCCCGGTTGAATTGGCTCGTAACTTATTGATGTTGTTGTTGTTGTAGGGTTTAACACCATTTTCAGCACACGATAGGCTATACATTGCGGCCAGTATTAATGGTGAAGAACCCAGGAAAACCGCAGAAAGAACTATCGACCCACGAAAACTCGTAACTTGTACTTTCCCAGAAGAAATGGGAAGGCGACGGAAAAACTCGAGCAATGTTCCAATCTGGCTTAGATATATAAACTCATCACTTTATTTGTATGGTGTTTTATTTATTTTGTTGTTGTTTTTGTTTCCTATTTGATTTGGCAATGACAGATGGTATCTCTTTTCTGACAGATATGGGTGACTCTGAAAAGGACTGTTTGGTAAACATCCACACAAAGAATAGTTGAGTTTCCATCATGACCTGCAACTGCCCTAATTCTTTCTTTACACCAATATATAGTATGTTGAACAGTAAACAAATAGGTTTATGATCCTTCCTAATTCCCATTACATATCATGGTATGGTTTTGTTTTTGCACATGTGGGTGATTGTAAGACTGTATTGGTCAGTACCAGTATGTGTTAAGTCGACCTTCCATCACATATCTTTCCCTCTACATTTTGTTTGCTGGTATAGGTCTTAAATTGTAAAAATGAATGCATGTTTCTAAAAGATACTGTCTATAATAATTTGTTTTTTTTTCTATCCCTGTACATTCATTTGCTTTAATATGTCTGTCCCCCATAGTATCATCCTAATGTTAATCTCCCATTTTCCCCCATAAATCCATCCCATTCCATCCCATACCCCACCAGTGTCATCCTAATGTTAATCTCATATTGTCCTCCATAAATTCATCCTATTCCATCCCACCCACTCCCACCAGTGTCATCCTAAAGTTAATCTCCCATTTTCCTCCATAAATCCATCCTGTTCCATCTCACCAGTGACATCCTAATGTTAATATTCCATTCCCACCACGGTGACATCCAGTTGTTATGTGAAATTTCCATTTCTTGAATCCATACTGGATCATGGCGAAGACTGGATGCCCTCCAAAGCTGCTAAGCATGATCCAGTCCTTCCACGATGACATGAAAGGCATGATGCAGTATGATGGCTCAATGTCCAATCACTTCGACATCCGTAGTGGAATGAAAAAAGGCTGCGTCCTTGCCCCCATGCTCTTCAGCATCTTCGTCACTGTCCTGCTTAAGTACGCTTTTGGGACATCCACAGAAGGGATCTACCTGCACATGCGATCTGACGGCAGACTGTTCAACCTGGCACAACTGATGGCAAAGATCAAAGTGCGAGAAGTAACCACCAGGGACATGCTCTTTGCAGACGATGTTGCTCTAGCCACCCACACAGAAGCTGAGCTACAGCGCCTGGTGGACTGCTTTGCTAAAGCATGCGATGAATTTCGGTTGACTATCAGCCTAAAGAAAATGTGATGGCTCAGGATGCGGTTCCCCCAAACATCATCATCAACAACTATGAACTGGAGGTAGTCAGTCAGTTCATGCACTTTGGCTCTAAAATCACCAACAACCTCTCACTCAATGTTGAACTCAACAAAGGGATTGGACTGGCATTAACAACTCTCTCCAGGTTGCCACAGAGAATGTGGAACAACAGCATACTGACCCTGAACACTAAGATCTCCGTGTACCGTGCCTGTGTGCTAATCACTCTCCTGTACACCAGTGAAACCTGGACCCTGTATACTTTTCACATGCGATGCCTCCGATGCATACTCGGGATCCTGCATACTCGGGATCACCTGGAGTGATCGAGTGACAAACTACAAGGTGCTTGATCGTGCCAAGATTCCCAGCATGGTCACACTCCTCCACCAATGTTGCATTAGATAGATGGGCCATGCACGTTGGATGGATGACAGACGGATCCCCAAAGACCTTTATTCGAAGCTTGCCTCTGGCAAAGGTCGATTGGACAGCCACATCTCAGTTTCAAGGATATCTGCAAGCGCAACATGAAAGTCCTTGACATCGATGTCAACACCTGGGAACAGCTTACTCTAGACATGTCCAGCTGATGACATGCTCTGATCACTGGCCTGAAAACCGGCAAGGACAAGCTACATTTACTAGACGATGAAAAGTGACCTCAGAGGAAGAAGAAGCAGCTCCAACCTACACCAGGCTCAAACTTCAAGTGCAGCAAGGACTGCCACTCCCATGTTGGGCTCCATAGCCACAGCAGACGTTGCACAAACACCAACTGGGACATCTCTCTTGGATGCACTTCCATCGTCTCTCGAGACTAACAGATGCCAACAACATAACCCATACTAAACCCTTACACTACTTTTGTCCTGTCTTTATCAGACAACAGGGTTCAAGTTCAAGATACAAAAGACAATGGATGAAAGCATCTTTAATAAAATACACCAAACCCTACCCACCCCAAAACATTTTTGCTGGTGCCTTTGGATGAGTGTATTATGCAGTGATGTGGATGATGTAAATGAATTACGGCATTTAGATCAGTATAAAAATAATGATCAATGTAGTACGGGTCAATTGCAATCTTCTGTGCTACATAATACCTGTTACCGTATTCATGCAGGTGCTGTAATAGATCTGTGACAGTTTTACCACTCTAACTAGAGACCCAATTGGACCTGACATAGCCATCATGCTGATATCTGTCTAACAGTCAAATGCAAGAAAAGTTAATCAAGACAAGAGATAGCTGCCTACCATCAAAATTTCTTAAATTCTGTTTAACTGTATCAAGGTTGCACGATTTTAGATCCATCCATATTTGACAAGAGATCTGCATCATTTTGTACAAAACTGAAAGGCTCTTATCACTGGATGATTTCTGTCAATGTTGATTAGATATTGTTAAACAGTTCTGGGCAAGAAAAGTCCATTATTTATGGTGAGCCGTCCACTGGCCACCATGATAGAGGAGCACCTCGAAAGAGATATAAAGACTCCTTGAAAAAGACCCTCACCACCTGTGGCATTGATCACTGCCTGAACAAAACAAACGGGCCAGCTTGGGGGGAAAAAAGATGGCAAAGAAAAAACCAGGAACAATTGGCAGCACATACCACAACCCAGACATTCCCCTGCAACTTCTGTGGACGGATGTGCCAGTCACATATTAGGCTCGCCAGCCCAGCATGCATGCAATAGACGTAGACATCCCCCTTCCTAAATCTTTGCAAGTGAAGTCAAGCCAACTTCAAATATTTAAAACAGTGGCCATAACAGATAGCAGGTCAGCATCATTGGTACAAATTTGAAAAGGCTTCATGCAAGGATACTCTACCTAAATTAGGAAACTTCTGTTAAGGTTTTTTGGAGAAGAAGCACTTGAATTTTTGTTGTTGTTGTTGTAATGATAGCCATATTTGACAGTGAATAGGCATAATTTTGTACAATGTTAAGAGGCCATCATGCCATAATGCTTTCCATTACATGTGGTCATATTGTGATGAACTTATTTAAATGTTTCTCATATTTGGTAATGGTGTCCATACATGATAGTGGATTGTCATAATGTTCACAACTTTTTAAAGCCATTAAGCCTTTATCCAGCTTAAATTTGGTATAATTTGTGTAGATAATTGAAGGTTGGTCTATTTTTAATAATGGCAGCCATATTTGATAGTAGACTGACATAATTTTTGCAACTTTATAGGATCTTTATGCCTGAAATATAGTCCAAAAATTGGTTTCAAACTTGTTTTCCATTTTAATAAACCTGGTGGCCATATATGATGCCTGGATGCTGCTTGTGAAATCAAGTTAAAATCTGTTTAGTGGTTTTGGAGAAGAAAATGAAAATAGCACAGGCAACTGAAGTGCCTTGTCAAAGGACATGACACACTAGCTGATCCCACTGTAGAATTTTAACCCCGACTTTGACTTGCAAGTCCAGCATGCTAATCACAGAGCCACCACAGGTCCTGCCTCCATAAGTCACCTCTTACATCATGCAGGATGGCACATTGGGCACATTTACATTACCTAGCCTTTGGGGTAGGGCGATTTTTAAGAATATGATTTTATGAAAGAGAGAGGATAAGGCATTCTTATTATAGCTACCAATAGTCCTGTACAGCACACATCATCTTACATCAGTAAAACAACATCTTTATTTTACATGCATGTGTTCACTTAATAAATTGAATTTAAAAAGCTGTACATAATCAATTCAAGGCAGACATCTTGTCTGGATGAAAAGTAAATTGAAAACTGTTCCAATATTCTTGAGATTATTTAAGCAAAACACTGAAGCTTCAAATCAGAAAATCTGCCATTATGTAACTGTAATTAGAATGAATGTTAACACGTGGAACTAACAGAATTTCTTAACTTTTATTTCCCCCAAGTAGCACACTAAGTTTCAACAATGTAGATACACTCCAAGTACAATACCCTGAATTTTTTTTATTAAACTGACATAAAAAATAAACCTACCATAAAAATAAGATGTTCATTATAAAATGTTTTGTCCTCAGAAATATGCTTACCTCCAGTATAAGCTGCTTAATATATATATATATATATATATATATATATATATATATATATATATATATATATATATATATATACAGGGGCCCCAAGTGACCCAGTGGTCTCAAGCGCTCTAGGTTACGGATCACTCTCATCTCACCTCTGTCTGCGAAGTTTCGAGTCTCAGATTCAGCCACTGTGGGTACGTGAGAACGCCTGCTAGTAGCTTCTCGTGGGTTGGTGGTTCTTTCCAGGGGTTTCCCCTGGTTCTTCTTCCACCATTAATACTGGCCACCATGTATAGCCTATCATGTGCTGAAAAATGGCGTTAAACCCCACAACAACAACAACAAATATAATGTATACAGGTAATTAAAGATATGAGGAGAGAAACTTGTGTCTTTGTAGCTGAACAGACATTATATTAAAAATTGGACATCATTTATTAATGCTAAATTTCACAGCGTGATGGTAACAACAGGAACTGTTACATTATCATTATACGCAAATTTTAGAGGCAAAACAATGATCTCCTTAATGTCTAATGATATATTTGCTCATAGCTGTATTGATAAAAAAAATGGTTAGATTAGACACAGATTGAAGTGGACTAGTGGAAAAACCTTCCACCAGGAAGCTGGAGTTATTTCCTTTTAACCACAAAATACAATATAAACTGATGCATTATCTACAGATTAAAGTGGTTCCCAACCTTTTCCTAAGACAAAGACCATTTCTTAACTTGAAAATATTTAATGTGGACACGCTTATACTTGTACTTTTTTAAATAACGCTGCAGCACTATGGGGGTCTGCAGCCCACATGTTGGGAACCACTGACCTTCAGGATGAGATTTCGTTTCCCATAATAACTATACAAAGTACTCGAGTAGAATTAATTCAATTTACAATGCTGGTAGTAATGACTTTGAAATAAACTATGCTGCTGCCTCCATTGCAATATCTAAATCACCAAGGAATTTTTTCTTCACAGCTGCATTGTCTGGGTTTAGATTTATAAGTCTGTTACTAGCTTCTGCAAGTTCTGTAATAGACACTCGCCCGTGTTGCTGGATGAATTTGGTAACTGCTTCATATTCTGCCATAGTAATATAAATAAATTTCCCTCTATCGTCTATAACTCCTGTCAGCCTGCCTTCTTTCTGTAAATCCTGTACTCGGTCAATAGCTTCCTGAAAGGGAGATTTGTACAAAAATTTATATCTATTCTTGTTCACTTTTATCTGTGGCCATGCTGGATATAAGAGAATCAAATGGTTGTTGCAGTTGTTAGTGTAGTGATGAAAGTAGTGAAATTTGGAACTCTAACTTTCAAAGGTATTCATGAAAATGAATTAGTTCATAAAAGAACTTTACAATCTGTTCCAGTCTGTATGGTAAAAATAGCTACTTTTATGTATAAAAAAAAAAGACTAATTAGTCAAAAAGCCTCATTTGCCTTTCCCTATTTATGATATGTTGTAAGAAGACTTAAAATATTCAATCAATTAATCTATCTGTGTGTTGCTATTTTCTGTTAACGACCTACAAAAATTTTAAAAATATTTTATATTGAAATCTTAAATCTACTGTAAACTGATCATTAATTTAGGAGTAAACATGTACCTTGTACATGAAACTCTTAAGTATTCAGGGATCTGAATTAGGTAGTTTCCTTTTTTTCATGGAACCAAATAACCTGGTGGGTACCTTACCTGTGTTTTCAATCTGAAATGGCCAGCCAGGTCTTCCAACATAACTACTTTCATTTCCTGGAGAGAAAAAAAAACCATGATAGTTTTTACCAGTTTACATGGATATCCATGTGCCGATGACTTGTCTCAATTTGAGGTACAATAGATATCACTATGCCCAAGGACTGTTTAAATCTGGCATGGGTAGCCATATACCTGAGGCATGTCCAAATCATACACTGATATTCCTGTGTCCGAGAGCTGTCTAAATCTTACATAACATGGATATTCCTATGCATAAGGACTGTCTAAATCTTATTTTGATAGCCACATGCCTGAGGTATGTTCAAATCTTACGTGGATATCTCTATGCCTGAGGCCTCTTTAAATCTTACATGACATGGATAACCTAATGCCCAAGGCTTATCTAAATCATACACCAATGGCCATGTCTGTGGACTGTCTAAATCTTATTTACAAGGATAGCCATATGTCCCTGGACTATCTAAATCTCACATGGATATCCCAGTGCCTGAGACCTGTCAAAATCATATACTGATACCATTATGACCCAAAGCCTGTCAAAATCTTACATGACATGGATATTCATATCTCTGAGGCCTGTCAAAATCTTATACTGATACTCCTATGTCGCAAAGCCTGTCTAAATCTTACATGAAATGGATATTCCTATGTTTGAAGCCTGTCTAAATCATACATGACTTGGACAGCCCTCTGCCTAAGGCCTTGTCTAAACTTTACACGGATCTATAAGTGTAAGGACTGTATAAATCTTATATGGATATCCCTAAAATATGCAATACTGGTCCTGATAAGCTTCCTTTGTTATACAGGTGTGATAGTTAGTGAAATTCCTATCATCAATGTCATAAATGTAGCTTGAATATGCTTGAGAAAAAACATCCATTAAACACAAAATTTAACCTTAAGCAGTGAACCATAGAATATCTTAGCCCTAATTACCTGACATGAAGTAGTGCTTACCAAGATGCATCCTTTCACTAAAATGCATGATTCTAGATAGGACAGTATGTACAGTGCATGCAGAAAACCTGTATGAGCTAAATGCAAAACCTGAATCTAAACCAGTAAAT
Source organism: Sinohyriopsis cumingii (assembly GCA_028554795.2). NCBI lineage: Eukaryota > Metazoa > Mollusca > Bivalvia > Unionida > Unionidae > Sinohyriopsis > Sinohyriopsis cumingii. Next base: position 78,570,691 of record CM068830.1, on the reverse strand, counting down.
GTGATTTTTATTGTATGGATGTGGCACTAAGAGAGATGTATACAATCATCTAGTTTCATGATTCAAGCATGAACAATAAAAACAAAATAATAAATTTATTTCTGAAGTGTGATATATGGGTCACTGCAACCTAGTTTTAGTATAAAGGTTAATACTCATCATGATGCATCCTCTCACCAGGTTTCATGATTCCAAGTATACCAGTATAATGGAGGCCAAAAAAAACTACCAGGTCATGAGTATATGCAAAAACTGAACACAATCCAGTAAAATGTGAAATATGGGTCACAGCAACAACTGCCTGTTCCACAGTCAGTGGACATTGGGAAGGTATGTACTCTGGTCAATATTCACCCTTCAGCATTTATGTGAGAGTCAGGTATTATGTACATTATTTTTGTACATTTTTTTCATGACTGTCAACTGTAATAATTGTTTATAGCTACATTTTGTATACAGGTATAGGCTCTATTTTAAGTCATTAATAGTGCAGATTGGCTATCCCATTGGACAGGTCGGTCAGGTGGGTTCTTAGAAGAATTAAGTTATTTCCCATTGGATGGGTTAGGTCACGTGTTTTTTTTTTTAACAATGTGGGTTATTTGCAAAATGTCATGTAGCTAATAGCAAAATGCATTTTCACCCCTGATGCTTGTATATAAGCATGTGGAGCTGGATGATTTAGTCAGTCTCATTTCTTATTTTGTTGCTGAAATATCAGTCTTGAGATTTAATTAATATTATGTTTAGATATTTTTGAGAGGAAACATTTGTTTAGAATATTCATTGGAACTACAAAGCATTCATTGGACTTATATATTATTCTGGGACTATTGTGAATTGTTCAAAGGAGTTCTGGACAATGCCATTTTCATACATCAGGAATGTTGGCACATCTGTGCTTTTGAGGATTTGAAACTCATTCAGAACATTCAATTCTCTTCGACTTTAACTTTTCTAGGATTTATTTTATGATTCAATTTATAGTACTGTATGTTCCTCTTACATTTTTAGTTTTGAACTTTGATAATTAAATTATTTTTGCTTCTTTTTGTTACTTAGTTTATGATCAAATTTGTTAACAAAACTGAGTTAAATGCAAAGGTTAACAAAACAAATGGCCTGTGATATACAGGTCAGAGTGACCTACTTTTCATGCTTGTCTACAGCTCTCCCTCACGATGTAAGTATGTACCAAGCTATGTGACTCCATAGGCAATACCTCAGAAAATGAGATAAATACCAATGTTACCACGAATCAATGAATAATAAAATATAGGCCTTAGTAACCAAACTCCCAATGAGTGTACTACTCCATTATGATGCAACTAAATACCAACTGATGTAACATTACGAGTACTAAAGTATTAGTAAATTACCTAAATGTAAACCCAAACCCGAGCGTTGATGCCACGTGAATGGACAGATATCATCAATCCATAAACCAGAGCCCCTTTACAATTAGAATGAAAAAGGTATTGGGGTCAGAAGGCACTTATCTTTAATTATATATGATTGGTGGCAGCACGTAATTATGACTGTTTATGCATTTAATGCTAGCCAGACTAGTCCCTTCGTCCTCACATCTACTCTTTACTTTGGTCTGAGAAGCATGAAAGTACTCTGTCATGAGACGAACTAACCTGATGAAATGTCTTCTATGTTTCCATACTGGCAAATCACTCAACAATAACAATCAGAAAACATAATGTGTATTGGGGATATTAAGTTTGATAAAAAATTTATACTCTATTGCATAATGATTTTAATGAGGAAGATGATTCACACTGGATTTATACTTACTTTTATATAGTCAATGAACTCCTGAAGCAAAGACTGTGACTGAAAACGAAGGAAAAGAATATCATTATGATTACAACTTATGTCTTAAGAAAAACATAAAAAGAACAAATATAATTACCAAGTCAAATGTAACTAGAGGCATACCGATTCAATGATACCTACTTGCATCACAATATTTTCTTCCATGACATGCTACATCATTTGCTGAACTAATGCTGGTATATCCCATATTTTATTACATACCCATTTAAACTTAAACGACTTATCTGGTGTTTGATACAGATTTCATATCACAAACCTAAAATTGCCACATTGCATATCCAGCCCGTAAATATCCTTTAAAACTTGAAATATTCAATAATAGTCCATTTATAAAATATTGGGAATGATCTACTGCTATACATTTTAAAATATTCAAAAACAACACGTTTGTAATTTCAAAAAATGCAGCCATATTGCATGAAAATGGCCACTTAGGATGCTCAGAACAATGGGGGAGTACTAAAAGTAGTCTTATGTATATTTGATTCAATTTAATTGTTAGTTTTAAATTTTTATTCTATTACATGTTATAGTAATGTAATTTTGTTTACTGGAATTTGACATTTTCCAGAAATCTGTTTGACCTAACTGTTTTGTCATAAACACCTAAATAAAAGAACTTTGTATCTTTATGTGTTGACCTAGTTCCTGACCTTGATTAAAAATTAACAGATGAAGGAAACAACTTTTTATTATTTTCCTAGTGTGGATTTATAGGATTTATAGGGTGGAATCAAGGCTGTACTGGGTGCACGTGACTTTACACATGTGAATAGCCTCTATTTAGAAATTCTGGTTTAAATGGAATTGCGCAGTAATCAGATTAAATAGCGATGTTTTGAGAATTTAGTCAGTTGAGCATTTTACCTTTGACACTGTTGTGACCAGTTGGAGTTAAATTTTTATTCGAATTATTTTGGATTCTAAGAGATTAATTCTTTTCCCTAGGAATATTAAGTGTTCATACAGAATTCTTGGACAAAGACATTTATTGAAATTTTATTCTGAATTCAAACACCGGATTATTTTCTGTGGTTCAACAAAGAACTGTTGACACTTCAGTGCTATACAGGCTACAGCATATGTCATCACCTTCCATTTTTGATTTTTGTCGGGACTCAAACTCAAATTCATTAGCACATTTTATTACTAGGACTAATAATTTAAAATTCTTGGATATTCTTGGATTATGTTTGGATTTGATTCTTAAAACTGTAAGTTCTTTTTTCCATTTTTACCTTGTTTTTTTAGGGAAATAAATTATTTGTTAAATTTTACAAAGCTTCTTGTCTTCACTCTTTTCTTGTTGTGTTTATTAAGAGCCTAAATGTAACAGTAGCAATGATCAGTTCATGGGCTTTTTTTGGTATCTATACCACCAAGACATTAGAGTTAATTGAGGCTGACAACATTGAATTTCAAATGAATTTGCTATTGCCACAAAGTGTTGAATCCTGGATACAATGACCTCATAACAAAAAGGTTTAAGAAACCGAAGAACAAAAACTTCTGAACCTTTCACCATTGATCTCATTCCAGCTACAACAATGATGGGACAGCGAAGAGACATTCCACAATGTAAATCATCTACAATTCCAAATTTACACAAAATCCATTTTAGCTTCAGAGTGTGAAAATATGGTTTGCAGAATTTTTCTTTTTGAAAGTTTAAATGGAGGAATTTGTCTATTATTATTACTGAGGAATTGAATCTGTTTAATAGATCTGAAAATGACAAACATTTGTAACGTAAATGCAGACATATCACAAAGACGGGCAGTGGTTTTAACTGTGATGTAAATGTTAAAGATTTATATATCTTTACAATATTGTTAGGATTCTTCTATCACTGAGGCACATGCAGGGAAGTGTATGTTCGTTACATTTTAATTTCTTGCAACTATTCAAGTAAAAATAAAGAGAAGAAAACTGACAATATTGTTTAGAATTGTATTGTTAAAAATATCCAAATGAATATCAAAATTCTAGTCCACATGTTTAGAATGAGACATAATCTTTGTTTTCCTAAAAATATATGCTTAAATTAACGCTTTAAGTTCAATGCAGCAGTAACCTCTTATAATAAATGAAAACAACAATAAAGAGTTTGGAATTGCTGTAAATTAATGAGCTTTGTGAATAAAATTAAATGTATTTAATTACTGTAAGCATAGTGTGTGTGTATTCAGTAATTAGGGTGTACTGATCTAAAACCTATGTTCCATTTGTGAAGGAAACAATCCACTTGCCTATGACTGCAGTTAAAATCTATTCATATGTTCTATGCAACATTGTAAAAAATTCAAAGCTAACGAGTATATTACCATGTCTCCAAAGCAGACAGACTGATAATGTAACTGCACAGTATATATCTAGGCCTAGCCCCAGTTATGTACATAAGGGCTCTTCAGAGGGTTATACAATATCTTTCATAAAATATTAAATGCCTTATTATTATTTTTTTTAATATACATTAAAAAATATACATTAAAAAATGGAAAAAAATGTGTGAATAAAAAGGGGATATGTAATAAATACAAAACCATATAAGTGTTTTGTTTTAAGTCTGGGAAAGAACTTATTTGATACAGCATCGGCACCTATGTCTTGGGATGATGGTCTGGACACATTCCTATGCCATATCAAACTTGTTCTTTCAGCACGCTTGTAACAATAATATATGTAGTTTTGTCTAAGCATCACAAGGCTTCAACAGCTAAATAATAATAATAATCAGGCCTATATCGTAATATGAACTGTATCATCAACCTTGTATCACATGAACATGTACTGTATCACCTGCTAACTGCACATGTTGTGGCATATATTGTATCACAATACCAGTATTATGTTATTAGGTTATATGTATTGTGTTATTAGGTTATATGTATTGTGTTATTAGGTTATACGTATTGTGTTATTAGGTTATATGTATTGTGTTGTAACCAAGCAGATGATCTTAGGGAAATAGACTGTGGTGTGCTCAGTGGTTAGTGTGCTGGACCCATGGCTGAATGAATGTGAGTTCAAATCCTTCCACTGGATCAGCTTGGGTTGACTACTACGGTGTATCCTTGGGCAAGGCACTTTATTCCAATTGCCTTGGCACCTAACAACCTAATTGTTCTGCTGTGCCATTAGACACAATGCCAAACCAAAAGCTTTGCCAAATAACTGAAGAATAAACAATGTAGTCAGATCAATTAATATGTTTCTGCATATGCTTATCATTTTCTAACTGCCAAACTTTAAGCCTGTAATTAAATACAAGTGCATTTCTTACAGCAAACAGAGAATGGTCAGAAAATGAAATAACGAAACTGCAAATGAACTGATGAACAGTTTTCTAACTCCAAATTCTCATCCTTGAAAAAAATAGGTTGTAAGGCTTTTCCTTAGTTTTCCTACACCTGATCTTTAATCATGCTACACTTCTCGTGGGTTGGTGGTTCTTCCCGGGGTTTTCCAGGGTTCTTTCTCCACCAGTTATACTGGCCACCATGTATAGCCTATCTTGTGCTGAAAAATGGCGTTAAACCCTACAAAAACAACAACATAATCATGCTACAATCTTTCCCTTAAGACCCTGAGAACTTGCAAGATAGCTACAAAATTCTGATTCTGCCAAATTCTACCAGCAGAAACTTCAGACTTTTATATAGCCTTTCACAGATTTAAACAATCAGAGTTTGGTCACGTTATCAAATCAATGATATACAATATTTAACAATGGCTAAAACACTAATCATACCCTTCCCCCATTTCAAAACACTGCTATGATCTTTCTGATCTCTCTTATTTTTAATGGCTATTAATTTCCATTTCTTCTTCTCCAAGAGATGATGCATGCAAGACCCTTGTAATGCAGTTTAAGACTTATCTTAAATCTTGACACTTACGTCTACATCTCCCTCTGCCTGGTTTTGTCCTTCTTCCTCAACTATAAAACTTTCCTTAAGCTTCAAATATTCTTCATATTCTCTTTTCTCCTCCTCTTCTTTCCTTTTTTTGTCCTCTTCTGCCTGTACAATTAAAATTCAGATGTTTAGTCTTAACAGTGTCCAATATTACTTGTACCTCCAAAGCTCTAATCTTAACAGAAATCAATGTTACTTGTACCTCCAAAGCTCTAATCTTAACAGAAATCAATGTTACTTGTACCTCCAAAGCTCTAATCTTAACAGAAATCAATGTTACTTGTACCTCCAAAGCTCTAATCTTAACGGTGACCAATATTACTTGTACCTCCAAAGCTCTAATCTTAACAGAAATCAATGTTACTTGTACCTCCAAAGCTCTAATCTTAACAGAAATCAATGTTACTTGTACCTCCAAAGCTCTAATCTTAACAGTGACCAATATTACTTGTACCTCCAAAGCTCTAATCTTAACAGAGACCAATGTTACTTGTACCTCCAAAGCTCTAATCTTAACAGTGACCAATGTTATTTGTACCTCCAAAGCTTTAATCTTAACAGAGACCAATATTACTTGTACCTCCAAAGCTTTAATCTTAACAGAGACCAATATTACTTGTACCTCCAAAGCTCTAATCTTAACAGTGACCAATATTACTTGTACCTCCAAAGCTCTAATCTTAACAGAGACCAATGTTACCTGTACCTCCAAAGCTCTAATCTTAACAGAGACCAATGTTACTTGTACCTCCAAAGCTCTAATCTTAACAGAGACCAATATTACTTGTACCTCCAAAGCTCTAATCTTAACAGTGACCAGTGTTACTTGTACCTCCAAAGCTCTAATCTTAACAGTGACCAATATTACTTGTACCTCCAAAACTCTAATCTTAACAGTGACAAATGTTACCAGTACCCCTGTTACTCTAATCCTAATAGTAACAAATGTTACCTGTACTCAGTTTTGCGCTGAGCTTAACAGTAACAAATATTACCTGTACTCACTTTTGCTCCAATCTTAACAGGAACAAATGTTACCTGTATCTTTATTGTTCTGATTTTAAGTGGCAAATGTTACCTGTAATCAGTTTTACTAATCTTAACAGTGACACATGTTAACTGTACTCACTTTTGCTCTGATGTTAACAGTGACAAATGTCAAATGTACTCAGTCTTGCTGATCTTAACAGTGACAAATGTCAACTGTACTCAGTCTTGTTGATCTTAACAGTGACAAATATTACCTTTACTCAGTCTTGCTGATCTTAACAATGACAAATGTTACCTGTACTCACTTTTGCTCTGATCTTCAAGTTCATCTGCTGGGAACCCACTTCAAAACACATCTACATATTTACAGTATCAATGTTTACTAAATCTTCATATTTATTGCTTGGGCAACACACAAAAATGGAACTTTCCAAGTTAGCAAAATCAAACAAATATTTTCTGAATTACTTTATATACGTGCTATATGTTGGGTCTAACTGCCAACAACATAGACCCTGATCTGCTCTCACATAATTGATGTCTGTTGTTCTACTGATTACTCATAGCAAACTGCATAGACCCAGATCTACAGGATCATTATGGGATGGCAGATCTGAGTAGAGTTGTTATCCAATCAAGATGAAGTGCTTCTATTTGCAATGCTCAGAAAGCAGTCCCTCTAATGATTATTTGATGAAGGCTTATCAGAAAGCAGTCCCTCTAATGATTATTTGATGAGGGCTTATCAGAAAGCAGTCCCTCTAATGATTATTTTTGATGTAGGCTTCTCAGAAAGCAGCCCCCCCTATGATTATTTGATGAGGGCTTCTCAGAAAGCAGTCCCTCTAACGATTATTTGATGAGGGCTTATCAGAAAGCAGTCCCTCTAATGATTATTTGATGAAGGATTATCAGAAGGCAGTTCCTCTAATGATTATTTGATGTAGGCTTATCAGAAAGCAGTCCCTCCAATGATTATTTGATGTAGGCTTATCAGAAAGCAGTCCCTCCAATGATTATTTTTGATGTAGGCTTATCAGAAAGCAGTCCCTCTAATGATTATTTTTGATGTAGGCTTATCAGAAAGCAGTCCCTCTAATGATTATTTGATGAGGGCTTATCAGAAAAAGTGTTTAATGTGAAACTTTTGACAAAACATTTAATGCAACACCAAAAAGGAAAATAATCAAAGGGTGTATGACCAGTACAGCTAAAAACAATTCAACTGCCAATGAAGAATTTTGTTAACAATTACCAAAATACTGACAGTAAATTAGTAGTTTATACTATACAAGTTTCTGGATTAAAGCAAAGGTAATAAACACAGGTCAAATAACAGGTTTTAAGAAAAGTAGACAAAAGCAATTTCCAAGTTTAGTCTTTCTCCACTTGCAAAGAAATAAAATTCGAAAAAAATTGAAACATTCTACCCTGGTATTGACAAAAATACTCACTCTAAGTGCCTCCTCTGCCTTTAACTTTGCTTCCTCCTTCTTCCTTCTCTCCTCCCTCTCCTTTTCTCTTTGCTTCTGCTCCTCCCTCTCCTGCATTTCTATCTGTAAACAAAATAAGTTTAATCTTAGCTTTCTTACTGTATGTGGCATGTAAATCTACAGTGCAAATCATTTATAAAAGCCACAATTTACCTTAATTCTGAATACAGCAAATATGCTGCTTTAACCCATTTTATCCTGTTTACCAATTTCAACTGCAGTGTCTGATTCCTGAGAAGCCATTCTAAATACATTTTTGTGTTAAAATTTAGCATCATACAGCAGCAGAAATTGTGATGACCTTAACCATGTTTACTAACAATGTTGTATCATTGTTATTTCTTTTTTAAAGTATATAAAACTATGAATCTCTGAAAGGTAATACAATCTGCAACACAGTGATATATGTTTTGTTATCATTTACCAATGTACATGCTCAACTGTATTTTGAAATATGACTTGAAAAAAAAAAAAACAAATTAAAAAACTTACCATGATGTTCAGTGAATCTTTTGTTCATGAAGATGAATGAAATGCTTCTAATAATTTGTGAATAAAATAAAGATAATTCTGTTTCTAGTATTTTGGTCCAAATTTGAAGTTTCAAGCACTATTAGTTCAAAAGTTAATACTTTTACTAAAATTCGATGATAAAACACCTGGAACAGGTTGTTTACTTCACATTCTAGAACATGTACTTCAGCGTGCAGTTTCTCATGAAAACTTGTCACAAATTAATCCTAGAAATCTTTCAGTAAGATATAGGTAATTAATCAGTACAATTTTTGTCCAAATTTTGAAGTCCACATCATCACTATGTCGGTAATAACAATATTACTTTAATGGTGAATAAAAATATCCACATCACACTGCAAAAACATACTTCATTTTTAAAACAGCCCTACATCAGTTGTCTAAACATCAGCTTTTAAGCGTTTATACACCTAGGAATGTGTTTTCCCTGGCATTCAGTATGAACAGGTACATTGCATTCCCTGCAACCAAATTTTGTCACCCCTCTTCTCTCTCCAGGTTGAGCAGCCAGTGAACATTCATGACAGGTTATTTTTTTTTTGTCAAACATTTTTTCAATGGTATGTTGTACTGTTCCTCTGGTAGGCTCTGGAACAAGTGCTGCAGCCTTTCCAGCTCGAGTGTCACAACCAGAGATGCAACTAAGTCCTCCAGAAAGCTATGAAATGTTGACCACATACTTTTGACTTTCTCTGGATTTGTGTCCCATGCAATCACATGCACTGCATGCCGAAGTTTCCATTAGGTAAAAGAAAATTTGACGCCACCATTTTTTTGACCGGTGATGAAGATAGTACCCAACCATCTGGTCACAGAGATCTACTCCCTTCATGTTTTGCTTGAAATCCGACAGCATTTTGGGAACTACAACCTGTTGCTGAACAGCCAAACCAGAACATCCATTTACAAAGCCATGTGATGACGGGTCATGAAAATTTGACAAGACACAAACAGCTTTTGTATCTTGCCAAACACAAAATGTAAGTTCATCCTTCTGTGTAACTTTGTATTCATGTTTCTTCAGTTTCAGCTGTTTTGGCAGCAACTCTTTTGGCATCCCCTTCCTGCTGTTACAGACCATTCCACAGGCCATCATCCCTCTAGTATACAAGTCTCTCAATAAATCTGTGCTTGTGTAAAAGTTCTCAAAATAAACTGTCAGATTTTTTCCAAACATGTGTGAGCAGAGATCCATTACCACTATGTAGGCCAGCCCCTTTTCTTGCCCATCTTCTTTGTTGGTGTATACCTGGAATCTGTGCATGTATCCAGTTGAGCCGTTGGCCATATTCCATAGTTTCACCTCCCATTTTGTTGGTTTTGCTGGGAGATACTGTCTAAAAGAGAGTCTTCCTTTGAATTTTATCACGATTTCAATAGCTGCATTTGTTTTGGGTATTTGATGAAAATCTCTGGTCTAAATAATCCAGGTACCATCTCATTTTCTTTAATTTAGCTGGTCTTCCTTCTGGCTGAGGATCTGCAGCATGTTCTTCATAGACATGGAGATGCAAGTATCTCCAAATCAGATCCAATCTGTCACGAGACATGATTTTATTGAATGATGTGACAAATATATGCTTATTTTGTTGCCAATAATTATGTCTTGATGGAAGATGAAATATTCCCATGACAAAACATAAGCCTATAAAGGCCTTCATTGTGGGAATATCCACTGGCATCCATCTTGGTGACTTTTGTTGTGGGGGGTGGTCTACGCTCCTGTTCAGCGTAATGGTTTGTTTCATCAACAAATTTTTTCCAGTTTAAATCATCCCAAAGTAACTCTTTTAAGTAATGTTGTGCATCTGCTTATTCTGGTTGAACAGTTGGCCCTTCTATCAATTTAAATCATGGCTGCAACCGAGGTGAAACATCAACTCGGACCCATTCCTCTTGAAAGCCTTCAAAGTCAGCTTCATTCTCCGAATCACTATCGAAAAGTGCATGAAGTCATGCATCATCTCTTTCATCAACTAATGATTCAATTCTAACCCATCATTTAAGTCAATATTATCATCAGAATCATCCAAATGGTCAACTTTAGTGTTGCTACCCTCGCTATCAACATCCATGTTTACTTCTGAGTTGTCGTCCATCATTTTATCGATCAATTTTCAAGCCAACAATTTCTTTTCCAACCACATTTTTTTTAAAAATTTCATGGTGCAGGCACATCCAAAAGGTAAATATCAGTGTGTGAATGGCATGTATGATACAAACAGACCAGGCACATCCAAAAGTAAATATCAGTATGTGCAAGGCATGTATGATGCAAACAGACCAGGCACATCCAAAAGGTAAATATCAGTATGCAAATGGCATGTATAAAACAAACAGACCAGGCACATCCAAAAAGTAAATCTCAGTATGCAAATGGCCTGTATAATACAAACAGACCAGGCACATCCAAAAAGTAAATATCAGTATGCGAATGGCATGTATGATGCAAACAGACCAGGCACATCCAAAAAGTAAATATCAGTATGCGAATGGCATGTATAATACAAACAGACCAGGCACATCCAAAAAGTAAATATCCTCCACATAATTTGTGTGGGATTGATTGCTGTATTATGCATATCATCCATGATTCCACATAATTTGTGTGGGATTGATTGCTGTATTATGCATATCATCCATGATTCCACATAATTTGTGTGGGATTGATTGCTGTATTATGCATATCATCCACGACTCCACATAATTTGTGTGGGATTGATTGCTGTATTATGCATATCATCCACGACTCCACATAATTTGTGTGGGATTGCTTGCTGCATTATGCATATCATCCATGATTCCACATAATCTGTGTGGGATTGCTTGCTGCATTATGTATATTATCCACGACTCCACACAATTTGTGTGGGATTGATTGCTGTATTATGCATATCATCCATGATTCCACATAATTTGTGTGGGATTGCTTGCTGCATTATGTATATCATCCACGACTCCACATAATTTGTGTGGGATTGCTTGCTGCATTATGCATATCATCCATGACTCCACATAATTTGTGTGGGATTGATTGCTGTATTATGCATATAATCCATGATTCCACATAATTTGTGTGGGATTGCTTGCTGCATTATGCATATCATCCACGACTCCACATAATTTGTGTGGGATTGATTGCTGCATTATGCATATCATCCATGATTCCACATAATTTGTGTGGGATTGCTTGCTGCATTATGCATATCATCCACGACTCCACATAATTTGTGTGGGATTGATTGCTGCATTATGCATATCATCCATGACTCCACATAATTTGTGTGGGATTCCTTGCTGCATTATGCATATCACCCACAACTCCACATAATTTGTGTGGGATTGCTTGCTGTAGCCTTGAGGGGATCAGATGTAATTGTCAATGTAGATGCATACCTGTAAATTTCTTGAGATAAAAAGAGGAATCATACAATTAACTCACAGAATAGGTCATCAGTTTTATTCATATCATGATTTATCAATAACATTTTGTCACGAAAAGAGACTGAATTTACTTAGTAAACAACCTTTCACAATGTTTTATCTCATTAACAATGTCATTTCCAGACATGCCAACCCCTGGCGAGGAAAAAGTGTAATCCAAGTGGACAAAAACAGTAATCTGAGCAGAAAAAGAGTAATCCACATGTAACATAAAATTCAATGAGCATATGTACAAAATAATTTATCCCTCTGGTCTTTTAACATCAATTACTGCTTCCAATTTTCATATAAAGCACTTTGAGCTTTAAAATGCAAGTCATACTGCATTTCAAAACACTTTGTACCAGCTGCGATTATGAATGTTTTGCACACCAGTAGAGAACCAAATGCTGGGTTACTGAGCCTGGATCTGAATTCAGTTTTATTTTTGTTAACAATACTGAACAATCTCTCATAGCCAGCATTAGAATGGTAAAGAACCAATATTCTTTTCATAACCTGACAAAGAACAGGAAATGTATATCTTCCAGTTAATGGATCTTTTAGCCAGGAAATAAGGTGCCATTGAACATCAACTCTATCCATATGAAGTACATTGTCAGGTAGAATGCCAACTTGATACTTCAGGGGTTCTCCTTCTAATTTATCAGCAGCCTTTCCTGCACCAAGGTGCATCATATGACAGGAACAACCTGATATGTACACTGATGGAGACATTTTTCAAAATACAGAATGCAACTCCTTTATGAATTCCAGTCATCACTGACGTATTATTAGCTGAAAACCCCATACAGTTCTGCCAGCTTATGTTTATTCAGAGCATTATCAAGTAAATAAAAAATGTTTTCTCCAGTGGAATCTACTGTTAATTCTGGTAATGAAAGAAGAGTACTCTGATTTTGCCATTTTCAATGTCAAAATCTCTTACAATGACTGGGTACAACTTTTTGACATCATAATTACTGCTCCTGTCTGTTGCAATACTAAACGGCGCAATTTTCATGGCTTCTGCGATTTTAAGCAAATTATCTTCTGCTGAACACCAAACAATATTAGATGATTTTGTTCTTGCACATGCATATTTTCTGCAATTTCGGAATCTGGAAACATCTGTTTGAACAAAGGACCAATGTAGTCTTCTACTGCTAGGAGCAGTCTGTGTTCTATTAAGAACTCAGCAAATAATGCCTCGGCACTTATTAGTTCTGCTTTAAAAAAGAAGTTATAAGTTACATTAGTATTGGAGTTTGTAAAATGAGCTAATTCAAGGTTTCTTTGTTTTACCATCATGACCAATATTAAAATTCTTTCCACACAGCCTGCAGTGGGCGTGAAGCTGCCCTAGAATTGAACGCTGTATTGTATAATTCATGTATTCATCTTTGACTCGGTTTTTCGTCTTTTTCTAATTCATCTGTGAAATTATTAGAAAAACATTTTTGCTCTAACACACGCATCTACTAGAATAAATATGACTTGACTTTTAGTGTCAAATACCTACAGATTGGTTCTGTATCAGATACGAATTAGAACAAAGAATCTGCAAGCAAAGATAACAAATTAGAAAACCAGTCTGTTCTCTCCTAGCTAAGCCATACAGCTGCTATAAAACCAAGGTCAAACATTTGAAAGTAAAACCATGTTTCTTGGAAATAGGGCAGCTGCTATAAATAGAACATAATATTGTTAGGAAAGTGCATGCAAGGCAATGTACAAGCGTACTCTTATGTCGTAGTTACGTAGAAGCCGTCTTGTCTAGAATATGGTCTAAAAGATTAATGGGATGTTAGTAAAAATAAGAAAACAAATTATTAATGTTTCTGGGAGGGGGACATACCGAAAACGCGTAATCTAAATATGCTTACGTGTAAGGCATAATTTAGTGAAAAAAAAGCGTAATGATTACGCTAAAAACGTAATGGTTGGCATGCATGCATTTCCCATAGTGTGGAACATGCTAGTTATTTTGACCTGAGCATCTTCAATGACATAACTAACTACAGTTGATCTTTTATTGCACATGATTTCAAAGTCTGTCATTTACATCTTGTAGTCAATGTAATGGTCAGTCTCATTTTCTCATGCAGACATGATTTCTCATACAGACATGATAATACAAATATTTACTGTAAAGCAAGATTTCAAAATATGAAATAAATGTTGAATTTTTTAAAATTATCCTTTATATTTTATTTGTAATAGATACATGTATACAAGACTCGCCAACTTTCACGTCCTAGCTTAACCATATTGAATTTTTGAGCCCCGAATGTGGCTTGGCAGTGACTGTTTTGATACTTATCACCGATCTTAAGGTGACTAAGTCATAAATGTTAATGGTATAACTCGTGTGATTCAATGACAGCTAAGTCTGGGAACAAAAGGCACTCATCTCTAACAATCAGACACATGGAAATCATTCATCCACAAACAGTGTTTATAATTTATTGCTTTGTAATTATTACATGAGACAACTACATACAGAATAGACAAATAAATAAATGAATAAAAATAAACATTTTCCTATTATTCTTAAAAGTCAGCTTGTCAAAAATTATTTAGATGCGTGTCACTGATTTCGAGGACATCTTGAGTAGACACAACACTCCTCAGTAGAAATGAAGGAATTAATCAATAATTGGAATATTTCAGTGAGGGACTATGTTTTATCTTGCTTTTTTATTGCACAGATACTTACAGATTAATGATTAATTCATCTCTAAGTGGAGACATAAATAAAGAACGATATAATATTATATTAAAATAAGATTAAAATGAAGTTCTGTTTTTTTAGGTCTTTTTACCTAAACATCTCTCTCACAGAAACTCTTATCTACCTATCTACTGGTATACATGTATATGTCTGACTTCGCTCTTCTAACAAGATCTGCATCCAAACCATTCCTCATCCGTATATCTAAATCTACTATGTAGATATATATTTTCTGATAACTTTAAATATCAACATATGGTTAAAAGGTGCAAAGCAATGATAAAACACTACTCAAAAGTTCTATTTAAACAAAATGCATGATCTTTTAAAGATCCTTTATTTTATTTTACCGCATTTATTCTATTTAGCTGTGACAGTTTGTTGACATATTTTTGAGCAAAATCAAATCCCTCACAGGCAAGTTCACTTTTTTTGTAAAGCCCTGCATAAAGACATTTTTTATATGACTCCTGATCCACACTACATCCTTTAGCAGCTTGCCATAGTGTAATATCTTTTCACACCAGTGTGAATGACAATGAATATAAATTCTGATATTGTGGGCAACAAGACTATTTTTCACAGACGTAATAATCATGTACACAAATACCCATAATGCAATGCACGTGCAACTTGCACCACCATTTTGCTTCCCTAACAAACCACTGTCAAGATCAGTCATGACATATATTCAAAATAAAAAAAACACTTTAACCTGTGATAAGGATGTTTACTTCATCAAACTTATACTATACCTGAAATTAAGTGCCTCTAAAGGACAAAATATAAAAGAAAGCTGGAGTTCCCTGGCTTATGTAAAAAAACAGAATAGTGAAATTGAAATGCAATCATGCATCTTACTATGAAACAGAAATACAGTTATTTCTGACAAGCAGACAACATTGTGATTTGTTTTTAAAAAATTTTTGTATGATGTCCCAAAGATTGTCATCTTGAATGAGTACTTCCAGACAGTGATCTTCAGGATAAAATATCAGTTATGGAATGAAAATTTCATAGCAGAACTTTTATGTACAAATACTTTTCACAAAAGCATATGCATGTGCCAAAGACAACTGACAAATCAGTTCTAATTAGTACAGTCAAATATTGTTTTCAGTATATTAAAATGAAGCATGTCCCTAGCAAAACACGACTTTGTGTCTAGTACCAAAACTGAGTATTCTCAAAATGCTTTTCTAAACATGCAATTAAATGTAATGACTGGCTTTTTAATTTTAACAATAATCAAATGATTGATTTCAGCCCATGAAAACTGAAAAACATTAACATATTTCTACTTGTTTGTGTATCCATTTGCTTATGCATCTGTTGATTCATGGACCTAATTGTTTATGAAAGAATAACAAAGATTGTTGAAATTTCATTGTTTCATTTGAAGAAAAAATGGTAATGGTGACAAATTCAGTCTTGTGCAGTGGACATGCAAAACAGAATGAGACATATTAGAAGATCCTGACAAAATGAGACATGCTTCATAATTATGTGAGAAGAACAATGTTGTTACAAGTCAGTTTGCGTGGCTAGGGAAGCAAAATGGCAGAATATGGAGGTGCAAACTTTTTATGACATCATGTGAAAACAACGGATTCAGAATTTTGACATTACGACTACCGTGTGAGTGGGTAATCAAATTTGAGGCAATTAAGCAGGTTTAAAGTTGCTCCCTTGAAAATTACTTCAACATGGCATAGTTTACATTTTTCCTTGTGTGTTTCTTGTATAAAATGGTGCCAGATAGGACAATGGTGTTCGACAGTCAGAATCACTGATTGATCAGTCTGGTTGTAGGTGCTAGTTCTTACAATGAATTTTAACAACTATCTGAAGACCAATTTTCTATCAAAATATCTGAGTGAATATATTGATATGAATGATCAGTTATTATGTTAAATCTCTAGCACAATGTATACATGTACCTCCCTGAGTCGCTTCCTCTCTGCTTTTTCTTCCAATTTTCTTCTCTTCTTGGCCCCGATTTTCCCTTCTATATCATCTAATCCTGGGATATCATCCTCTTCTTCCGAGTCCAACTCTTCATCTAAATGAAAATCATTATTTAATTGGAATAAATTACTAAGGGAATTATGTCTTACCTACAATATTTCCAATACAGGTAACGATTTACTCTCTCAAATGGAAAAACAAATTTGATGTTTCTTTTCCTCTTAATTAATGCCCTAATGAGGAGAACTTACCATTGAAAATCTATCAATTTACATGAAATGAATATATAGAGTATCATGTAAAGAGAATTCTGAAGGAGGTTTAAAAATGATTCATATAAACATGTTTGTACATTTATTGAAACTCACTTGGGTGAGAAGACTTGTCACCTATAAACCTATATGGAAAGAGATTTTAACAACTTCCATGCCAAATAAAGATATATGTTTCATTTTTGGCATACAGGTTTTGTGACAAAGGTGAAAAATAATTTGAATGCATTCTAGACTCAGTCTGATGCATTAGCAGCATATATTGAATTACATTAGTAAATTTAGTAGAATTTTCTTAAAACTCCAATATGGATGAATCCTAACATTAAATTTGGAAATTCTAGTGTTATGTACATGTACTGGGTGAAAAAAAGGGAATTTTATATGTAAATGTAAATGATTTAGTTAACAAAAATGGTTCATGAATTAATGTGATGAATTTTACAAGTTTGAAATGAATGTCAACATCCTAGAGTTTCAATGCATGTGCTGAGCCATTCTGGTTTTGTTTTTAATGAACTTCATATAAACAGTAATTCAACTATATATTGCCCTTTTTACATAAAGCTGTAATTTTACTCATTAAGGAAAAAGGGCTGAAAGTATGTATCAAAAACTAAAAGTTAAAACTTCTAACACAACATCAGAATTGAAATGATTCAAGAATAGGAGTTTATAGATGAGAGTGACTGGAAGGAAGGAATACATTCTCTTGCCTTTTAAATTAACTATGTGTCCTAAACTGAGATGGTTTAAAACTAACATATTGCAAAGAATTTTATCAACAAATACATTTTGGAACAAAACTGTAAAAGTCCCATGTGCTCGTTATATAATAAGTCTCTTGAGATTTTATCTCAACTTTTTGGGAACTGTTCCAAAACTGAGTCATCACTTACTAGTTTTATTGGGTAGATAAGGAGTATGTGTAACCATCTGAATAAATTTCAAGTTTTAAAAAGAGAATTTATTCTTGGTATAATAGACCAAAACAAAAGAGATACAGTGATCAATCTCCTTTTGTTGCAACTGAAATTATAGATCAATAAATGCAGATTAACAATGAAACATTTGAGAAAAGAAATGAAGTTCTATTACATGTCAGAAAAATATTATACAGTGTGACCCTGCTTTAACACAACAGTTGGGAGCCATGAAACCCTTTTCATACTTTTAAGAAGAAAAAACTACTTTTTTGAGTACAAGAAAAATACATACAAAATTTCAGGAGCCATGCCACGATCATCTTGTATTATTCATACGCGATCTCTTCCCCAAAATGATAATAAACATTTTATGGTTTTTTTGTACTTTTAAGAAAGAATTTTTTTTCGTGTTAGAGAAAAATAGATGTATATGAAATTTCGGGAGCCACAACACGACTGTGTTATATCTAAATTAATGTTATAATGGAGCGTGCTATAGCAGGGTCACACTGTACATGTAAAAAGTTTGATGACAAATCGTAACTATATAAACATCTCTTTGAATGATTCATACCATATTTCAAATCACAACTAAAATTTTAATTAAGTTCTGATATGATGATATATGTTGTTGTTGTGGGGTTTAACGCCATTTTTCAGCACGATAGGCTATACATGGCGGCCAGTATTAATGGTGGAGGAAGAACCCGGAAAACCCCGGAAAGAACCACCGACCCACGAGAAGCTACTGGCAAGCTTTCTCACATGCCCACATTGGCTGAATCTTAGATTCGAACCGCCGCATACAGAGGTGAGATGGCAGTGATCCGTAACGAAGAGCGCTTTAGACCACTCGGCCACTCGGGGCCCCGATGATATATGAAATTAATGATTAAGGAAAGACAAGTATAAAAAAGTAGTACAAAAACAAGTATAAAATGTAGCATAAACAAGATAATATAAATTTAGTGAAACCAGGGCAAATTTAATAACAAACATTTATGAGATGAGTCAAACATGCAGTGACCCACAAGACTCTCTCAGTTCCAACACAAATTCCTTTTATCCTTTGAATCTTTTTATCACATTTCCAAAAGTATAATCCTATGTTTTGAAGGAATTATTTTATCAACAAACATGATTAAAAAATATTCCAAAATATTATTTACAAAATCAATATATAGTCAAGCATTCAACATCAAAGTGCTATAGGCAAAAAATGTTGTATTTAAGTCCTTGATTTATTATGACACTATTGTTTTAAAATAATAGAAAAGAGTGAGAAGCAAAAAGCCTTGTAAAATTGAACAAATAATATATTTCACAAGTATATAAAGGACAAATATAAAAAAGGAACTTACTGTTTTGCAAATTAAATCCCAAGTAATCCCAGAATTTCAGACATATGTCCTCATAATTTCAGTTCTAAATAAACTTTAACTGGAAATCCAAATTAAATCCAATTCTGAATGTGCTGATGAGCCTGTGATGGCCCATGTAGTGGTGATGTATAAAGTCTTTTTTTAGATTACAATCCAAGAATATATCCTTATTTGAAATTTCACTATAGATTCAAGTCTCTATACACAAGAATGTTATATTTGATGAGCACTTTGTATTTCCAGTGAATAAATAAATTCCATTCCAAATGAATTACTGGACAAAACAATAATACAACTGATTTTGCTAAGATCTTACAGCACAAATAAATAATTTCTAGAAACACAAGATTATAAAGTCTATTTGACCTCAGGTCACAATTAGCATTTTCTACAAGAAACTATTACCTAACAGAACATTTCTTTCTATCAGGTTCCATATGTTTACAAAACAAAATAATTATAATAAAGAATATTGTAAACAAAATGTCCTTGACTCAGGCAAGATAATAATCCTAATAGTTAACCCATGTGCATAGAGAATATTTTCGCTATGTGTTAGTTAACACATTAGTCAATGACAGAATATTTATTAAATGTTTTTTAGATTAGTTAGAAAATGAACTTGATACTGGACAATGTCAAGTCAAACATACAATGTTACATAGCATATAATGAAATAAAAACAAACTAAAAAACAAAAACACCTAACTATCAAACAATGCAAATTAAATATACAAAATAGATTGTCTGAAAGGGACTGAGCCAGTTATATGAGTAATGACCAAAAATGAGAATGATGTTGGACTAATCAAGGATGTACACAGTACATTGCAAGATAACAACCCTCAATGTATAAAAAATAACCTGAATCATCCCTGGCAACCTGCATTCTGTTTCTGTGACCTTGTCTTCGACGCAAACCAGGTGGAGCATTTTCTTCTCGTGGACGGGCTGCCATTTGTTGCCTTCGATTTCTCTCACCATCCTCTGAAATAAAGAAAATGTACAATGTTACATACTGAACAGACAAATTGCTGTGTTTAATATGCAATGTATTACATGCACAGCTTGAGCAGATCAATTACCGTGTGCAATCTGATGAAAATAATGCTAAATGCCAATTTTTACCATATACACCTACTTATAAGTCAAGTTCAATTTCAAGTTATATAGACCCTGGTCTGCCACTGCATAATGCAGTTAGAAGCATACTGAAATAATATTTATCATTTGCAAAAGTAAACTAGTATTATGTGTTTCTAAGACAAGACATGTACTTTCCCCATTTTGACACCACCCCAAAATTAAAGCCTTTGGGTATGTTTCCAAGAGTGAGAATTGCACCAGAGGGCAAATGTCCATTAGATATTGTACGTGCATTCGTCTTTTCATGCCCAATAAGTATGTACATAATTATATTGTTTGCATCTCAATACTTTTCAAACTATGATCAAGGTAATTAGTTTAAGGAAGTGATGAAGGTCTTTTCTTCTAACGCCCAGTAAGTGTATGTAAGGTTTTAGGGTGGGGATCTCACTAGATTCCAAGATGTGATTCAGCAGTTAAGTCCATGGGGGTAAGGATGACACCTAAGGTCAGTGACAGTTGCATGTATACATTTTCTGTTTATGCCCAGCAGGTGTACATACAGTTAGAGGATGAGGATCTCGTTAGTTTCAGACTTATGACCCAGGGGCTAAGTCCCTTGGGGTTGGGATATCACTGTTTTTTTTCAGTGTAGAAAGTGTGCACAGGAATTACAGGGGATCAAAATATTTCTATGTAATGGCCAGCAGTTGAGTCTCTGGGGGTATGAAAAATACACAGGGCAAGACTCAGTTTTACATATATTACTTGTGTCACACAGGACAATTCTCAGACATGCAAGTCAAGTAACTGGAGTTATTTGAAATTTATGTAAAATCAGCCATTCCCCAACTTTGAGCAAGCTCAAAATTCCAAAAGTGTTTGCACAATCTACTGTACATCCATAAGACAATGGTATCACAGACCCAAGTTTCAAGGACATTACATACATACATACATACATACATCCATGCATACATACATAGATGGCCGAGTGGTCTAAAGCGCTTTCTGTTACGGATCACTGCCATCTCACCTCTGTCTGCATGGGTTCGAGTCTCGGATTCAGCCAATGTAGGTATGTGAGAAAGCTTGCAAGCAGCTTCTCGTGGGTCAGTGGTTCTTCCCTGATTTTTCACGGGTTCTTCCTCCACCATTAATACTGGCCGCCATGTATAGCCAATCGTGTGCTGAAAAATGGCGTTAAACCCTACAACAACAACAACAACATAAATAGATGCATACATACACACATACATACATAGATGCATACATACATACATACACACACACACACACATACATACATACATACACACACACATACATACATATGACCCTACACATATATACAAATGGGCAGACTGTATCACAATATCCCCAAGCTTTCATGAAAGCACTGGTATAGAAATGTAGACACCTGGATAGATTCAAATCACCAGCCAATGGCTACATAATTAAGAACATCTGAAAGATCTTCAGTACACTGAATATTATGTTAGTAATTATAACACTGGGGTCAAGATATCCCAAAATTTCTGAAAAGCCAGGGTCATATCAAAGTGCAGAGCAATTAAGATTACTTTGAAAAAAATCAAACATTTGATTCCCAATCTTGTACATAAGAAAAATTTCTGACCCTGATAGCAATTACGATAGGAAGACTCATTTATACATAGCATATTCTCTTTATTTCGATCTCAATTAATAAAGTCCATATACATGTATGCAAATTAGGTTTCCTTCATGTTTTGTCACATACTAAATAAAAGTCAATTCCGAAATGTGTGCTGAGTACAGCAAGGTAACAAAAGACTATATCTGCACATGCATTTTGTATATACAAATACCATACAATTTCAAAAAATTTCTTCTATAAATGCATGGTACTAGTAGTATTGCAACATTTATGTCCTCAACCCAACACTTTTATAAATAGGCAAGAAATCCATCTTAACACCAACACTTTAAATAATTTAGTTTCAAATGCCAACGATGAGATGGAAATAAATGTTCCAGTTACAGTCAATATGAAATCACAAGGAAGATGGCATCCGATACTGTCAATATGAAATCACAAGGAAGATGGCATCTGATACTGGCAATATGAAATCACAAGGAAGATGGCATCTGATACTGTCAATATGAAATCACAAGGAAGATGGTATCCGATACTGGCAAAACAAGACCATGCTGACGGCTCAAGGACAATCTGATAAAACAGACTCTAAATCTATGCATTGTACACTGGTTTGGAATCTGACCTCATGTGTCTATTTACTTTCAAAGCCCTTGCATATTAATTTGTATTGCAAACTGGAAAACTGGCATCCAAAATGCAGTCATCACTTTCAATGCTCTTGCATATTAATTTGTATTGCAAACTGGAAAATTGGCATCCAAAATGCAGTCATCACTTTCAATGCTCCTGCATATTAATTTGTACTGCAAACTGGAAAATTGGCATCCAAAATGCAGCACTGACTTTACGTTATATACATTTAGATCAAGTTTTTCCTAATTGTTGAAAATGTAAATTTGTCATTCAGAATGGATTTTTGGCATACAAAATGCAATAATAATAATTGTGTGAATATTCAAGGAATGCAGGACATACAACATTATTGGTAGATCTTAATCAGTTTTGAAAAAAAATATGTTTTTCCATTCAAAATTCAAATATGATGGAATAGAGATGGAAGTTTAGTGGCGCAGTTTTGAGACATTCCCTACCTGATCTGTTTGACTCATTTACTTACTTCAGTGTAGTTTGCCTTCAACTGTAAGAATTGTTTGGCACATGGTGAGTAATAAATGTCAGTGTCACAACTGAGTAGTGAGAAAAAATTAGTCCAAACAAGATTATCTACAAGTATGAGTGGAAAGAAAGATCAAGGCAAGCAACAAATAAAAACCAGATTACAGAGTGGCACCCTAATGGAGACATCTGACACAAGTATGAGTGAATCAACCTTGAGTACAATTCAGCTGGACTTGGATGAAATAAAGCAAAGTCTCAGAGGGAGCATTTCAAAAGCAGATTTTACATCTGCTATTGCTGACTTGGTGAAAAAGGATGACCTAGGAGAAATTGTTACAACTATTGTGAGGAAATTGTTAGAGAATGTGAAGGAAGATCTGAGAAAGGAGATAGTAGCAGAAAGTGAGAGGGTAATAAAGGAGAGGACAGGAGAGTTGATGGACAGGGTGGATTCACTGGAATTTGAAAACCACCAACTGTTAGAAAAATTACAAGAAGCAAAGAAGGAAAATGATAAAATGAGGATTGATATGAAAGATTATGAGAGGAGATCAGAGCAAGCAAGTGCAGCTTCAAACCAGTTCGAACAATATTCAAGGAAGCTGAACATAAAAGTTTTAGGGCTGGAGGAGGAGGAAAATGAAAATCTGAGAGAAAGAATTCCGAAGTTGGTGAAGGAAGTCACAAAAATTAATTTAGATAACAGGGACATAGTGGCTGTGCATAGGATTCCAGGTCGACAGGGACAACCAAGGCCAGTGATTGTCAAATTCTGGAGTCTGGATTGTAAACTTCCAATTACCAAGAAGCGGAAGGATTTTCTGCAGTACAAAGGAATTAGACTGGTAGAGGATGTAACCAGGCTGAATACTGAACTTATAAATAAATTATCTAGGCATCAAGAAATTGACAGGGCATGGTACTTTAATGGATCTGTGTATGGTAAAACCAAATCAGGAAAAAGGATAAAATTTGACATCTATGATGAAATTGATGAGAAAATTAGATTATAAGTGTAATAAGCAATTCTGTGAACTTATGAAATTGACCGAATAGGTATGTGAACTTTCATTTTTATACTCCTTTTTCTACTCTAGTTTGTTTTAATATTTTGTGTATAAGACACTTCTTTCCCTCACCAATTTTATCCATAATTTATATGTCTGATGATTCACTGGTCCACTGTTATATCTCTCCCTAATAAATTCTCTCACTAGTTTATAAATCATCTTTCACTCTTATACTCTCATATACACATTTACTAAGTTGTTTACTCACTTTTCTCAACATTACTCTTCCATGATAAATCTCTCAGTCTCACATTTTTTGCTCATACATTCAATTACCCACCACTTCCTTGTATGCGCTCTTTCACTCTTTCTTTTTCTTCCCTTTTACCCCTTTTTTTCATTCATTAAGTTGTAATTTATATCCTTTTTAATCTGTGCCATTTGGTTTACAAAACTATCTCTAGCTCCAGAAAGGTCTGTCAGAGGTGCATAAGAGTTATCACAAATGGAGTTGTTTCACTTGTTGTCCATAGTATACTGTATCAATGTCAAATGCAGCCAAAGCTACAGCCTTTACTGTAACACCATGGATGATTTTATTATGGATGTTTGTATTCTGTGTGAGTGTGAGTGTGAAAGCCATGCATATGATAAACTCAAGGTGATAATTACTTCATACATTCCTGTACAAGAATATGTATGTGTAAAATTTCTGTAAAGAATATGTATGTGTAAAATTTCTGCTGTTTTCATGGATAATAACATAAAAATTATATCTATTAATGTTAGAGGCCTGCAAGGTTCAGTCTTAAAACGAAGGGATATTTTTCACTGGGTAAAACAAAAGAATGTATCTATAATATGCTTGCAAGAAACTCATAGTACAAAGAACGATGAAATATATTGGGCAGCTGAATGGGGATACAAATGTATATTTAGCCACTGCTCTAGTAAGAGTGCTGGGGTTGCAATATTTTTTAGAAATACTTTTGAATTTATAATTCATAGAGAAAGATGTGACAGTCAAGGGAGATTTATTATTTTAGATATTACAATTAATGGCAACAGAATAACCCTCGTGAATTTGTATGGTTATAATGATGATAATCCTAGCTTTTTTAGAAAGTTAAAGGAGGAGACTTTATGTTTTGAGAACTCATCAATTATAATGTGCGGAGACTGGAATACTGTTCAAGACTTAGATTTGGATACTTATAATATTTTACATGACAAACACCAACAGTCTAGGGCAGCGATTCAAGACCTGAAAAACGAATTGGAATTAATTGATCCCTGGCGAAATTCCAACCAAGACTTAAAGATGTATACCTGGAGGCAAAAATCTCCCTTGAAACAAAGTAGACTAGATTACTTTCTTGTATCAGATGACATTCATATGAATACAGCAGATGCATGTATCTTACCAGGGTACAAGACTGATCATTCAGCTATTGTTTTGAGTGTGGCGTTTTCAACGTTTCCAAGGGGAAAAGGATATTGGAAATTTAATAACCAACTGTTGAGGAACATTGAGTATACTGATTTGGTCAAAAAATGTATAACTGACACTGTAAATGAATACTATGTAGGGGGAAATAAAGATGACTCTCTCCATGTTTCTCTTTCCTGTAACGACCAAATGTTCTTTGAAATTTTGAAAATGAAAATAAGATCTGAAACTATAGGTTATTCTATTAGGAAATCAAAAGAGAAACGGGAAAAATTAAAGAAAATTGAGCAGGAAATAATAGAAATTCAGGGGGGACTGTCGAATAACATAAATGGGGAAATTCTGGAAAATTTAGAGAGAAAAAAAGCAGAATTAGAGGAATCTAGGAAAAAATACATAGAAGGTGTTATATTAAGATCTAAAGCTAGATGGTATGAATTTGGGGAAAAAAGCACAAAGTACTTTTTAAATCTTGAAAAAAGAAACTATGTTAATAAGACAATAAAGGAAATTATTTTAGATGATGGGACAAATATATCTGACCAAATAGATATTTTAGAAGCACAAAAACAGTTTTATATGGAATTGTTCAAAAGTAGAATTGCTCAGCTTGATGATGAGGCTATTCATGAAACTCGAAATAGATTTTTTAATCACAATATTAAACTTAGTCGAGAGGAAAGAGAATCATGCGAGGGTATGCTTACAATTAATGAATTTGGTATGTCTCTAAAACGGATGGAAAATGGAAAAAGTCCTGGCTCGGATGGATTCACTGTAGAGTTCTATAAATTCTTTTGGAAGTCTCTGGGGGGATTTATATGTAGATCAATAAATTACGGATATACTGTAGGAAAACTTTCAGATTTTCAGACTCAAGGAGTCATCACCTGTCTACCAAAGGAGGAAAAAGACAGAAGATATTTTAAAAACTGGAGACCTATATCACTTTTAAATACTGATTATAAGATTGCTTCGGGAGCAATTGCAGCTAGGATTAAAAAGG
This sequence comes from Sinohyriopsis cumingii, assembly GCA_028554795.2. NCBI lineage: Eukaryota > Metazoa > Mollusca > Bivalvia > Unionida > Unionidae > Sinohyriopsis > Sinohyriopsis cumingii. The sequence continues at coordinate 78,543,894 of CM068830.1, read as the reverse complement.
TTCTTCCATCAATAATCAGCGATACTCAGAAAGGATATATGAAGGGTAGATTCATTGGAGAAAACACCAGACTATTATATGATATCATGGACCAACTTGAGAATGAAAACAGATATGGTTTATTATTGTTAATAGATTTCGAAAAAGCCTTTGACTCAATTAACTGGATCTTTGTAGAAGAAGCTCTACAATCTTTTAATTTTGGTGATTCCGTTTGTAAGTGGTTTAAACTGTTTTGTAATGACTCTAATAGTTGTGTTATAAATAATGGACATATGTCATCTTTTTTCAGACTTGAAAGAGGATGTCGTCAAGGAGATCCCCTTGCACCTTATTTGTTTATCATTGGAGTTGAGATTTTAGCTATAACTTTAAAGCAAAACGTGGATGTACGGGGAGTAATCTTTGACGCCAGTGAATATAAATTGGGTCAGTATGCCGATGACGCTTTTATTCTTCTTGATGGATCTAGTTTTTCTCTTCAAGCAACTATGAATATCTTGCAAGGTTTTTCTCTATTATCGGGACTTAAATGTAACATAACAAAAACAAAAGCTATTTGGATTGGAAACAGGAAATTTTCTAATGAAAGAATATGTCCCGAAATGGGCCTAATTTGGTCCTCTTCTAACTTTACACTCCTTGGCATAGAATTTTCTCCAGATTTACAACAGATGGTGGAAATCAATTATATGAAGAAACTAACAAAGGCAAAACGAATACTGGCAAGCTGGAGTCAAAGACATCTATCAATAGTTGGTAAAGTAATTGTTGTAAAGACTCTTGTTCTGCCCATATTCATACATCTTTTTTCAGCACTTCCTAACCCATCAGCAAAAGTTGAAGCAGAACTAAATCGCATGTTATTTAAATTTGTATGGGGTGGAAAAGTAGAGAGAATAAAACGTGATATACTAGTTTCCCCAGAAAACGAGGGAGGACTAAATATGATACACATATTTTCATTCATTAGGTATATTAAGATAAGATGGGTTAAAAGATTGCTGGAAAAGGAAAATGGAACGTGGCAGAACTTAGTCAATACAACTATACTCAGAAATAAAAAGGATATTTGGAATTTAGGGAGAAGGAAATTAGAAGAATTTTGTAAGTTCATTAAAAACAGTTTTTGGAGAGATGTAATTTTGGCAGTATCTAAATGGAAAGAAGAACCGCAAAATCCTAACGAGTATCTATCCATGAGTATTTTAAATTTTGTCCCCCCTAAAATGATCTATCAATACAAATCCTGGACAGAAGCTGGTTTTGAAATTCTGAACGATCTAGTAGATGTTCACGGTAATTTAATACCTTTTGAGATAATAAAACAAAAAACTGGAAGCGATGATTTCTTGAAATACTTCTCCTTAATATCCAGAATTCCTAAAGCATGGAAAGATGCCATAAAAAACCACCTAGTACATAATAATTTTGATAAGCAGGAGGATAAAATAACGAACTTGCGAAAACAAGATTCACTCAAGTTTATTTACAAAGATCTTTTACAGGAAGCTAAAAGGCAACACACTGCAAAGCAAGAAACTTGGATGCAAGTATTAAATAAAAATATAAGTAGTGAGGAGTGGTCTGATATATATAGCCGGGCAAAATGCTGTACCAAGGATACCAAGTTGATCTCTTTTAACTTTAAATTAATCCATAGAATAATCGCTACTAATGATTTTCTTAAAAGAATTAACATATTTGATGACAACAAATGTACTTTCTGTAAGAGTGAAACTGAAAGTATTGAGCATCTCTTTTATGACTGCAGTATTACTTCACAGTTTTGGTACCGTTTTAATGAAGTTTTTGCACCTTTTTGCCCAAATATTGTACATCTGTCCAAAAAAGAAACATTTTTAGGAAGTGAACAACTGGACAGTTTGGGTAATTTTCTGCTTATTTTGGCAAAATATTATATTTATACTTGCAGATTCAATATGAAAAATCCTTCTATTTTTGCTTTTAAGCAAATAGTTGCAATGCATAAGAACATTGAAAATTACACTGCCAAGGTAAATAAAAAAGAGGACCAATTTCTTCAAAAATGGACCTCAACAATGAACATTTAACTTGTCTCTGACTTGAGGGTAAACAGGAACAAAATACTGTAATATCACAAAAGCCATGTCACCTAGATTTTGGCCATATGCATGTGTATATGTGTGTGTGTGTGTGTGTGTGTTTTTCTTTTTTACTTTCTCTGTAGATTATATTTATTATCCCTAGATTATCTGATAACCAGAAATGTTTGATTGTAAGGTGATCCTGGGATGGTTCCCCGACCCAGTGGTCAACCTATTACGGGGTTAATAAAAAAAAAAAAAAAAAGAAAAAAAAAAAAAATATTGAACCATAAAAAAAAAAAAAAAATAATAATTGTGAAAGTGAGTATCAATTTGCAAAACAAAATCATAAAACAAACATACTTCCAATTATTCTTTGAAACTAAACCTATTATGCTACTAATGCTTTTATCTACTGTAAGCAGAATAATAAAACTCACTACAGACACAAGTTCATTTCATATACCGAGATTCCAATTGTATTTTGAATGCTGGAACCATTACATTAATAGAAATTGTGTAATGGTTAGTTATTTTCGTTTATAATGGAAATAAATATGTATTATTGAGACATTACAGTTGTTGTTGTTGTTATTTAGGGTTTAACGCCATTTTTCAGCACATGATAGGCTATACATGGCGGCCGGTATTAATGGTGAAAGAAGAACCCGGGAAATCCTCGGAAAGAACCATCGACACACGAGAAGCTACTGGTAAGCTTTCTCACATACCCACATTAGCCGAATCCGAGACTCGAACCCAAGCAGACAGAGGTGAGATGGCAGTGATCCGTAATGGAGAGCGCTTTAGACCACTCGGCCATTCGGGGCCCGAGACATTAGAGAGAGATCCACTTCAACAAGCGGAATTGTGAATGAAGCAAAAAAATTATGCTAACTTAAAGGAGTGGTCTGAATTTGCATTCAAATGACAAAATGTATGTAATGAAGTAGTCGTCAAATAGGGTGACTATTTCTATTTTGATAAAATTAGTTTCTAAATTATTTTTTCAAGGACGGTCATATAAAGAGGGAAAAGGAACTTACGTATGAAAGTGGAAGGATAAAACATAAGGTTGCCACTGAGTCTGAGGCAAACAAGATACCAGACTGTGTCAGCAAAAAATGTCAAAAATGGCAAGTCTATGAGATATAAATTTTCATCCACAGTGGATTGATAATTACCCACAGCTTGAATTCACTGACTCTGATGTAAAGATATTTTGCAGTTATTGCAAACAATATCTCAAACTGGCACAGGTTGGAAATTCAGCCATTGTATTTGTCAACGAAACTGACAAATTCTGATTTAATCAAGCAAGTCTCTTGACAGTTTTGGACCTCATAAAGCCAATGCAGAAAATCCCTTAAGTCAGAGTTGCTAACCCTTCAATAGTAAAGACCATTTTAAAACTAAGAAGGAAATGTAAAAACAAATACAATGAGACCTCCCTTTAACAAAGCCCACACAATGTGGGTATGTGAGAAAGCTTGCCAGTAGCTTCTCGTGGGTCGGTGTTTCTTCCTGAGGTCCCCCCCACCTTTCCTCCACCATTAATACTGGCCGCCATGCATAGCCTATCTTGTGCTGAAAAATGGCGTTAAACCCCACAACAACAACAACAACAAAGCCCACAACCTAGTCCAATATGACTTTGATCTGGAAATGCTGTGTGCACTCCAGGAGAAAAAGACTTAAACTTGATGGTAATTATAAGAACAGACTCGAAGCAAGAGACTTTGTTCCATCAACTGATCAAATCTTGTGAGAAGTTAGGGAAGGTCTGAATTCCAGTAAATTCTTTTCCATTCTTGCAGATGAAGTATTGATGCTATGATATCTGAGCAAGAAATAGTGAATACACAATATCTTGACAGTAACAAAAAGTTAAAAATTGAAGAAATAATATATTGTACATTTAACATTGATTAACATCTCATTGAACCAAGGCAAGAGAGTGAAATTTTGGGACATGTGAAAATGCAAGTGGGACAAGTGAATGTTCTGAAACCACTTGTCCTGTACAAATCGATGACAAAGAAACTGGTCACCTCTCCGACAGCATACAACATAATAATATTTTATCATTCCATTTTGCATAGAACTGTTTCAATTTGCTCTATTTAGTTTAATTTTGTAACAAACAAAAAGAAATCCAATATGCATTTAAGACAAATCCACCACCACAGAAGTCCATAGCAATCAATAATTGTCATCTGGATGCTTTTTTTAATGATATAAAAGATGCAGAGCATTTCAACAATTACAACTGAGTAGTCTTTAGTCTAACTATATTAGTATTAAATTTTGGAATAACAATACTTAATTTGAAATTAGTAAATGAAATGATGGCTTTAAAAAAAAATTGACTCTGATATTTACAGTCCAAGATCTCGACCTTGATGTTTTGGGTGTAGAGGTCTTACTGCCTATATGACAGTGATGTGTAGCATGTTTGGATATCGATTGACATTGTAAAGAAAGTCACATTTGACAGCCCATATCACTGCTTTTCTACAAATTAAAGTTGTAATGTATTAGTCAGACTTCACTTACTATGGTGTCTTTTCCCTAATAAATTCCAATTCTCACATAAGTGAATGGACCTGTTTTCAAGTTTTGTTTACGTACATTTCAATTGGCTGGAAAGTGATGGAAGCCAGAAATGCCAAAATCGGGTTAAGTTGAACTATTATTCTTTAAAAAAATGAAGAAGAAAAAATATTATGTTTATAGTGCCTATTGGAACAGTAAGCAAAGTTTCATTTCGTTCAAGAAACATATCCCCACATGAACATACATCTGTATACCTCAACTACTGTTGCATTTCAACAAATTCAAATATATGTCAACGGAACATGAAAATACATCCAGATTTTGACTCCACAAAAATAAAGACAGCACAGTAATGATATAAATTACACATAAATTTGTGGAAGAGTGTTGATATGGGCTGCCAAGTGTGAGATATTCATGAAACTTTGACTACTCATTTCGATGTCAACCGACATTGGAACACGCTATACAAGGCCATTATTTGGGCAGTAAGACGTAGCACTAAAACATAAAAAAGATGTGATATGTCTTACATTGTATGACTAATGTTCAGAGTTTCAAAATGCTTACAGTTGTGGGTACAAGAATATTGACCACCTCATTTTTTTTAATGGGCAAAACAAACACATAAATTTGACATTTTGTTAATAAAATTAGAAAAAAAATTGTGCCAATAGGGTTATTTTGTGTTGTCAAATTTTCGTAGTATATTCCAAGGCTGTATTATCATGGACTCTATATTATCGCAGCAAACAGGATTTTTCCATTTAATTTTGGGCATGTGCCATCTAGCAGTTGTTTACAGTGTAAAGCTGTACCCAGTAAGGATGCAAATATCTTAAAGCACAATTTCCTCTAAAATGTCAACAATTTTTTATAAGTTCACAATGAAAAAGAATAACATCACTTTTTTTGCAAAGCACACGCATTTCTGTTGATCATCATATAAAAATCTCCAGTCAAAATTGCTATACTTGCATTGGCTTTGAATACAATATATATTCAGTGTATCATATTATGTTTGATGAGTATAGGTCAAATACTGATGGTAACATATGTGTCCTTACAAGGTTTAGGTTGCAATATCATTCTGTGGTAGCATATATGGACCAAAACTGACAAAATGTTGCTTATGATGATACTTCTCATCCGTAAATAAGAATAACCTTTAAACTTTCTTGAAATCAGTAATATTTCAGTAATAATAATAATAATAGTTGTTATATACTTACATTTCATACAAAGGTAAATAATAATTGCTTTTAATTTGTAATATTGTTATTCATGGATTTACACTTGAATTTCATTTGTGTGTTCGATTTTATCATTGGATCCATTTGTTTATTGCGGAAATATTAGGCTAGTACAAGCATGGACATTTCTTCTCAGGGGCCCTGAGTAGCCGAGTGGTCTAAAGCGCTCATCATTACAGATCACTGCCTTCTCACCTCTGTCTGGGTCGGTTCGAGTCTTGGGCTTGGCCAATGTGGGTACGTAAGAAAGCTTGCCAGTAACTTCTTGTGGCTCAGTGGATCTTTCCGGGGTTTTCCCGGTTTCTTCCTCCAACACTTGTTTTTTTTTTTTATAATACCTACATGCTACCATATGTAAGTTAGGCAAATACCTCAATAATACTGAGTTGTTCCCCCAAGGTATGTTAATCTGGATCATCCACCAGATGCTGTTTTATTTACATTTACGAGCTTTGACTGACAACGTTTTATAGGAATAGAAAGAAGGAAAGTCATTGAAACTTTATAAATTGTAAGTAAGCAGCAGTGGCAAAACAGTTTTAATATGAACTGATAAGAACATTAAGTACAGTGATAATACAACATTCTGGGCTATTTTATTGATACATCAGACTCTAGTCCTATATTGTAAGACATAGCACATATTGTGTTTGTTTTAGTGCTATGCTATGTCTTACTATCCAAATAACAGCCTTGTATAGCCTGTTCTGATGTCGGTTGACATCGGAATAAGTAGTCAAAGTTTCAGGAATATCTCACACACTTGGCCGCTTATATCGACACTCTTCCAATAATTTATGTGTAATTAATATACTTACCATGCTGTCTTTATCCTGGCGGAATGAAAATATGTCAGTAGCAAAAGGACACATTTTCATGTTCCATTTACATACATTTGAATTTTTTACAATGCAACAGTAGTCGAGGTATGCCGAAGTATGTTTAAGAAGGTTCATGTGATAGATTTAAGTTTCTTGAACAAAACGAAACGTTGCTTACAGTTCCAATAGGCATGATATATATTTATTCGTTTTGTTAAAGAATAATATTTTAACTTAACTCGATTTCAGCATTATCGGCTTTCATTGCTTTCTAGCCAACTGAAATGTAGGCCAACAAAACTTGAAATCTGGTCCATTTCTTTTGTGAGAATTTTAATTTATTAGAGAAAAGACAACAGGGTAAGTAATTAGTCTGGCAAAAACATTAAAACTTTACTTTGTAGTAAAGTGTCGTTATTGGTTGCCAGTTGTGTGTGCTATTCCTGACAATTTTACTTTCGTTACACTGTTAGCCGACATCAAAACACGCTACACAGCGCCGTTAGGCGGTAAGACCCATCACCCTCCAGAGCAAAAATATCGGGTGTTGTGTACGTTGTAAGACTGTCAGACTTCTCTGAAACAGGCATGTATTGGTGTAACGGAACCTCTTTAAACTACGCTATTACTATGTAATTCGCATAGAATGCGCTAAAGAAAGAAGACGAAGTCACTCAAGAAATTAGAATTATGGATGAAATTACAAACGTGGAAACACCGTGCATAGTCCGCCACCCCCACCCCCTTAAACAACCATATGGTTCCTTATTACTGATCATAGTTGCGCAGGGTCATGAATCCGAATCTTTTTAAATACTCACTTTTGTTATCTCCTCTACAAAATACCGATGTTAGTATAAGGGTAACAACAATAATTAACGCCACAACCAAGTAAACAGTCCCGGGATCAACAGCTGTCATTTTGGTGTTTAAGCGGGCAACGTCCTAAACGGAACCAATATTTATTTATTCCACTACAAGGACGGATAACCAGCCTAAGAGTGAAGCGGTGTCTTGATTCTGTTGAGTTCCTTCTCTTAATATCCTACTACCGGAAAACGTTGAACCACCTGCAGTTACGTAGTCGATAATGCACATAGTTTACTCTAAATCGTCGTTTTTGTATGGTATTTTTTAAAAATATATTTTTTCTTTCCACATATGTGAACAGGAATTTATATAAGTGCAACTAAAGTACTTTTTTTAATTTAATATTTTTTAAATAATCTGAAATGAACCATTTGTTTCAATTATGTAAATTTAGACGTCCAAAAATGTATTTCACACATTTTTGTCTTACTTAAAATGAAACTAAACGTTATCTTTGAAGATTCAATTTAAGACAAATACGCTAAAGAGTTAAGTTGCATATTGAATTTTATATCCTGCTAAATGTAATTATTTTACATGTTCTTGACGAAGTTTACGTTGCTCTTCAAGGACATCTATTTATAGATGGGCTATTTCCATCCTTAACTTTCATGTTACAAACTCTCATTTTCATAATTTATCTCGTGAATCAATGTTTCGTTTTTATCTTTTGTATCTAGATTCATCATCTCCATTCAACATTTCGGTTTCTTAGTTTTACTAGTTTTATAAATCCCTGAAATTATGTATACTTTTAGCTTAAAATAGATTATTATATTCAAGTGAAATTTAGAACTAAGAATACAAATAAATCGAAATAGCAGATAATAAGGAAGGGGTCAAATATTTATTTTAAATATTGAGACATAAATTCAATAAATTGGTAATAATTGCTGGTTGAGAGTATTTCTGTAACCCTATGCCTTCCCATCTTCGCCAGCCAAGGTTTCGACGTGTTAACCCTGTCTACACCTTGGCAGATCGTTCAGATATATCGGTGCTTCGATACTGTGAGTTTCATTCGATGCGGCGGCAAGCCACCGCATCTAATCAAAATCATCCATTCCCTCAAATGCACATGTAATGGCCTCTCTCTGGTATATAGTCATACTTTCGATGTTAAATTTGCTAAATATTCTTTTGAAGTCAATTGCCTCCACCACTTTCAGCCGAGGTACAACGCACCGCTGTCAGACGCTATTGGTTAGTTGGCATTTACGTACTAAGAGAGACAACTCGTGAAATCCAATAGATGTCACTAGGAGAAATATCTGAACAATTCGCCAATGTGTAGATAGGGTTAAAACATCGGAACCTTGGGTAGCGAATATGATGCGTAGCATCTGACGAAGATGTTCGTGGGTGAGAAAGAGTCAAACAGTGTGTGTGTGTGTGTGTGTGTGTGTGTGTACATTCGCTTCGTTTTGATTTGACAATTGTACAAATAATCAATCATGGTAAATATGTGTATGCATCATAAAGTGAAAGAATTTAAAATCACTTACAGTATGGAGAATAAAATCCCAAAATCTTCAATCTTCTGTCATTTCCAAAAGTTTTGAGTAATCCGAATGAGTTCCAAATGTATTCCGAATGATAACCAGTAATGTAATGAGATATCAACAGTGCAGGAAAAATCACTATGATATAATATCAAATGTATTTAAATGAATTCATAGTATTTCCAATGGAGATAATAATCCAAATGTCTTTAAATGTTTCAAGCACTGTAGTTCCAACGAATAATTAAATTAGATAAATAAATTCCTCTCAAAGAATGACTTCCAAAAATGGTGTTTACAGTTAATAATTCCTGATTCTACGTATTAATTCTCTAATATAGAATGCTAATAGGGAAGAGAGAAAATTCAATGAATCGTCAGTAGTGAATGGGGATCCTATAGGGTCTATGGGACTTATCATTAAAAATACCCTTGGGAACATATAGGGTCTATGTAAATTTAACATGGAGAAAAATCGTGGGAACATATAGGGTCTATGGGAATTAACATGGCCAAAAACCCTGGGACAATATAGGGTCTATGTAAATTTAACATGGCCAAAATCCCCCTGGGACTGTATAGGGTCTATGTAAAATTGAAACAGGGAGGGTCTCTATTTTTAAAAAAAATAAAAAACAAAATAAAAAAGGGTAGGCAATGAAAGGCTATCTCTTTTCGAGAAATATGGGGGGGGGGGGCCCTGAAAAGGGCCTTTGGGTTTTCTTCTTCTTCTTCTGCTTCTAATTTCTTCTTTTCCTCCACCAACTTCTTATTTTCTCACCTACACTCTTTTTCTTCTTTTTTTTCTCCTCCTCTTCTTTCTTCTCTTCCTCCTCTTCTTCTTTCTTCCTCTTCTCATTTTCTTCTTCTTTTTCAATTTTTTCGCTCCATTTTGTGACGATCGTGGATAAATACCTATGTATCTATAATCAGCTGAAATTCCTATGAAATCCCACTATCTATTTATAGCTCCAACTTGTGGGTTTTTCCTTTGGAAAATCCCACTATCTTTTTATAGCCTCAGCTTGAGTGACGTTCCTGTTTATGAATTCTAGTATATATGTATAACTACAAAATGTGGAAATCCCCAAGTCGATATTTATAGTCTCGAAATTTCCAGCGTCAGTGACGTCACTGTACTGAACACTAGGGATAAATATCAACAGTGTTGCAAGTGGCTGACCTGAATACGCGCTACTGCAGGTAGGTAGGTAGAGTGTATCTGATAGGGATAAAGTGAGTTTTATACGGACAAACAGAGACCAATACACACACCCACACAACGTACGCGCGCAGACACACACACACACACACACATACACACATACACACACACACACACACATACAGAGGGAAGAGGAAAAAACAAACCCCAAATATACTATCAACACAGAAGGGAGATGATACAAACCCCAAATAAACTATCCACACAAACGTACGCGAACGCATACAAACCCCAAATATACTATCAACACAGAGTGAAGAAGTAAAAGATTTTTGAAAGCACCTAAGCCCTCACCTGCAATGACCAACTCTGCCAAACACCTACACCCCACCCCACCCCACCCCAGCCCCCACTCCCAACACTACAAAACCCATTTAACCCGTTATTTTATGGCATCAGTGTGTGATTTAGGAAACATCAAGACACAAAATAATGGAGGAATAGACTGACTATTGTTTACCGACTTGCATGCCTAAAGAGCGTGCGTGAAGGAAAACATCCTTCCATTTCAATTCTAACTAAAACATGATCCAGAGGGATAGAGATAGGTGAAAGGGCACAATTTCATAAAGTGTGAGTAGAAAACAAAACACGCCATCCTTATTATACAATGTCAAGACCAAGAGACACTTACGTGTTCTTTCTGGTCTATTCTCTTTTAGAAGGTAGTATGAAATTTCACATCAGGGCCAACGCATCGGCTCACATTGTCAATTTTTCCATTTCCATGTCTTTACTGGCACAAGTTCTTCATCATCTTCAATTTCTTCTTCTTCTGAATCCCTCTTCTCTGTTTCGTCTTGTTTTTGTTTATTCTCTTTTCTCGTAGGGCACTCTGAATTCCAGTGTCCTTTCTCCTGACAACGATATTAGGTATCTTGACTTTTGTCTCTCTTTCTTAGACGAAGCAGGTATTCTGGAGACAAATACCCATTTACCTTTGCAGATATAGCAAACTTCATTAGCACTTACACACTTTCGTATGACTCTTATCAAATCAACGACCAAAAGAGTAAGTTTTGTTGCCACTTTCGCATGACTTTTAGCAAATATTTGACCAGCAGGTCGATCTGTGCTGACTCTTCCATCTTTGATCGTTTGAGAGCGGAATGAATACTCTGACGCTAAGACACTCTCCTTATATACAGAGACCTGCTGCGTATGAAACCTAGTCAAATGTAATTTTGCAATAAGATGAAACGATTTCATTGAGGAAGTAAAAGGCAATGATGTACCGTATCGCCTCACACAAAACCTGAAGTGTTAGTTCAAATCCGTGTCAGCGATTTCGAAGACGACATAACTGGGCTTTAATCAATGCTCTCCATTTCTGCCACAAAACCACGAGTCCTGATTCACGCCAAAAGAAATTTCGTTCGGTCCATAAAAAATAGTATCACATCTGAGAAACGCAAAAACGAACTTCCAGAAAACTGAGAACGACGGCTTACACCTACAACGTAAATGTATGAGTTCAAGTAGTGCGTAAAACTTAGTCAAATTAAATTTTTATAGTCAAGACGAAACGATCTCTTTTCGAAGAAGAAAGCAGACACCAAACGACAATGGCGATCCGTGTCACACAACACTTTTCAAAATGTGTATGATCAGAGGTTTATTTAGCGATCTGCACGGTTAAATTAAATGTTGATGTATTTTGCAATAAGACGGACACAATTTCCATGGGATCGCCCATGGTACGATTGTTCGTGCATTAGTTTAATTTTTAAAAATATTTTTTTGTATAAATCGCCTATAGGATAGACCCAGTAAAGCATGGCCATTCTCGTCACTGTCTGAATAGCTACTCAAGTCAATTCGAAGCGAACGCGGTAAGAAAATAAGTATAGCCAATGAAATGGCTTACAACGGGTGATGCATTGTTTTGTACTAGGACTGTGTGGCATAATAATCCCTATGTTCTTGCGTTGTTACCATTACAGTGCAGACACTGAAATGTGAACTTACAAGCCCTCTTTGTGTGTGTGTCTTCTACCATTTCCTCTTACCACATCAAAATACTGAGCGTCACAGTATTGGTTCGCGTTTTCAAGCTGACCATTTTTTTATATCTCACTTAAACATTTCGACATAAACACTCACATCGGTAGAATCAGAACAGACGTGTTACAGTATTGAGGGGCATGTTATCTTTTTTTTTTCAAACTAATAAATTTGGGGTTTGTATGAAGTAAAGAACCGAAAGTACAGTGAAACTCAAGGATGATGACCCAATCTGTCTGTCTATTGATGCATGTATTTACTTAAGAAGAAATATGACCTCTAAAACACAAAGAGATACGGCAAGCATGATTAGATTAAACACAACGATGTTTTTCCTTCACGCCTGTGTAATTTAGAGTTTCAATCGTCTTTGAACACAAACTTGGTCTCCTTTTGTAGGGCTTGAAATAATAAAAAAAAGCTGAAAAATCTTAAGCACTTTGCTATAGATAATTTCATCAACAGACTAAACAACATAAATACCGTTACAACAATAGAAAGCCTTAAATCTTCTATCAAAAAGAAATGCATGAAAAAAAATTAAAGATTAACGATAACTAACCAATGAAACCGAATTTAACAAAGGCAATGACATGTGAAGAAATGCCTCTCACTTTGGAAAGGTAGGCGAATGTACTCTGTCATGCACCATCAACTTGAAAAAAATTATAAACAGAGAGAAACCCGAATTCAAAATTCAGTTGTTTTTTTTTTTTCTTCAAAATTATTTCGTTTCTTTTTTCTTTTTTTTTTTGGAACAAATCTAAGTACTAATATAGAGTGGAAAAGGGAAAATGCACATACAAGCTTTGATATTTCTGAAAAAATGAGGGGATATTCCTAACGTTCATAACCACCTATATATGCTTGGACTTGTCTGTGACTTATCCACAAAACAAGATGTACATATTTCTGGTCAAGCTGCAAGTGTGTGCGTGTTTTTGAAAATGGTAAAAACTTGGATATACAATTTTCTCGTGACACTCATAAAGTGAAGAGTCTGTGCAAGTGTCAAAAGCCAAAGTCATATAAGTTTTGTATTTTGTACGGCTTGTAAAGATTTCCACTTTAGGAAATGTGAAGTATCACAAGTTATTATCACAAACAGAAGTGGAACATAGGGGCTTGCAAGAAAGAAAATAACCCAGACAGTTGGTGTCATCAAGAGTGCTAGAGACGGTACCCGAACTTGCTTGCTTGCTTACTTGAATTAAAGTGATTTTCGCTCTAATGGAGCATGTATCACTGGTTTAATAACGCACCGCGTGATTTTTAATTACTCCTGGGGAAGGAAAGAGAGCCTCATCCCCCAGGCTTTTATGTACTCACAGACTATTTTTAAATTTAGCCACTCAGGTGTAGGACTAACTAGTCCTTAACAACCTGACTGAAAGGCTTTACACATGAGTGGGAATTGTCTCACCACACACTCATTTTTCTGTCCGAGCGTGGTAAAGGAGGAAAAAAGGTGCTCAGCAAGACAGCCATGGATGTTAAGTACTCACCAAAACGCTAGCCCGTACTTATTTCAAATCAAGTCGTGTCACCAAAAAAGACGACGTGTACGACATCAAAGGCATTGTCAAACGCAGAATGCCTCAATGCTAACTGGCTAGGTCTGCATTTTTTGTTCCCGCTGCTGTTGCGTATATTTCTTCCCTCCACACCGAGTTCTGGGCCTAATTATTTTAATTTCGTTGTACCCGAACTTACATTATCCATATTATCACCAACAAAAAAAAAACAAAAAAAAACAAAACGCACAGACCTAAAAGAAACATTCACTCACTTTTTTACAGAATATTACTATTTTTAAAATTTTGATAATCGACGGAAACGAACAACTTAGAGTCACACTTTCTAACCAAGATAAAGAAATCATGTGCTGATAGACTCACTTCTGTATTTTTTCTTCTAACTGACTAACATATCATAGGCAATGGAATGTTATTTCTTTTCGAGAGTATGGGGTAGCCCTGAAATTTTTTGGGAATTTGAAGCTATGGCGATCGCTTAGGTTATAAGATGGCGGCCTCCTCTGACGACAGGCTTTCTCACAGGATAAGGTCTGCTTCTTCGGAAAAGAGAAGAAGAACTCTTTGGTGTCGATACGACAATCGACAAAGCCTCTGTCAGGTTCATGCTGCTGCTGTTGCTGCTCTCTCTGCCGTTTAGGAAGTCTGTACTTCTCCATCCATTCTTCTTTCTCCTTCTTGAATTCCTCCTTGAAGAGCTCTTCTTTCAGGTCTTCAGTGACTTTCAACATTATGATATTGTCTATCTCTTCAGGTCTCGGTATCAGACTTGTCATGACCCTATGCAAATTCACATAGGCTTCGTTCAACTTGGCTAATCTTGAGCACATCTTCGTAGGAAGATAAGTTAACAATGGATGGGCAGACTGGAGACTTCCCGTTTGTATTGTCAAAGTGCGGACGTGAAGGAAAACATTGCTACACGGTTTTCGAGCCGGAACGTTCAAATAGTGTTATGGGAGGGATAGAAAGAAGTCAAACAGCATCAATTCAACATTCCTATAGCCAAACAAACCACAAAGGCATTTTTTTTCTTCAAAACACAACATTTTTTTATTCATACTAACAAACAACTCTAACATTTTTTTAACAATAATCTAACACTATAACATCAAACATTTTTTTCAAATACCAAACGTTTTTTTTAATTCACACTCTACTTTAAACAGGGCTGACAACGTTGTGAATGAAATTGTGATTTCCACTGTTGGAAATCATTAGGCCATTGATGGACACTACGTTTCCTAGCTTGAGACAAAAGATAAGCATAATGGTCACAAAACCATCGATCTACTTTCACATCGTTTCTAGCAGAAGAACGAGGATCAAAATGAGTCACTAAATGTTCTAAGGAATAGCCCAGGCTGCGATGATGCAGAAAATACACACAGTACTGTCCACACACCAAGGAATCTGTGCCTTGTAATTTCACGTTATTGAATCGGGTGGTTTGAGCATTTCTTCTCATAAAGTCGATGATATCGTCTTCCAAAGGGGGCAATCCGTACGAATCGAAATATTCCACACATCCTTCTTGAGGAAAGTAGACGGCTACCCAGTGGGTTCCTGGGAGATGACTGTCGTCCGTGTTGATCACGTAAGCTTGATGGTCTTTAGGTTTGCGATGAGGGAGTTCATCTTTAGCACAGACGACAGGATTCCAAGAAGCCGTATACGAACTGTGGTTCAAAAGGTAATAAAGTTCTCAGGTATCCATTTTTTGTTTTTTTTCTTAAGTCATCAATTCGATCCTGACTTTCTGCTTGAAAATGTCTGACAAGTAATCGTTTTCTTCGCCTTGTCTCCCAACTCTGATCCAACAGAGCTTCGATGCGATGGATCTCTTGAGTTGTTAATGGAGGACAATAATGTTCACGCAAGCCTTTATACCACTGTTGTAACACGTCTTCTTCCGAGATGAGACTCCAAGCTTCGTCCAGATATTCGTCCAATTTTTCTTCTTGACTCAGCATTAGCATTTATCGTGTTGAATTTGACTGGGATGATCGTTATGACATCCATAGCAATCTTTCTTGATCAATTCCTTAATTTTTTTCTGTCAAGACTATAACATAACAGGAAACTATATGTGATTCCTGTTCTGGCCATCTAGACTTCATCATGTTGACTTCTTCGTCTTTGTCTTGGGGTTCTCCTTCCTCAGGATCTTCACATTCCATGTCCAAAGAATCCCTACTATACAAACATTGATAAAAGTCTTCCATGACTTCTAATAGTGTAGAATGACTTCTCTCAAACTGTTGGCTTATATCGTATTGTCCAATTCAGCATACAGGAGGACGTTCACCGTATTATCTGCGCGTAGATTTTCTGCAAACTGAAATTCCACACGCATCTGGCCGGATTTTATAGGGTGAAAATGTCACTCGTCGCTGTCTTGACTTACAATTCGTTAGAGAACCGTTTTCGAAAATGGAGTTTCACTGTAACTTTCCCTTTGGAGAAGGGAATATTTTGTCCCAGATCTCCTTTTATAGCAATGTTGACAGTGTCTAAATACGACTTATTGACGGGTAAATAGTGAGGATGTACAAATTCACGGTGTACGTGATAGGTGTTTGCACCTTCCTGGTCATTGTTTGTGGTACTATCCACTTTGAAAGGAATGACACGCAGTAACGGCACAGAGGTGTGTCCCACCACGTTGTACTCCACCACATCGGAATACACAAAGATCAAATTAAGTCCTTGGTTCAGTTCTACCGGGTTTCCAAAAGCTCTGTAAAAATCCATATTACTTTTGATCTTGGGGCTCATATTGTTTGCGACCATTTCTGCATGTCCACCCAAAATTTCAAACAAACTACCATTGAACCTGAGGGACAATGTGTCCGTATCTTGAAATTTGATCACGAGACGATGAGCCACTTTATGGTACTCAATCTTCACACTTTTTTTGGCTCTGTTCAGTGCTTTGCCAAAGGCTAAGTTGAACCTGTCCGCAATAGTGTCCACCAAATGTTCACCACTAAAATAATAACCTGAAGGAATTTTCAAGGTGTAGATAATGAAGGCTGGATTGCTGGCTGCTCTTGTGTCCCCTAAAAACCCGATTTTGTTGATTTCTTCCTCCAATTGGGCATTCAGGATTTCCACCTCGAAAGTGTTTTGCTTTTCGGTGATGTTTTTGATTTGTGTTGGGTGAATGATTTCCACTAAAGCCACTTCCCAATGGGCTTCGTGATCTAACTGGATGGTCTGAGGTAATTTGACCGTGTAACAGCACAACGTGTTCTTGGGAAACACCTCCATGGAACTGTCACTGGGTAAGGTTAAGTAAAATTGGCTGTTATTGCTCATAATTCCAGAGTTTTGTGGCTCTCCGAGGCGATACTGGAAGTCAGAGGAGTGTCTCCGCCCAAAATGGAGTTGTTGGAGTGGTGGCTGGCACTGACACTGGACACAAGGTTCCCGTTGTTCCCGTTTGAGGAGAATTTCAGGGAGGGATTGGGAAGCAGGTAATCGATGTAACTGCTCAATACAATGGTCCACAATTGTTTGTCTCCTTGTTGCAAACTCAAATTGGCGATGGCTGCCCCGATGACACAATACACCACGAAGATAAGGCAGAAAAAGACGATTTGCGTTTTAGGCACACGTTCTCCACACTACACCCACAAGGGTTGTTTTTGTAAATCTTGCAGAGAAGAATTGGGTGAAGGAGTGATCGCAGTAGCTGAATCTGTGTGAAAGGGAATGATGGTCACTTCTTTTTATAGTCGATGACGTGCGAAGCGTCGATCCAAGAATGATAACTGGTCGGATATCCTTTCCAACGTACTTTGACTTCTTTGACGTCGTTTGCCCACTTTACGGTTTCTGCCAGTTAGCACTCCACCCACCTCGAGAACACAAATAACATCTAGTCAACAGCCGACTATACCTAACAAACAACCCGTCCCGGAAAGAGTGGTGGCAAAACAAAGGTCCAATTATCTTAGACAAACGGTATGGCAAACTCAAATGTAATTATCGGAGGCACTACGTTCTTTTCTCACTCCGATACTATAGGCAATCTCAGCTTAAATAACAACCACAACAACAATAACGGCGACAGACACCATAGCGGCGGATTTGAAACTATCTGAAGAATTAGTATCAGAACAAGAAAAAGAAATTGAGGCGGTTGAGGAGGAGGAGGGGGACGCTGACCCTCGTTGAAAAGTACACCGAAATGGGGCTAGATCAAGCATTGTATGACGTCAACATAGCAGGGCAGTTTATTAGAGCCATACAATACGTTGCCTACAGATCTCTAGACACCTTTAAACCAAGACCTTCTCAATGGGGATTAGGGGTCAGAGTTCTTCCCCAATTCTACAGACAAACCTACACTGGATACCCCCTCAGTCAACTGGTAGAAGCCGCTGCTTACATTACCGCCCATCATGGCTACGCATTTCCTGATATCAAGAATCATGTGACTAGGAGTGCGGGAAAGAACGTGAGAGCAAAAGAGAGACGTGTTACCTTCTAACCGAAAAAAACAGACTTTTTTTAGGGCTCCAAAAGATTGCTTTTTATTAAATAGGGAACCATATTTGGCTTGGTATCCCTCCTTGACTAAACTATTCTCGAAACAAACTTGACCCATTGGAACACTGCAACAAACTTAACTTTTTAAACCTAACAGTGACCAAACTGGTATATGTCGCTTAGACATAATAATTTAAATAAGATCTGTATGGCTATTTTTATGTACACTAAGTACTAATATTAGACAGATATGTTAGGAAATTTAACAGACTCGTTAGATTTGAACTAATTGCACAGGTGGTTAACACATTATTGGTACTTATTATTGTCGATTAGCAAAAAAACAGGACTTGATTTGAAATAAGTACGGGCTAGCGTTTTGGTGAGTACTTAACATCCATGGCTGTCTTGCTGAGCACCTTTTTTCCTCCTTTACCACGCTCGAACAGAAAAATGAGTGTGGTGAGACAATTCCCACTCATGTGTAAAGCCTTTCAGTCAGGTTGTTAAGGACTAGTTAGTCCTACACCTGAGTGGCTAAATTTAAAAATAGTCTGTGAGTACATAAAAGCCTGGGGGATGAGGCTCTCTTTCCTTCCCCAGGAGTAATTAAAAATCACGCGGTGCGTTATTAAACCAGTGATACATGCTCCATTAGAGCGAAATTCACTTTAATTCAAGTAAGCAAGCAAGCAAGTTCGGGTACCGTCTCTAGCACTCTTGATGACACCAACTGTCTGGGTTATTTTCTTTCTTGCAAGCCCCTATGTTCCACTTCTGTTTGTGATAATAACTTGTGATACTTCACATTTCCTAAAGTGGAAATCTTTACAAGCCGTACAAAATACAAAACTTATATGACTTTGGCTTTTGACACTTGCACAGACTCTTCACTTTATGAGTGTCACGAGAAAATTGTATATCCAAGTTTTTACCATTTTCAAAAACACGCACACACTTGCAGCTTGACCAGAAATATGTACATCTTGTTTTGTGGATAAGTCACAGACAAGTCCAAGCATATATAGGTGGTTATGAACGTTAGGAATATCCCCTCATTTTTTCAGAAATATCAAAGCTTGTATGTGCATTTTCCCTTTTCCACTCTATATTAGTGCTTAGATTTGTTCCAAAAAAAAAGAAAAAAGAAACGAAATAATTTTGAAGGAAAAAAAAAACAACTGAATTTTGAATTCAGGTTTCTCTCTGTTTATAATTTTTTTCAAGTTGATGGTGCATGACAGAGTACATTCGCCTACCTTTCCAAAGTGAGAGGCATTTCTTCACATGTCATTGCCTTTGTTAAATTTGGTTTCATTGGTTAGTTATCGTTAATCTTTAATTTTTTTCATGCATTTCTTTTTGATAGAAGATTTAAGGCTTTCTATTGTTGTAACGGTATTTATGTTGTTTAGTCTGTTGATGAAATTATCTATAGCAAAGTGCTTAAGATTTTTCAGCTTTTTTTTATTATTTCAAGCCCTACAAAAGGAGACCAAGTTTGTGTTCAAAGACGATTGAAACTCTAAATCACACAGGCGTGAAGGAAAAACATCGTTGTGTTTAATCTAATCATGCTTGCCGTATCTCTTTGTGTTTTAGAGGTCATATTTCTTCTTAAGTAAATACATGCATCAATAGACAGACAGATTGGGTCATCATCCTTGAGTTTCACTGTACTTTCGGTTCTTTACTTCATACAAACCCCAAATTTATTAGTTTGAAAAAAAAAGATAACATGCCCCTCAATACTGTAACACGTCTGTTCTGATTCTACCGATGTGAGTGTTTATGTCGAAATGTTTAAGTGAGATATAAAAAAATGGTCAGCTTGAAAACGCGAACCAATACTGTGACGCTCAGTATTTTGATGTGGTAAGAGGAAATGGTAGAAGACACACACACAAAGAGGGCTTGTAAGTTCACATTTCAGTGTCTGCACTGTAATGGTAACAACGCAAGAACATAGGGATTATTATGCCACACAGTCCTAGTACAAAACAATGCATCACCCGTTGTAAGCCATTTCATTGGCTATACTTATTTTCTTACCGCGTTCGCTTCGAATTGACTTGAGTAGCTATTCAGACAGTGACGAGAATGGCCATGCTTTACTGGGTCTATCCTATAGGCGATTTATACAAAAAAATATTTTTAAAAATTAAACTAATGCACGAACAATCGTACCATGGGCGATCCCATGGAAATTGTGTCCGTCTTATTGCAAAATACATCAACATTTAATTTAACCGTGCAGATCGCTAAATAAACCTCTGATCATACACATTTTGAAAAGTGTTGTGTGACACGGATCGCCATTGTCGTTTGGTGTCTGCTTTCTTCTTCGAAAAGAGATCGTTTCGTCTTGACTATAAAAATTTAATTTGACTAAGTTTTACGCACTACTTGAACTCATACATTTACGTTGTAGGTGTAAGCCGTCGTTCTCAGTTTTCTGGAAGTTCGTTTTTGCGTTTCTCAGATGTGATACTATTTTTTATGGACCGAACGAAATTTCTTTTGGCGTGAATCAGGACTCGTGGTTTTGTGGCAGAAATGGAGAGCATTGATTAAAGCCCAGTTATGTCGTCTTCGAAATCGCTGACACGGATTTGAACTAACACTTCAGGTTTTGTGTGAGGCGATACGGTACATCATTGCCTTTTACTTCCTCAATGAAATCGTTTCATCTTATTGCAAAATTACATTTGACTAGGTTTCATACGCAGCAGGTCTCTGTATATAAGGAGAGTGTCTTAGCGTCAGAGTATTCATTCCGCTTTCAAACGATCAAAGATGGAAGAGTCAGCACAGATCGACCTGCTGGTCAAATATTTGCTAAAAGTCATGCGAAAGTGGCAACAAAACTTACTCTTTTGGTCGTTGATTTGATAAGAGTCATACGAAAGTGTGTAAGTGCTAATGAAGTTTGCTATATCTGCAAAGGTAAATGGGTATTTGTCTCCAGAATACCTGCTTCGTCTAAGAAAGAGAGACAAAAGTCAAGATACCTAATATCGTTGTCAGGAGAAAGGACACTGGAATTCAGAGTGCCCTACGAGAAAAGAGAATAAACAAAAACAAGACGAAACAGAGAAGAGGGATTCAGAAGAAGAAGAAATTGAAGATGATGAAGAACTTGTGCCAGTAAAGACATGGAAATGGAAAAATTGACAATGTGAGCCGATGCGTTGGCCCTGATGTGAAATTTCATACTACCTTCTAAAAGAGAATAGACCAGAAAGAACACGTGTCTCTTGGTCTTGACATTGTATAATAAGGATGGCGTGTTTTGTTTTCTACTCACACTTTATGAAATTGTGCCCTTTCACCTATCTCTATCCCTCTGGATCATGTTTTAGTTAGAATTGAAATGGAAGGATGTTTTCCTTCACGCACGCTCTTTAGGCATGCAAGTCGGTAAACAATAGTCAGTCTATTCCTCCATTATTTTGTGTCTTGATGTTTCCTAAATCACACACTGATGCCATAAAATAACGGGTTAAATGGGTTTTGTAGTGTTGGGAGTGGGGGCTGGGGTGGGGTGGGGTGGGGTGTAGGTGTTTGGCAGAGTTGGTCATTGCAGGTGAGGGCTTAGGTGCTTTCAAAAATCTTTTACTTCTTCACTCTGTGTTGATAGTATATTTGGGGTTTGTATGCGTTCGCGTACGTTTGTGTGGATAGTTTATTTGGGGTTTGTATCATCTCCCTTCTGTGTTGATAGTATATTTGGGGTTTGTTTTTTCCTCTTCCCTCTGTATGTGTGTGTGTGTGTGTGTGTATGTGTGTATGTGTGTGTGTGTGTGTGTGTGTGTGTCTGCGCGCGTACGTTGTGTGGGTGTGTGTATTGGTCTCTGTTTGTCCGTATAAAACTCACTTTATCCCTATCAGATACACTCTACCTACCTACCTGCAGTAGCGCGTATTCAGGTCAGCCACTTGCAACACTGTTGATATTTATCCCTAGTGTTCAGTACAGTGACGTCACTGACGCTGGAAATTTCGAGACTATAAATATCGACTTGGGGATTTCCACATTTTGTAGCTATACATATATACTAGAATTCATAAACAGGAACGTCACTCAAGCTGAGGCTATAAAAAGATAGTGGGATTTTCCAAAGGAAAAACCCACAAGTTGGAGCTATAAATAGATAGTGGGATTTCATAGGAATTTCAGCTGATTATAGATACATAGGTATTTATCCACGATCGTCACAAAATGGAGCGAAAAAATTGAAAAAGAAGAAGAAAATGAGAAGAGGAAGAAAGAAGAAGAGGAGGAAGAGAAGAAAGAAGAGGAGGAGAAAAAAAAGAAGAAAAAGAGTGTAGGTGAGAAAATAAGAAGTTGGTGGAGGAAAAGAAGAAATTAGAAGCAGAAGAAGAAGAAGAAAACCCAAAGGCCCTTTTCAGGGCCCCCCCCCCCATATTTCTCGAAAAGAGATAGCCTTTCATTGCCTACCCTTTTTTATTTTGTTTTTTATTTTTTTTAAAAATAGAGACCCTCCCTGTTTCAATTTTACATAGACCCTATACAGTCCCAGGGGGATTTTGGCCATGTTAAATTTACATAGACCCTATATTGTCCCAGGGTTTTTGGCCATGTTAATTCCCATAGACCCTATATTGTCCCACGATTTTTGGCCATGTTAATTCCCATAGACCCTATATGTTCCCACGATTTTTCTCCATGTTAAATTTACATAGACCCTATATGTTCCCAAGGGTATCTTTAATGATAAGTCCCATAGACCCTATAGGATCCCCATTCACTACTATCGTCGTGGTAGTTCGAAATCACTTAACAAGTTAAAAAGGTCACACGGTTCACTAGCTAATCGATAATTAGGTCCTCCTGGTCTTTCAGAACTTCATAGTACTATTCAACCTTGAAACACACCAATTTATCAATTTAGACACTATCATGACTCGTCTTTAAATTGCAAACTACGATCATATGATATTAGTAATAAAATGTCATTAACTAATGATTTTTGCAAAATCTATTAATATAAAAATAATACACATGATATAGATCTACATAATAATTGTGCAATTGACAAAATTATATTTTAAATGAAATTACAGAAAATCAGGTACTTTAACATTAAACCAGTCGAGATGGATAAATGTCGAGCAATGGCTTTAATTCAAATGATAGCAGTCATAGCAGTATTATTTGGACTCCATCTATGACAGTTCCTCGTAAGAAGTTTCATGTGGCCTCGTTATTTGGTAACAAAGGATAAATAGCTAATGGATTGCTTGTCACTAAAACATTGATTGGAAGAAAAGTCTCGAACGTTTAAAACAATCCACAAGCTAAAACGAAAATCCTTCGAACCCTCAGAGCTGACAAGTGTTACGTACTGCCGAATATTTGAACGAGTCATTATTTTGTACAGAGTGGAGGAAAACGCATTTATCAGATGTTTATTGTATTCTTTACGTTAATATAAACCGCTCCGGTTGCTTAGTGGTTAGAGCGTCCGCCTCGGATGCGGCAGCTCGCGGGTTCAATTCCCGGCCGAGTCATACCAAAGACTTACAAAAATGGTACTAACAGCTGCCTCGCTTGGTGCTCAGCATTAAGAGGTTAGTGTTAGGACTGGTCGGCCTGGTGTCAGGATAATGTGACTGGGTGGGACATGATGCTACATGTCTGCGGCGAGATGCCCAAGTGCTAGACATCATTATTAACTGCCACACTGCCACTGCCACACTGCCACACTGCAGACATCATAGCGATATGACTGAAAGTTTTTTAAAGCTACGTTAAAAATCCAGGTCACACACGCACACGTTAATATATCCATCTCATAACTTTTATTCATGTAACCCGTGTTATAACACCTAATGACCTTTCCAATGACGTCATAAGGTCATGCAATGGAGAGTTACCATTAATATTAACATTCTATTTCATGTTTTTGATAAAGGCGATTGTAAAGTGTCGAATTTTGAATAGTATTGAACCTTAAAGTTGAATGCATTGAGCATTAAAATTTTATCATATTTAAGCCGGAAAAGTCTCTATGAAGGGTCACTTCGACCTTTAATCTCTCCACCCACCCCCATGTCAGTGTTAAACCTGAAAGACCAACATCTACGACTCATTGATATTTGACCAGGGCATCGCAACACTGTCCTGAGAAAGTAAACATTTGAGCTTCCAACGATTACCGTTTGATAGGAACCCATGTCAAATAGTCATTTTCAAAGGGAAGTTGATTGCAACGTAGTTCAGAGATTCTAGGCTGTCCAAAATCTGACGAAAGAAATGATTATCTTGAGAAAATATAAGAACCACTGCGTACGATTGGTTAGAGTAAATTAAGGCGTACACTTTGGGAGTAATATGAACTTGAAGTGACGACCTTGGTCGAAATTCTTTAGTCTAAACTTCCTGAGGTAGGAGAAGTTTTGATTCGAGAAAGCCTAAAACGAATAGTGCTTTCTTCGTTAAACACGAAAATGGGACCAGGTGGCTGTCTTGTAAGAAAGACAGATTTTAGTGCTAGGATGCACAATTTCTAAAATAGAACAGGATTAAGGTACGTAATTTTAATTTTTCACGTAATTTTCTATTTTTTATTGTTAGTTGTATGCAAATGTGTTTGATATTACTAGGATCTATATTATGTATCGTTTATTCAATTTCATGGAAATCTGTTGATGCTAGAGTTGTTGTGCAATTTATCTCTTTAATTTTACAGTGTCTAGTTCATTGATAGAATTGACGGATTGCGTGCGATCCAAATTTTCATATGTGTAGGATTTCATAGGGTTATGTGAAATAATTTCCTTTTTATGTTAGGAAGATATTGGTTATCGTGAATTAACGATAATCGCATATTTATATCTGATTTTGTACTGTTTAAATAATCTTGTAGGTTAGGGATTGCTGTAAGCTAGAATTTTGTGAATTTTATGCAGCAGTAATCGAGCATGTGGTAGCACAGGTAAAGAGATAAGTTAATGTTAGATACACTGCTCACGTGTTAATTTACGGTTGATCGCTTTAAAGCGAGAGTGATGATCTATCGAATTAGGTCAGAATTTATGTAGTATTCGGATAGCTAGTTATGTTTCTGAGTAACGCACGTGAGGGAATTTTATGTACGTACAGAAAGTGACCCGTATAGAGATTTAGGGGTAATTTTGTCCTTTAATGAAACCGCTTTCTGGGAGAGACAGGACAGTCGGAAGACGGAAGTCCGGAGAGAGATGACTTGTTCAGAATAAAAGACTAGGAAGTCCAAGAAGAGATGAAGCGTTCAGAATAGGAAGACTAAAGAATAGGAAGACGTGATACACGGATGCAATCAGTCGTGGACATGGCGCTCATTTCACCACTCGTTATAATGATGAAATATAAATAAAATTAAACACTGTTATTAAATTTTGTTGGCATATCTTAGATTAAATTGGAATTGCCGCTATTAATTATTATTGATCAAATTTCGCTATTTTTCTTGTCTAAGGGGGCTCGTATTGCATTTTTTTCCCCCAATGGTCTTGCTCAGTTCTCTGTTGATCTATCTCTCTATCCAGTCACAACGGGTTATAAAATCGAGGGAGGTCATCCCCTAGGTAACGCCAGCCAAATCCAATTAACCACCCGTTACAGCGATACAGAACTTAGGATATGTCCTAGTGGCTCCTTTGGATAACAATTTGGTCGAAATGTTAAATCTCCAAATTTTATAAAACGCTTTTTAAAATCTCTAAAAGTGTAAAATAATTTTTTCTTTTGTGCAGTTAGAAAACCAAGTTGCACAGCATGTAACATCACATTGTCCATCGTCGATTATCCACTCTTGAAACCGCCCTGCATCTCTGATGATGCTTTTAACTTCTTCTAGAAGCTAGTGTATTCTTTTTGTTGACAAGGATGTGAATTTTCTTCCAGAACAACGTAATAATGCGACAACTTCGGAGATCCAATTGCAATCCTTTGGATTTATGTTAAGGTTTATTACTCGTAATGACCACTGGTCAGGAAGCATTCATGTTTAAAGGATTATGTTGAAACGTTTTATATACATAAATTGGTAGTATAATTGTTTTAGTAACCATAACATATTCAATGCTCACTCAGTCGTACCCTGGTGCTTTACTATTTCTATCTCATTCATGGTTATCTCCTCTTTATTGAAGCATTTTAAAAACTGTTCCAGTAAAAAAAAAATCAAAGGAAGTATCAGAATCGTCAGCTTTTTCAGGTTCTCAAATGATTATACATTGTGTCTAAAGATATGGGAGTTTAATATGGGAGGGGGCATCAATTTGGTTTACGAGTCTCTTTAAGTTTTTGGTTTGTTGTACTGAGCAACGTGTGTTACTAATGGTTAGAGCGTCCGCCTCGGATGCGGGAGGTCGTGGGTTCGATCCCCAGCCGAGTCATACCAACGACTTACAAAAATGGTACAAACAGCTGCCTCGCTTGGCGCTCAGCATTAAGAGGTTAGTATTAGGACTGGTCGGCCTGGTGTCAGGAAAATGTGACTTGGCGGGACATCATGCTACATGTCTGCGGCATGATGCCCCAGTGCTAGACATCACTATAAACTGCCACATTGCAGACATCGTAGCGATATGACTGAAAAATTGTTAAAGCTACGTTAAAAATCCAAATCACATCACATCACGTCTACAATTTGCATTTCTTGATACCGAGTATACCTTTTTCGCTAAGTGGTATTTTTTTTTTCAGTTCTAAATTCTCTACCGATCTACGCCAGGTCTCTAGATTTTTCGTTGCGCGTAGCAGATTAACCTGACTTTCTAAGAAGTCCGTCTTCTGATTTCACCAACAATACTACTATACTATTTATATTTGCGCTTTGAAAGATACCGTACTTAAGCCTTATTGTATTATGTCTAAAGAAACGCAGTTAATATCATCTTTACAAATTTGGCTTTTGTCTAGGATCCACTTTCTATATATTTTATTTCACTCTACCCAGACACTAATAAGCGGTTGAAATTTTATTGAAAGTTGCAATGCATTATGTACATGTCGACAACAGGGAAATATTTAATTCATTAAAGTCATTTATAAAAGGAAAAATATTTATCGGTAATTAGAAATAATCCATTTTACATCTTGATGACACATTTACCACTGCAGCTGTCTTCACCAAGTCTTCCATTACATATATAAATATTGTTAATTTACACATTTTCAATAATTTGTTTCCAGACATTGGTTTTGAGTGGTCAAGACTGATTCGTTTAATTGGCATGTGTAAGCATTGTAGACTGTCAATATTACTTATACATGAATAAACAGTAATATGAAGTCCAAAAATATCTAACCATAAACAATGGACAATAGTACTTATACATGAATAAACAGTAATATGAAGTCCAAAAATATCTAACAAGAAACAGTGGACAATAGTACTTATACATGAATAAACAGTAATATGAAGTCCAAAAATATCTAACAAGAAACAGTGGACAATAGTACTTATACATGAATAAACAGTAATATGAAGTCCAAAAATATCTAACAAGAAACAATGGACAATAGTACTTATACATGAATAAACAGTAATATGAAGTCCAAAAATATCTAACAAGAAACAATGGACAATAGTACTTATACATGAATAAAGAGCAATCTCTAGCTCAACAATATCTATCAAGAACGAATCGACAATAAAAGCATACAAATATCATGTGCAAGCATTAACTGACCAACTAAATATACAAATCTTGTTTCATTGATCTTTACAGTCAGTTCTGATTACACATCGGATAAACTATTTGTCATCACTCTAATTTGAACACTCGGAGTAGGAATGGCTATATATACAGTACCAAACACAACATTGTCGTTTATCCAAAACATCACTTTTCTCGTCTGACACGAAGTATATGGTTTGGGTGAGTTTATAACGGTATAGTGCTTTTTGATAAGCTTTCCATTATTAGTACAGATATATCTCCAGATATTCTCCGAAACTTATTCATATTTTTGGTTATAATGTCCAGGTCAGTCAATTTCTTTACAACAGGACAAATTATATAATATTCACTAACAAAAGAAATTAATTCGGGACTACTCTAAAATAATATTCTAAGATAATACCACTTTTTTAGTCTTCTCTTCTGTACTGATATCAAACATTGGATACTATTTCAAATCTTCAAAACAATATTTGATCCCCTTTGTGGTTTTTGAGCTTGACACCAACTAGAATAGTGGACACTATCAAAATGATAGTCCATGCACTCTTGGGTATTAATTAAATAAGGTGGCAACTTTCTGTCTTCTGCGTTGCAGGAAGGACGCTTTTGGATTGGTTGTTTTGGATTGCTTATTTTGGATTGGTTATTTTGGATTGCTTATTTCGGGTTGGTTATTTTGGATTGGTTATTTCTAATTAGTTATTTTGGTGTGGTTATTTCGGACTCAATTAATATGATTACTAACTGACTTTTCTGTGACTTTAGCACCGTCTCACTAATTGACATCGAGCATAATATATATATATATATATATATATATATATATATATATATATATATATATATATATATATATATATATATATATATATATATATATATATATATATATATATAAACTGTTCTCCTTGTGGAACGACTTCAGGATGGTCGTCACTTTTCCTAATCTGGATTGTACAAAAATTAAACACTGAACATTTATTGTTTGTGCCTCCAGCATATGAGATTAGAAGCTACAAATTTCATCTTCCATATCTACGGCAATGTATGTATGTCTTTGGCTCTCTCTCCTTAGAGATGTGTGTGTGTGTGTGTGTGTGTGGGGGGGGGTGTGTGTGTGTGTACCCAATAGTGTAAGGTCGTCGCCTTTATCAATCACTGCCGTGGGGGTTCGAGCCTTTGACCCGACCAATGTGGGTATATGAGAAAGTATGTCAGTAGCTTCTCGAGGGTCAGTGGTTCTTCCCGGGCTCAGTCATATTTAGCCTATCGTGTACTGAAAAATGGCGTTAGATCCAACCCTTAGCACGCAACTGCTCTCTCTCTCTCTCTCTCTCTCTCTCTCTAATTGCATGTGCCTTCACTTTATGGCGATAATTTAGTTGTTTATAGTACTAGTATGATTATAATTGTATGAAGTTATAGTGGGCTTCATTTGTTTCTGATTTCTCTTTATTTTATGTTAACGACGTGATTGGCTGTTTAGTTTCATTTATAGATATTGCTGTTTTGTAATCAGTGCAGATTTAAGGTACACGGTGATTATATGTACGACTGACAATCGGTGTAAAAAATAATTCATGTTTTACCGTGTTTAATATCTACTAGTACAACCTCTTTATGAACTTGGGTACGAAGAATACACCCAATTCGCACTCAAGCATGTCGTGAGAGGCACCTAATGGAGGCAGAGGCATCGGCGGATCAATGGTTAGACTGTCAGGTTTGAATCCTACCATCGGATCAGCCAGGATCGTCTAACGTTGTCTATACTTGGGCAATGCGCTTTAATTCAGTTGTCTCTGTGGTAAATAAACCATAGCGTGTTGCTGTACAGTAAAACATTAATAAAAAAACAGACCAATCTTCTAGTATTTATCGATTTATCTATCTATCTAGCTATTTATATATCTCAATTCGGTCGCATTCCAAAAAAACTCATTTTTGTCATTTATCGTCTGCCTGCTTGCAAGTTTCTTGTATGGTTGAAAATTGTTCAAGCAGCCGAGATTGCTCATATGTCAAGGATGCCTTTGAAGGATTTTCGCGCGGTTCCGATAGCTCATTCATGCTATCCTTTATTAGATCTATACACATCGCCATAATTGAGAGGCCGAGAAGAACATAGAAGGGAGATGAGACTAGTAAAAACTTTGGATGAGCTGGAACAATGTCTCCAAAACCGATTGTAGTAAATGAAATAAATAGAAAATAAAATGTGTCGAAAAAGGTCCATGCTTCCCATCGTGTGTAAATGAGCGTTCCTATAAATAGATACAGGATCAGGATCAGGACAGCAACCAAGGTAATAACGACGGTGTTTGGTTTATGTTTAGTGTCTCCCATACACTTATTTCCATGTATTCTACAACACCAGCACTTCTGTAATTTCCGACATAATAAACTTTTTAGATATCCTCCAACATCCCCCATTACCAGTAGGAATAATGGGATGCCAAAAGCTGCATACAGCATGGTGATGCCACGCCCGAGTTTTGTTACTGGAACTTTATTTCCATATCCTGAAAAATATTATGATACAAATTAACTATTGTAAGGCACGGAAAAAGTATTTTTTTAGTGAATATTTAAGGTGAATATGAAGAACATTATGTATCGTTATTAATTTTCCACGTTTGTCCCCGTTGAAATCTTTTATAAGGCCATGTCATTTGGTATTTCCGTTTGTATTTCATGTCAATTTTCCACGTTTGTCACCGTTGAAATCTTTTATAAGGCCATGTCATTTGGTATTTCCGTTTGTATTTCATGTCAAGTGGCGGAAGGGAATCAAACAGAAAGTTGTAAATTCAAGTAGGACGGAAAGACAAACGTTAAATGATCAGGCATATAACCCATGTCTTATGCCCACTAGTATTACTGGGATGGCAAATAGAATCAAAACCATTTATGTGCCCTATCATGCCCACTAGTATTACTGGGATGGCAAATAGAATCAAAACTATTTATGTGCCCTATCTCATCAGTGCATGTCCAAAAACAAAAATACATGCACAAACGTCCAGTCAGCTGTCACTCGAGATTTGACCTTCGTTTTATTCTTGCGCACGTTATTGGGCGTTATACATACTTTTAGTAAACAGATACATGAACCTTGTTTTGGTGAACTCTCGAGGAAAGTTAGGACGATTTTGAAATTTTAGAACTACCCCCACGCTAACATTTAACCTGATCAGGCCCTGCAGTTGTATGAATATACACTATTACTTTTGTCTGTCTGTCGATAAGTATGTATGGACAGACGTCCGTTAATCTTGGCTAGCTATTGCATTAAGATCAGTCTTCAGACACTGTTGTATGGAATTAGTGTTCATCAACACATTTCTTGTTTATTTTTTTTTATTTTTGGGGGGTGGGTTGACAGCACTGAGGTACAGTTTCTATCACGTCAAATAACATAAAGGAACATCATACATAGAAATAAGTTCCTTCGTACAGGGCAGAGAGGCAACCAAATTTAAATAAACGCATAATGCGCATGTACATTATCTGCACATTCTAATATAGTTGATATTATGTTTGAATAAATGATTTGAATTCAAGTAAAAAAATTTAACTGGAATTGTGGAAATTTTTCAGTTAAACTTCAGTGGAGAAAAGAAAGGGTCGTAAATTCAAAATGGATAAACATATATTGTTTTGAATTACTTTTGCTATTTTTCGTAAAACAAGATCTCCTCGGTTTTGATTTGTAGCTTACATATGCAAAACGTTGACATAAAATTGCAAAGAAGCAATTATGACGTTTGCAATATTTCCAGATTCTTGAATCTTACCAATTGTTGTGAACACTGTCGTGGCGAAAAACAAACTCTTCCAGAAATCCCATCCATCGTTATTACCAACAATATGGTTCTCTATAACTGCTGAGTCATACTTCTGGAGAACTGCGTCAACAGTTGACATATTGGACGCACTTCCATTTGAGGAAATGGTTAATAACAGTTCAGCCCGTATTTCAGTCATGTTGGCCTTACTCTTGTTCTCGTGTCGGCCGCCTTCGATGGTCATGAAGATGCCAGCTCCCATAACAGAATAAACGATGAGCAGGGCACATCTAATAATACCAAAACATCTGCTTTTCGGACATGCGTTGCACTTGAATTTTATTTGAACCACAGAAGAGGATGAACGGCCACCTTTCTCAACATCTTGAATGATAATAATGATAAAATGATCAATCGATGCTTCATTTGCATAGATTAGTCTAGCTTACCAGTAAATAGTAAAAACTGAAAGGAGAAAACAAACAAGAAAAAGAATGTACGGTAAATCATCCTCTCCCTCTTCCCCACTCATCATCATTTAAATTGTAGACGTTTTCGCCCATACGGGCATATATGCCTGGTTAATGTCCATAAGAGGAATATTTAATTGATCCCGGGGGAAGGAATTAGAGCTTCATCCCCCAGGCATTACTGTGCATAAAAGGCACTATTTAAATGAGCCATCATGTCTTGGGTCAATATGACTGGCTTCATAGACCCTAGCGACCTGAATGTAAGGCTATACTAGAGTGTGGATAGACCCAGCACACACTCGAGTTAAAGGTAGCAATTCAGTCTGCATTAGCTGCGCTAGGTGTCAACCAAGCAGTATGTGACGCCAGTAGCAATTGGTCGCCACTATGACGTCACATCGGGACATCTGGGTTTTTATTCCCATGTGTAGGGTTAATTAATTGTTCATGCAGGGAGGAAAAAGTGCCTATCCCTTAATGTATTTAATATGTGCTATGCACGCTTGTTAATTTAATGTCCGGCGGTGGCGACGAAGAAGGTTCGGTCAGGGAGGAGCCTGCTCACCAGGAAGGCACCTTGGTTTATCCAGGGGATACATTTTTTGACTCCCTTGCCAAAAGGTTAATGAATTGTCGTCTTGACGGATTTTTGGAGATATATTCTGTGCCGTGTTTTTTTTTTTAAGAGATAGTACCGCACCAGTGACTGCTTAGTGATAGTCTGTAGGGTTATTTAAACTTTATCTACTGAGTCTGATTTGGGTGGGGTGGTTCTTTGTTTGGGTTCACCCTTTCGTGTATGGTTATTTAAACTTTCCTAGGCTTAAGGGTACGCCGCTTTGTGCAGCTGGGCCTGATGGTCCTTGGGGTTTGGATCACCTGATATATTCCGAAGTTTAGGGTCCTAACTAGCTTCGCTAGGTATTTGGTTGCCGCATTGTGCAACGGGCCTTTTTGGGTCTGGACCACCTTATAGGTATGAATATTGGGCTTATAGTAAGTTTTCCTATCTTGATAGACTTTGCCGCCTTGTGCAACGGGGCCTGATGGTCTTGGGCTTTTTAGACCACCTTATATATTCTAGTTTTTGGGGTCTTATCTAGGTGTTCTAATTGTTTTATTGCCTCGAGGAGAGGCTGTGCCTTATTATAGTTGCGTTTGTTGTACTACATATAATCTGCGGCGACCTTGCGGTAGGAAAAGGTGTTAGTGTCCTTAATTTCATGTAGGATTGTGGTGAGCTAGAAAAATAATCAATTAATTTTTTTTAAAGAAAGAAAAAAATACAAGAAAAGAATATTTTTAAAAAAAATTTAGATTAAGGGTTATTGCAGTTTATTTGTTTCTATATGTGTGGGTTTTGGGTTGGGCTAAGTACTTGTTAATCTATATTTATGTATGATTTATTTTCCAAGTATTTTGGATGAAGCTATTAGTATGTTGTTATTTTATTTTCAGGCTAAGTCTATTTAATTAAGACAGATATCTTTGCCGAATACTCGGGTTGCTAAGACATGTCAAAGACATCTGATCTTATTTATTCTCTAATTTGAAGTTTATTAGCCTACTAGTTATGATAATGGTTCCTATTTTGTTTTATTTATGTGATGTTATTTTACTTTCAGGCTAAATCTCTTTTGATAAGACATATATCTTTGCAGAATACTTGAGTCGCTGAGACTTGTCAAAGACATCTGTTCTTATATATTCCCTAATTTTAAGGTGTTACCCTGTCTACTAGTTTTTGGTAGGTTTGGACTTATTTTGTTTTGATTAGTATCCTAGCCTGTGGATAGAGTTATTTATGTGATGTTATTTTCAGGCTAAATCTATTTTGATAAGACATATATCTTTGCCGAATACTCGGGTGGCTAAGACATGTCAACATGTCAAAGACATCTGGTCTTCTTGTTCCTTACATTTAGTTTGTTAGCCTGTCCCCTAGTTATAATTAATTGAATGGTATTTATTTATTGTTTAGCGGGTCATACACTTTTGTTTAAACCCCCCTTTATTCCCGATGTCGGCGAGGATGTTTATAATATTTTTATAAGTAATGTCCTTATTTAAGTTTTGTTCTTTGAGGAAATCTGGATAGGTCGGTGTGGACCCTATTTTATGTTGTTTAGTCCTAAACCTAGTTCTTTGGGTTTCATACTTATGGCGGGTGTTTAAAACATGTTCTAAATCTTCTTGGAGTGGACAGTGTGGGCATTTTCCATTTGAGTTTATGTTGATTGTCAAATATTTCCAAAAGCTGCTGGTTAATTAAGTTTTGCCTATTAGTATCCTACTGATAAATTTTTCATCCTGACTTCTAACGAGTTGTGGTGGGTTGGTAAGTCTTGCGACCTTATTTAGTATGGAGTATAGCTTGCGTCCCTTTTTGCTGCTATACCATTGTTGTTGCCACTTATTGTCGATTTTAATTCTGATGATGCTATACAATTCTTGGACGCTGTATTATACTGCAATGGGTCAGGTTCATGGAGATATTGTTTAGCTACTTGGTCTGCTTTATCGTTACCTGCTAGTTCGATATGGGAGGGCACCCACATGAACTCTATTATATGTTTGTTATTTAGCAGTTGTTTAATTAAGTGGTTGGTTTCTTTCAGGAAGTTGCTTCTTGTGATAGAGTGGATTGATTTAATCGAGTTGATAACGCTAAGGGAGTCGCTAATGATAACTGCTTGTCTAGTGTTAGTTGGATCCATTCATTTTAGAGCTTCAATAATGGCCCAGAATTCGGCTGTGTAAATGGAGCAGGTGTCGGGTAATCTAGCTCCGAATTCTGTGCTGGTTTCAGGGATTACTATTGCCGCATGAGTTTGGACGGTTTTGTAATTGTTGAGCCATCGGTGTATATCTTGGTGTAACCTATGTATTTTTCTTCTAGCTCGGCTAATATTTGTGTCCTTATATCATGTACCTGATCTTGTTTTGTTGCCATAAGTAAGGGCTATTGTGTTACAATCAGGGTTACCTGCCGTCCATGTTGTTGGGCCGGGGTAACTGCATTGATCAGCTTGTAGAGTGGGTAGGATAAGATCTTTAGTTAGTTCATGAATTTTATTTTGCACCGGGTGGTTGTGGTTTCAGTTTTTTTAATGAAAGGGATATTACTTTGTTGGACAACTTTCCTTGTGGGGTGGCTTGTTTTGTGGATCGAAACTCGTACGGCATATCTTAATATGCTTTTGTTTCTTCTTAGCTGCAGTGGTAGTTCTCCTGTTAGTTTTTGGGGCTCTTTAAGGGAGGTTGAGTTTAGTGCTCCAGTGCAAATGATTAGTGCCTTATGTTGTATGGAATCTAGTTTACTAAGTGATGTTTGGTTAGCTGATGCATAGACTTGGCATCCATAATCTATTTTTGCTCTTATAAGTGCCTTTTATATTGTTAAAAGCGTTTCTCGGTTTGTCCCCATGTAGTTCCCTTGAGGTTTCTTACTAGACTTAGATCAGCTTTACATTTTTGGGTGAGCTCTTTAATGTGGTGTTTCCATGTTAGGTTTTCATCAAGGAACATTCGTAGGAATTTGGCTATTTTGACAAATTTTATTATTTTCCCTTGTATGTGTAGTTTAGGGTATTCTATCGTATTTCTATTGTGTGGCGAGAACATAATGGCTTCTGTTTTAGTGTTGGTATTTTAGTCTGTCATGAATCATTGTTTCCATTATTCTGCATATAACACTGGACAACAAATTTTTACAAAAGTCATGTTACTGAAATAAAATTAGTCAATTCTTATCAATTTTTATGTGCTGAACACGAATATGACAGTCAAATTGCAAAATTGGCTCTAGTTTTTTTGTAATCTGCAAGAAATTAATGTTTACATAACGAAATGCATTCCAATAGTAAAAGGTCAACTGTAATAGCCTACCTATAAAAACTCAAGTCATTGACTACATCTTAGATTTCTTCGCCTGTCTCTTGTACAGCTGTTCGGGAGCATCTCTGAGGAGTGTCCAGCAGTAGTCAGCCAGCATTGTAGTGGACCATTTTCCCTGGTATCTTTGTTCCATTGTTGCGATATCTTGATGAAAACGTTCGCCGTGTTCATCACTAACAATACCACAGTTGCTAGGAAAGAAATCCAAATGGGAATGAAGGAAGTGAATCTTTAGAGACATATTGCAGCCAAGTTTCTTATACTTCATCAACATGTCTTCTACTAGTTCCTTATAGTTTTCTGCCCTAACATTTCCGAGGAAGTTTGTAGAAACTAGGCGAAAAGCATTCCATGCTTGTTTCGCGTCACCTTCCAGCAAGTCGTTGAACCGGTCATCTTTGAAAAGCTCTCGAATCTGAGGACCCACAAAAACTCCCTCTTTAATCTTTGCTTCGCTGAGTCGAGGGAATTTTTCATGCAGGTATCGGAATGCTGGCAAAGTCCGGTCAATGGCTTTCACGAAGTTCTTCATCAAACCTAGTTTGATGTGAAGGGGTGGTAGCAAGATTTTCTGAGCCTCAACCAGAGCTGGGTGTTGGATATTCTTCTCTCCAATGGCTACATTCTGCCTGTGAGTCCATTCCTTCCTCATGTAGTGCATTTCCCTTGCTCGGCTATCCCACTCGCATAAGAAACACATGTATTTTGTATATCCTTGCTGCAGTCCCATTAAAAGGGCAACTACCTTCAAATCACCACAGAGGTGCCAGCTGTACTTGTTATACTCAATGGAATTCAGTAGCTGCCTTAAGTTATCGTATGTCTCTTTCATGTGGACAGCATACGCTACTGGAATAGATGGAAGAATGTTTCCATTGTGCAAAAGCACAGCCTTGAGACTCAGTTTCGAAGAGTCCACAAATAGTCTCCATTCTTGTGGGTCATGAGTGATTTTTAAAGCATTCATGAGGCCCTCAATATCGGAACAGAATATCAGATTACTTTCCTTTCTGAAGAAAGGCTCCAATTGCTGGTGGCGCTTTCGATATGCAGTAATTGTGACATCTTCTTCTAGAAGATTCCATTGTTGGAGTCTTGATCCTAGCAATTCTGCCTTGTTCTTTGATAAGTCCAAATCACGAATCAGGTCATTTAGTTCTTCCTGTGTTATTCTGTGTGGGGTTGATGATGCACCACAGTGAAAATCTGGATCACTGCATGCTGATGGACCAGGAGAAGAACAGGTCGACTCACCTTTGTCTTCGTCAGATGAATCAAGAGAATATTCTGCTGGAGGTTCTGGAATAGGAAGTCCCTCACCATGTGGAACTGGTCTCAATGCAGACGGAATGTTTGGGTAGACTATTCTCGACTTCTTTCGCTTCGTTATTCCGCCGGAAAGAGGAGGAACCAAGCAGAAGTAACAGTCATTTAGGTGGTTGCTTGGCTCTCTCCACACCATTGGGACTGCAAACGGCATTGATGACCTTTTGCAATTCAACCACTGTGAAAGCTGTGTTGTACATGTAGCACAGCATATATGCGGAGCCCAAGGCTTGTCTTGGTCACCAACCTTGCATCCGAAGTAAAGATGATATGCCTTCTTCACTTGAGAATTGATACTTTTCTTCTGGTTGGCAAATGTCACTTCCCCACAAATATAGCAAAAATTGTCCGCGGTATTAACACACTTTCGAGGCATTACTGTTCTTTATTGTACGTAAATGGATAAAATAATAAGTTTTATGTAACAGTAGCTTGAACTGTCTCGCACAACGTCTAAAATATTTTAAATGCTGAACCTATCTGATTGGGCTTTATATAGTACACTGCTTACGTCAGCTTCAGCAGCCGCCTGGCATTAGTATAATAGGCCTACACATGTATAGTACACTGCTGACGTCAACTTACTTCAGCAGCCGCATGGCATTAGTATTGCATTGCATCAGAAAATGATGCAATCAACTGTGGATGATGTGAGCATGATGGTATTATGCAATGTTACATCATTATTCCGGATGTTGCTGCAGTCCTACTAGAGAAATTTACACAGTGAAACATAGAAAATGAGGTATATGAATATCTTCAAAACGAGAGCCAATACAAATTTTTCACGGTTATATTCGTGTTCGGCACACCAAAATATTACAGATTAGGGCCTTTTCAAGTCAGTAATGATTTCACTGTTGACCAGTGTTATCAGTTAGAGATATGGGTCTATATGCATTGATGTCATTTGAGTGTTTTCCAGGTTTGGGTATTGGAATGACGATAGTTTTTTCCAACTTTTGGGAAGTTGGCCCTTCCGCCAGCTATTATTAAGCAGATCTAGTATGATTTCGGGTATGTTTTCTGGGATGTGTTTGTATATTTCATAGCCAAGTTGGTCTTCTCCGGGTGAGGTTGCCTTTTTCTTCGCAAGTGCAGCTATGCATTTTGCTATTTTGAAGTCCTCATTTAATTTAGATTGTTTGGATCCTAGGTCGAAGAAGAGGTTAGGATACTTTGTTCTACATTTTGGCGGTGTTCTTGGAATTATTGGGTATGGTTGGAGTTGCTGCTCATGTTTGCAAAGCGTGATGCCAAGCAGTTTGCCTATTCTTTGTTGGTTAGATTTCCAATCAGTTTGGGAGTTGGTTGCTTGCTTTTCCTCTTTATTGTTTTTATCTTATCCCATACCTATTTTGCGTTGGTTTTTAAGTTTATATTAGAGCAGAAGGCTTGCCACGATTTTTCTTTTGCATTCTGGAGTATTGTTTTCATTTATTTTTCCATATTTTTTGTAAATCCTAAAGTCGTTGGAGTTCTCTGTGTGTTTAAATCGATTAAGGGTCTTTTTATTAAAGTTTTTTGAGCTACTTTACATTCATCGTTCCACCATGGGACAGTGGGTTTAAGTTGTTGTAATCCTATTCTGGGTATACTTATTTTAGCTGCCTCAGTTAGGGCGTTCATTACATTTAGAGTGTATTGATCGATGCTATCATTATAAAGATCTGCTAGAGTTATTGTAGAGAGGGCGATTTTAAATTTATCCCAATCGACTTTGTCACACATCCACCTTGGTATGTTGTTAGTTGGGTGTGTTTGTATCATTATATTGAGGGTGAGTAGGATAGGGAAGTGATCGCTTCCAAGGGTGCTGCTTTGATCAACTTCCCAATCTGAGATTTGGGCCAATTTAGGAGTGACTATGGTGAGGTCGATTGCTGATAGAGCACATTTGATGGGGTCTAATCTTGAACTTGCTCCATTGTTAAGGATAACTAGATTGGATTCGGTTGTCCATTTTTCAAGTAGTTTTCCCCTTAGGTTTTGTGTTATTCCTCCCCATCTTACGTTATGGACGTTACAATCTCCTCATATGATAAGATTTTCCTCTTTGTCAGTGGTCATTTTTGTATAGTGATTGATTGCTGTTTTATTATCTCCCGCCTGGGTCATATACGTTTAGCAGTTTTATAGTATGCTGGCCAGTGTTAATAATGATGGTTTGAATTTCTATTTGTTCAGGTGCGTCTTGGTTTTTGATCTAGGGTAACTTATGAGGTGTTTGGAAGTGAGTCAGTAATATAAGTTGCTAGCCCCCTTTTAATTTACCGTTTGTTCTATTTTTAGTATATACAGTTGAGTATCCTGGAATTTTGGGGGTGGTCTTAGAGGTCCGAGTTCGATGGATTTCTTGTAAGCAGATAATGTCAGGTTTAGATTTGTTTGAGTTTATTTTTTGGATTAGCTCGGGAATATTCTTAATGATCCTGCGGCAGTTCCACTGCCACAGTATCAAGCATTTACGTTAAGTGGGATACATATTGATTATTGATATTTTATACTATTTTTATGATTTGGGTATGGTTTACTATGATCTCGAGTTTGGATTGGGAAAGAATTTGTTTATTATTTTTGTTAGCACTTGA
Organism: Sinohyriopsis cumingii; assembly: GCA_028554795.2. Lineage (NCBI taxonomy): Eukaryota > Metazoa > Mollusca > Bivalvia > Unionida > Unionidae > Sinohyriopsis > Sinohyriopsis cumingii. The sequence goes on along the minus strand of CM068830.1, from coordinate 78,503,788 downwards.
TGAGTCATGTCGATTGCGACATGATCATTCTTTGTATTTCGTACAATGCTATTAGAAAATTCACTAATGAACCGGAGGACAACATTTGTAGAGTACTTATTTGATTTGGTGGCTTGATAATTCCTTTCCTCTGGTGTGCTAGTAGATTTGGGTAATTGGTTTGTTTGATATCTGGGTGCCTGGTTATTATTATAATGCATACTAGAAGATATTGTAGGGTGTGTGTTTGGTTTGGGTAGTGCTGTTTAGCTTATGTTAGTTTTCCTGGTTTCTTTATTCTCATTTTCGCTAGTGTTTGTTTTTTGTTGGGGGGGATCTGTTTTGTTTGATTGGTGGTTATGTTCAGTTCTAAATTTGTGGGTTTTTTTTTTTTTGGGGTGGGGGCGGGGTTTTCGAATTTTAAATGATATTTAGTCTTGCTTCTTTATATGATGTGTGGTTCGAATCCATATGTTGTACTATAGCAAATTCACGAGCAGCTAGGGGGCATTCATATGATTTATGGTGGTGAGGTCAAATACAGTTAGCGCATTTAATTTCTTTCCTCCTGCACCGCCCCTTATACGTGCCCCGAGAGTGGTCGCATTTTGAATTGTTTTTGCAAGAGCTAGTTCCCACAAAAGCGTGGTTTGTTTTTGTAATTTTCCAGTTTGTATAGCTTTCCGTAGGGACCTAATCTTACCATTGGTTGGGGGGTGGGGGTGGTATTGAATTCGATTATATCAATTGGTGTTTCCCGTTTTCGGGAATTCTTGAGTTTGTATGCCCTGTTTATATAAAACCCGTAATATGTAAGGTCTTCTTCAAGGTGTTTGATTGTTCTGAGTTGTTGTTCTCTGGGCAGCTTAAGGACTTTTTTGTATATTGTTGCTGTACTGTTTTGGGTTGTGTTTTGACCTCTTCCCCAAACCATCCTGGGAGTATATATACTTCTTAATATATTGGGTACAGGTGCTGTTACTCTCGGCAAAGGATCGAATTTCTGAATTAGTTGATTATACTGGTATCAGTTTCTTCTCTCTCTCTCTCTCTCTCTCTCTCTCTCTCTCTCTCTCTCTCTCTCTGGCTAATCTCGGGGCTGAATTTAATCGATGAAGTTCTAGTCATTGATATGACCCATTTTCAAACGTTATCTTGGAACCGCGGTGTCTAAGTGGTTTTGCTTTTACACTCATGGCAACATCAGCGTGTATCAGTTTACGTCTTGTACCCTTACGCAGGGCACTTTATTTATCTCGGCACGATATAACTTTCAAAGCATTGATGTGCCGTAAAGCGTTAGATTTGTTACATGTTTTAATGCATTCGTTATGCTGTGAGAAAGAACTGTATGAATCAGACCATTTTCTGTGTGTGTGTGTGTTGGATTTTTAACGTAGCTGTAACAATTTTTCAGTCATCTAGCTACGATATCTGCATTGTGGCAGTTTATAGTGATGTCTAGCACTGGGACATCATGCCGCATAATTGACACCAAGCCGACCAGTCCTAATACTAACCACTTAACGCTGAGCGCCTAGCGAAGCAGCTGTTAGAATCATTTTTTATAAGTCTTTGGTATGACTCGGCCGGGGTTCAAAGCCGCGACCTACCACATCTTGAGCGAACGCTCTAACCACTTAGGTCACCGGTGTGGTGTAAGGATTCCTTTGATGATCAGGATAAAATAGAACTGTGCCATAATATCAAATAAAAGTTTTAGGTAAATATCTAACAATGTCGTTACCCACATCTTCATGCTTTTGAAAACCAGCGTCATTTCTCTTTTCTAAGTGTCTCTTTTCTGACATACTATTCGACTAGTGAAAATAATCCCAATAGCAATGAAACATCAGTGGAATAAGTTTGTAACATGTTAAGTTTGAACACTATATTCCCCCTCCTGTTTAAGCCCTAACCAACACAATTAATGTTCACTAACTACTGTTTACATTATTCCCGCCTCCTCTTAGGGCAATAATCAATAAAACTAACGTTGTCAAATTATTTTTGGTAATAAAATTAAATAAAAAATAATGATGTGGCTTTCAGTTTGATCAAAATATTTGTCCTAGATATTCAACTTAAAGGAATGTGATCAAACTATATATTTACTAAACATATGAACTTTCCATCACACATAAAACATAACATATTCAAGTTCAAGATAAACGGAAAGCAACAGTACGCAGTGTCACAAGAAAAACAAAATCTATTACAATGACCAGGTGCTGATCAAGGTCTTCTTTAAAAAGATTTTTTCTTGTACAAGTCCTTTGAGTAGATTAGAGAAGATATACAATTACTACTAATGATGTAATAACAGCATTTACTTTTGATACTACAGCTGAAAATAATGTTAGTTATGACTAGTAAAATGGGCAGTATTTACTCTCACTTCTATTATCGTTTTACTCCTCATCTCATCTCCTCTCCTCCTCTTCCTCCTACTACTACTACCACTACTACTAATATCACTACTACTACTACTCTTACTAGTGCTATCACTACTACCACCACTACTACTACTGCTCCTACTACTACTGCGGCTGCAACTCATGTTACCAACCAATCATAAGTACTAAAAGAAATATACTACCATCACTATTGTCAATAATGTTAATAGTGCAGTGTCCATGACAACGGTATAAACTTACCCGAGTTTCCGCCTACTGCCATGCTATTCTGTGACAAGGAAACGTTGTAAGGACCTACACATTCACCGAGCTTTCTTGAATTTCAACACGACCAGTTCTACTTAATTCTATTTGTTGCAGTTGTGATGTATTAATTAAACAATAGTTTATTAACGGAAAATGATATCATTATTAGGTAGTTTCATTTAATGTATAAATAGAAAGGGTCTTTATATAGATCTAATCGCCTTACGTAATCCTGACCGATGACCTAAATCCGCGCCTTTTAGATAAGTGCACACAATAAACATCGCCCGTATATCAACTTAATTTGGCACAAAAGAAGCGGCAACGATTCATTTTGTCAACCGAGAAGTTCAGCCCCAATGTTTTGTTTACTAAAACTAGATATCACGTTTGTCGGTGAGTAATCAATTCATGTTTGTTTTTTTTTAGGAAATTACATCCAATTAATTTTGTTATATAAAGCCGCTTTAAGCAATCAACGAGCAAATTATAATCTATACAGGTAAAATAGTTTTATTTATCTTATGTCGGTTAATTAAAAGTGCGAAAGTATTCCGTTGAGCATTGCATAATAGAAGCCCTCAATTTGCCCTGAAATACGGCAATTATTTTAGTTTACAACCTATAATTCAAAGTTGTTAATAATATATTGAATTATTACAGTATCTATGGCAAATAAAAGAAATCAGATATTTTAAATGTATGCCCAGAATTATGCACCACAGCATGTTCTAAGTCCGAACGATGTGGTCTGTGGTCAACCATTTTTGACATTATTGACGTGGACACCATCGTGTAATGAACTATCGTCTAAGTTCAGGCTGACGTCTTGTCAGTAATATCCGACTTTTCGTTGATGGTACATACTGAGATTTATTGCAAGCCTTGGTGGTAAATGTTTTGTTGTTCAATACAATGTTAGAAGGTGAGTCTGATTTTCTAATGCACCGTATTCATTGGAATGATTTTCTGTTTTAAAGAAATAGTTTCAAGGTGTCACGTTGTAGAATATTGGTGTCAGTGGTGATTAAAGTTGTACTACTACAGTAGCGATTCAAGTGGTAGTACCACAGTAGCGATAACCTTTTTGGAACTACTTTCTTTGTCCATTCGGAAAATATCAGTTGTATCTGCCATTGGATAAGACACGTTTCCAGATTGAATCAAATTCTTTTTTTGTCTTTCAGTTTCTTTTTTTTTTTTTTGTCTTCTTCTTCTTCTTCTCTCTCTCTCTCTCTCTCTCTCTCTCTCTCTCTCTCTCTCTCTCTCAGGTTGAACGGATCATGCACATAATATGTAAACACTGCACACTTATCCAAGCAATCGCGAGGTGCCATCAAACAATGAATACAATGGCGAGAATTGTCGTTAATTGAACTTAATATGACCTGGTTTTATTCGCTATTGAGTGTCACCCATACACTAGATGACAAACGGTACAGATTTTAGGGTAATGCTTTCGATTATATGTATAATACAGAAAATTCGTTAATTATTGATTTTAGCTGTCGTCGAACTCATAACTAAGCATGAAAACAATTGAGAAAGTTTGTAGTGGGTAAGCGTTTATTGGAAACTGAAATGAAATGACTATCAGAATTAGGATGAAGCCTCTGTTTAGGGAACTAGACTGCAAACTTCTTATTTTTATTTTCGCATCGCCACTCGTAACATTACAATGATTCATCTTCACTCATTAATAGTTTCTTATATCTACTCATGAAACGTAAATAACCTCTATTTATTAAATATTTCATAATGGGATACTAAATTTAAAAGTAATGGAAAAAGCTGATATCACCACAAAGGCGATGATTTTTTTTTTTATAGCAATGTGGCGATGTATATAGACTACTTTTCTCCCAAGTAGAAAATGTATTTTCCCATAGATGCGATATATATCATAAACTTGATTAATTTTCCTCCACTTCCTCGATTCGTTCCAATAACCGGGGTCAAAGCTATTAATTTAGTGCCTGGCATGTTGACAATGCAATTACAGATTAACACTAGGCCGTAAAAATTACAAAGATTTTTTTGCATGATTTGCTCCAGAGCAGGTGCGATATTATATATTTTCGCTGAGGAAAATATTTTGTGGAGTTCATCGAGCGAAGATTGTTTGTAAAGATGTCTGAGATGGCAAAGTCTGAACTTGCAGAGCAGATTGCATTCGCCAATGAGTTTTTCGGGAAAGCCAAGGTCTTGCGCGAAGCTCAGCGAAAAAGTCAAACGAGTTAATCGGCAAATTGCTGAAAGAGGCCAGATCAGCCCGCGAGGTGGTCATAAAAAGGATAAAAGAAGAATACGAGAAAGCACCTCCCACAAAATCGCAGACGTCCTAGCAACGAAAGGAGACACAACATTTTCTATGAAAGCGTTCGGATCAGCGAACTGCCCAACGAGTCGCTCCTCGCGTCACCCTGCACACTGCCTCTTGCGGGACTGTGGCTAAACGGCAAGTTAAGCCATATGGAACGACTTCAGCAGCGGCAAAACAAAAGGAAGGAGGTGATGATGGATCGCTTTCCAGAGTTCGAGCTGGTTCGGTTCACGAAAATAGTTGAGGAGATTGGCGGCGTGAAGTTCGAACTGGTGTTGACATGAGCGCATGAAAGGGATGCACCTACAACAGGAGGTTAATCGGATATAGTGTTCACTTTCACTCTAGATCTGTGGTTCTGCTAAAGGCAGATAATGCGGAAGAAACTGTGGAGCAAACCACTGCAACAATCCTGGAAAGAATTGGAAATTTTTACGTGAGTGGGCATAGGATTGCGAGTTGTGAGATCTGTTACACTGTATTTGTGTATTTTCCACGGGAGCGGCAGGAACGTAACCGAAAACCAAAATGCATTCCTCTCCCTTCAGTTATAAATGTGCAAAACGAGGAAAAACGCAGTTTTTAATGGACCATACTGTCGGCATTGTATCTGGCCGAAGACAATGTGAACTGCACAATAAAATATAAAAAAGACGCTGGCAGGTCATCTTTGCATGGATTAGGTATCCAGTGGAAGACCATTTGGTACTACTTGCTAATTTTGGCAGACGATTTGAGTCCTTCACCGAGATGGTGATGGGACGCTATGACATATAACTATGCGTTGGGCATGATCTGGGATGCGCGGCTAAAAATTACAAAGGAAAGACTATGTCTATTGACCGACGTAGATATTTACCTTTTCATAGAAAGGCGGAATATTGGGTGGCGTTTCCATAGTCAGCCGCAGGTACGCTAAGGCCAGCATTCCAAACTACAGTGAATACGACCCAAGCAAGCCTATAAGATGGATTGTGAACTTTGACGCAGATAATCTGCATGGTGGGCATTAACGCAGTTCCTGCCAGTAGGAGGGTTCTACAAGCTAAGTAAAACGGAGGTCACTTCCAAGACGCGGAAAATCGCCATACCTACAGCAAAACAGGGTACATTCTAGTGACGGTTATCGAGTGCCCACCAGAGCTGTACCATTTAGTCAATGACTATCCTTTGACCCCGGACACAAAATAAGGTGAGAGCAAATGATTTTAGCGACTACCAATGCGCACTGGTAAGCATAAAATGGGGGCTGAGAGGCGGAAAGTGCATAGTGCAGAGTGCGTAAAGATAGTCTGTAACGCTATCAAAAAGAGAAAACTATGCGAATGGTTATAGAAACCCGTATTTTTCCTTTAAAATATTTACGAAGGTTGTAACGGTAAACAAAGTCCCATAATTTAGCCAAAGGTTGACCATAGCAGCGTACGTTAAAGCAAAATACTGGGGGCAGCCTATATCGCCCTATCAGGCCTCATAACCTATCAGGCCTCATAAGCCTCTCAGTTCCTTCTTGAGCGCCTGGACAAGGTCAGACAGACATTTGGCCCACTGTCTGTTACGGTCATCCCCTGCAGACTGCGATTAAAGTGCTCAACAATGAATTGCAAGCGATAAACGTATTTCTGCCCACGGTGAACATGCACGTCATATTCGTTACATCGCCCATGAATTCACGGCCAGGATAAAATCGGATGAGCTTTGGTCACTGTCAAGTTCAGCGTTTCTATATTCTATAACCCTGGCGACGCTTAAAGAGTCATTTGCGTTTAGTGGCTTTGCATCATTGTCCTTGTTAGCGACGTCTGCCACCTTAACCGCGTACTTTTACAGAGCATTATTTGATCTTGCAACGTAATAGTGTTGAAAATATAGTATGTCGGCCTGATACACTTCATTAGATGTACTTCGGCTAAACGAAGATCTTGGAATAACACGCAGCGATTCCAGGTTTATACGACTTATAGCCTACCATTTTAGCGATACCAAAGCAACGTTCTGTGCAACCTCTGATAGAAAACGAATAATTCATAGGTATTTCCAGTGGCCCCGCGGGCTAAAAAAAATAAATGGCAGGTGAACCTCAAGGTGCCATCTTCTAACCCGTTGTGCGACGGCTGCCGTGGCGTGCAATAAGCTATAGATATTTATAAGCGAGCGGCATATGAACAACAGTTTGCATTATTGGTTTATTTTTGGACGAGGGTGAATAAAACTCTGAAGGCTTCGGTTCGGCCTCACGGCCATCAGCTGTCCCTGCCGTCTCAGCTGCGGAAAGATGCTTGCCGTCCCGGCTGATTTGCTTGTTTTAAGAAAATGTACTCTCGGGCTGCCTCAACATTGAACTGAGGCATTTTTTTTTCTCAGCGAGACCTTCGAAAACACCTTCCGATTAGCAGTAAGGAAGGTGAATAGTGAATAGTGAATGAACTTTTTTCCAGAGAAAAAGATGATTCTAAATTGGCAAAAGGGGCAAAGGCTTGAATGATCTTTATTTGCCAATTGGCAGTTAGTAAGTACATACGTAAACGTTTTAGTGTGTTACAAACATTGATGGTGGCACTCTTGATACGCACACAATGAAACAAACATTTGCATGCACAAACATTCAATTAATGCTACCTACATGTACATTCATGCATACATATATACATGCACATTTCAAGGATATTGCGCGCGTGCGTGTTTGCGTCTGATATCTTGTTAATGACCCCCCCCCCTTTAAAAATGGTTTTTATTTCTTATCTAATATTGGATTTATTGTTTTAAAAACCAGCCACGATTTATATAGTCCTTGTTATAAAGCTGCCCCGTACGACATTTGTGACTATCGTTTTGTTGTAGCTTGGATATATATATATATATATATATATATATATATATATATATATATATATATATATATATATATATATATATATATATATATATATATATATATGTATATATATATATATGTATGCATAAGCAATATTGTAAACTGGAAATTCAAACGCGTCCAAACTATACATAATTCTCCTCCAATTAATGCATGACCACAGTATAACAACTACACATTTACATCACAACTTCACAATTGCCTGTCAACCTCACAACTGCATGGTTTGTCCTTAATACATTTCCGTATGGTAGCGCCAGTATTTCACGTCGTGACACTTATGTGGCTCTAGTCTGAACTCATGCCATGCCATCATGAAATCTCATCAACATTGTACTCTGTGACGTTTGCGTCTGGTAATTGGCTAATTATTCGTGCTGATGACTATTTCTCCAACACGGATTACCCAAAATAAAACAAATAATCACAAAATCTAAGAAATCCTTTAAATGGAGAGCTATATAAAAATACTCCAAATTTATTACAATATAATATGGACCTCGTATTTCCGGTTCCTTCAGGCTATTCTTTATTTTTTAAATTTAATTTTTCCCTCTTATTCCTGTTTTACGTATAAATTCCAGGGTGTTATAATGTCCTCCCTATGCTGTTGTTTCATGCTTCTAGTAACTCCGGTAATGTGCTGCCTTCTCCTATGTTTTCCTGCTTGGTTTGTAAATCTGGTTTTTCTTGATCGTTGTAGGGTCGTATGTTTAGCACATCTTTGTGACTGTTTCTGGAACTGGGCAGTATGGGAAGTTTGTACTTTTTATCCTTTTGTATATCTTCCCGAACATGCTGCTAAGAGGGTTATATTCATTCATATCCTATTTATTACAGTTAATCGTATGGATTTTTGAAGGCCGAATACTTAATTTTCATTTTCTCCTTTCTATAGTTGTCTTTTTGATGTGGACTTAACCCACTGTTCTTGCCATTTTGCTTTAAGTTTGTTCTGGATGATGCTATTTATTTCTGTGATGCGGTAGTCGATGTTTTTTGTTCTTGTTCTTTTTCTAGCATGGATTAATTGAGATTGAGTCTAGCATCTCCATCCATTTTTTGGTTTCCCGTAATTTGTATGTGAGAGTGGATCCATACGAATTCTACTCTTTTTTTGTCGGTTTGCCCTGTATAGCTGAGTAGACATCTTGCGTGATTTATCATGTTAGGTCTACTCTTTGACTGGTCAGATGTAAAGGATTTAGGCACACTGTGAGTCGTGCAGAATTACTTCTTAAGTCATTGGACTGGTTTTGATGTAATTTTGCGCTGCTAATATTGCCATGATTTTATAGCGTAGATTGCGTGCTCGTCCTGTAGTCTTTTTTCCAAACTACTGCTGCTTTTTTGTGGGATATTTTGTTTGGTGTTATTTTCTACCCTTCTGTGTATATTTGGATATAGGTTTCGTAATTGTTAGTCATGTAAGTTAAGATCGTGGTCCTTGACCTATTGGGTCTTCTTGTTTGTTCCGTAATTATCTGAGGTTAAAGTTAGTTTGTGGCGTGGAGCATATCCACGGGGTGGGGGTCAGAGTACTATCATATCTTATGTAGGTTAATATCTGGGATCTGTAAGTCTTTTATTGGATCTGCCATTATATTCCTTCTGGGTATTTTAGTTTTCATTCTCTTTCAGAAGGGTTTATCACTTATTTGAGGGCTTTGGTTGTAATGTGATTAGTGCCGTGTATTGATTATACTCGAGTAAGGTATCGGAGCATTATTTCCTTACGCAGTAGTTTTATTGGGAGTTCTCCTATTAGTATTAGGGTTCCTGGTGCTGGTGTGCTTTTCCGTACTATGACGCTCCGACGCACGTCGTATCGCTTTTGATTTGACTAGATCTCAGAGTAATGCGACGCTCGCTGATCCAAAGAAAGTCACATGACCTTTCTGACTTCTAAAAAAAAGACGTTATTGCTTTTGATACACATATTTTTATCGCGAGGTGAGTGATATAACTGACCCTTCCACTATTCAGTGGATGGGGTTGTTTTTAAAGGAGTTGGTAGGGGTTCATAATTCTCTGTAGAAATGGGGGTTATTTTGCTACGTTACACTGACATGAGCGAACAGACCGAAAGGACGAAATCCAGATAGCCCCGCTTCATTTGCATAATGAACATTCAAACGTAGAACCTTTGCAATGCCATTGTGAATGAAGACTATGACAGTTTCAGCCAATCAAAATATGTTCTCTAACATATGTCATAAATCTGATAGAAAGTTGTATTGTTTTTTTTTGTTTTTGCGTGGAGTACAATGTGAGGATTGTACTAAATATTACATAATAGAACATCCTGGAATTCCAGGGCATGCAAACATCTGCGAAATGATTGGAATGCTGTGTCACGAATACTATTAAGGCATCATCATTTAGAGATTTATTGCATAATATGTTGCTTGGAGTTTTTCATAGCATCGTTGGTGTTGACTATTGTGTTTTTCCCGATATAGTAATTAAAGGACTGTCCATATCTAACGATTTCATACCTTCAAAAGTATGAGAGCCCATGTTTTCGTCAACAGGAAACATAGACCAAGCACAGTATGTAAATAAAAATTCATTGACGTTGCTTAAAAATAGTTACACAGAATTGATTACTGAATACGTATAACACTGTGAACATGCAAACAAAACAGTGCCGAAAACTTGCATCAACTGCACACTAACCACGTGAGCACGTGATTATGTAGCAGAAAATGAGCGTTAATTGCACATGCAGGAAAGCTGTTTACGTCTTGTCAGATCAATGTTAGTTTACATAATATTGTAACAAACCGGGGGGCCCCGAGTGGCCGAGTGGTCTAAAGCGCTTTCCGTTACAGATCACTGCCATCTCACCTCTGTCTGCGTGGGTTCGAGTCTCGGATTCAGCCTATGTGGGTATGTGAGAAAGCTTGCCAGTAGCTTCTCGTGGGTCGGTGGTTCTTTCTGGGGTTTTCCCGGGTTCTTCCTCCACCATTAATACTGGCCGCCATGTATAGCCTATCGTGTGCTGAAAAATGGCGTTAAACCCTAAAACAACAACAACAACAAAAGTAACAAACCGGGGGCATGTGCGATATATATTATGTCTCTCTAGATTTCTTAGATTTTAGTGATTATTTGTTTTATGACGGGAAATTGGTATTCAGAAGATATTTAAAAAAAAAAACAAGTAATTAACTACATACTAGGAATAGGTGTTGTAAAAATATGTTATTGACTGAGTATTGAAAAAATTAGTCCCGTGTGCATGTGGACGCAACAAGAAAGAGGGCCAAATATTTTTCAATACTCTGTCAGTAACCTTTTTAGTATGCAATTGCTGATAGGCATATTAATCGTTCTGATATATAAAAGGAATAATGCAATTGAAACAATACAATTATTTTGTTTTATTTCATGTTATTACATATTGTTCAATTTATAAATGAAATCTTAGTACTGCACACTGATATACACTTACTTACTACTATGAAAGCGGGCGTCAGCAGTGAACAAAACTTAACTTGCTAAAGATAATGGAATGTTATAAAGCCAAGAAAAACAAATGAAACACTGATACGAGAAATAGTTGATGAAATAATTTTGTATCCTGTGATTTGCATGCTTTTATTTGGTGACACGCCGGGTTTTAGAGTATTGTAACTGTTGTTTACTTGTCAGAGTGATTCGTGATTCTACTTTGGAGACCCGCATTTTCAGCAGCAAACTTCATCAACGTTCCCAGGATATTATGTCCAATTGGTCTTGCACACTACCTTAACAGAAGGATTGATATTAATTTTAAGGTCACTGTATGTCAGGAGGTTGGAAGATGTGTGATCTCCTTATCGAGTAAACAGTAAAATAAAAATATGAAATTTACAGATGAAATAATAAGAGACCTGAGTAGAGATATGGAATAGAAGAACACGAACCCCCGTATGTAAAATACAACAATTTAATAAATTACATAAGAAACGAAATCGAACATGACATGTGAAAAATTCACTTTCTCTCAGAAACAGAGTTTCGAAATTATCCGAAATTTAATAAGCCGCTCTGTTACGCTGATAGAAAAAATTTCATCAAATGATCGGGTGACTGGTCGAACTCACATTGCTGGCATGACAGCATCACCTAGTGCTTCTGGTCTTTTCCAAAACACTGCTGGTGATCGGTCGGTGTATCCGTATTTCTTTCCTTCATCCTCTCTATCTACCTCTTGTATCCAACCTCTTTTTCCCACTGTTGAATTTTATGGAGCTATCTCCTTTAAAGCACACAAAAATACCCAACCTAAATGTATGCTAGGTTACATTTTGCACCTAATACAAAACAACCTATTATCGTATCTCTACGTTTTATTTTATTACTTTGCTAACTGGCGATTCAATGACATACATTTCCAGACATAGGAAAATCAATTCCCAGTAAACCTTTCACAAAGCAAGAAATCTTTATGATACAAGTCCGTCAAGACAGATAATTTACTCCTTATAATTTGTCAGAAGAAATGCATGAAATCTTACACAACATGATTTCTGTTACATACAAACAACTAAATCCGAACACATTCTTATGAATGAAATATTGTATAATACCCATACAATACAGGAATCGTATAACATACACGATTATTTCTGTACTCAACGAAAACTGAAGGATGAATTTAAAAATGAATAAATTCAGCAACAAGTTCAAACTTACATCAATGCATGCAATTGAAACTAACCTTTTTGTACTATTCCATCTCTCTCTCTCGCTTATCGTCAAAGAATTCCATATGTCCTTTACTAGATACGAATCTCTGAAAGTTCCAGAACCATATGCAATTTGTTTAACGAAAGAAATTACTTATTAATTTTCTTGGAGTACGGGATAAAACAATATAATTCCGAGTTAATGAAATTGCACCGTTTACTTGAAACAGAACATGATGATTGATACATTATGTCTAAGGTTCGTACTCTCTCTCTCTCTCTCTCTCTCTCTCTCTCTCTCTCTCTCTCCTTGCAATTTCAAATCTTTGGATGGTACTCTGGTACTCTCTCTCTCTCTCATCTTGCAATTTTAAGTCTTTGGATGGTACTCTCTCTCTCTCTCTCTCTCTCTCTCTTTCATCTTGCAATTTCAAATCTTTGGATGGTACTCTGGTACTCTCTCTCTCTCTCTCTCTCTCTCTCATCTTGCAATTTTAAGTCTTTGGATGGTACTCTCTCTCTCTCTCTCTCTCTCTCTCTCTCTCTCTCTCTCTCTCTCTCTCTCTCTCTATCTCTCTCTCTCTCTCTCTCATCTTGCAATTTTAAGTCTTTGGAAGGAGACTTTTTTATACATTTCCTTTATTTAATTTGGTGGTGGCTCAATACAGTATTTTTTTAAAAATTTCATATTGGCTGACAGCTATATCAGGCTGTCACATCTAAGTATAGAAACAAAACATTTACAACGATAGTCATTCAATAGATGCAGGTGGATGTTTGATATTGTCCAAGCCTCTCTCTTCACATCGCATAACTATTGCTTTTCACTATCGCTGAAATGTATTTTTTTTTTAGATCTCGTTGCGTCGCCGCTGTGATATTATACTTTTTTTCTGATTTTCTATGAAATTTTCCACTTCACCTGAACTCATGTGTATATCTCTAGCCTCCACCTTTACGTCGTCTGCAAATGGTTGAAAAAACAACTCTGTCTCTTCTGGACTCATCTCGATAAAGTTTGGAAGGTCAGCGTCCGTTGTCATTTTTATTTCGACGTAGACAAAAGTATTTCTTCGAACGTGGGCACGTAATTACCAAATAAGAAAGAAGCGAATATTTTTATTTAACTCCAGTCAAGACCACTTGGTATTGACCCGTACCAACAATGTTGAACTAATGGGACTATTGATCAAGTATATACTAATGTATATTAGCCACGAGACTTTATGATAGCATGTATTATTTACGAAAAATATACGCTGTTTAATTTTTCAACACATATTTCTCGAGATATTCTCTGGTATAAGTGTTTGTTTGTTTGGTATAGGACTAATTTTTATTAATTGACCCTTGTAGTACGTGACATGAAATATCGATCAGTTTTTTTTTTTAAAGCGTTAGTTGATTAAATGAAAATTATTTGTGATATCAATGCGGTTAGGAACCTTTCAGCTGTAAGCTGTTATTTTACGGTCTTCGGAAATACGGTAAGCATCGACCTAAAGCAAGCCTCCAGCAGGTGTTGCGTGTTTCGCCCAGTAGTGAGTTGATTTTTGATTCCCTTGACTCTCTTGACTCCCTTGAGTATTAGAATATTTGTGATTCAGCAGAACATGTATATATCCACAGAAATGCACAACTATAAAGGGAAATAAATAGGTTTATGACAGCATAACCTTCCTCCATCATGCTGTGCACGATACTGAATATCTAGTTTCAAGCAATCAATGAAAAGAGATGACATTTTCCTCTCAGTGATCAAATGGAAATTACTCGTATATATATATATATATATATATATATATATATATATATATATATATATATATATATATATATATATATATATATATATATATATATATATATATATATATATATATATATATGGATGTATGTATGAAGGAAAAAAAAATACAACCCTCCGAAACAAGACTTGACAATGGAAGTGCTTCAAGGAGCATGGGCGATTTTATGTTTTTGAAAATAAGCAAGCATTTGTTTAACTCAATTGCCCATACAGGAAGTCGAAACACATATTATATGCCCACCAAGGTTGACAGTAAAAATGGATTGTACGGATTTTCTTCACAATAATGATGGGTAAATGCACTGTTCCATCCAGGAAGGCTTAAAAGTAAACGACGACAGTTATTATAACTAATAACTTTTCTTTCATACATTCACTTACGTTTGTACACTGCGGAGCGCATTGCATTGTGCAGAAATAATATTTGAATAATATGATTTTGGTAAACAAAACAATTTTTAAAATTACGTAAAAGCATGTTCACTAGAGTCTAACGCCGTACAAACACATACTACCATGGTCTAAAGAATAGTTGTTAATTTTTTGTAAAGGAATAGAAGCGTACGTCTGTCTGCTGAATGTGTTTTTAAAAAAGAATCCAAACTCATTATCAAAATTGTGACTTCGCATATGCATAGTACAATACATTCAACTATTTCCCAATATATTAAAAAATTGTCATAAGAGCTTTAAGTCTATAATTATATTTGTAAGTCCAAGTAACACATTTCACTTTTCAGTAGAAGGATAAATTTAATTTTTGTGAAACTAACTGGAACATAGTTATGTACAAACGTGCAAATAAATAAAGCAATTAAAGAAGAAAGAGTCTACAATATGAAATTGAAAATTGTTCTACATATAAAAAAAAATCTGATCCTTGACATTTACCCTCCTTTTGTTTGGGTATATAATATAATATAATATAATATAATACAATACAATGTAATGTAATGTAATATAATATAATATAATATAATATAATATAATATAATATAATATAATATAATATAATATAATATAATATAATATAATATAAAACTCCTTATTCCATTCGTTTTTAACACTGTTGAGTAAAACTTCAAAATGATTGACTACATGTTGTGTATGTTATGTTGGTTATGGTTCCCGTCAATTAAAGTCGGTAGCCACTAAAGTTTATAGTATTATTTTGTCCAAATTTCACGCTGGTCTAAAAAATTAATAAAATTGCAAACGAGTCTGCTCTGTGTTGAAAGTTTGCATTCTTTCATAGAGAAGGGGCATTGTTAAATTGAATTCTGGTTTGGCGCATTTGGTTAGAAAGAAACCCGTGACAAAACTTACCTTTATCGCGACACATAAGGTAAGCATTTATTGCATAGTAGTGCATTTTTATTTTGTATTTTTTGACACAGTCCTTCTAGCCTGCTATAACCAGAGTCATTAGGTAGGGATTTTCTCGCTAAATATTTACCGTTTCATATGCACACGATTACTACCGCCATAATTATTACAGAGCGCTGCACAATAAGGAACCGCTTAAAAAGACAGACGAGGTTTAAGTATACTTCAGGGTGGTTTTTTTTTTTTTTTTTTTGTCGGGAGTTTGGTCTGATTAGTTTATGTTGTATTTTCAATTTTATGGGGCAAGAATCAAAGCCAGGAAGTAGGTCAGTATTGATATTCATTAAAATTGGACGATGGTCCGACTTTGTTAAGGTAGGACTTTTTGGGATATCACGTATAATATTATTCTATTTTATAAGAATATGTGACAGATTATGACATGTCTGTATATTTACTAATAAATTTTTAATGTATTTGCATATGATTAGGATTCAGTAGTTAGTAGATTTTGTATTAGCAGTAGTGTTCAGTTTTCGATTGTTTTATGCTTTACAGCTTGTGGATTGGCACTGTCAATACACTAGTCCATCTTTACGAACATAAGATGTTACAACAATTATTGTTAGTTTGATCATTCAATGATTTGGGGTAAATGAAGAAACAGAGGACAAAAATGATTTCACAGAAGATAAAAGAGAGGACAATGAAGGTTCGACTTCAGGGAAATTTAAGAGACAGATGTGCATCATTCACTGTCCATCATTCACATTTGTATCCCTAATACAGATTCGGATAACAGACTGAGGAAATTAAAAGGTGTATGTAAACGAAAACGCTGGTTCTGACTGTAGTCTCTGGACACTTTTGAACAAGTGCCCAACGAATGTACCAATGAACACGGACACCATTCTGACTTTTACCGACGGTTTAAAATGAATTTTCCCCTGATAGAAATAATCACGTCTTGTCAAAACTTACAAGATGTACATCTCGAACTACCAGTCAATCTTCTGATGAATCAGAAGAGATTCTTGCAAGCCTGACTGCATATGTTGCAACAAAGAAGGATGAAAGAAAATTAAACAGAAGGGAGTATTGATAGCAGAAGAAACTTCGAAGTTTGAATGTGATGGATGGAAATCAAGAAAATGCAGAGAGAATAGTGGATAAGAGGTTGTGACCTGTTTGTTTCAGAGGCACAGCTCCAATATCATAAGAAGTGTGTTCAAGATCCAGTCTACAGATGGAAGAGCTTGAGTAGGCACGTGGAAAGACTTTTAGCAAAGTTTGCCAAGTGATCGACATATAAATGTGATACGTACATTTGAGATCCAAAGTTTTTTATGAACATTCCATTCTTTTGGACTCGAATATAATATTTTAGGAATATTTTTTGACTCAATTCATAATACTAAGTTCCTCTTAAATGTTCATTTTATAACTTTGCAAATTAAAGTATTTGTTACGTTTTACATAAGATAAGATAAGATACGAATTCTTTATTTCAGACTACAAAGTCCATACCTCTAAAATAAAATATAAATTAAAACTTTGTAAACATAAAAGAACATATATATCATACCTACAATTATACAGATACATCTACAACTATTAACTGCGCCATGTACTGTTAAGAATGAAATTAAATGACACAATTAAATAGTAATTTGTACATAATTTACTGGTTCTGCTTGTTTCTGTTACTTAGTGTATGACTACAGAGTTGTAACATATGGTCGAGTTAAAAAGTCACTAAAGCGTCAAGTTAGTCACAATGACATGCTTCCACGCGTTTCCACAAAATGAGCCATGTTTTATCGTCTCTTAATATCTGAACGACCAAGTGAAATGCCATATACCTTCTGCAATTCATCGGTGAGGGAGTAGTTAATTCCTGTGAGTTTTATTTCTGAAAGCTCATGGTTACACCTGACATCATTATATGGCTTGTCGAGATTTACTGAGATGTTACGATTGTAATTAAAACGCACACACTTGCAGATTCTTGAATCTCAAATTTATGCAGCTCCCGTTGTGACATTTTTTTTTCTCTGTCAGTTTTGTTGCAGGTAGAAGTTATGAATGAGGCATCTTTGTATTGACAAGAGGGATAGCTTTTAAAAGTCTTAGGTAAATATAGACCGTATATCTTCTCCCTAGTATCCGTTAGGTATACAGGATAAATGCTGTCTTTATGTGGTTTGCGTGCTTGCATCTCTCGGGGATAGTTTTAATAGGTTCTTGCGGAAAAGATCGATAATCATTTTTACAACTAAATCAATACACATGGACATGATGGCAAGGCCGATAAGAATGTAAAATGGAGATGTTAACAGGAAGAATTTAGGATGTTCGGGCGTGATGTCTCCAAAACCAATAGTGGTAAATGAAATGAACAGAAAGTAAAATGCCTCGAAATAGTTCCAATTTTCCCACCGTGTGTAAATCAGAACTCCAGTTAGCATATACAAAATGAGAACGAGAATGGCAATAATGACATTCCGGATCATTTTCCTTGGGTTATTAATTCCTGTTATCTTTCTTCTCAAAATACAATACCAGGCTCGGCTCACTATAATCGGGATATATCTACCAACGCTCGCTATCACTACAAGGAACAACGGGATACCAAATGTGGCGTACAATATAGTGGCGATACGTCCTGGGTTTGTGACTGGAGCTATGTTTCCATATCCTGGAAAATAACAATAAGCGTTTTAACATTTGAGACGGGAAATATGTATAAAATGAAATATAAAATTTAGGGTTTCAAAATATAATGTATAAACGAAGGAAATATACGGTGAAAGCAAAGATGAATTTCTCAAAAGTTAATAATGATGATGATGATGATGATGATGATGATGAAAAGTGCAAGTTTAATGACTAATTGAGCAACAAAGGCTTGCAGTTATGATGTTTGGAACTATTATTTGTCTTTCTTTTCTTGACAGCAGCTTTATGAGCTAATGTAAAGTCAAGGAATAATATACACCGTCAAATGGGCCAACATTTAGACGTGAGTTCAGCTGTGACTATTTTTGAGTTTTCCGCACACAAATGTCTATGAAATGTATACCAACTCATCACCCAATCCACCTTTTGTTTCTCCATGCTTTCAAAGTTAAGAAAGGTGTGCAGTCGGGTCCACCAGAAAGCACGCGCAAATACTCATTTATCTTCTCTATGGCCACCCAATGGATGGGAAAAAATGGCTACTGTAAGGAGGTAGGTGATAAATACATTTAAAGTCAGAATTATACGCGGGAAAAACCACAGTGGCTAGACACAAGAGGCAGGCGCTGATGGTTTGTGACGTTTATGGGTTGTTGTACTGATGTACTGATGTGTGTCACGTGTTAATAATTGGGAGTTATCGTAGCCATACAAGGTTCCTCCTACCGCTATGTTGTAAAAGGAAACAAAAATCAGTGAGTTAAATTTGGGAACAATCAATAAATACGAGAATAGAAATTATGAAAATAAAATTTCTAGGAGCAGTGAAGCTACTTCAAGAACATACACTTCAATAAGGATTTAAAATTAAACGAGACAAACAAAGTTTATAACTTTTCGTATATCTAATGACACTTTTGAAGATAAAAGACCTGACACAACATCCACGAGCTTTTACCTATTGTTGTATATACTGTTGTGGCGAAGAATAAACTTTCCCAAAAGTTCCAAACATGCGAATCTCGTCTGCAGTTGGTCTTATTAGCGTCTGACTCGTACCTCCGGAGTAGCCCCTCCACTTTTGAAACGTTGCACGTACCCTCAATTGAAGAAAGAGCTGATAACAAATCGATCCATATTTCTGTCACATTGGTCCTGATCTGGTCGCTTGTTTGGCCTCCTTCGACAACCATGAAAATGGCAGCCCCAAGGAAGGAGTACAGAATGAGCAGTACACACCCAGCGAGCGTCAGGACACCACGGCTTTTTAACATTGAACAGCACAGAGATTTGATGTCTCTGGTCACAAAATGATGGGAACTTGCATCTCTCTCCAAATCTTTAAAGACAGAGGTGAACAAGTTTAAAATTATATTTCTAGGACTAAAATAATTACTACTAATAAAACCAGTAAACAATTGGAACAAATTTCTTTCCTTATTAAAAATTTTACTCACAAAAGGTCTGTGAATTTCTATCTTTCAGCAAGCAAATTAGGAATTAAAAGATACGCTAGATCCAAATGTGAAACGAAAACCAAAAGGATTCAAGAGTTTTTCTGTTAAATGTAGGTTCAGGTGACAACAATTTTGCCCTGACCTGCTGTCCATATACACCTGTTTATGCTTCTACTTCGTGATAGTAATATACCATGCATTACAATATACTAAGAGCTTCAATTAGAAACTTAATTCCCTTCGATAAATGTCAACGTATCTCACGCGAAAAAGATATAATTGGACTTTCATTTAGTATACACCGCAGAATATATATATATATATATATATATATATATATATATATATATATATATATATATATATATATATATATATATATATATATATATATATATATATGCGTGTGTGTGTGTGTGTGTGTGTGTGTGTGTGTGTGCTGAGCTAGATGGATAGACATATGTGTGTGCTTTCACAATACAGTTATATCACTCCAATCCTTATGATGGCAAATAATGGGAATCGAAGGGTGAGTTGTGAATATCTATCTAAGGATTGCAATTTCATCAGAACTACTAAAAGGCTGAAATAAGTGAGGGGATACTACCTTTTATGCGCAGTCTACAGTATTGTTACACACATTATATTTGGCGTGAATTACTTGATGCTTTTGAGAGAAATAATCTTGATATTTTCAATAAATATGTTTTCAGTGCCCATCATCAGTCATTGATGACCAATAAAGTTTGAAACTTATGAATGACGCTTATATCGTCAAGTGGTAAACACGGCTGCTTTGCTGACGTCCCCGATTCAAAGCCAACAGGGGGAAAATATTCTTCCATCATTATTTTTCTTTTTATGTGCTATTTTACGTTGAATTAGGAATAAGAATTGTATTACCACTGAAATTGTATATGCCAGTTTACAGAAAATACAGAACAACATAAACGACAAATCGCTGACATTTCCGGGCGGGATAGAGTAAGAAATCTGCTACTTCAGTATGTTATTCGTATTGCTAACCAATATGCTTGAGTGAGATTTCACACACTTTTATTAAATATATCTTTTATTCACTTGGAGCAGGCACATTATCTCGTTTAACGCCATTTTCAGCACAATATAGGCTATACATGGAGGTCAGTATAAATACCTGAGAAAACCCCAGCAACAACCATCGACCCACGAGAAGCTACTGGCAAGCTTTCCCACATACCCACATTGGCCGAACCCGAGAGTCGAACCCAGGCAGACAGAGGTGAGACGGCAATGATCTGTAACGGTGAGCGCTTTAGACCACTCTGCCACTCTGATAGATAAGTAACTAAAATCATGCGATATATTTGGAATAAAGGGGTTTCAGAACGAAACATGTTTTCTTTTTCGAATGTTTCAATGGACAAAAATAACATTTTCACCCCGCTTAACCACTCAGGGAACATCATCTTTTGGGTTTATATAAAATTTTATTTTGTAGCTGACCTTGTGCAAACTCAAGTTTATTGTCTACCTGACCATAATCATTGATCTTTTTTAATTCTGTAAACAATTAATACATAGATAATATTTTCTCTACGAGTGTGGGATTAATATTAGGATCATTATCAATAGAAGTTAATTTTTTTTTATCTTGGTCTGAGTTAAGGTCATTGTGTAAACCATGTTCTTTATTACAATTTGTAGTAATAGAATCTTATAAAAATGGAAGTTTCCATTAAGCAATAAAAAAAATTCTTGGACCCAGATCAAGCATACGGCTTTACAATCTTATTTAATTGGAAAATTATTTATTCGTGCTATAAGATCTTGAGGCAGAATCATTTGTTGTTACCAGTGTTTGATTTGGGATGAAATTATTTAATTCAAATTATTCTTCGCTGGAAATAAAAAGTGCTGTATAATATTCTTGGAAAGAGACATTAACTTGGAATTTTAGTGAATTCAAACAAGGAAACCTTTGATTATTTTACTGTGAGTCAACCTAAGACTGTTGGCACGTCAGGCTCTTTAGTACATTAGAGACTACTGACTACTACAGGCACATCAACACCTCCAGGGATACCACTAATGTTTATTCAGTATTTTTATTCATTAGGACTTGTGTTAGGAATTTTAGGATTAAATGGGATTTAAATCGCAATACCAAATGTTGTTTTTATATGTCTACTTTGTGTTCCAGGGAAATAAGTTATTTTGTTGAAATTTACATAACTTGTTGCTTCTTATTTTTTTCTATTACTTATTTTAAGACCATATAATTGCAATAGCAAATTAGGGTCTCCTGCACGAGATATGAATTTCTCTAACATATTTAAGAAAATTTAGCTTTAGAAATATAAATTTTCTAGGTCTCATGTATTATTGCACATATTAGAGAAATCAATACTGAAACCAACTAGCTTTCACAATGCCATCTAAAGTAGAGAACTGCATTTTAAATCATACCCCTAAAAATTCACAAATAATGTTGCTTTATACAAAAAAACCCTAATATAATAGTTATGAATGGAATATGTTCAATATGTTGAATATGTGCGTGGAATGTTTCTCTGTTATTACTGCAACACTGAAGATGTGCATGGAATGTTGCTGTTATTACTGCACCACCAAAGGTGTACATGGAATGTTTCTGTGTGATTACTGCACCATCAAAGATGTGCATGGAATGTTTCTGTGTTATTACTGCACCACCAAAGAATGTGCATGGCATGTTTCTGTCCAACTATTCCACCAAAAATGTGCTTTGCAATGTTTCTATGCAACTATTCCATCAAAGGATATGCTTGGAATGTTTCTATGCAACTGAACCACTAAATGATTTGCTTGGAATGTTTCTATGGAACTGAACCACTAAATGATTTGCTTGGAATGATTACATGCAATTGCACCACTAAATGATTTGCTTGGCATGTTTCTATGCAATTGCACCACTAAATGATTTACTTGAAACGTTTCTATGCAACTGCACCACTAAATGATTTACTTGGAATGCTTTTTATGCAACTGCACCACTAAATGATTTGCTTGGAATGTTTCTGTGCAACTGCACCACTAGATGAAGCTTTGATAACGATAATTCATTTGATTTGAACACTCACATGCAGGAGCTAAAGTATTAACGCCTTATACTTAATATTACGTATTAAGTAGTTGTCTTTGTGGATTTATCGATTGTTGTGAGTTGTCTGAAAATAACACAATCTCCTTTTTTTCTTCTACAGTAAGCAATAATGGGACAATAACAAAACTGCCATTAGCATTCATTCCCATTTGTATTCCTGAAAGACGGGAAGCAGAAAACGTGCTACAACTGATCTATCTATCTATCTATCTATCTATCTATCTATATATATATATATATATAATGTTTCCAAATTGTGTTACACCCTACACATTTACTTAATTCGCATTGCTGTGTCTCCGAATAATTGTATTGTTGGATGTGAAAACGTGTTTCTGTGGAGACGTTCAGGGGATCTGTTTGGTTTTCCTTTCATTTCATGCTGATGATACATGATTTTAAGTGCGTTTATTTCTACTGCATTATTTATACACATTTAAGACTTGAGGAACGAAAATGGGTTGGCGTTGGCTTGGTTGGAATAAACACACATGTAAACACACACGTTGACCTTCCAAAAAAGAGACAAGAAGGAGTTATTTTATATTTTAAATTTCGTCCTTTGGTTGATGCTGTACAAAAATTAAATATTTGTAAACAAAGATTACACACAAATAATTTAGTCGTTTTCTGAATCATCTTTCTTTCGTGTGTGTGTGTGTGTGTGTGTGTGTGTTATACCGAATAAGAGAGAGTTATGTTTTTCGCCATTGACTGTTATCAAAGCGTTGTTCGTCTTCGTTAAGTGTATGCATATTTTGCATGCAAAAGGGCGTCATTCATACTAACATGCCACAAGTCTGCCTGTCACTATGACGAATCATCGAAAAGCGCTGCATAGCATTAAATTGTTCATATATAGCTGTGCGCAGTACTCTATTCGAAACATATTGAAATTACTTGATCTATCTGTTGTTTTGTGACAGAAGCATACCTATATAGAAGAGGTGGCAACATTGAGTCTCAATGACTTCATTGTGTTTGCCTTATATGAGTCAAGAGTACACGAATGTATAGGCACAACAGTGGAGACGGGCCAGTGCCATAAGATCTGAATGCACGTGGAATCAATTCTGCTCATAAAAAAGTTAAGTTAACATTTAATATTTACCATGCTTTCGGTATTCTGGAAATTAACAATTTTATCATACATATACATGCGTTCCAGCTGTTTTGCATTTAAAATTTACCTAAGACACAAAACACGTTAATAATTGAGTGCCAGTGACATCAATCGCTTCCAAGCCAATTTTCAACCTACGTATAATAACAGTATAGTACTTTTAAATTTTTAAAAAAAAAGGGAATTGACAATCAAAACCTATAAAAGAACAAGAATGAGAACAATAAGAAGAGGACAAAGCAGGATATTCTAGTAGTAGTAGTGGTAGTAGTAGTAGTAGTAGTACTAGTAGTAGTAGTAGAAGTAGTACCGTATACTGACAATATAACAGCTTACCGGAGGGTTGTAGGCTATCCGTGTCCATCGATTGTCAAATACCCAGCATTCTCCCAAATCCGCTTGGTTTAATAATATTTAAGTAAAATTTAAAGACAATCGTCAACAATCACGAGGCGGTTAGTGATTGTTTCAACTTGAGTTCTGATTTTCTCTTCTTGCTTGCAATGCGAAATGCCACCAAATCTCGCAGTACAACTAATTAACGCTCTATAGTCCAGTTACGTATGAATTCTTAAAGAGCCTTGAAGAAGTCATTTAAAGATGTTAACGAACAAGTCTAAAAGCGTGACTGTAACGGTTGCTTGTATTTTCATGCTTGGACGAAGCTTTTTAGTCGTCACACGATGTGCTATCATAGTGCAACTTGTAATATATACATATCGATGCCATATATACGTATCGGTGGCATGTACAATAACTAGCAATGCATTAATTATTTCTGTCCCCTAGTGCACAACATTTAATATCGGTGTTTTGTAATCTGAAAATTTCCTATGCGAATTGGCTGATAAAATGAATTATATATAATTATATTTGTTTATAGTAACAACGTGTACATTTGTATGGAGACAGAGGCGTTGGTCTGCATTATTTATTAGCAAGGAAAACTTCTGTCATCCTCAATAAATGTATTGACCTAAAAATCGGTTTGGAAAATATCTGCTACATACATACATACATACATACATACATACGTACGTACGTGCGTGCGTGCGTGCGTGCTTACGTACGTACGTACGTACGTACATACATACATACATACATACGGATGCGGGAGGTCGTGGGTTCGATCCCCGGCCGAGTCATACCAAAGACTGACAACAATGGTATCAGCAGCTGCCTCGCTTGGCGCTCAGCATTAAGAGGTTAGTGTTAGGACTGGTCGGCCCGGTGTCAGGATAATGTAACTTGGTGGGACATCATGCCACATGTGTGCGGCATGATGCCTCAGTGCTAGACATCACTACAAACTGCCACACTGCAGACACCGTAGCGATATGACTGAAAAATTGTTAAAAGCTACGTTAAAAATCCAAATCTCACACACACACACACACACACACACATGTATATATGGTGCCACGTATGCTGAGTCCAGTTAGTAAGTCGTGTATACACTAAGGTATTATTAGAAGCCATGTTTGATGTCTGAATATTGCCGCAGGCTAGAGTTAATCCCTTACGCAAGGTTACCATGACCAGAGAGAAGATCCGGCATCTTGGATAGGTACAGGCGTTAGATCGAGCGACTTCTCACCTATGTGTTACAGTTTTGTCCTAAGATCAGAGGAACCCGCGAGGAACAGGGCATGTTCTAAAAATCCGTTCCCACGTGGACAGACAGCGAGAAGGACATTGTCCGCTAAGTTTGATTGGATCGGGTCAAAGCGACATCCGATCAGAATTGAGACGGATGGTGTGATAACAGTTTTGATCCTAATTGTAACTTCTAACTAGCAATCAAAAATTGAGTCTCGCCTAGGAAGATTGCTGAGCAGTATAGGGTTACTCCGAGAGAGCCACTCGTAAATTTGGCGGTAAAACTTAGAGAGGAGATTCTAAGGAAGACAAAGCTTCGTAAAGAAAGCTTTTTTGGTGGGTGGGGGCAGAACTTCTGGTTCAGATAAACCCCGAGTCTCTAAGAGGGAAGACGGAAGTGAGACTAGCAAAGCAATCAGAGTCGACAAGTCTAGTCGGTGGAGAGAGTCGATGAGGAGGAGGAAAAGGAGTCGAGGAGGAGAAAGTGGAGAAGGAAGATGAGTATAGAGAAGGAATTTGTAGAAAGTCGGGACGAAGAGGAGAAGGAAATCGAGGAATAGGAGATAAGAATACACACATGAGTATAATACAAGGACAGGTGGAAAGCTATCTCACACCACTAATCTAATGATGCAATAGACTATCACAGGGTCGAGCGGAAGGCGGCTACTTAGGAAATTTTAATCACTTGACTATTGAATTGTCATTAAATTGTTATACGACGAATTTCACTTTTTTGTATATTCAATCATTTAACCGTCGGCATTGCTGACTGGGGGCTCGGAGCTTTACATCTATCTTTCACTAATTTAACATCCAACCAGATCGAGCCTGGGTGGGACTTCTATAATAATTTAAATAAAATACTGGAAGCACCCCACCATACACCCACCACAGTGACGGCATAACAAACCCGTCACGCCACACGTACATACATTCATACATACATACATACATACATACATACATACATACATACATACATACATACATACATACATACATACATACATACATACATACGGCATTATATCTATTAAAATGTAGGCTCCCTCTTTCTTAAAATTCTAAAATACAAAACCATCGATTTGAATGGATTTGTTTCTGCATTAATGCGATTAAGGACCGCATGCAAACATCGATAAAAAGAACTTACACGATAATTTTTGGACAATGACCTTATATAAATACAGATTGTACATATAATGCTTCAGGTTTCTATTTTGTCAAATTAATGACTACGTTCATACCAAATGAAGAGACTTTCATTTTGTTAATACATTTCTTGATCGGATTGATACAGGAAGCATTGATGAGGTGGGATAGAAGAATGTTGATTAAATAGGACGTAACGGTCCAACAGACTTCTGAGAGGAATATCAGTATACAACAGATTTTAGTACTCTTGAGTTTACTTCTAAGGATTTTAGTTTCTGCAGGAGTCAAAGCGTAAAATAATTAGACAACATATTTTAATGATTGTGAGTTTACTTGCAATGATTTTGGTGCTAATTTTGGCGATTTCTGCATTCAGACCTTATTCTTTGTGTGTTGGCAGGCTCCCATTATATTTGGTAAGATACGATGAGCCCTAATTTCGATTGTCTAAATTGTTTCTATTGTATAAATTGTTTCGATCACTATTCAATGCCTGATTTTTCCATCGTTTTCATTCTAGATTACGATTGTGATGAAAGTTAAAATCACTGCATAAACAAAAGTATTAATATATGTAATCAAGTGGGTTTAAAATGTCCAGCATTTCTTGTTGAGTGTAACATGCATTCGATACTGTGTGGTTGACACAGAATATTAAATAGCAACAGGCCATATAAGTTTAGCCACTGACAGACTATATAAGTTTAGCCACTGACAGGCCATATAAGTTTAGCCACTGACAGACCATATAAGTTTAGCCACTGACAGACCATATAAGTTTAGCCACTGACAGTTTGCATGATTCACGTGGAAAGCCAATAACAAACTGTATACTTGAAGAATGCTTTTTGTTGTTCGGGGTTAAGTTTTATAGATTCTTCACGGCGCCTTTTTTGATTGATTACATAAATGTGTACTAAACGGTTGCCACATATTAAGATTTATTCATTCTGATAGGAGAGAGGGAGAGAGTGTGTGTGTGTGTGTGTGTGTGTGTGTGTGAGAGAGAGAGAGAGAGAGAGAGAGAGATACAGACAGACAGAGACAGGCATACAGACAGATAGACATACAGACAGACAAAATGAAATAGACAGGGGGAAATCAACAATTGGAAATCGTAATCTAAAAGCGTGCCCTTACGCTTCTATCCACAATAACGCCCCTGTATCTCTTTCAATCACTCACCAAACTCAATGAATATACTTATGTTACAGCATGATTTGCTTTCTCATTAAAATTGCGTCCTCTAACTTTCCAGCTGATCTAACAGATCTGTGAATCATTTTCAGTAGTTAAGGGGGATCTTATAGGGTCTATGGGATTTATCATTACAGACCCCCTTGGGAACATATAGGGTCTATGTAAATTTAACATGGAGAAAAATCGTGGGAACATATAGGGTCTATGGGAATTAACATGGACAAAAACCCTGGGACAATATAGGGTCTATGGGAATTAACATGGCCAAAAACCCTGGGACAATATAGGGTCTATGTAAATTTAACATGGCCAAAAAACCCTTGGGACTGTATAGGTCTATGTAAAATTGAAACAGGGAGGGTCTCTATTTTTTTTTAAAAAAAAAAAATAAAAAATAAAATAAAAAAGGGGTAGGCAATTCAAAGGCTATCTCTTTTCGAGAAATATGGCTGGCCCTGAAAAGGGCCTTTGGGTTTTTTTCTTCTTCTTCTTTTTAACTTCTTAACTTCTTCCACCATCCTCTTATTTTGTCCATCATTCCTTTCTTCTTTTTCTTTTCTGTTTCCGGCAGCCAGTCCGGGTGGCCCATGGCCCTGAACTTCTCTTGGATTTTCATCCAGTTTGTGTTCAGTTTTTCAAATTCATCCCTTTTTTTTCTATTTTCTTCTTCTTTTCTTTCTTTATACCATCTCTCTTTAATCTTCTTGACTTCTACCTCCATCACTTTTCTCATCAACTCCTCTCCTTTCCTCAGTCTTTCCTGGCCTCTCTCCACATAAGAGCACTCTGTCCCATGTGACATTTTTTCAAGAAAGCACCTGACTTTGCTTGCATTGTCAAGTGCTTCCTTTAGGCTTCCCACTCTGACATAGGTGGGATTTATCATACCTCTCAATCTTTTTTCCTCCTCTTCAATCATTCCTGCTATCACTTCTTTGGCTATGTTTAGACATTTAGCGTAGTCCAGGTACTCTGCTATCTTCCATTCTTTTTCCAGTCTCTCCACTACATAGATACCATCTATTATCCAGTTGTATATATGTACCAAATTGTTGAACAAGTCACTTGCAACCACCATCTTCGTTTTTATTATTCCGTAGAATGGTTCGAACGACGAACGTGGTGGGTTATTATAGTGAAAGCGCGGACGTGAAGGAAAACATCCACCTACTTTCTCATTTCATATAATATAACCCTAACTATACTCTCTACATACGCTAACAATCAATAAATAAACCCATAATCTACTATTCACACAAACTTACTTCATCATTTACAAACAAAAACACACAAACACACAAACTCATACACTCTCGCTATAAATAAAGAGTTAGTGTTTATATTCACACTACCCTACCTACACACATTGGCAAATGGATAGTTATTTCTTTTCTAGAGTATTGGGTAGCCCTTAAAAGGGCTGTTTTTTAACTCCAGATGCACATATCTAATGGTTGCACCTTCCAGGCCTGGCGCCGCACACGCATCTTTGACTCCAGTCTCTTTTTACTTTTTGTCTTGAGAGTGCAGAGGCGGGATGATTCGCTTCAGCACCCCAATCCTCTGTCTCGGGAATATTGTATGACGTCCTCTCTTCTAGTTTTTTTTCTTCCTCTTCCCTCTGTCTTCTCTCCTCTTCGTTCTTTGTTCTTGCTTCTTCTACGATAGCCTCCGCTGATAGTTCATTTACTATGCGCCTGGCATATTCCAGGTGCATCTGGAGTTCTAACAGTTTCACTATTCTGCTATTCATTCTTCTGGCTGTGTTGATCAATCAACAAGGGTAGCTGGACTGCCGAACGAGTTTCAATTTATACTGAAAGCGCGGACGTGAAGGAAAACATCCCCCTAATAACATAAAATTCATCTTACCTAGATCGTGACCAAAATCAACAACAACGCGCGGACCTAAAAGAAACACTCACTCACTTTTTATGCTACCCATCACTATTTTAAAATTTTTTTATAAATCACTTCAATAGACTATCCACATACGCAAAGCAATTCAATCTAACTCCAAATATACACCTCTAACAGCCAAACAAACATCATTTTAATCTACTATCCACACCAACTTACTTGAGCACTTACAAACACACAAACACATACACTTTCACTATCAATAAAGAGTTAGTGTTTATTTTCACACTACTCTACCTACTCACATTGGCAAATTAATAGTTATTTCTTTTCTAGAGTATTGGGTAGCCCTGAAAAGGGCTGTTTTTTTGTTTTGCTATGGCATTCTTTTTTTAGTTTCTAAGAATGCGATGTCCTCTGAGGATAGACTTTCTGGCGATAGGTCTGCTTCTTCGGAAAGAGAAGAAGAACTCTTTGGTGTCGATACGACAATCGACAAAGCCTCTGTCAGCTTCAGGTTGCTGCTGCTGTTGCTGTTGTTGCTGCTGTTGCTGCTGTCTCTGAAGTCTGTACTTCTCCGTCCATTCTTCTTTTTCCCTGTTCACTTCTTCTCTGAAGAGCTCTTCTATCAGGTCTTCAGTGATTTTTAACATTCTCACATTCTCTATTTCTTCTGGCTTCGGTATCAGACTGTGTCTGACCCTATGCAAATTCACGTAGGCTTCGTTGAGCTTAGCTAGTTTGGAACACATCTTCTTAGGAGGATGAGTCGACAATGGATGGTTAGACTGGAAACAACCCCGGTTCTTATAGTGAAAGCGCGGACGTGAAGGAAAACATCCCCCACACGGTTTTCGAGTCGCAACGTTCAGTGAGTGTCATGAGAGGGATAGTAAGAAATGAAAGAGCATCAATCCAACATTCTTATAGCTAAACAAACCACAAAGGCATTTTTTTCAAAACACAACATTTTTTATTCAAAAATCACTTAACACTAAACAGCAACTCTAACATTTTTAACAATAATCCAACACTATAACATCAAACAATTTTTTTCAAATCACAAACATTTTTTTCTCAATGGACAATCTACTTTAAACAGGGCTGACAACGTTGTGAATGAAATTGTGATTTCCACTGTTGGAAATCATTAGGCCATTGATGGACACTACGTTTCCTAGCTTGAGACAAAAGATAAGCATAATGGTCACAAAACCATCGATCTACTTTCACATCGTTTCTAGCAGAAGAACGAGGATCGAAATGAGTCACTAAATGTTCTAAGGAATAGCCCAGGCTGCGATGATGCAGAAAATACACACAGTACTGTCCACACACCAAGGAATCTGTGCCTTGTAATTTCACATTATGGAATCGGGTGGTCTGAGCATTTCTTCTCATAAAGTCGATGATATCGTCTTCCAAAGGGGGCAATCCGTACGAATCGAAATATTCCACACATCCTTCTTGAGGAAAGTAAACGGCTACCCAGTGGGTTCCTGGGAGATGACTGTCGTCCGTGTTGATCACGTAAGCTTGATGGTCTTTAGGTTTGCGATGAGGCAGTTCATCTTTAGCACAGACGACAGGATTCCAAGAAGCCGTATACGAACTGTGGTTCAAAAGGTAATAAAGTTCCCAGGTATCCATTGTTTTGTGTTTGTTTTCTTCTTCACAGGTAATAATACGTCGTCAATTCGATCCTAACTTTTTGCTTGAAAATGTCTGACGAATAAACGGTTATTCGTTCTGTTTCCTCACTCTGATTCAGGAGAGCTTCGATACGATGGATCTCTTGAGTGGTTAATGGTGGACAAGAATGTTCACGCAAGTCTTTATACCACTGGTGCAACACGTCTTTGTTCGAGATGAGACTCCAAGCTTCGTCCAGATACTCGTCCAATTTTTCTTCTTGACTCAACATCAGGCATTTATCGTGTTGAATTTGACTGGGATGATCGTTTTGACATCCATAACAATTTTTCTTGATCAATTCCGTCATTTTGTCGACCAAGTGTTTGGCAAAACAGCAGACTAAATGGGCTTCTTGTTCTGACCATCTCGACTTCATTATGATATCTTCTTCGTCTTTGTCTTGAGATTCTTCTTTTTCCACGGTCTCCTTACATTCCATCTCCAAAGTTTCTCCACTAGGTAAAGAGGGATAACAGTCTTCCATGGCTTTCTAATAATCTAGAATGACTTCTCTCAAACTGTTGATTTCTATGGTATTATCGAATTCTGCATACAGGATGACGTTCACTGTCGTTGGTAGTTTATCTGCAAACTGAAGTTCCACACGAATCTGGCCAGATTTTATAGGGTGGAAATGTCCCTCGTCGCTGCCTTGGTCTGGAGTGAAATCGAAAGCCCACAACGCATAGCCTCCGTCATAATCTTCGTACGTAATGCCGTGACTGGTGTTGGTTCCTAACTGTCCCGTGGCTTCGTACAGGGACAAGTACGACCTCAAGTAATTCATTTTTTTGGGATCAAAGTCAGGTTCGAAAGGTCGGGTACACAAGGTCTTGCCATCGCGACTGACTTCGACTTTCTTCACGTTGAAGTGTTGAAAGTTGAAAGGATTTTCAAGGAAGGCTCCGTTGAAGGCTGAATTCGAGACCATACCAAGGATTAAACGCTTGGGTAACTGTCCTTGGAACAGATGATCTTCGGTTATGGATTGAAGGTTAGCGGAAATGGTGAACGTTTTCACTTCCACGCGTCGGATGGGATACTTGGCGGTCGTTCTGCTCAACGTTTGACTGATGTCGTTAGCTACTTTAGTTAACACTTCCACGCGTCGTAGGTAGAGTCTGGCTTCTAGGATTTTGCTTTTAGGATTGCCACCAGTAGTAGCATCACCATCAGCCAACAAATGGAAAGCAGTACTGCTACGATTCAGTCTCAGGCGAATATTCACTCCGTTTAGCAAATATTTCTCTTGCAACCACATGTCCAAATGCAAACGATCCATCAGTTCTAAACTCTGTCCATTTAATATTTTCTTTCTTCGTTCTACAAATCCCTCATTGGTGGTTGCTTTTGTTTTGGGGTCAGCTTCAAGACCTGTTTGATCAAATTCGCCCGCTTCGTCAGGTTGCCACACCACACAGGCATCGAGATGAGTATCCTTGGCATCTATTCCGTACGTCAAGAGATTTTCCAGGTAGGCACGGTAAGGGTAAGTATCCATGCTGCTGCTAACCAGTTTGTTGTTCAAGTACAAGTCCACTGAGCTGAACAAGGAATGCATGAAATTGTTGATCGGAGCTACTTTCTCTTCGCCGCTTATAATATCTCCTCCTTTATCTAGAACTTGGACTTTCAAGTATAAGTAACTGCTATTCAAATCGATGTAATCTTCGGGTTGTCCTTTGATGTCAAACTCGATGGGAGCGGAATCGGTCAATGAGGAGACCGGGTGAAATTCCACCCACTGGGATTCTTGCATGGTCATCATCGTGGGGGGCATGGCAAACAGATCCAGTTCCGTCTTGGAACAGGCGCAAGACTCTCGGTGCATCATTTTTTGTTCTGTGTCTCAATAATCGAAAACGTCTAAGTCTCGAACGGTTTTTCTTTTCTTGGCCTTTCTAGCTTGAAGTCTGGTGAAAGGGTGTTTTCTTTGTCGTCGTCTCTTTCTGCCTTGTCCTTGCTGAATGCCTGATTCGGTAGCGTGCAGGGCATTTATAGGTGTGTCTCGTCGGCCTAAAATGTCTTTGCCTGTTTGCAGCAAGACATTTTTGCCTGCCCTCATGAAGGCTTCTTTAGGGTTTTGTTTGTCAATGATGACATTTTGGAGAAATTCTTTGCCTTGTGTCAGTGCCGCATCTTTCAAGGCGTGCAATCCTCGTGTCACCATCGGTTTCAACACCGGGGCCACCGAACGAAAGGCCGATTTTAACATGTCTCCTAAACCGTGTCCTCGCTGTCGAGCCACCCCTTGGTACACTGGATACATGACTTACTTACGAGTCGTGAGAGAACCGTTTTCGAAAATGGAGTTTCACCGTGACTTTTCCTTTGGTGAATGGAATATTTTGTCCCAAATCTCCTTTTATAGTAATGTTGACCGTGTCCAAATACGACTTAGTGACCGGCAAATAGTGAGGATGGACAAATTCGCGGTGGACGTGGTAAGTGTTTCCACCTTCCTCGTCAGCGTTCGTGGCAGAATCCACTTTGAAAGGAATGACACGCAGTAACGGTACGGAGGTGTGTCCCACCACGTTGTATTCCACTACATCGGAGTACACAAAGATCAAATTCAGTCCTTGGTTCAGTTCTACCGGGGTATTAAAATACTGACCAAAAGTCGTGTTGTCGTAAATGATTGGTAATTCGTTTTTTTCTTCTTTTAATTTCTTCCTCAGCTCCATGTTACCGCCCAACATGTCAAACAATTCAGGACAAAATTCAATGCCCACGATTTTACTCCGCTCAAATTTCATCAAGAAGCGACGAGCTACTTTGTGGTACTCCATGGTGACACTTTTGTTCTTGACAATGTCAAAAGCTTTCCCAAACACACCATTAAACCTGGAGGCTATGGCGCTGACCAAATGATGACCACTGAAATAATAGCCTGGGAGAATGGACAAGTGGTAGGTGGTCGTTTTAGTGATTTGATCATAGGTTTTAATGTCAGATATGGTTCTCTTATCCAACTCCTGTTGCAATTGCTCGTCATAAACTTCCACCGTGAAAAAATTTTGATTGGGAAGGACATTGAGGACTTGGGTTGGGTGAATCATTTCCACTAAAGCCACTTCCCAATGGGCTTCGTGATCTAAGGGGATGGCTTGAGGTAATTTGGCTGTGTAACAGCACAACGTGTTATTGGGAAACACTTCCATGGAACTGTCACTGGGTAAGGTTAAGTAAAATTGGTTTTGGTGACTCATAATTCCAGAGTTCTGTGGCTGTCCGAAGGGTTAGTGGATGTCATAGGCGTGTCTCCGCCCAAAATGGGGTTCTGGTTGTGGTTGTTGGAGTGGTGACTGGCACTGGCACTGGACACAACGTTCCCGTTCGAGGAGAATTTCAGGGAGGGATTGGGAAGCAGGTAACCGATGCAACTGCTCAATAAAATGGTCCACAATTGTTTGTCTCCTTGTTGCAAACTCAAATTGGCGATGGCTGCCCCGATGACACAATACACCACGAAGATTTGGCAGAAAAAGACGATTTGCGTTTTAGGCACACGTTCTCCACACCACACCCACAAGGGTTGTTTTTGTAAATCTTGCACAGAAGAACTAGGGGAAGAAGGAGTGGTCGACGTAGCTGCGTCTGCTGCTGTGTGAAAGGGCATGATGGTCACTTCTTCTTTTTATAGTCGATGACTTGCGAAGCGTCGATCCAAGAATCGAAACTGAGTGGATATCCTTTCCAACGTACTTTGACTTCTTTGACACGTCGTTTGCCCACTTTACGGGTTCTGCGTTCGAGAATGCTTTCGATGTCGTACACGTCGTCTTCTATTTTGGTGACACGTTGTAACTCGGGCAAATAAAACGTTCCTTTGAGTACTTCTCCGTTCATGTCTTCCAATTTATAGACGGCAGGATGACGGCCATGCACTCGTCCAGTGACGCGAAACAATTCGGTCGTCCAGTTAGGTAAGTAACCTTTGTCGAAAGTGCGTTTGGTTTTGCCAATGCGCACCCAATCTCCTACGGTCAACTCTCCACTTTTCTTGGGGACAGCCCTCGTCGGGGACGTACCGAACAGGCGCTCGAACACCAGCACTTCGTTGTCGGGAATCACGTCTTGCGGGGCACGTCCGATGCTTCGATGGTAAGATTGGTTGTACGCTTGCACCAGGTGCGGTAAGATGTCGATGTACTTCAGAGTGTGGTGATGCGTAAAATATTTCCACATGCGTTCTTTCAAAGTGCGTTGAAAACGTTCCACGATGCTGGCTTTGGTTTCGGGATTCTCGGTGGTAAAAAAATGAATGTCACGTTTCTTTAATTCTTTTTGGAAAGCTTGGTTCAGAAATTCGGTGCCTTTGTCCGTTTGCCATCGAAGAGGGCGACGGCCTCTTTGTTTCAACACCCGTTGCAGGGCTCGCACTAACTCGCTGCTGGATTTGGAAGTCAAGGGCACGACCCAGGCAAATTTGGAAAAGACGTCGATGACACAAAACAAATATTTGTAACCACGATTGTAGCTGGCCAAATGAGAGACATCGGCTAAATCGGCTTGCCATTGATGATCGATGCCTTCCACTCGGGTGCGACTTCTGGCAAACTTGCGTCGAATGGGTTTGTGTAAAGTGTAGGTAGCTTGTTCTTGTAACCATCGTTGCACTTGAGGTAAACGGAGACTTTTCAGTCGCGTTTTGGCAGCACGATACAATTTTTGAACTCCTGCGTAACCTGCAGGATGCGAGGGATCGTAGTAAATGCTGGCTAAGACTTTTTCCATTTTTTGTGTTGATTGGTGTCTTAATAAGGCACCCACTCTTGGAAGAGGCTACTCTTTTTCTCTTGGGGTATTTTCTTGGATTGAAAGGCTTTGCGTGTGCGGCCAGCAATAGGTGTCGAAGAGGAGGAGGATGTCTGAGCAGGGGATATCGGTTCTTGTTTCACTTCTGTCTTCACTTCTGTCTTCACTTTCTTTTTCTCTTGTGAGGAAGAAGGGGTGGCCATCATCTTTTTAATCCATCCAATTCTGGAGGTAGGTGGTGTTGTTAACTTGCGTACTTTTTCTGGTGGAGTTTGAAACCCTTCTTCTTCTTCTTCTTTTCCTTTTTCTGTCTTGGTCACGGGTACTGGTGGTACTGGTACTGGTACTGGTGATGGTGCTGGACTTTTCATCAAGGTCTTAAAATCTTTCAGAGTGGGTAGAGCTGTTTCGTCTAAAGCTTTCTGGTGAAAGAGTTGTAGTCGTTGCAAGAGTTGACCGTACTTTTGCGATTTTTCTGTTTCGGACAAATCTTGGCGATCCATCAAGGATTGCAATTCGTGTTGTAACTGGGACATCTCGCTCAAATTGGGATTGGGAGGTAAATGCGGGGTGCGTTGTTCTTGCCACCGATGGTATTCCATCCATCGTTTGTAAGGCACTAAAGCTAGTTTTCGTCCTTCCATGGGGTTGTCAGGGGTGAATTCTGAGATCTTGGGACTTCCGAAGGCCTTTTTATCTTGCTCCCATCAGTCCTCCCAACATGGTTCCCAAGACTCCTTTTAGTATGGGGCCTAACAAGAGAGGTAAAATGCCTCCACGTTGGACCAACATCTTCTTTTTTTGACGAATGGGAATTTTCTTTTGAACCATTTTCCGAAGAACGTGACGATGTTTGCCTAAGCATTGTTTCTGGTGTTTGGACAAAGGGATCGTACCTTTCAAAACGTTCAAACAACATTCGCACACGGTATCGATGACCTCTTTGGAGGCCGTTTGAATGAGTTTTTTTCGTAGGGGTGGAGAAGCTTTAGACAGGACAGATAACATGTCCCCATGTTTGGCTAAACGTGGTGGCAGTCCTTTCCTTTTTTTTCCTTGGGGTTTTCTGGAGGGTGACATTTTTGCTTGTGGGTTCCGGGACATTCACCGAACAGACACTAACGTCGATGACTTAACGCACACCCTTTTATCTTTTTTTTGGGACTATCGCTTTGTCATAAAAGTGACAATGTTTTTCCGAAAATCGCCAAGGAATCCTCCCCTTTGTTGGCGCCTCTTTTTCTTGGAACGACTGTGTCTTTTTTTAGGGTAACGTCGATGCTTGGCTAAGCGCTTTGTCGGATGACGCGTCTGCCTTTGTCTCTTTCTTTTGTGGCTTCTTGGAGGTGACATCTTTTACAAGTTCACTGATACCCCCGACTTGGTCACAGGTCTTTTTATACTGGAACGCGTCGCCACTGATTGTCTTTACGTTTTATCAGTTTGAGGACAGGCATGACACGTCGTGCAGGGGTACGTAACGGACTAAATCGAGCCAGTTCTTGTTTGGACAAATCCAGTAAACTTTGTAACATGCCCGATCTTTCTTGGACTTTGATTTTGGGAGAAGGTACTTTGTGAGCAGCAGCCACTGCCGCTAAATTGGAAGGTCCTGCCACTGGGGAAGTTCTTTTGGGGGTCATCAACGGAGAAGTTCTTGGTGTAATCAACGTCTCCAAGTACTCTTCAGTTCCTGGTGACATCAACGGAGAAGTGGACAAACGTGAGGCTGCCGGAGACGCTGTGGCAGGTCGTGGCTTGCGAGTGTAAGGTTGCGTCCTGGCCGAAGTGCCTCTCTTGCGACTAGTTTTCTTCTTCTTCTGTGGACTTTTCTTTTTCTGGGGACTTTTTCTCTGTTTCTTTTTCTGGGGGCTTCTTTTCTTTTTCCGGGGTGATGGTGGTGGTGTCTGGTAAGTGGAGGGTCCTGCCACTGGAGAAGTTATTCTTCTTGGGGACCTGGTCTTTTTCTTTTTCTTCTTGGGGCTTCGTTGGACTTTTGTCTTGGGGATAGCTTTGGGGGCATTAGGATCCCATCTTAAGAGTGAGCGAATGATGACCCCTCCTAGAGTACCGCTCCCTCCAGGTTTCAAAATGATTTGTTTTTTGGTTTGAGTGTCGATGCGGGGATCGGCCAGTTGGACCAAAGCGACTTTGTTTCGATCGAAAAAGCGTTGGGTTTGATGAGGAATCTGAATGATTCCTTGGAGTAATTGACGTGCCGTCACCGTGAACCATCGTAAGACTTCTTTGAGACTAGCTTCTAAGACACGGGCTCGTGTTTGTGGATCTTTTTCTCGACTGATGCCATACAAGGCACGAATCAATTTGACGGGAAGATGCGACTGAAGGGACGTCATGTTCACACTGTGTGAGACAGACGAAAAAGGGTCTGAGGTTTTTATAGATTTTTTTCATGGGGAGTGAAATGAAGTCGAGGACGGAGACGTGTACAGGACAGGCCCTCCGTCTTGGCACCAGTGGTGAAACAAGTGGGTACGAAATCGCAAATCCTCGGGGGTCGTAGGTTTCAAATCGACGAGTAAATAGGCGTGTGGAGTTTGAGTGGCATCGTCGTACGCCTGAGTCAGCCAAGGCGTTCCTAACTGTTTGGCTAAGACTTGCACTTGCGATTTATCTCGAGGGCTTTTAAACAAGACCACGTAATGCGCATTGAGACTGATGGTGCGATGGGCTTTACTTTGTTCAAACAAATTTTGGGTGATGTAAACGACACTGGCATTACGGTGATGCCCTTTGCGCGTGAACCACAATTTAATTTCTTCTTCGTCTTCTCCTAACATGTCGTCGAAAATGACCAAATGGGTTAGACGGGAGTCAGAGACGATGCCATCGTCTTCTTTAGGAATGCCTTCCACAAACACGATGGAATCGCCTTGACTTTCTCGCAAGAGGCTGTACGCCGATTGCCACTCTTTGTAACACCACACGATCCGTTGAGGGGGTCGATCGATCAAATGATGTTTATGTTCGATCAAACGTTTGACGAATTCGGTTTTGCCAGAACCGCTAGGTCCGGCTATGAGCATGTTAAAGGGATGGCGAAGATACAAAGCCTCCCAACTGGCACGATCTAAGTGTTCGTCGATGACTTTGACAGTAGAGGAAGAGGGAGCAGAGACAGTAGAGGTAGCCATGGTGTGAGAAATGTCACTTGTGACACGAAAACAAACAAGACAAGAGTTTATATACTTTTTTCAGAACACGTTTATTGAATGTTTTTTTTCAAACATGAATACGAAAGACAAAAATACATAAAAGCCAAAGGCTTAAGTACAAGGATAAAAGGCACATGATAACGATGAACGTGGAATAAACACAAGTGTCTGTACAACATCTTTTGGGTAATGTTCTAACCAGTTCAACAGGGGGTAAGGTCACACAAGTGTCCTCCCGAAAGGGTCTTTCAGGTCTGTCCACGACAGTCCTGTCCTGGGTGACGGGTTCTTCTGGCACCGTCACTAACACGGGTTGAAAAGTAACTTTTTTCCTTGAACAACTCTCGTGCATACTGAGCCACTTCTTGGGTCCAAGCCTCAAAATCCCATTCTTTCCAGGCACGGACATCTGTCCAATGGGGATGTAAGTCACAAGCTACACACACATCGTCATACACGTCTTGGGTAGCTAAAAGTTGACGAATCTTCATTTCCCGTAGAGGTCGAGAAGTATCCAGATGAAAACGCAAGGCTTTGAGCAAAAGGAGTTTTTCGTGACCATTTAAGGCCATGGAGGTGGTAAGTACTGATCGTAAAGAGTCCACAAAGAATCGGCTGGTAAACGAAATCCCAAAAAACAAGTCACTAAGACACACACCACTTGTCGTCCCAAATTGAATGGATACAGTTCTTGTAATAATCGATGGTAATGATCCACGGTTTGAATATGGTCATTGAGTTCCTTCCACGGAATCTGTTGGATGACATGTGACATAAGTCGTGGCATGGCAACCTGTTTTTATAGTCTCTTTGTTTCGGAAACAATACACGTACTTTCTAGCCAGAGATCTTCGTTCTCCAGTAGGGAATCTAAATCTTGCATACTGTAACCGAAACTTCAGAGTTCGTTTAGAAGTTTCCTCTTCCTCTAAGTAGATTCCACGTAAAATATGTTGATAATCCTTTAACTTGTCTTCCTCAATGTATTGCTGTAGGTGAATCTCGAAGTAACCAAAATAATGAACATTTCGATCATTCACTAACTCAAAGTGTTGAACAAGGTCTGACCACTGAAACAATTTCTGACGAATCAGTTCTCTTATACCATTCAGGTACCAGTGGTTAAAGATCTGGTGACGTAACGGATGCAATTGTTCTTTACGTTTGACTTGTATTTTCACCAGCTCTCGGTAAATGCGTTCTCTCAACTCCACAGGCAAGCCACGAATGTTCTCTAGCAAAGTATCCATGAATAGGTCATTCTAAATCCTCTTTGGTCTGACACAAGAAATGTACTGTTTGCACAAACATGGTTTCACTTCAGTGTCAAATTTAAATCGTTGAGTCACTAATCTACACATTACAATTCGTTCAAAAGTTTCCTCTTTCACTAAGTTGACATTGTGTTCAAGATGTTGGTAATTCGTTAACTCTTCCTCTGGAATTCGATGCAGTACGTTTACAATGATGTAGGTAGAATCGTCCATACCAAACCAATCCTTTTTAAAACTAGAGGATCGTTGATCAATGTCTGTCCGATGGAACACTTTCAATTG
The DNA here is from genome assembly GCA_028554795.2 of Sinohyriopsis cumingii. NCBI lineage: Eukaryota > Metazoa > Mollusca > Bivalvia > Unionida > Unionidae > Sinohyriopsis > Sinohyriopsis cumingii. The sequence goes on along the minus strand of CM068830.1, from coordinate 78,462,748 downwards.
AATCAATCCTTGTATAGCCTTCAGGTACCAGTGGTTCAAACACCGGTGACGTAACGGATGCAATTGTTCTTTACGTTTCACTTGTATTTTGACCAGCTCTCGGTAAATGCGTTCTCTCAACTCCACAGGCAAAGCACGAATGTTCTCTTGTAAAGTATCCATGAACAGATTATTATGGTAAGAAGTTACTTCAATGTCTCGGTCCCACTAAGGGTAAGTAATGACAATTCGGTGACCATCGAGCATGTTCTACGTAGGCCGAATCTTGCGGTTCCCAGTGGTGAAGTGTCACATCGCAACTGAAGCACCTGACTTTATCTCCTTCGCCCAAGTAGAAAAATCCGGCTCTGGCTAATTCTTCGGGGGTCGGTCCTCCCAGATACTTTGGCCATTTTCCTTTGAACGATTGAAGACGATTTTCAAAGTCGCAGTATTCCGACAAACGCACAGGAAACGAATATTCGTTTTTCACAGGTTCGTTTCGATGAGGGTTGAGTGACATGGGTAGGAGTTTGCTCAAGGCTGGATGACATCCGTAGGGAGGTAAACGTGAAGGTCGACATTCCTCTTTAAAACGAAACCCGGTAAAATGTCTAAGAGGACGAGCGGCATCACTTTCGCATCCCTCAGGTTTGACACGCACAGCATCACTTTCCATGATAGGGGTAGGGGCACTAAAGTTCCCATGATGCTTTACGGCATCGCTCAGGTCACAACGTACAGCATCGTATCCATCGCAAGGCTCACAATCGCACTCGTCTGCAAACTCCGTTACGCAATTACAATGGTAACCACATGGACAATCGCAGTTTCCTTCTGGACATTTTCCGTCGCAATGCCTGGGTCTTATCCATCCAGTATTAGTCACACTAGAGGAAGATACAACTTTTTTACAATCCCCAAACTGGAACGATGTCTCTTTCAAAGTATTCATCTTGTTCGCTCGGTCTTGGTAGTCACAATGAACTATCGATCTTGCCTAGGGTTCCTTTTTATATACAGACCAATACCGACGTGACCGTACGGTAAGGTGAAATGATTGGGAAGTCGCACTCGCTTCTGGTACACGATTTGATAAAATTTTTCCAAAGGTCGACTGACGATGTGGTGAGTTGGTAAACGTACAATCTTGTTCGGTTGGTAAGTGGTCACTTTAAAGTTTCCATCCTCTTCCGATTGCAAGGCTTCTTTCAATACCCCAAAGTTGACCACACGACTGGTACGATGATTCAGAGTCAGTCCTTTCACTTTGCACGTCGTGTGCACTTCTCCTTGTTTGTCCCGGTATTCGTAGCCGTAAATTTTGGGACCGCCACTGACGAAACTTAGAATCTTGTCGTCGGGATGCTCGTCTGTCCAGGCTCCTAAACGGTCTCCTTCGATGTCAGGGTGATGTTGAATCGGGTGATGGATGTAAATGCAACTGTCCGTGTCAAAGTACAGGACGCGTTCTTCTAACAGTTCTAAAGCTTCGTACAATTTTAAGCGAGCATGGGCTGTCACGTAAGCCGCAATGATGACATTTCCAAAGGGGTCGTCTTGTACAAAGTCCAGATCTTCTTCGTAATTGACTAAGATCAGATCCTCGCGAACGACGTCCACGTGTTTCATGAATTTGGTTTTGTCGTGAATCATCTGAAAGTAGCGGGAAGGTTCTGTCAAATATTCCGTCTTGGGTAAACACGGGCGTTGTGCCATTTTACCCCATAAGCAATTTAACATCACTTTGGCAAACGATCGCCTGCCTTCGTTTTTCTCGATGTGGTCTAAAGTGATGCCTTCTTGTTCGTAGTATTTCTCTTTGAATTGTATTTGGTCTTCGGGAGTGTGACACCAGGAAGGATAGCCACTGGCTTCTTGCTTCAGTTTCAAAAAGGCATCCACGTAGTCGGCGAAAATGCCTTTCTGAGTAGGGTCACCCTTGCGGTATTGTTGTGTCTTGGGAAAGTGGCAAATTTCGTACACTTCTAACAGCTGGTATCCCATGTCCAGAGCTTTGAACAATTCTACGCTGACCCAGGTTCCCGTCAAGGCCCGTTCTTCCTGACTGTGATGGCAAGGTTGGTCTTGGTTGCACGTTTCGGCACAAGTACGGCACAAGGGAAACATCAATTTGCCTTGACAATGGTGAGGTAAGACGGGATGGTATAGGTTCGTGGGAGGCAAAACTTTACACTTGATCAAGCCTTCGTATTGTCGAATGTTGACCAGGTCGATGTGTTCCGTCAGCAATTGCGGGTGCCCTACAGGAAAGCGACAATATTTGCACACGTAGGAATACAGCGAACACACGTCCAAGTATTTGATTTCTTCTCCTTTCTCTTCGTCGGCTTGGTACAGCAAACAGGTGGCATTGGTCCTTCCTCCGTACAAACTATCCCTCGGGTTGAGCGGGTCCATGAACTGGTAACTTTCCACGAGGCGTTTAAACTCGGGATCGGTTTTCATACGGTGATCGTACTCGTGTTCCCACATTTCCACCACTTGGTATCCTTGCTGTTCTAACTTTAGGCGTCGCTGACAAGTGTCCTGGTACAAGTCTTCCATGGTTCGTTGTAAAAACTGATTTTTAGTGCCACGGTCAGGGTAACAGACGGGACATCCGTGAAATAAGCAACCGTTAAACTCGTACACGATCTTGGGGTTTTCTAAGTCCCAGCCATCGACCGAATACGTTCCGATGGTCTTTTCGACCCCTCCGTTGCGGGCATGCTGAATCCACTTGTCTTCCTTATCGCACAAGTAATGTAACCAACGTAGGGCTTTGACCGAGTATTGACGCTTGACATAGTGGGTCGTTTGAGGACTGATGACAGCCACGGTGTTTTCAGGCATGAATCGTTGTCGATACACTAAGGAACACGCTTTGGCAATGGTGCAAGCTTCTTTCAAAGGATCGACCCCTCCGTGTTCCATGAACAGTTCTCGAAATTTTCCACAGCAACGCCGTAAAATGTCCACGTCGGAACGACAATACTTTAACATTTCTTCCTGAAAGTCGAAAGGGTCCGAGGCGTGAGCCTGGTACCAAGCGTAGAAAGCTTCTCGTTGTTCGGTACGCATGTTGTCGGGGTCGTAATAGTGAGCCTCGGGCAAATGGGGTAGAACGGCGTGTTGATTGGCTTCCGTATTGAAAAAGTGTGGAAAGTACCCTTTAGCCATTTCTGTCATTCCAAACGTTTTAGGCATTCGACTCAAAGGCATGGCCAAATAGCTCATAGAATCTTTAAACTGCACTTGTCCCACTTGCATGAAAATGATTTTGGCTCCGTTCAAAGTGACTTTAGGACGCTCGGTGCCTTGTTCCGCATAGTACCTCAAAAGAAACTGTCCATCGTATCCGGAGAAATTGTGAGCCATCACCGTGGCATGACGATGACAATCTCCGTAAAGTTCGATGTCCTCTTGGCTCCACGTCTTGTCGATGGGGTCTAAGACCCATTGGGCAAAATCGTCTAGCGTCTTTGGTCCTCGAAAGATTTTTTCACGCCCTCCAGGAATCTTGCTGCAGTGAGGGCAATGACTGAAGATAGGTTCTTGAATGCACTTCTCGCACGCTCGATGAGCCACGCAGAAATTAGGAATGTGAATGCCAGTCTCTTGCATGCATTCGAAATCGAAAAAGATGAAATTGCCTTTCTTCTTGTGACCGTCCTCTTTCTCTGGTGGGGGTTGGTATTTTTGCACGTAACATTGGTGTTCCAAGTCCACGATGTGGTGACAAATGTGACATTTTTTCTTTCCTGAACATACGTGTGCCTTGGTATTATTGATACGTATGACTTGTTCACACGTAGGGCACAATCTCAGGAGTTGACAAGCACATTTCTTCTGTGAACCTTGCGTTTTCAGATGTTGTTGGTAACAGGTAGGGCTGACAAACGTACGCAGACAAGTGGAACAAGGCACTGGTTCTTCGCTCAGACAGGGTGAAGAGGCCAAACATCCTGAGCATTTCGATCCACAATGCTTGTGTTGCTCTCGATTATTATAACCATGGTCACATTTCTCACAGTAATAACCGTATCCCAGGAATCCGGTGATACTGGTAATGGTATCGAAATGGTCATCGTGATGATAAACGTGAATGTATTTTCCGTCCTTAAAATCTTGCCCTCGAAACAACAGAGACCCGCGCACTTCTTGAGGGTACACTTTCAAGGTGTATCGTGGAGCTAGGGCATCTTGCAATTTTTGCATCTCAGGAATGCCACAGGGTGTGTCTTTGGACAGTCCGGCTTGTTGTAACAGGAGTTCTGCTTCATTTCGTTGTTTGGCTCGATCCGATTGTCGAATGTTCTCCCAGTCTCTTTTCCATTCTACCGTGTCGTTCTTGTTGGCATAGGTTCGTCCCACAACGATGGCACGGGCTAAACACATCTGGTCATGAGGATTGTGAATTTGGACAAGGCTACGCTTAATGCTGCGAAGGTCGTTCACCAATAACATCTTTTTGCGTCCGGTCCCTTGAGGAGGAGAGACGTGGGTCATGTCCAATGTGGCTTTTCCATCGGTGATGTCAAACTGGTCATTAGATTGTTGCACGTGTTGAATCTTGTCCATGACTTTGGAAGCGGTCAATTCTGCAGGGGTGCTAAACTCGATCCAAACAGGGGATTTCAAACCGTCGTGTTGCATGGAAAGTCTCAAGCGATCGTCTTCTTTGGGTTGACATTGTCGCTTAAGTGCAGTGAGCAGAGAATCCCACACTCCGGTGATGAACCCTTCTGCTTTCTCTAACGGCACTTCAGCCTTGAAATCTTTAAACTTCACCGTGTATTTGTAAGCCGTGGTTCTAAATTTTCTAGAGGAGCGCTTTTCCGTCTCTCGAATGGAATAGTATTTTTCAGGGTTGACTAAGGGTGGTAAACTTGGTTTAGAGGTTTCAAATTCTGGTTCACTCATGTCCTCTTCAAAATCACTGGCATGAATTTGTGCCAAGATTTCAGCCCTGGTTCGAGGCGATAGATCACGTTTCTGCCTCTTACTTTCTTCTTCTTCTTCTTTCTTCTCGAATGAATGGGATCGTTTCATCTTGAAAGCAAAAAGTCAAATGACTCAAGTTCAAACACCATGAGCTACTTTATAGTCATAGCAGACCAGCGTATATAAAAGGGTGTGTGTCTTATCCTTTCACTATTCATTTCACTCTCAAGCCGAGCACAACGATGGAAGAGACTAACCAGATGGAACGTTTCGTCAGAGCTTTGCGAGGGGTCATTAGAAAATTCTCTTCAGACCAGCCTACGGACTACTCTCCTTCCTTTAGAGATAAAAGTCAAGATACTTGCTATATCTGCCAGAAGAAAGGGCATTGGTCTTCAGAGTGTCCAGACCGTCAAAAAAGAACAAAAACAGGGACTAAAAAAGACAAAAGTCAAGATACCTGTTATTATTGTAAAGAAAAAGGACATTGGTCTCCAGATTGCCCAAAAAAGAAACAAGAGGAGTCAGAAGAAAAGAAGGATTCTTCAGAAGAAGAGAGGGATTCTTCAGAAGAAGAGAGGGATTCTTCAGAGGAAGAAAGCAGACAGGTGAAGAAAAAGAAACAGGAGAAGAAAAGAAGAAGGGAAGAAAGTGAGGAGGAAGAAGAGGAAAAGAGTGTGACAGTGAAGAAGTTCAAAAAACAGAGAGACTAAACAAGGAGAAAGAAGAAGTCAATGAACTTTAAATTAAAGTGTTATGATGTGAATTGTGAATTGGATTGTAAAAAAATGGATAAAAGAATAAATGAATGATATAAGGTAAGAGTCTTTGAGTTTTGATTTTAAAATAAGAAGCTACACTCACGCACTCATACAAAGACACGTACTATAAGGGTAAAATGGGTGGGGTTTTTTTGAGTTATTGGCAAATTGAAATTGTATTTCTTTTCGAGATATGTGGGTGGCCCTGAAAAGGGCCTTTTTTCTTTATGATGTAGGGGTGAGTTTAAGCAATCAACTTTAACTGCCTTATGCCTTTGCCACGGCCAAGGCCTACTTCTGGACTGCGTAATGTTGATGATGATGATAATGACTGGGTTGAAATCACTAAGGGTGGTACGGTAGGCTTAGTCACAGGGTTGACGTGTTTAGCTCGGGAAGGTCGTATTCCCTTCGGTCGTGATAAAGAAGTCTGATACATTTGTTTCAGACTTCTTAACTCCGCTAAAATGTCCAACAGTACCGTGACCGTTTGATTTTCACCCTCTTGTTTCTTTGCTGCTACTTCTTCTTGCTGTTGTTTTTTTCTTACCTCTTCTTCTTGTTGCTGTTGCTGTAAGAGAAAAGCCTGTTCCGCTTCCTTTCGTCGTTGTATAAATTTCTCCAATTCTTCTTTCTGTCTCTGTCTAAAATTCTCCACTTGCGGTAATGAAGAAGGTAACGAAGGTTCCGGAACAAATTCTTGCGAGGAGAGAAAATCCACAAAATCCCAATGTACCTCTTCTGAAAGTAAGTCCGGGTTCCCTTGGGCGGTCTCCCCTGCTGGTGCACCCCATTGGATCGTTTTCTGAGTTTCCGTCATGTTGAATCACTGTCGCATAGATTGACTGCACACAAGCGCTAGCCAATCTATATAGACTACGTGACGTCACAGACTGCTCTCTTCGGATTGGATGCGGGCTGACTGAATTCTGTAACGCGTGTTAGGATTGGTGAATGAACTCAATCCGTTTCAATCCTTTCTGTCCCTATAAATAAGCGCAGTTCACTGCATTGATTCACCTATTCTCGGAGCCTCAACATGTGGACAGACGTTGAATCTTCAACCCTTGTGTCAACAACGATGTTCAGGACGGACATGCTCATGTATGTCCGATCCAAGTGGACCGTTGTCCACAGGACCAGCAGCAGCCTGTGGATAAGAAGAGTCTATATAGAGAGACAAGGTTGCCTCAAGAGGACTCTGATGTATGGCCCTGCTGTAAGACGAAGTTTGAGGACAAGAAGATGTCGCAAATGCCCTTTATGTTAAGGGCATATTAACATAAACCAAAGGCCCTTTTCAGGGCCAGCCATATTTCTCGAAAAGAGATAGCCTTTGAATTGCCTACCCCTTTTTTTATTTTATTTTTTATTTTTTTTTTTAAAAAAAAATAGAGACCCTCCCTATTTCAATTTTACATAGACCTATACAGTCCCAAGGGTTTTTTGGCCATGTTAAATTTACATAGACCCTATATTGTCCCAGGGTTTTTGACCATGTTAATTCCCATAGACCCTATATTGTCCCAGGGTTTTTGTCCATGTTAATTCCCATAGACCCTATATGTTCCCACGATTTTTCTCCATGTTAAATTTACATAGACCCTATATGTTCCCAAGGGGGTCTGTAATGATAAATCCCATAGACCCTATAAGATCCCCCTTAACTACTATTTTCTCTCGTGAATGGGCGATAACTCGTACGAGTACTGACAGGATTTTCAGGGTAGGTAATAATAACAAGAATTAAAATTCCACGATCGTATTGCATATTTTTCATTTACAACTTTTGTACATTTTCTGCTCTTTTTATGACAAAAGATTGCATGCAAATATGAGTAAATAAATAATGTTTATCCCGTAAAACCGAAAGGTTTATGCATAACTTGTATGATAAGAATCGGTGCGTAAATATTGACTTTGCCCTTCCTGATCTTGTTTTGACTTATGATTGACTTCGAAGATGCGAATGAAAAAAAAACAAAAAACAAAAAAAAACAACAACGTAGGGTGACGCTTTACCATTTCCTATTTTGCATAGGGTTATATTTCTTTAAACAAAATGAATTTCTTGGGTTTTTCTCATTGATTATATTGACTATTTAAAAAAGAACATGAATATATTAGGAATTGTTAACATAACTTTTAACTCCCTTTATTTTAGTGTATGATTTATTGTTGTCTTATGGGTTACATAGTATACAGCTTGGCCTTACTTCAGATGTGCATCTATCAGAAAACTGCTAGCTCCGCTTGGTCATTTTCATTTCCTGGACTTCAGAGGTAGATTATTAAAAAAAGCCGATTAACTTTTTCTTTGCTTTTCATTTTATATATTTGGTAATTCATTCGTTCCTGGTATTGTCTAATTTGGCAAATGTAATTTGTCCTATTTTAATAACTGCTAATGATAGTGTCCTTAGAATAATTCAGGCTGATTTTCGAACTCATGGACGCAGTCATTTTGGTTAGCTGTGTGCTCAGATCGTGCAAAATTTTCACAAGTACAGTATCCAAAGAAATGTCAGCCCCATTACATGAATGTAACATTCTGTCCACTGTGCTTGTTGCAAATGCAAACAAGTTTCCTTTACACCTGTCATTCTCTCAGAAGTTCATAACAACTGTAGATAGCCCCTAAAAGTAATTTGCAGCCATTTGAGAACTATACTGTAAACTACATATTTTTCCACATGAAACGATATGGTTGCTTCGCGGACATATGCGTCACACTGTTGGTGCTCGTCAGTTCGCAGAAAACTAGCCTCTTCGATCTTAGTTTAAGTACTGATTTGCTGTACTGTTTTATCCAGTACGCAACGTATCCATTAGTATTGTTCTTTGCTTGCGGTTACACGATTAACTTTATCGGGAGACAAATTTTACTAATTATTGGCCTACGATATAGGCTGGCTAATTTAAGCCAGGTAGTAGTGAACATGGAGAATATGGAGACAAAGTTGTAATCGGAATATTTTTTCTGTTGCAACATATGTGGTGTGCTTATCCAGAGGCGAATCACCAATTACATCACATTTAGGCGCATTCTTACAAATACATCCTATGTTATTTCTCGACTTTACGGAAATGGTCAAGCGATGTTCTGATTTTGTTCGGAAATATTGCAATAGCCGCCATTGCATATACACGTGCCATATTTATCAAATGACGTCAAGAGCGCATCACACGCCATCATAGCGTTCCTTACAGGCGACACGATTGACATTACTTATTCTTAACAGAAACATGACCATAATTGTTTTGCTAGCATTAACTCGACATAAAACTTATTTAGGGTATTTGTGCAGATAGTTCCATCAAGGCATCATTGTGCTTTTCACATAGTTCTATTTTTTCAATAAAACTTAAGCGTGCGACCGAGTTCTCCATTTTCCAGCGTCTTCCCTAATGATCCTTATTTACGTCTATTATTATAGCAGCTATAGCTTCCGAGTTCCACAGAAATCTGTCATCGCGAATCACGTCATACTGATCAGTGTTGTTTTCCCATTCTCCAAGCGAATATATCACTAGACATCATAGAAAGTCTTTCAGACCCAATGCTGATACAACCTGCTCATGTGAAATAGATCAAGATTTGCAATGGATGTCCGAGGGACACCGTTTTCATTTAGGACCAAATGGTTCTTGGAATGAATGTGTCATTATAGTTTCATCGCAATCCTCCAAGTAACAAAAACAAACTTGTGCTAACGGACGGACAATGGGACATCCCATAAGTTCTGTTGTTATATTACCTGTAGATCTCAAAATATGTTCATTGTCATTTTGACAATAACTCATCTCATCAATATTTTTCTTTTTTGGCAAAAATTCTGCAGCTTAAAATTTAGAATTGTTCATTTTGTTCAGAACTCGGAAAGAATACAGCCTGTTGAAAGAGTACAGCCTGTTGAAAGAATACAGCCTGTTGAAAGAATACAACCTGTTGAAAGAATACAGCCTGTTGAAAGAATACAACCTGTTGAAAGAATACAGCCTGTTGAAAGAATACAGACTGTTGAATGAGAAGCAGCAATAATTGCAAGACTAATAATTTAAGGCGGGAAAAATATGTAAAACTATTGTTTTCCATTTTGTCCTTAATGCAAAATATTCCTAAACAACCCCCTACATAATGCAATACTCCGAGTACAACTGGCATAAGCGCACAGTGACACCGCCTTTGAATAAATAATTACAGAAAAAAAAAAAAGAAAGCACAAAAAAAAACCCAGAAAACTTTTGCGACCGAAATGCGAACGCAGGACCTTAAAAAAGCATGAAAATTAAACCATTGAGCTGTGTACATATTTTAAATGTAGTTCTTCAAAATACAATTCAACGGGAAATTATTCAAAAGAATACATTAACACAAATATAACAAAACGTAAATATGGATGGAAATTTGCATCAAAATTAAAAAGTTGTCAAACCATATAGAAAAATGAAGTAAAAAACTAAAGATTTGCAAAACTAGCGCAGAGGTACAAGAAATACAAACTCAAGAAAGAACTTGAGAATCTGAAAAACAAAATTCTGTATGCGCTCACAAATAAAGACTTATTTATCTTAGCGTAAAAGCGTGAACATAATCGCCCCAGAATGATTTATCATTCCATATTTCAGACTTTGCTACTCTTATATACAGTGTGATTGATAAAGATGAAGTGGTAAAATTTCTTAATGCATATAGTGACTCGGACCTCTGACAGCACGTGCTTAAAAAAGAGGGACCAACAATGCTTACGCCGGAAATATTTACTATGTCCCACGTACTGAACTAAAAGTGCTCTCAAAATCTTCAGACATTAAATCCATATGCACAACAAAAACTACGTATTTTATCAAAAATCATGACAAAAGAGGAGCATATATTCAAATAAATGATTTAGTGCAACATAACTCTTTAACAAAATTATAAATACCTTTAAAAAAGAAAACAAAACGCCTTCGTTGTAGGGTTTATTAGGCACATTGAAACAAAATCAACTGAACACTTCATTGTCACGAGGTTGTTGATGATGACAATCAATAAGATGGCAGCTAAAACGACGAGGACGAGGATTATGATGGGTTGTTGATGCTATTAGTAGTGATGGTTTGGTGGCGGTGATGATGATGATGATGATGATGATAACTACAACGCGTGCAATGAGACCATATCAAACTAGTATCCGCTGTCTTAGTGAAAGTACAGAAATCATCGTACTTTTTATCCCATGATTCAATGCGCCCGTAAGACAGGTTCTCAACCTATGACACTGACTTTCTAATTTAGACACTGCACAGCGTCTTCTTCGGCATAATTGCCTTGCAAGCCATTAAAAACACGCATCTTGCGCGTATTTTGTTCTCTTATTAAATTCACTATTCTAGCGCCAGTTAATAAAAAAGATTCTTCTTTTTGCTATTGCCATAATTTACACCAGGTTCTACTATAATTTGAATTGTGTACTTGCAGCGCTCTACATTTATCATGTACTTCTGCGATAGGAATTGGTTCAGAGGCGGCGTTAGGAGTGCGCAGGGCCTAGGGCCGACCATAACCGCGCGGGGCCAGAGTGAAAAACTGAGATCCAAGTTATCGGACAGCCGTTGCCCGTTAGTGGCGTTGAGAAATTCGCTGCATCTGCCTGCATCTGTGCTGCCACCTGTTAATTGCGTTACGAAGTTGACTAAGTTGACTTCGCAACATTGCGTGCAAAACGTGCGTCCTGTATCAGCGTTTCCAATTTACCGGAGAATATAGCTTGACAAACTCATCAGGACGACCTTAGGCCTGAAGCGCGGGGCCCTCTGAAGAGCGGGGCCTGGGGCGGTCGCCCCACTTGCCACCCCCAAACGCCGTTCATGGATCGGTTAGTCCTGCAACCTAAGACATCGACCCTGATATTTATGTTTTGGGAGTCGAGGTCTTACTGCCTACTTAACGGCGTTGTTTAGCGTGTTCCGACGCCGACTAACATCGGAACAAGGAGTTAACTTTCCTGAAATATCTCACACACTTGGCAGCCCTTATCGACATTTTTCTACAAATTAAAGTCATAATGCTTTAGTCAGACATTTACTCTTATTCCTTTTTTTCTAATAAATAAATTTTCACAAATGGACGCATTTCAAGTTCCTTTTTTGGCTTACATTTCAGTTGGTGAAATAGGATTAAGTTGAAGTATTTTCTTTTAAAAAAAAAACGAAAAAAATATATTAATACCAATATTAATGTTGTAGACAGTTAGAAAGCTTCGTTTCGTTCAAGATACTTATCATTCATGTAACCGATTTCGGCATTCCAGGCTACACCATCATGAATGTCAACAAGCACAGTGGATATAATGCTTTCTTGGGCTGTGATTGAAATTTGTTCACTTGTGGTAATTATTCAAACTATGCACTATCTAAAGCTAATAGCTGATAAAATGGCTGCTCTCGTGTGTTCGAAAGATTACTCCGAATTAATCCAAAGCACACAAACTTTAGCAGCTATTCAAATAGGGAAAACAAATTTTGCCAGCTTAGGCAAAACAAGCTTATTTAACAATTTACTTGTGAAGTAGAGGAAAAGAAATGACAATGCGGAGCTAGCAGTTTTTTTAAAAATAGTTCACATTTGAAGTAAGGTCTGGATGTATACTGTATTACACTCATCAATCATACACCAAAATAAAAGGAATTAAAAGTTATTTTAGCAATACCTAAAATAAAAAAAAACAAGATCCTTTGTTTTAAATAGCTAGGATAACAAGTAAGGAAAACACGGGAAATTTTCTTTCTTTAAAAATCAAACCATATGCAAAGAACGAAACAACAGAGCGCAACCTACAGCTTATAGTTTATGCTCGTCTTATTTGGAGTCAGATAGCTGAAATATCGACTGTAACGACTGAAGTAGGAACACAGACCTTAAATGTAGTTTTAGAAACCTTAGATAAGTTTCAGAAAAGTTAAACAAGAGTTACTTCCCTGGCTCTGTTCGGTTAAAGGGTATGTATATCTGCTTGGGAAACATGGCAACTCATTACTTTCAAGTCTAAGGATTTATATTTCGTTAAAATATAATAACATATAAAAAAAATTTGAGGGTCTAAACAAGCCTTAAAATTATCTCACTGGACCTTGTATCACTAAGCGTCCTACGAAGGAGACTAAAATTAACTTCCAAAGTGAGGACAAAGTCTTAGAAATGAAACGAGGACAAAGTCTTAGAAATGAAACGAGGACAAAGTCTTAAAAATGAAACGAGGACAAAGTGCAAGAAATAAAATAATGTTTATTGCATTGAACCATTCGTTCCTTATTATAAAAGCGTGAAAATGACCAGAGTCAAATGATTACAAAATAATGAAAAGAAACGCCATGTACACAATAACAAACAAAACATTTTACAACAAGTAGTGTCCGTGTCTTAATAATATTTCATTATATTATATACATGCTCATACCTATATTTAAAACACATACAGTACATATATGTAAACAAATACATAGATAAATGCTTGCATGCATGCATACATACATACATACATACATACATGCACGCATACACACATACATGCATACATAAATACATACATACATACATACATACATACATACATACATACGCACACACTTTACGCAAGTACTTTTTATATGAATGGTTACGAAATCATATATGCATACATACATACACGTGTACAAGCTTCGAATCTCTATAGCAATACATGTTACAATGCGTGCATTTGAAGCCACTGTCACGGGTCCTCACATCTTTATCGATCGATGCTACCATGCAACTCATCTTTTATTTGGTAAATTTCCATAATCGTTCCCCTAGTTTGCTTTAATATTAAATAATCATATATACAGATCTTTTCTGTGTATTTATATCATTTATTGCTTTTCACAATATTAAGAAGTTCTGCATTGTTGAAAGGAAAACAATAAAAATTAAGTGAAACCAATTTTATGTGTATCAAACATACCAAACAATATTTATGAAAACACATGGAGTTACTGGTAAATTGGTATATAGTATTTTAGTATTAAAATTAAATAACTTATCTATGTTACATTCCTGGAACATTTGTTAGGGAGTTTTGAAATAATTAATACTTACTGGTTTGCTTCTCATAGTAGCAAGAAGAGAAAGATAAAAAACATAATAACTTTATATTCCTCTTCAGTGCTCTTCCTTCCTTCTTTGTATATTCTGTTGCGACGCTATGGTCTTAAACTAAGTATAAAAAAAAGAGCGAAAACCATCAAATTTTGTCAAATTCAACAAAAAAATGTATCTATCTAGAATAGAAAGTAACAATTTAAAAAGAACTAAAAGTTTCATAAAAATACACATGTATAAAGTACCAATTGAGTTCCAGTGGTGTTCTAAACAGATTACATTATTTAATGTGTTCATGTGCCTACAGCTTATAATGTGCTATTGTGCCAATGACCTGGAAAGTGGCGATACGTTAACAATTTTTGATTTATCACAATAAAATATGCCCTTGATTGAATTCACAATATTTTCAGATTAATTATTTAGCTTAAGAAGTATTCATGATCACTTTGTAATTTCAGTGAATAATTTTAATAAATGAATTTACCCAAATTAAAAACTGAGCACACTAGTAAGACTGATTCCACTTCAAATGTTAAGGTAGGAATAAATAACATTTCAAGTTTAAAAAAAAACATTTATTTTAAAATCTAAGATATAATAATGGAACCATGATGTAGGTTAGTCTCCTCTCTTAAACATTCATAGTTATAAACAAGTTTATGAATTTCCAAGTGAAAAATTAATATCCTACTTTCAGATAGACGTAAACATGTTTACCTATATTAATAATGAGCTGAATATTTAAACTATAATCACAGAGAAATATTAGCTATATAGAAAGATGATTACCAAATAAATATCACTGGTCATGTAGACCTCTAACTTGATTTTGGACTAAGGACAATTACAAAACACAGATATGCACAGCATATAAACACTGAGAAAAGTCAACAAACAATACATATTTAATAGACATAGCACTTCTATTTTTTTATTTCTTAGTCCACTTTTCCATACGAAATTTGAAATAATTCTCATTCGGTTATTTACAACATTCACATTTTAATAGAAAATGATAACTTAATTTTAAAACCTTTTTTAAATATTAAGTCACTGCGTTGTTAATACTTGTACCAATTATATCCATTTATCATTGTTAACATTCTTACCGATCATACCCATTTATCGTTGTTAACACTCGTACCCATCATACCAATTTACCATTGTTAACACTCGTACCGATCATACCCATTTATCATTGTTAACACTTTTGTACCAATCATACCCATTTATAATTGTTAACATTCGTACCGATCATACCAATTTATCATTGTTAACACTCGTGCCGATCATACCAATTTATCATTGCTACAACTTGTACAGATCATAACCATTTATCGTGATAGTCCTTATTTCTATGACTGAAATGGACGAGGACAGTTCTTCAGTTTCATACTATTATGTATAATTAATTGATATTGTGTGTTGGCTTTTGTCCATGATAATATGTTATGTATATTTAATTTGCGTTGTGTAATTGACTAGGAGTCGGCGCCACCGACTAAGATATATTTTTTTACAAATAATTTATTACGCGGCTAATGATTTTCTATGGTTGAAGATTATATATTAAGATTATTTTTGGGGGAGGGTAAACATGTTTATATGTCATTCTGACCTTGGAGGTTTCTAGAAGGGATCTTGTTTACGAATTTGATGGGAAATTTACCCTCATCATGGTTCTCTTATGTTGTGATATATATTTTAAGTAAAAGGCAGAAGTAAACCGAATTTTGTTATTCCATATCCTAACATCAATCATTGTGCAATTTAAGTTGTATTCATCTGAGAGGTTTTAATTTATTTATTTAAATTATTCATTGGAATTACAAAGTGCTAATTGATTTAGGGCTAAATCACTATTTTGTAATCAATGTGAATTCATTCAGAGGCACTTTGGACTTGTGCTATAACTTTTAGGACTATTTGGGATTTATTTCACAGTACTGTAAGTTCTTTTTAAATTTTCACGTTGTATTCTTGGGAAATAAAATATTTGTTGAATTTTTCAAAACTTGTTAGCTTTCGCTCTTTTCAGTTACTAAGTTTAAGACCATAGATTCGTACAAATATTCGTCATGAAAATCACAAATTAAAACTCTTTGTGGTACAAAATTATTCCGATTGATAAAAAAGAAAGTACAAACAATTATAAACTGGCTAGTGTGCATAAAACACCCCGTTGCGTAAATTGGAAGACTTAACGATAAGATTTAAACATAAAATAAAGACGATACCACACACTTCCAGTATATGAAAATCATGAAGATGTAAATTATCATCGCTAAAGACACGACTAATAAAGTAAAATAAATATCGAAACAATATTTGACACCTTAACAACCAAAATAGAAAAGGCGTGTTGGAATGTATACTCTATACTGATTTAATGTAGACGTAGACATTCCAATCACTATATAATTTTCATATCACTATAAAATATAGAATTCTCTAATCACTATGACAATGTACGAAATCCAGAAGATTATTTAGTAAACATTAATCAGCAGAGTCAGTTTAGTTAACTCTCGGAGATGTGCACGCTGTTATCACACGTAAAAGAGTCAGTTTAGTTAACTCTCGGAGATGTGTACGTTTTTATTTTCACTTAACTGAGTCAGCCAAATTAATTATCTGATGTGTACATGCTGTTATCACACGTAAAAGAGTCAGCCAAGTTAACTATCCGATGTGTACATGTTGTTATCACACTTAACAAAGCTGGCTTAGTTAACTAAACAACGTGTACATGTTATTATCATACATAACAGTCACTGAAGTTAACTTTCGTATGTGTACATTTATCACACTTAATCGAGTTTAGTTAACTCTGAGGCGTGCATATTGTTATAACACTAACGAGAATCAGCTTAGTTAACTCTGAGGTGTGTGTATTGTTATTACACTTAACAGTCAGCATAGCTATCTCTGATATATGCATGCTATCATATTAATGATGTTGAATGCTATTGTTTTATTTACTAATCCAAGATCTCATTTCATTCACGATACCTTTCAACTCTCTTTTTATACAACGCTAGATTTATTATTGAAAGATAACGTCAAACCAAGTAATGAAATAAAATTTGCAATATTCCTAAATGTTCCGAAATATATATATAAAATAACTAGACGTGTTATTTTAAACTTAGAATAAAACTAAGAGCAAAATAATTATAAAATAAACGGAATAAACAATACTGGCTGTAACTATATGAACGTATTTTCTCTAATTTAAAATTGTTGATGTAATTAATTATTGCCATATATGTTTCTTTTGTTTGTTGACGTAGTTTTTATATATGCTCAAGCTTGTATCAAATGAATGTCATCTCTGGAACATTTTTGTGTGCTTTGGGAAACGACCTAGACGAGTCATTACCTCGTCTCCACTTCCATATTTTTTTAATAAACAACAACAAAAATGCGTTTAAAGCAAATAAACCACAAAAAATGTTAGAAACAAAACTTATATATATAATTAATTTTTTTCTTGAAGTTGGGCATTTGAACAATGTCTAACCTCCTTTAAATATCTCAAAATAAATGTTTTTAAACTAAAAGAAACAATTTAAAACACACAAAAAAATCCACAATTTCTTCAAGTACATATTGCGATAAAAGTGTCATTGACAAATTCAACGAACGAACAATGGCTAACTCTTAATTTAAAATAACAATGAACCAGCGCGTCTGAAATGTACGTGTCGGGCTAGTCATTGTCTTCAATTAAATATATAGCTTACACAAGTGTTCAACTAATATGAAATGTAATAAAAGCATTGAATAATATCGTATGTCACTGTTCGAAAAAAGCATTGAATAATATTCTGTTACTGAAAGGAGTGTCTTGATTTATTATTCAACGAGTTTAATAAATTTTATGTCGAATGAACATTGAGATTCTATTTATAACAAAATGTAAGGAGGTTGCATTAGTTAATGTAGCGTTTTCAGGTTATAAGGAACGGTGATTATCATGACGTTAATAAAGGAGAAAGACATAATAAATATAATGAACATTGTGTTCAAATCTGATTGTGGTGAACAGTGACAAAGGTTTAGCTGCACGCAGACTAAAGCATGGAACTCTAAGATCGTGAGAAAAACGTCACAAGAGAAGGAATACAAATTTTATGATTCTATTGCATTATTTATTTATTTATTTATTTATTTATTAATGTATTTATTTACTTATTTATTTATTTATTTATTTATATCATTACGTTATGTGACGGCAGATTACTGTCTCTGTTGTTTGCAGTTGGACTCGACTTGTATGCAAGAATATAAGTACAAATATGTATTTGCCAGTAGCTTCTCGTGGGTCGGTGGTTCTTTCCGGGGTTTTCCCGGGTTCTTCATCCACCATTAATACTAGCCGCCATGTATAGCCTATCTTGTGCTGAAAAATGGCGTTAAACCCCACAACAACAACAAATATGTATTATTTTCTTTCCCATAGATTTTGTTATTCTCGTGCTGGTGACGTTTCTGTAGGTTTTACACCACGATTTTCGCCCTCAGGGCGTTCACCGTCCGTGCCAGACCTCGAGGAAGTCTCACTATCGCAACTTTCGCCCTTCAGCAGTCGCGCTTTCTGTTTTAGCTTTGTCGTTTCTTTCTGAATATTCGTCTTTACACCCTCCACCTCTTTTTGAATATTAGCTTTTACACCTTCCACTTTCCTCTTTGCATCATTAACTTTCCTCTTCGCATGCAATCCTGCTTCTGTAACTTTTGCTTTTGCTTTCTCGATATCCTTTTTGGCATGCTTTATTGTTTCCTTTGCAGTTTTACTGAAAAACTCGATAGCAACATTAACACACATTGACACAAGAGATAAGCCTATGAATACATACACAGAAGAGATCACAAAGAATTTTGGATGAGCAGGAACAATGTCTCCTAAACCAATGGTGCTTAAGGAAATGAATATAAAGTAGAACGCTTCCAGAAATCCCCAGTCCTTTTCCCAAGTAGTGTACATTACACTTCCAAGAACTATGTACAAAAGTAAAATGATGACAGCAACTATTATGGGAAGATTAAATTTATCATCAATTTCGTCTGCTTTGTATATTATTTCATACTCTTGGTCTTCCTCAATAGATGACAACTTGCTGTTTTGTTGAGCCTTGCCGTTTGCAGTCGACAATGCCTTCTTTTTGACGATTGCTCTTGGGATCTTCCTGCAGTAACCTGTGTAATAATACCGCCGAAGAAAAGACCAGAAATACTTTAGAACGATGGTGAAGCGTTTACCGAGTTCAGCCAAAACAATAATAGCCAACGGTATGCCAATTGCAGCGTACAACATGGTAACACCCCGGCCAAGATCGGTAACCGTTGCGATATGTCCGTACCCTGTAAATGTTTGAAAAAAACAAATATTAATCAACGTATGCCAGGAGGTATATCGAGGTGTTTGACAAGTCTCTATAAATGCCAACGAGAAACAAGAGTTATTTAGAAATGACAGCCTCTCCATGCAGTGTTTATGTAAAGAGTCCTACTGAAAGTACCCGATGGTACATCCTTTTTAATACTACTTACGCTAGATCCCAACGGTCCATTACTCCCAATGTATATACTACTTAAGCAATGGTAGTATAAAAACAAGTGTTACATGCGGAAAATTCTAAGTACCAAAAGCCACCTCTTCACGATTTGTGTGAGATATATACCGAGTTTATCAATAGAACTTTATGGACAGACAGATAAGCATCGCGACAGCTATATCCCCTCTCAACTTACATAGAAAAGGGATAAAAAGAAGAAGAAACTCAAAGCACATAAATCGAACCTTTCATTTTATCACTCAGAAATTAAATTTGGCCGTGTAATTGAAAAGATTAAAAATATGATCCTTAGAAATGGATAACACGAGCATATGTTAAAGAAATTAAATTGTATCTTTATGTCAGCTTGTCTTCTTGGGCCTCTTACATAGACAAAAGAATTTTCGTTGTTGAAATAGCTTGTTTCATCAAAAGATAACCGCTCCAATGCCGATAGCCGAAGTGGTTAGAGCGTCTGTCTCGGATGCGGGAAGTCGCGGGTTCAAACCACAACCGACTCGTACCAAAGACTTATAACAATGAAACTAGAAGCTGCCTCGCTTGGCGCTCAGCATTAATAGGTTAGTGTTAGGACTGGTCGGCCTGGTGTCAGGATAATGTGACTGAGTAGGACATGATGCTACATGCCTGCGGCATGATGCCTTAATGCTAGACATCATTGTAAGCTGTCACACTGCAAACATCGGAGCGATATGACTGAAAAATTGTTAAAGCTACGTTAAAAATCTAAAACACACACACACACACACACACACACACCAAAAGATATACTTAAATGGTATATTAGTTGAGATGTAGGTCGATAGTCATGTCCGATATACATTTATCTGCCAATAGATATTTACATGGCGAAATCGAAACAACGTGGACATCAAGGAGATATTTGAAAATTTAAAACTGCGAGTAGAAACCTTAGTTCAGGAACACAGTAGCTATCTTAAAAAGAAGAACGCAATTTAGTAATTTTAATTTAAATAAATAATATATGTACTACCTATTGTCGTGTATATGGTACCGCAGAAAATCAAACTATTCCAGAAGTTCCAGACCGTTTTATCAGACGGACTAGTCACTCCTTGCTTGTATGCCGTCATGATGTCAGCCTCGTACTGTAGAAGAAGATCACGTGCACGAAGCGTCAAATCATCGCTGCTAGTGCCTTGACTGGTTGAGAGGTTTAAAAGAACTTCTATGAGCTCCTCTCTTGTTTCGGTAATGTTCTGTTTGTAGTGTTTTTCGTGTGGTGCTTCAATGTACATGAATATCACAGCACCCAGAAATGAGTATCCGACAAGTAATAAGATTAATACTACCGCGGGCAAATTTTGTCTCATGCAGGCTTTAAACCGATCACTCCTCGAAAGCGCTTTCTTGGAACTCTCTGAAGTCACGCTTCTCTCTAAGTCAGACGCTGGCGTTGACTCCTTCGACGGAGGATTGCTAACGGATTTTGTATGCTGGCCATTGGCCTGTATGGCAGGATCACACCCATCCGTGGAAATAGCAGTTTGCGACAGTAACAATCCATCAGTTGGTTGAGGTTCTGGTTCGGCCATCATACAGTTTTCTTTTGATTACCTCTAAATACTCAACGACCGCTTGACAAAGGTCTGCCCCTGAAATTATACAGTGTAATTGAGAGTTATTTGCCAGTTTAAAAATATGTATGCTGTATGGGTCTGTCAGCCTTTTTTCTATGTAAGTGTCTATACATCAAAATGTGTTACAATATTAAAACTACGCATGATTTAAATTCCATCAAAGATACGGTTCTATTTCTGTTCCATCTCTGACTTGCCTAGCGTGTATCGTTTGCAATATGTAATACACAAAGTTCAAGAAAACATAATTGAATTTATTATTCGGACCTTTCTGTAATGGGTTTGTGACCGACAATTATAATTTAAAATATTTTGAAACAGATTTTGAACCAGAACACTTAAGGATTGATAAATCTGTCCAGCATAAATTGTTGTGTTTCCTACATGTTAGTTTTGTAAGTAGACATACATCAATATACGTATATCAATTAACACTTCTACAGTAACTGTTATTACACACATAAAAATGATTGTCAGCTCTGATTATCAGAACAGGCCGCATGTTCTAAACAGTATTAAAGAGTATTTGTTTCGTCACAATAATTTCGTGTCCGCAAATTAACGGAATAACTGATAATTGTTTCGCTCAACGTTATACAAGTATGGGCTTTTTCGAGTGAATTATAATACAATTATGCTCCTTTATCGAATACAATACATTGTTTTATCGAGCTGTGAAATACTGTTAAACGCATGGCGTCTCTCTACCAAGCGAATCAAACACCTGTGTAAGTTTGGGCTCGAAGTACCTTGTTTTCCCCTATTTCATAGGACTTCTAGAGAACAGTCCTTGTCAGCTTGGAAGTTCTCATAAGCGCGCAAAGACTATAAATAATGTTCTTCTAATAAATCAATGACCACGTATATCACAACTTCACAATTGCATGCCTTATCCTTGTTAGGATTCCGGGTCGTAACGTCAGTACTTCTCACAATGAAAACACAAATCACAGCTCAAATATCCAAGACAGGGAAATACTTTCCAATTCCATCACCGGGTCAGCTGAAACACAATTCTGAACCATATTTCACATGTGCAGCTCCACCAAACGGTTTTCAATGCAACAATAAAAGGCATCTCCAAATAGGGGCCCCGAGTGGCCGAGTGGTCTAAAGCACTCACCGTTACGGATCATTGCCATCTCACCTCTGTCTGCGTCAATTCGAGTCTCAGACTCGGCTAACGTTGGTACGTGAGAAAGCCTGCCGAGGTTTTCCAGGGTTCTTCCTTCACTAATTATACTGGCCGCCATGTATAGCCTATCTTGTGCTGAAAAATGACGTTAAACCATACAACAACATCTCCAAATAAATGAATAACCCCATTTAAATTTTTCCATGACAAGAATATTAGTCCCTGTCACGAATATTTAACATTGAAAGGCACAATCAATCAACACCTTTACATTAAAATAGGAACTACGTGGTTCGTGTCCATTTATTCAGCTCTGGCCCAAATTCAAACAACAAAACTAATCCATGCCGTCATAAAAATCTCATGATAATGTACTTTACAATGTCTTTTCCTAGAAATTGGCTAATTACTCGGGCTGTGAAATATTTCCCAATACCGACTTCCCATCATCATACAAAGAATGACTAAAATCTGACAAAGATATAAATAGATCAGGGACGTCATTTCAACTTCTTTCAGGGGTGAGGGGCAAAACTTGCTTTTGGGGGGGGGGGTGGCAAAACTTGACGGGCTTATTAATTTTCCTACATAGGCAACATCAATTTTACGTTTTACAGCACATGCAAATTGGGGAGGGGGAAATGCCCCTGCCCCCCCCCCCCCCATATGACGTCCCTGAAATAGATATGCAAATACAAATGATTCATACCCTAGATTTTTTACAATATGATATTAGTCGACACCAAGCGGAACATTTACAAAGTTTTTCTATCAAATATATTTAAAAGACGTCACTATTATAAAATATAAAACATCACTGATCAAACTTAGTGTAACTTTATTTTCTGAGGATAATACATTTGGTTCTGAAATAATCAACCTCAGTAGCAGAATAATGAAACTATAAATGAAACGTATATGTACAACTATAACTCTGCTTAATACAATCTGACAGTCACATGTGATCATAAAGTGTGTGTGTGTATATATATATATATATATATATATATATATATATATATATATATATATATATATACGTGCATACATTAGATTGAAGCATACGTAATTTATATGTGTAGATTTGGGAGAAAGGAAGGATGTAGGAGTATCAATGTTAATTATGTTGTTTTTGAGGTTTTACGTCTATTTTCAGCACAAGATAGCTATACATGGCGGCCAGCATGGGCACCCGCACATAGGGGCGGGGGCGGGCAATTACCTCACCTCCGGCCTGGATTTCATCTCTAACATGGTTTTTGCCTTCATATGAAAAACTTAACAGATGACCACTACATGTTTGCTCTACCCTAACCCCCCCCCCCGAAAATAATTCTGCGGGCGCCCATGTCGGCCAGTATAACTAGTGGAAGTAGAACTTGCGAAAACCACCGACCCACGGATAGCTATTGGCAAGTTTTCTGACATATCAACGTTGGCCGAGCCCAATACTCGAACCCACGCGGACAGAGGTGAGATGGCAGTGATCGACAAAGGCAAACGCTTTAGACCACTCGGCCACTCGGGGCCCCTCCAAGTAAGGTATCTCAATTTGTTTGAGCTATGGCATAATCAGAAAGGATAAATTTGTGAAGCGTGTTCTTAAAATGATAGAATGTTGGTGCTTGTTTGATGTCATGTGGTCATGAGGAATTTTATTTCACAACACTCCAGCGGAATATAAAATAAATGTGTTGTACTGATTCGTTTTAAATTTAGGCAAATGAAGATTCGAGTACAAACGAGAACGCAAATGTGTGAATGGGTATTGGAAGCTAGAGTTACGAGATCACTCATATATTGTGAAGCCATGCAATGAAAAGATTCATCTCAAAATCGTTTGAAAGTAATTACTCTATATTTAGATGTTAATCACTGCAAATTAAAGAATATATGTGAAGACATATAGCCTCTTCTTATAATAAATCGAGCGGCTCAGTTTTGTAGTTTAGTCATTTGATTAAGATTATTAGCATTGCAATTCCTCCAATACGGTGCAACCATAATCAAACCAAAGCAGTATGTAGCCATTAAAAACACTTTGCATAGATTCTGGCACTGTGATACACTGTGAGAACAGGAAGACTAAACGACAAAAAATAATCAAAGAAATTAAAAATAAACACATAAGACACAAAACATTCTATATTTAGACGGAAACCGCGACAAAAAAAAACTTTTGTATCAGATTACTAATTACATAATCGACACTATGTCAGCATGTGGACAGGTAATCAAAACTGTACGTGACTAAACTGACAAGGCTCTCTACTAGGGCTAAGCAATCCCTTTACAAACCTTAAGGATAACAACATGGGTATTAGAGAGGGAAGGACAGGGTTCTATATGGAGCAAGTACGATTGATGATGTCATGGGGCTATATCATAAGGCGCCACGCGAAGTGAACAGGCCCATGGAAGAGATTGGAAAACACTCCATATAGAAATTTTATAACACGTACAAACACACACACTCACACATACACACAACAGTCTCTAAACTCCAATTATAAGGAACCTTCTTCTATCTTAAACCTCACCCTAGAGGAGTAAAAAACTTCGGAAATTTTGGCAACTAAATAAATAAGAGATAACCTGCTCGGGGTGGGAGAAATACAAATAATTAAACAAAGTACGAACCTCACCTCGAGCAGTTCTAATCTCATGATACAGAATGCGAGAACGACACATAATAGCATACACATAAACCACTAAGGTCTTATTTTTATACAAGCACACCGCTGACTCGCCAAAATTCTAAATTTTATAAATCGTCTATTGAGAACAATACTCAATAGAAAAAGTCAAGACAACTGGGTTATAATTTGATAATAATTTGCTGTCCCAACATGGAAACATATATAGCAGTCATACCATATAGCACACACACATAGCACACACGGGACATAGGTGACCCCTAGCAAAGGTCAACTATGAAAACTAGGGAAGGAATTCCGAGCAGGTGATAGAAACCGTTCTCGGATGAACAACCCTATAGAAACACTAGGACTTCTTAGAAATATCCCAACCAAATATTTCTATTAAAATAAAAATAAAATAAAATAAAAATAAAAAATAAAACAAAAAAACAAAAAAAAAATAATCTTAATTCAAAATTCTTTTTATAAAATAACACATACAACACACCTTCCGGGGATACATAAACACATAAACACTTTACTATCTTTGGTTAGGTGGGAGGGATCTGGTAGTTGGACTGAATCAAATCATACCCTGAGCGAAAACAGAAAATGTAAACAATGTTTCATTTTAGCAGACGACAATCATATCCTTATCGAATATCCGTTGTACTGTGATCTCAGGAAAAGGATATTCCAAAGTACTGCTAGATAAGTCCAAACATGTTTAAATGTGTAGATGAACATACTTATAAGTGAAGTTCAACAACAAACGGCAAAGACCCAGATCTGCCGTGGCATAATGCGACGGCAGATCTGGGTCTTTGCAATTTGTATTTAACTAGAATACATAATGTTAATCTAGCGCATCTCTAACTTGGAAAGTTTAATTTTGTATCTATAAATCTTATTTGATTAGAAATGCTCTTTAATCCAATTTATGTGTTTGAATTATGGTAAACAACAGCAAAATAACGTTTACAGTTCATGGTATATATTTAGTCGATGCCAGATTACTGTATAAATGATAGATTGTAGTTTTCTCCCTCTGGGCGATCGCTCTAGATTTGTTTTAAGCAGTTAAATGATGGAGTTTCTTATCCAGATTTTTATCATAAATGTAAAATTTTCTTCAAATGTAGAGGATAAATGGAGAATTCGTGTTAATAATGGTACATGTACACGTGCACGCCTTCCATCAATGTTGCAACGTAATTAATGTGCGTTTGCTCAAGTGCAGTCTGGTCTATTGCAGTAAAGATAATTAGAATACACTTGGTGTAACTTGTATTTGACCTCTCAGGCTGGCTAGAACAATGCAATATTCGGTCGATAAAGTTTACATAACGCATTAATTCAACTAAGGCAGTGCTGTCCAACCCGCGGCCCGCGGGCTGATTTTAATTGGCCCGCCAGAGCTCGAGCAGCTATATAGTTGTTGCTGTTCAGTTTTCTGCTGCGGCCCTCGGCTTAAAAAAAACAAACAAAGAAACAAAAAAACATTTGTCAGTGGCCCATGGTGTCAAAAAGGTTGGACAGCACTGGACTAAGGGACTCGTTTTAAAATTAAGATGATTCTAGCTTAGTGAATACTGAACGTTAATATTTAAGGATATACCAGCATCATAGTTTGTTCTTCAGCGATATCAAAGAAAACCCTGGTTATACTGCACGGCACAAGATTATTTCACGCATCTGTCCAAGTACTGAAATTTACCTGAATTATATTCCGTTTTTTAGTAGCTAGGAAAAGTAATTTTTAAAGATATAAAGCAGATTCTGAAACTGATGGAAATTTTTACATAAGATGGTGAAATACATTTTTGTGGCTTAATTAGATATTCGTTTACATACATGAACTGGCGGTTTTCAACACTGGATATTTTCACCCCTAGTCGTCTACACTAAATGTAGTATATGACTGACTATTTGGATTAACCTCGTTTTCGCCCGTTAGGGCATGTACGACGATCCATTTGCCCATGCCTTATATATTATCCCCTCCCTTCCTGACCATAAATAGAGTTATAATGTCAAATTGAGAGAGAGAGAGAGAGAGAGAGAGAAGTATCAAGCTGTACCTCTACAGTTATAGCAGGTTACACGCCTTTACTGAAGACGCCTGTACCCGTGCAGAAATGGGCGGGATGGCATGATTCCCCGCAGTTTTATTCAGTGCGTGGATATGGAAGGTTTAGTGACTTTGTATACGGCTGATTCATACTGTAAAACAAGCCATACGATCCATAGCTCGTAATAGTGTATAGCACACGGTTATAACACTCCTTACATGCATTCAAGTGTAAACCGGAGATGTGTAAGTAAACGGATAAGCACTAGTGTGGTATCGTAATAATGGGTTTCCTCATTACATGCCGAAATTATAAACGATTTCCTTTCATATGCCTCAATGAACTTTAAAGGAATCAAACCAGATTAATGTGGGGTTGAAATAAAGATGTGTGATTTAATACGTAAACAAGAATGAATTAAAACATCTCATCGAAATGACGGTTTGGGTTTGCGGAGTTTAACGTCTTTCTTCAACACATGATAGGCTATAAATGGCGGCAAGTATATTGGTGGAGGAAGAACATTGGATGACAAGGGGAATGCCTTGGCTTTGTTGGGTTTAACGCCATAACCTTAGGTTATATTTGGCTGCCAGTATATTTGGTGGAGGAAGAACTGGGAAGAACCATGGACCCATGTCAAATAGCTGACAAACTTTCTCACATACCCATATTGCTCGAGCCGAGACTCGAACTTATGCAGACATCGGTTAAATGTGTGATTGGTCAGTAAATGCGAGCGCCTTAGACCACTCAGCTGCTCTCCCCCCCCCCCCGTCCACCCCAACCGCTTTAAAATGACTATTAAATGAGATATATTCTCGGAGTTGACGACTTCCTCTGTACTGGTATCTGAAGGACATGCCACTCAGTTGGTTGTATTATTAAAGCCACGTGGTACATCGTTGTCTTTTTGTTTTCTTTTTTCCGTAAGTAGGCATCTATGATTTATGACTTTAATTCAAAGTGGAATCTGACTGTAAATCCCCGTAGATAAGACGAGAGACTGTACATAATCTACTTTGATACGCTTATATAACCATTAACCCTAAGTTAATAATAAGCAAAGTTTGATATATCGGGATCTAGTTTCGGACTAGCACGTAATAGGTTATATCAATGTAAATTCACCGTGGGATAGGCCTGGGGACCTTTTGGGGAACATAGGTTACACGTTCTTCTGCAAAATAATATAGAGTCCTCCTCTTTCCCTGGGTCAAAGCATTGACCCAAATCAAGCTAATAATATAGAGTCCTCCTCTTTCCCTGGGTCAAAGCATTAACCCAATTCAAGCTATAGAGCTTCAGAACTATGAAACCCAAAAGAATTTTCTTTCCTTCTTAAAAAACTTTAAAAAAGCATCAGCAAGCCCATGTTCTGTTCTTTGCAAAAAAGGACGTAAATCGTCACTTTGTTAACTGAAACCCTGATAGCATAGTAAATATTATCAAAGAACGTATTAAAACCCTGATAGAGTGGTACATATTATCAAAGAACGTATTAAAACCCCATAGCATATTAAAGATTATGAAAGCGCCTTCGAGCCATAACATCTACTCTCCCAGTACTAAAATATATATTTTTATACCGCGATGATCTCAAAAGCTGAAATATTTGAAAGGTTAATCTTCTGTCTAGTAGCGATTGTCCATTTGACAGAAGCAAGTATCGACTTACGATAAGCCAATATCGATTCCTGAAAAGCGAGTATCGACTTATGATAGACTTGTATCGAGTCAAGAAAAGGGAGTATCGACTTACGATAAGCCTGTATGGAGTAATGAAAAGCGAGTATCGACTTACCATTAGCCAGTGTCGAGTCAAAAAAAGCGAACATCGAGCAGAAAAACTGACTATCAATGAGAGAAATGCGATTATGGCGTCAAGAAAAACGAGCATTGATTAGAAAAAGAAGCGATCATCGCTTTTTATTCAAGGCTCAAGTTTTCTTGACTCCATACTCGCTGCTAAAAGCTAAAAGAAGAAAAAAAAACTTCAGTATCTGCGAGCTCAATCTATTGCGACGATATTTTATTGGTCACACAGTTCAACACACACATCTCAGAAAGAAAGGCTCAAATCACATCTAATTGTTTCTTCTTCACAAAAGAATTTTAGCCAATGTTTAATTTCTCTTTTAACACCTGTGCTACCTCGTTATATATGTAAATGGCAGAGATAGATAGGTACCGGTAGAGAGATAGATAGATAGATGGATGGATGGATGGATGGACAGGCAGATAGATATACAGGCACTGTCAGATAGATGAATAAATATATAGATAGGCAGATATATATACAGGCACGGACAGGTAGATGAATAAATATATAGATAGACTGGCACAGACAAATAGACAGGCACAGACAGCTAGATAGACAGGCATAGATATACAGATACATCTGGCTGTGCCTCTTTTTATACATACATGTCACAGACAGACAGATAGATAGATAGATAGATAGATAGATAGATAGATAGATAGATATATAAATAGATAGATTGGCAGTTACCAGCGAGGTATTACACTTGATGAATCTTCAACTTTCTCTTCAGCTCTTTACCTACGATCGGAATCACATTTTGACATTTACGTAAATGTACCGTCAGTATCGTAGCGAGTAAAACACCTATACGTCATGTGACAGGCTTAATGTGAGCCTTGAATTAATCAAGAGCTGAAAAGAACGTTTACATGTTGTTAACGGAAGTTAAGTTGGTGTCAAAGGTTAAAGGTTGTGACCTAAATTATTGCGCAGGCTCTGTACACATGTTAAATATGACAATAATCGTAGTTATGTTGTGTCAAACATCTTCAACACACTTGTTCCAATCACCATCCAGTTTCAATGCAAAAAATTATATTTGTTTCTGATTCTTACAAAAACAATCATTGGAACTAGCGTTTACCTGACACAACATATGTCACAGTGAGAGCTGAGTCATTTCTCTAATGAAAATAACTCAGTCTCAAGTTTCTGCATGGTGAAATAATTACATCCCAGGTAAAAGTAGGTTTTTTTTAAAATTATTTTTTGCCTGCAAGGTAGCATGAAGATGAAATTAAATCTCATTATAGTCCTGTAAAATTTGTAAACACCAAGAGTTATTAAACACTCCTCGATTTACTTCTGTCTCCTTTGCATATATCTGTATATAGACCTAAAGCTTCATGTACCACCGTATCAAAATAGCACGAAATTATCAAGCCCCCTTTTTTCATTATATATAGACCTCAACATTGAATTGCATTAACCACTAAACCGAATGAAACGAATTTATTTAAATTAGTCTGGCAAATTATAAAATAAACATTTTTTTTTAAAGCAACAAATACCATTTTTTCCCCGCACATTCGGAACATGTATTGAGTATATACGACGATGCTGAACGAAAACCTTTCTTTTCATGGAACACTGAACATCGCACTAAAAACGACCTATTGCTCATCCATATTAACATGCATTTTAAATATGCAACAAGTCACATATTTCTAAACGAACAAGTTCTATCTTGTTCTCGACATTGTAACTTTTTTTGTCTTGTCGTGCATTCGACCTTACTGTAGCGTGCATTTTAAATTACAGATCAAGTCACATATTCTAAGCGAAACAATGCATTGATCTCGACATTGCGACTGATTTCTTTCTGGTCGTGCATCAGAGCTTATCGTAACGCATCGCAGGATTAAAGAAGGTAATTTGAATCAGATTCAGACAGACCTACTAAATAATGAATAGACGTTAGGCTAGGCTTCGCTGGTACACAGACTAAATTGGCAAATAGGCCGGTAACTAGTACAAACCGTGTCTCTCGATTGACTGGTAAGTGACGTTATTTGCACAACAATAACGCCATTCCAATAAATGCGAATTTGGAAACTTACCCCTTAGCTGTAGTGAGTGGTTGATAGCATCGCATCGGTCGGGTGCATCATGGGGAAAAATGTACTGAGATTCTGTACTTTCACTAAAATGGAGGATGATAGTTATCTAGGGTCTCGCTTATACCGGAAGTGTGAATCATTTGTGAGAAATTCAGCCATTCTGTTATATTACATATTATTTTTAATCGTAACATCCAGTTTACGTAGCATAATATGATGTAATATATTTATGGTCAATAGTGTTTCAATACTGTTAAGAGTGCATCTTGTACTTTGCATAATGATGTATATTATATTCATGTACCAAGGTGGTACTTTAATAATAAATAGTGTTATGATTTACCACGCATTTGATATTCAAATGATTTTCATGTCGTAATAATTTATTTACCCCACCCACCCCAACTAAATGCACCAGTTCCCTTGTATTTGACGGAGTTGCTAAGCGTTTTCGGCCAATGAATACAAAAATTACCGATCTTGTGTTATAATTTAATCTGGGATCATAGCGAGTTATCTTCCCTATAGTTGGCGCCACAGAAACAAAGCCGGTCCTGATATTTGGTTCGCATTGGATATTATCGTTCGCCAGAACAAATTTAGATCTCGTGTTATCCCTAAAAAATCACAATTCATAATACACGTATCAATCAGGGCCGCGGACAGGATTAGTGGGCCCTATGAAAAATTCTACAGTAGGGCCTTATGAATTACAATTTCTGACGGCGGTGGGCCCCCTGGCCGTTGTGGGCCCCGAACTTTAGTCCTAGTTGTCTTACCCTGTCAGCGGTCCTGGTATCAATGAAAGCAAAATGTCTTTTGTTTTATTTTGGGGCGAATCAATATATATGCTACGTTATAAGTAGAAGACACTAAAATAACCATTTGCTTCTTTCTTATAAGTTAATAAAAACATTACATCTTAATAACGTTTGACTCCTTCTATTCAAACTGTTTAATGCTGTTTATATTAAAGATAGGGAAGCTCATAATTTATCCTTATCGTTTCTCTGGGAAACTGTTCTATATAGCCTGGGATGTGTTGATGGTCCATTAAACCAAATCAAACAAATTCAATCAGTGTATGTGCTTAACATCGAATCGATACATCCATTATAAACAAGAAGACATGGTCTTCATATTGAAAATAATACAACTCTATAGTCCTAATGCAAAATTATTTTAAAAATTTCAGCGGAAGTTGTGTCTCCTGTAACAATATAAAATTCGATGATCAGTAAGTAAAAAAAATCATCGCACAGAAATAGACATATTTTACCTAAGTCCTGATGAAATATTTATTCTTATGTCAAATTAATTTAAATACCGTTTCTTTATCTCAGTATAAAATAAATTATATTTGAACAGGAAATAAAGTTATTTGGCTCTGAAATAAACATTAAAAGCAACAACATCAAATCAGACAATGTGCCAATTTTATTTCTTGTGAATATGTATTTCATTAAAAATTATCTTTACATCAAAACTAGCCATTTATAACAATTTTGCAGTTGGTCTAGTAGTCTAAAATGTGAATGTCTGTCTTTCTACACAAAGTATATTTAGGCAATAATGACTTTTTCATTAGAATATATAGTGAATAGCAAACAATCACTTTTATCCATGTTTAGAGACAAAGAAACTGTAAAATAGCAATAAAACAGACTTTAAAAACTGAATAGTTTCATATTTTAAAAAGAAACGTTTCAAAACTAAATTACCCCACCCATTAAATATCTCAAGAATTCTTCACAACAAGTCATTGAATGGCACCTTGATTATAGTTTTAGGGCCATGCATTGGACAAAAATAATATACAATAAAAGAAGCACAAAGATAATTATGTGAAAATATCGCGTATTCCATTTTGTATGCATATATCAGAATATGTGATTTTCAATTTTCGACATTGATTATCCGTAACATTTGCTTAAAGCGATCGATTAACTCCTTCTTTCGCACATATAACATTGCCTCTCGGTTTTAATTACATGATCTATAAGAATGAGAAATTGTCAGGCAACATGAAGATGATATCGATTCATTGCTTGTACAGCAGGAAGTAAACCGGAAGTAATGTTGGACCACTTTATTCCTTGCTACAACCTAGCAAATAAAGGAACGCTGCCGATTACGATCCCTCATTATAAGTAGAACGTTTATGTACTTATTATATGCTCATTTAGCATTCACGTGCATAAAGGAACTACTTTGTACTTTCTATTGTAAACAAACAATGGACGCAGACGCCAGCACTTTTGACTTGTAAACAAATCATGTACGCTTGCGTAAGAGGCGCTTTACGTTGTGGTTGTTTAAATTTGTTTCTGAATGAACTAAAACAGATATTTCGTGGACTGCCACATACCAGCTACTTTGGCATATTCCGCGTTGATACAATGTTACGGATTTAAGCTAGCTACATTATATAAAAGACGGAAGATTATGTCCTTACAAATAACATACAACTGACAAGGCATATACTGTCTTCTTTAGCTGGTGATAAGAATGGCAAAAAAATATACTTACAGTTTTACATCCTGAATTTCATCAAAATGTGCTTTCTTAGATCTGCAAATCCGAATTACATGAGCCATGTCATAGGTTCTCAATCTTGATTACACATTTCGAAATTGTACTGTAATTTCGATGATAAGTACAATTACATCCTCCTTACTGCACTCAAAATTAAATAAGCATTAAATTCCATAGCGTCTTTTTGATAATTGCAATTGAAAGACTTCATATTTTTCACACATTATGATTTCAAACATTCAGTGACAGAAACAGAAACACATTTGCAGATGTCAACACGCTTCTCCCTAGCTTCTTCAATCCCATGTATTTCATGTGGAATTGTCACATACAAATCCAGTCCATAATCACGAAATTTCGTAGAAAAAAAACAAAAACAAAAACAAAATCTATTCATTCCAGATCAAATGGAAAAGTTGTAGCAATGCACATTCGTTCACAATATGACTCCAAATTTCAATTTTAACTAGACACGCTATTTTCTTTCGAAAGTTATATTGAGCGCGCGACTAAGTTCAAATTTATCTGGGCGGAGTTATGTGCGCAGTAATAATGTTGTTGTGCAATGATGAATATGCGCTCGTGTATTTAGTTTGGAATACGACATACATTCATTTACGTTGTTTCTTGTAGTGTATTTTGTTTAAATAATTAAGCCTTAGGTAGAATAAGAAAATGAGCATATAATAAAAAGGTTACTGTATCTGTATGGGAAAATATGAACTCGTTTTGTCAGATGGATATACTGCACTCCCAAGGTCGTGCAGTATTCCATCCCAAAAAACTCGTTTATATTTTCCAGTACAAATGCAGTAACATATAAATACTATTAGGTTGCATGTAAAGTAAAATGTTTTTGGAGACAAATTTACCTGGCTCTTTCGTTATTAAAATAAAAATTGAATTTTGCGGCAGCGAAGTCTTAAAGTTTTAGATAGTATATTTTTGTGGATTTGCTGAAAATTTAGATTATGGGGTAACATTTTGTGGTGACAGTGCGCAAACACTGACCTGGGTGTTTTATTAATTAGTTAGCGAATTAGTTTCTAAGGAGGAAGGGAATATCTGCCTGACATGAAAATATTACCCGTGGTCCCGTCTTCTTAAACACTCGGTTAGAATGGTGATTTTGATTTAACTTCTCAAATTTAAGGTTCAGGTTATGGAGATGTATAATCTTATAACCTCTTGGGGTTTATTTTCTCATCCTAAATAAATTTTTAAAAAATTCTCTCTCTCTCTCTCTCTCTCTCTCTCTCTCTCTCGTTCTCTGTTTTTAAGTATTTTGTCTGCTGGGATATCCAAATTTGTATCTTGCATTCAAAATCATTTGCAAACATTGAAACAACAGTTCAGAAAGAAAAGAAGCAAATAAGTGGTGATTAACACATTGACAGCATTGCAGGCATTTCGTTGATTTTTTTTAAAAATTAACTTTTCACAAAGCATTACTGGAGACAGTTTCTACCGATAAGCCAGAATAAATGTAGCATAAATATTAGAGGCATTATTTCATTATCTCCATTCTGTATATTGTATGCACCATATTTGTCTCTGCAGAAACCCACAAACACGTCCGCGCGTAAATAATATGACTTTGGTTCCGAATACTATCAAGCAGATGGTGAATCCTGGTTCATCCTTTTGGTATCCTCCATTTGTTCAACGGATATATTCGCTAAATAGTCTTAGTTTTCGAAACATAAAGGAATTAGGTCACAATTAATACTTCCAGTTCAGTACCCACGAATGTAGTTCTAGTCTATTTTTAGAACATTTTTTCCTTTCTCATTTTGGTGGTGATAAAAGAGTTTTATTTATGCATTTTTGGTAGGGATTTAAAGGTAACTGTTTATTCTTGATAATATCAGCTCAGGGTGTTGTTGTCTGTGTGTATTTCGGCGACAGTGCACAGTGAGTAATAAGGCCTTGGTGATGATCGGAAGTGAAATCTGTGTTCTGTTTACATGCTGCTATGTTGACAGTCCAGCATCTAAAAAAAAAGCAGGTCAACATTTGACAAGAACTTCACCGTGAAGTCATCTTTGAAGGTATTTTAGATTAACATATGATTTGCATTGATTGTCACACAGTGGAAAGGTCAGTACTGAGAAACAAATGTAGAAAACATATATTAAAATTAATTGTGTTCTATGTCCAGCAGCGGCCAAAGGCGTCAGTGCACTTAATCAACTTGTTTAATACTTTTCAAATTCTCGGTGACTAACATGATTTGTATTTACGCACAGATGTGATACTCATCGAGGTTGCTTTTAAAGCTTTCCGTGTGTGTGTATGAGCTCGACCCCGTGTACTACTTCTCACGGGAATGATATGGGATAACTGCATCATCTTGAAGATATTTCATTAGTTTTACACGCATTGTCTTGCAAATATTCATTAGTCCTGGTGTGCCGTCGTGGGATGAGTTTCGAAATCTGTTCGCGGAGTTTTTCACGACTGACTTGACTGGTGGACCGAGGAGAGGCTCCAAGTATTGCGCGAGTCTGGACGCTAATGCGTCTTAAATATTTATGAATAGGACAACACAGTAATTTAACGAACATGATAAATCAATACAATGTCAAAGTCAGGAAACTTTTCAGCGACGTTGTAGCACGCGGTAAAGACCGACGCAGCCCTTCCCCCGATGAAATGGAACTTCTGACACAGATGTTCGCGAACGTGTCAAAATTATGTTTCAACCGCGACAGGCCGCGCGGAGAGATCCCACAGCGGGTTTTTGAAGAAACGTTTGCGCCGCTGATTAAGCCCACGCGCGAAACAAGTGAAGAAGATTATGGGGATAGATACAAAATCGGATCCAAATGTCCAGAAGGTCAAACTCGTCACAAATAAAAAAAAAGAAAAAAAAAAAAGAGGGATCTGGGGAGACCATCGAATGCTTAAAAGCGCAGATTGTAGGAATCGTAGAAGATCAGGGTGTAACGAGAGGCGCAATTGAGGAGACGTAATTGCAAATTTTCCACAACAACAACCACCCGAGTACGAGTTGGAGATAACAACAGTGCCTTAATATTTACCGAAAACGCTTGCCAGCGGATTCTTGAAAATCCCATACCTACCGGTGTTTTAAGACCCTCCAACTGGAAAAAATTTGAACGAAGCATAGTTTATGCTCAGTTACCAAAGTGGGTATTTATGGAGTTTACTGGGAAGACATGAGCAGACGGGAGGAACTGGGATGCTTTCAAAGCTGCTTCCAATGAATTTTAATCCAGAAACACTGGTCGTGGCGCAAAATTGTGGAAAGATTTTAATAAGAACCGGCAAGTTCGCCCAAACATGAAAAAGGCACTGAAAAGTCCACCCTCACCCAACTCCTTTGAAATAAAAAAAAACTACGAAAAAACAGCTTAAAATGCGTAATCGGCTGAATGTCGCACACTCCAATCGCAATCTTCATTGCGTGTTTATTACAGTTAGCCTATTATTCGAAAGATGCCGTTTGGACATGAATATCTCTATCTCGTTCTCTATAAACTTTGGGCGCAACTTGGAACACTTATCTCACCCCCTTAGCTTAGCTCCACCATCTATTTTAAGATCTCCACAGCACATGGTTGACATAAGACAGTCGTCGCTGAGAACGAGTCTGGGTTGGCCAGAAGGTATTCCCGAGGGTTAACAATTTTATATGGATACAATAAAAACGCCAGACATTGTAAAAATCACATAGACGTCTCAGGTTAACCTAACCTGTGACGGCATCAGCGACATTTACAGAGCTTGTTTTACCTACCGCGGGTGACGGTCAAGGGAGAACCTTCGAGGGCTCAGTCGCGGGCTACAATCACGGATGCGCGCGTCGTGGAAGCTTAACTTTTCTTGGTCGTCATGGATTTAAGGGCTTTGTTGAAATAGCTTGTTTCATCAAAAGATAACTGCTCCGATGGCCTAAGTAGTTAAAGCGTCCGTTTCATATGCGGAGATAGCAGGTTAGAACCCCGGCCGAGTCATACCGAAGGCTTATAACAACAACAACAAAAAAAAAACAAACCTAGAAGCTGTCTTGCTTTGCGCTTGGCATTATGAGGTTAGTATTAGGACTGGTCGATCTGGTCTTAGGATAATGTGACTGGGTGGAACATGATGCTACGTGTCTACGGCATAATGCCCAGAGGTAGACATCACTATAAACTGCCACACTACAGAGACATCGTAGCGATATGTATGAAAAAATGTTAAAGCTACGTTAAAAATCCAACACACACACACACACACACACACACACACACACCCTAAAGTATTATCTATGTGTATGGGTTTAAAACCAGTATTATTATTTCAAGTTGTATTATATGTTGTGTCCAGTATTTCATTTTTGGGCTGGGAAGTATATTTCGTCAAATTATTGAATTCAAGTGATTATTTTCTCTGGAAATACATAAGTGCTCTCTTAAAATTCATGGACAGAGACATTCACTAGAATTTATAGTGAATTCAGACGTGGAACTGTGTTACTGTGATTCAACTAAAGACTGTTGATACGTCAACACTCTACAAACTACCGCAGTCACATGATCGCCTTCAATTTTTTAAAATTTATTCTGGATATATTCTTTTTGGATAAATTTTGGATTTATTCTGCACTCTACTGAATTTTATTCATTACTTTAAATTATTAGAACTTGTGTCTGTACTGCTTGGATTATTTTGGGATTTAATTCGCAATAACGTAAGTAGTTCTTTTTTTTCATTTTCACTTTGTTTCTAGGGAAATAAATTATTTTGATGAATTTTACAAAGCTTGTTGCCTTTTACTCTGTTCTGTTACTTATTTTCAAAGCATAGACTGAAAACAATATATATACATATATATATATATATATATATATATATATATATATATATATATATATATATATATATATATATATATATATATATATATATATATATATATATATATATATATATATATATATATATATATATATATATATATATATATAATACCATTATTTACTTTCCCGATATGACTATTTCTAATTAACTAAATCTCTAAGAGAATACACACAAGACCAGCAGGTTATTTGTATACGTTGTACTCATGATTCAATTATTAAGACAGAACTACGCAGCAGTGACAAGGCAAAATTGTATCGTACTGTGCCAATGTTACTGTGTTATATATAAAAACTGCTTTTAGGCAACTAAATGAGGCATGTTGTTCCATTCTCAATGCTGAAAAATATATTATCGTAATTACCTAACAATGAAAGCCTAGCTAAGATTGATAAGCAGCGTTACATTTCGACGTTGCATTTTTCCTAGGTGGAGTACATGTTCGTCATTCATTCATTAGTAACAGTTATTTTGTTTGCGAAATAGAGTTTTGTGGTGCAAGAGAATTTTATGGTGAAGGAGCGTTTCATGATGAAAGAGAGTTTTATGGTCAAAGAGTTTTATGACGGAGTTTTATTGTGAAGGAGAGTTTATGATGAAAGGGAGTTTCATGATAAAAGATAGTTTTATGGTAAAAGAGAGTGTATGGTAAAAGAGAGTGTATGGTGGAGGAGTTTTATGTCGGAGCTTTATGGTGAAGGAGAGTTTTATGGTGAAATAGAGTTTTATGATGAAAGCGAGTTTCAATGGCGAAAGGATTTTATAGTAAAAGAGGTTTACGGTGAAAGTGTTTTGTGGGGAAAGAGAGTTTTATGGTGAATCCTTGTATCGTATCGTGCATGATTCGTTCATGTGTTCAAAATGCACGCTGTGTGTACATACGATTTCGTATTTGCGTGTTTGTGGGAGGGGGAGAGGCGGTGGGAGAGAGAGAGAAAGGTTGGGAGACAGAGAAAAAGGAAGGTGGCTAATACATTTAGAATGACTTTTATACACAATAGCTTTTAAATGATTCTTACATGAAATTTGGACATCAACAACATGTATTTCAAGACATGTTTTGTTTTAATTTTTTTGTTGCGATTATCCAGACGATGAAAATATGGAATAGCACAAATATTGATAGTTATCAAACGTACCATCTATAAAAAAAGCGGGGGCTGGGGAGGAGGGTAAATAGGTCATCACTTAGTACAAAATGAATCTCTCGTTTACCTCTTGTGATTTTTATGGTTCTTATTTTGAGCGTTCTGAAGAGAATGAATTCAAAAAGGATTATTGTTTTATTTTTTCTATAAAAGATATATTTCCTATATGAAGAAGATATTCTATAAAACTAACTTTCCAGAGATCGGGTATGCGATACGTTGGAAATTCTGTCCTTGTATGATGTGCAAACATCGTTATGTGTGGTGATTCTGTCCTTTTATGATGTGCAAACATCGTTATATGCGGTGCTTTTGTCCTTGTATGATGTGCAAACCCCTTTATATACGGTGCTTTTGTCTTTATATAATATATTTTATTTGGCATGCACACGCACAAGTCATTGTATATAACCATTATATATAAAAAGTACAATACAGAATCACAGATAATGATTATGCACCCATGTATATTTCAGTAGCACAAAATATTTATTATATGGTTGGTATAGTTCTATAATTTACATTTCAACCTGTTCTCATTTCTTAGGTACTTCTGAGAACTTGGCTGGTAACATTGCTAAGGGTCTTCTTTTCTCTTCTATCCAGTTACTGACCGGCATTATTTTAGTTTTTATTTATATATGATAAACAGAATGTTACTTTGTGCTCACTTGGAAAGAAAGTTCAGAAAATGGCATAAAAATGTCTCATCTTTTCAAATTATGTGATTCATAACGTTCATTTGAAATGAGCAACCTACAGGCTTAGAATTGAAAATACATTTCTTTGTAGCCATAAGGACTTGCAGAGTGAGAAATTTACTTATCCTGCTTAACTTTCACTAGTCTTTCACACAACACACTGTCAGACAGTTAAAGATTAACAAGCCACTGAACTATTGAAATTATGTAAATCACTAGTCAGAGAGAAAATGTATCTTGGACTAGCAGACTATCATTAATTTCGAGGCTTTTTTTTTTAGGATGGCATGCTGTCTGTCCATTAGTATATTTATTATCACTACTTATATAATTGGTTGATGCAATTTTTACCAGGCTATTCCTTTTACTCTAACATCATGATTGCGTACTGCACATGTGGGTGTTGCATTCGTTATTCTTGCTTACAACGCATTTTGATCTTTCAAAAGCAAAATCGTGTCAATTTTTTAGTGAGATCCCTTGCTCGACATATGACCCTGATCTTGAATAACAGCCGGTGAAACATATATTGAAGCAAAATGCAAACATTTCTCAAGATCGGCTTGTGAAGCCTGTCATATGCTTTCTATGGCAAAAAGGGGGAAGTGTTGGATTGCAAGAATGAATATGCATTGTTTTAACTCTAATGGGCGATTTTAGTTAGGGGGTTGCACATTTTGGTCTGAAATCGCAAAGGTGGGTGGGTGGGATTTGTTATTATTATGATGTAAGACGTTATTATAGATATAGCTTCTCATAAAGTTTCCTGGTAACTGGGAATCAAAAGTAGTCCGCAAAATGTATCGATGTAGAAAATGATTTTTGATCAGTATCACGTGACCTTTTATATCCAATCAGATTGCAGAAACTTCGGTCCAGTCATAGCATATATATATATATATATATATATATATATATATATATATATATATATATATATATATATATATATATATATATATATATATATATATAATAAATAGATAGATAGACTCCGATTTGTAACAACAAAACTTCTCAATAATGGCAGAAAATTGTGCAATATTGTCGAGACTTTTTAAGTGTTTAATTAAAAGTGGTGAACCAAAAAGCTAACGCCCGATCTCAGACGAAAGCATTAGAATGGTAAAAGCGCTGAGTAATTAGTTGCGTTGGTTACAGTATGAAAAACGAGACAACTTCAAAGGTTCCACAAATCGACAGCACGCAATGGTAGCCGGAAATAAGAAGATATCATATACGGAGCAATTTGGTTTTACAATGAGCATTTATATATTAGATATCTGCCGGCAAACTGTTGATTTCTCAGAAAGCGATACAACCAGTTGTTGTTTTTTCGAGATTAGGAAACACATCAACAACATAAAAATAATAAAACGTATTTCTCCGTGAATTTTACAATCATCTGATTCAGTGTAAGAGCTAAAACATTTATATTTCCTTGATGAATTCCGTCAGTGAAATTTAAAGATGAACTACAAAACAAAATTATCGCTTACTTAGAATGAGGTTTGATGTGTTTCAGTTATAGCTAATTTAGGCAACGGCTGAAAAAAAGATTAACACGAAAACCATTAAGCTTATGAGTTACCAATCTGGCAGTTGATAAAGATTCCTCTCATTCAACAGTTTTAAAGGATGCCATTCTCCTTCTAAAATAACCTTGACTCACTGGATAGTAATTTATTACCAGACTCACTGTGCCATGGGGCATGTACTTTTCACTCCACAACTACGAAATTATATCCCTGCGTACAGGAAATTGTGTTAAAATCCATGTATTTAAAATATAGTATGTGTCATTTCTAATTTCGTCAAGATATACACACAAGGCCAAAAAAAAAAAAAAAAAAAAGAATAAAAAAAACCACATACAAAGAAATATATGTGTGTATGTGTTTGTGTTAAGCATATATTGCACAACTGCCACGTTGTAACTGATTTTCTCACAGGGGGCCAACAAAATCTGATAGAGAGAGAGAGACAAAAAAAAGAGTTTGATGCAGAGAGGCACCAACAAAATTTGATGCAGAGAGACAACAACAGAGGTTTATGACATTTTCCCAACCACAGTGTGTGACTATTTCAGCAATCGGAAGATAGAACATGTTTGCCAGGGACGTAAACGAATGGTTGTAAAATAATAACTTCCCAATATTCGCTAATTAATAATGATGCAGCTGAGCAGGATAGGTGGAAATTAATCATGTCTGAACCAAGAGTATCAGTGATGTGTGAATTTGATCAGGTAATTCGTGAAAGAGACTTGTATGTGTTTGCAGCTGGTGTTATATCATCATGTGCCTCAGGCACAATGCAAATATCGATTCTCTAAGATTCTTTAATATTGCAGAGATAAAATCTTACACATTTTCGTTTTATGGATACATAGAGTAGCAGTCTAATGCCTTTATATGACATGAAAAATCAAGGACCGAGAGACATCAAATTAAAGGAAGAATGTGATCTGTGTCATCCTCGTGTTTATTTGACTGACCAGACAAGGATATTCTTGCGCCAAAACAGCTTTTCAATGCATGATACAAAATTCAGGATAACGAAGAGCGTTGCAAAAGGTGTTTTTCTCACGTTCCAAAAACAATATAATTTAGCCAAAAAGTACACCAAACACTCACGAAGATGAAAACGTATAAAAAGCAAAACCATTCAATAACAAGAACAATTTAAAAAAAAAAAAAAAAAAGGCTGTAAGATGCCATGAAGGTTAGATGAATTCGAGAAGCCCATCATTACCAGCTTTAAACAAAGAATCAACCTTGAAAACGCAGGCATTGGAATCTACTCAGAGAAACTGCAACTGTTATTTTATGCCGAGCAAATCGTTCGTGCTTTTGCTGGTTGAGTTGATGGAGATAAGACTGAAGAGAAGTCAAAACTAAATTGCTATCCCTGAACCAGTAAGCATAACTCAGATAAGATCAACATTTCCTTTCATAACATGTATGGAGGAATCATCACTAAGCTCTCCCATCATACAACACCATTTGCTGAATTACCAACGTCGAGAAGAAACGGTCATTCTTCCCCAAACCGTTTTATACGTTGAAATAGAGATTTCGCCTACTTGGAAATAGATTGTAGACACAAGTTGTTTCTTCGTGTCGTTGGGATGTAAATTTTTTCTCTTATATGAGGAAACAAAATGTCATATTTATCCAAATAAATGTACACATCTGTTCCAAAGGGCGCTAATTTTAAGCTATGGCCAATTCATACTTCTTGCTAATTAAAGTTCTATCACCTATTTGTCCCATATCTATGCCTTTTTTAATAGTCATCGTTGCAGGTAGCCACTCGAAAGTTCTATGAAAAATATTTAGCCTGCTCAACGTGTCACATGGCAGAAAACGAATATTTCAATCGTGTTTCAAACGAATTCAGTGCATCACATGGCAGAAAACGAGTAGTTCAGTCGTGTTGCATACTAGTATATAGTACAAGTCACACATGTCATATATGCTTTGACAACCGATTATTTCAGTAATGGGTGTCATTTTATAGAATTTGATTCTACATACATTTAAGTGGCAAGCATTCACTTCATTTGGATTCTTATAAATCCACATTCCTCTGGAAGGTCATTATTTACATGTCCGATAAGTGCATAGGGCAAAATCACATTAACGTACGTAGACATTTTTGATTGAAATGAACATAAAGGTGTGATCCTTTTAAATCCGGATTGAATGTCACACGCTGTGATGTCAAAATGAACGCTAAGCATATTGATAAATAAATTCGTAGTACACTATATTGTGACGATTCCATTCGAAGTGCTCTTTTCTAGACCCAAGTTTAGTGCATGGCCACCATTGTAAAAGACCGTAAAGATCGATCACTTTCGTCCGGAAGTTTCTTGATGACAGTTACGATACAGATCATTAAAAAATCAGGATTGAATAGACTTTGTTTAAAGAAAAGTAGTGTTAGATTTTAAAAGAACTAGTTATATTTGATTCAAAATCACTAAACGTGCATACGTGACGACTGTGACTTGTACTATAATGTATCTCATAGTAGAAAACGAGTATTTCTATTGCAATGCAAACGAGTGCAATGCATCACATATTAGAAAACGAATAGTCCCATCGTGTTGCATACGAGTCTAATATATATCATGGTAGAAACGTATAGTCCCATTGTGTTGCATACGAGTCTAATGTATCTCATTTTAGAAAACTAGTATTTCTATTGTAATGCAAACGAGTCCAATGCATCACATATTAAAAAACGAATAGTCCCATCGTGTTGCATACGAGCCTAATGTATCACATATTAGAAAACGAATAGTCCCATCGTGCTGCATACGTTTATAATGTATCTCATGGTAGAAACGGGTAGTTCCATCGTGTCGGATACGAGTCTAATGTATCTGAGGTGGCAAACGGGTAGTTCCGTCGTGTTGTATACGAGTCTGATGTATTACATGGTTGAGAACGAGTAGTTCCATCGTGTTGGATACAAGGTCAATGTCAAAGTAATGTTCACCTATAAACAGCAATAGTAATTTTGTTGTCTGGAGTTAAACAACGAAAAACCCGTATTTAAATAAGGAGAATGTTTCCTCTGAGCACTGAGCATGGTGTCCAATATAAAGGTTCACAAATCTAAGTGACACTTTTAAAAG
Organism: Sinohyriopsis cumingii; assembly: GCA_028554795.2. NCBI lineage: Eukaryota > Metazoa > Mollusca > Bivalvia > Unionida > Unionidae > Sinohyriopsis > Sinohyriopsis cumingii. Next base: position 78,418,142 of record CM068830.1, on the reverse strand, counting down.
CATTTCGTTTCTCAGTCTATAATATTGACAGTCTATAATATCGACCTAGACTCTTTTCATGCTTATCTGTTAAAATGGGGAAAGTTTTCAATAGCCATAAAAAATATTAAAAAAGATAACGAAATGAAACAAAGTTTTGTGTTCTTGTTCATAATGTCGGTATTAATCCACATGTTCTTAGAAAGTTTGTAACGGAATCTAATAGTTATATTGCATTTATTATTATATATCATTATATTTATTATTATATATCATTATATTTATTATTATATATCATTATATTCATTATTATATTGTATAATACACTATATTACATTTTGTACCTCTCCGGTGACCTAGTGTATAGAGCGTCCGCCTCGCATGCTGGGGGTCGATGGTTCGAACTCCAGCCGAGCCATACCAAAGACTTATAAAAATGGTACTAACAGCTGCCTCGCTAGACTCTCATCATTAAGAGGTTAGTGTTAGAAAGGTCTGGTGTTAGGATAATGTGACTGGGTGGGACATCATGCTACATGTCTGCGGCATGATGCCCTAGTGCTAGATATCACTAACAATTGCCACACTGCAGACATCGTACCGATATGACTCAGTTTTTTTAAAGCTACGTTAGAAATCGAAATCACACACACACACACACACACACACATTAAATTTCGTTACATTTATTCAGTTTTTTGTCCAATGTCATATACAGTCACGTTCACTTATCTGTCGGAATGTTTGACCAGCCAACCCTTTCTGATTTGATCGTATTTTTGTTTCAAAAATCAAGCGTCTAGAAGCATTGATCGTTTTCTTTCAATATGTAATATGTCCATGATTTTCTATTTTGTTATGTGCCTAATATGTAGCGAGAAGCAAACATAATTTCGCGAATCGAACTTTGCAGGGTTTTTTATCTTTATCAGTTAAGACGTTGACAGTAGGAAGTATTCCAGAAACATTCTCAGCTCTTGTATATTTTCCACCCTTAGAAAACACTGACAATTTGCACAATGGCAAATTGACCGAAAGAAAACGCTATTTTATTTTTCCTATACAAAGAGTTTTGGTAAATGTTTAATTACATAATTACAAACCGATGCACAGCATTAAAGAACGACGTTGAAATAAACACTCTTAAGCGAAACAGAGGATATTTATTTCTTCAAGGCGTGATCTACGTTAACAATACTTTTGTTATATACCTATCAATTTTTAGATAAATTGATAAAATCCCAAGCTGCAACTAAAACACGAAATCCTTCATGTTTCCGTCTTACTGATACGAACCTCATTTAAAGTCATAAACATAATTTTCATATTTTAACAGGTAATATGCGCATGACTGTCATTTTTACGAAAGAAGCGCGTAACAGCACTTATTGTCACCACTATCACTTTTAATAACATGACTTATTCGACTCATGGGAGTGGGGCAGCAGACCCATATATGGGATTTACCTCTGTTGTGCAGTTCTCAAATTTTGCATCACGGAAGATTTCACCAACTGAATAACTAGGAAAGTTTCTGTCCGAGACCTGGCTGATAGCGTTTGAACTGTTTCTGTGAGAGGCTCGTGACATTAGAGCTGGGTACCACGAACAATTCCGTACCACGATATACCGCGTTATTTCTGAACATACAGCGATACGCACTACGGTATTCCGCGGTGTTTCTGAACAAACTGTGATACATACTACGGTATACCGCAATTATATCAGGAACCAACGATTTAATGTTCAGGGCCAAGGGGTATTGTCAAACAAATTTTCCGGCTCTCAGATAGCTGTAAACATATCTTGTTCTGAATCATAAGAAAATCACACCATAGTATTCCAATTACATTATTTGAAACAAATGAATTATCCTGAAATGAAAGAAAAGAAAACATCTCTGCGCGAAAGAAAATCGCCAGCCCCTATCAACGAAAATAAAATAATCAGTACTTTCTAGCAGATGAATTTGATATAGGTATGTTAATTGTTGTATCAGTTATAACTTAAAAACTGTAACTACTGTGTGATGATTAAGCTTAGACTATCGCGGACACCGTGTAAAAGACATTTTGCTAGAGCTAGAGGACTTGTTGAAAAAAAAAGTACGTGTTGACACAGGAGTATATTATAATTTACTAGCTACACTATTGAAATAATTGGTAGGGGACTTCGGGTGGAATGCAAATATCCGGGCAAGATATTTATCAGAGAATGAGAGCAAGCGTAAAATTAAATGACTGAACAAATGAGAAAACATTTGCCTAAAATTCAAAATGAAAACAACTTTATTGAAAATCTAGAATTATTCTCGATTTTACAAAGGTTTATATGTAATTATTACATTAAAATACGCTAGCAATTAATAAAACAATTATATTTATTCTCCTTATTTATTTCGACACTTTCCAGAAACGTTGGGTTTGACTCAAATATCTTTCATAACATCTCATTCGGCTTCCATATTGGCATAGGTGACACGTTTTAAACAGATGATTAAAGGTTCACAAATTATTATATTCGAAATTAATTTGTGATAAATACAGCTGTATTGAAAAAGAAATAATACATGTTGCAGCTATCTTGTTATGAAATTTGAAGACATGCTTTTAAAATTCGTAGCAAGATTCTTCGGAAATTTTCGTACATTTTATATTGACGGAAACTGCCGATTTACCGTTACAGTGAAAATGTATCGTGGTACGTACCACTGGAAACAATAACGCGGTAAACCGATATAACGCTCATACCGCGCACTTCTACTTGGCAAGGTAAAGACAACATTATTTTGACAGTTACTAAAAGCCGGATCAGACAAATTGTTGGAACTTAATGTTACAGATTTGTTAAAGGAAATGCTAGCCAAATCCATTTTTAACTAAAGTGAGACTACGACATGTTCACGCTTGTTCAGTTGTAACCTGGAAACCTCGAAGAAAGGTAGTTTCAGTCTCGTTTGAGAGTATCGTAATACGGGATCAGGAAACGAAGTATAGTTTACCTACGTTCGGGATTTGACGGTAACATTCTGGCTCAGTCTTCGCTAGATAATTGATAGGTTTGTAACAAAAAACGATGCATAGAGTTCAAGAAATATGACGAGATAATACCATTAATCGTAAAGCACTGAACATGCAGTAATGAGCGCGAAATAGAGGGTATGTTTGTCTTTGAACTGCACACACGTGCGTTTTCATTTCCTCCTTGAAAATATGAAGAAGAAAAAATCACCTCAGGTCCTGAAGAAGATATATACTTGACAAACAATCTTTACGGTGTTTTAGTACAAACAGTCCATGGTGTTTACCTTAACGTGCCCGCATTAATTACGTTCCATCGATATGTTGTGTCGTAAAAGCTGCAATTGTTTGTAAAAATGTGTGTGTGTGTGTGTGTGTGTGTGTGTGTGTGTGTGTTTTAATCAAGCATCGACTATCTAGCTTTTCATATTTGTTTTAAATTTGCATGATAGGTTTTTATTTCTTGCTGAAAGATATAGATAAAGTTATGCAAATGTATACAAAGCCTTTACTATCTCTGAATCGTGATTAGACATTGAAGGCTATAGCTGGACAGTAAGAGTTGTAATTCTACGTGAACTCAATTCACGAATTTATGGTAATGTGAACTATAGCCCTTTATCTCTTGTGTAGTGTTTTCTTTTTGTTGGGGGGTTGGGGTTGTTTTTTTGCATTCTGTATCAAATCGTTTGAAATAAATTTTTATGACTGATGCGATTTTTACTTTGCATCTATTGATCTAAACAAATCTTTCTGAGTATATACATTCGCATTATCGTTTTGCTGATTCAAGAAGAAGCTTTTGATTTAAAAAAATATAGTCCGAAATGGTATACACGGAACAGTGATTTAAACTTTATTAGATATTTATATCGTACTGGGAAAACAAGTATCGGATACATATTTATAAGCTCATTCTTTTTCACAGAAGAAGCTGGATTAATGCAAGGAGAAGCGCTGTTCTCTCAATTAATTCATTAAAGGTAAAATATTTTTAGTAGCCGAGTTTGTTAGCGATAGATGTAATACTTACTCAGTATTTAACGGTATTGTCTGTATATTTAATGTACTCTGATGGTACTGTTAGCTTTTCTCAAAGCATGATTGCACTGCAACAAAGTATTAAAAATCACTGTCATCAATGAGTTGTGGTAAATGTTAGTAACATAGTTGTATTTAGGAATAGGGTTGGTAGTTTAAAAGATTATGAAGACTATACGAATGAAAACAATGAGGATGTAAAATAATTTGTATATGCAGGTCTTTATTTAAATTTAAATGGTATGTTTAACGAAACCACAAAATGACTTGCTAATCAGGAACTGCGTGGGGTGGTGGGGTGGGGGTGGGTGAGGTGGGGGTGGGGGTGTGCTTTAGTGCACGGTCAGAGCATGATGAAGAGTTGTCTTTTTAATGTAGAGACGAAATTTATGTTGATGTTTTTTGATTTTTCAAATTGAGTGATTTTATGCTGCTAGGGATATTAAAAATTGCACACACGGTCTCGTAAATCTGCACCAGAAAAAAGAACGGACTCACATATCTAGGCTAAACAAGTGTACATTATACACTGAAAATAGCCGGTCATATTGCTAATCAAAACATAGCAACAACTCGTAAACATTTGTTGATGTCCGTTACATTTAAAAGGATAAGGACAACTGGACTTCCCTACGCTTGATCATTATCTTTACTATCAAGGCTTGTAACATCTCATATGTCCATAATTCTTGATCATTTCTGAATGCCCTCACATTGCTAGGTCGTTTTGACACGTGTTGGTTTTTATATTTCAGTGTGATTTTTATATTAAATATATATTTTCGGCTATGTAATCACCACCGGCATAAAAAAAATGATCTCTGTGCGTGTGTGTGTCTCGATGTAGATGTAAGAATTATATTCTGTGAAAATTATTTATTTATTTATTTCCACAAAATGAAGATATAGAGGATCTCAAATGGGTAACGATTTAATCTTGAATTTATGTAACGACTATACCTACTATGTGATAACAAATATAAATGCATATAAAAGCTATCTTGCTTATTATTTTATAAAATTCAGTTTATAACGAAGCATTTCTGGTACTGATGAAAATATGCGAGGTGTAGGTCCAATCTGATTAAAACAAGAGCTCCACTGTCCTGGGTTAAGATCTGACAGCGATGGCTTAGGGGTCATGTTCTGGTGACTTTTTAGTTTGCCAATGGCAATGTAGCTTTCAGCAAATTGAAAGTGAATCGAATCGTTCGGCACACACTGATGCTCTTCAGCTATATTGCTCATTCTCCTAAACGCTAAGATATAAGCCTTGATCTGATTGGCTGATAAAATTAGTAATTATGATAATAACGTAGGTTACTAAAACACGACTCCTAAGCGGTCGCTCTCAGATCTTCACGTAGGACAGCGAAGATATGATTTTAATTAGATTGGGTGTGGGTCCAACGTGGATCGTGTTTATGAAATCGAAATATTTCTTATTAATATATAAAAATATTATCCGTTAGCCACGTGTTTATTATTATTATTATTATTATTATTATAACACATGCATCCAATTATTCATCAAAATAAATTTTCTTTCTTTGTCCATTTCTAATAATATGAGTGCCTGCAACTTGCGGAAAGCAAAAAGTGCATACAGTTTTGTAATACGATGAGATATATTGTGTTCACATTATACTTGCATGTCTTTCATACAAGACCTGTTGTGTTCACGTTATGCTTTTATGTCTTGTCATACAAGCAGATCTGATTTGCTCGCATTATGCTTGTCTTGTCATACAAGATGTACTGTGTTCACATTATTATTGCATGTCTTTTCATACAAATTATACTGTGTTCACATTACTGTTGCATGTCTTGTCATACAAGGAGATCTACTGTGTTCACATTCACATTGCATGTTTTGCCATACAAGGATATCAAATGTGTTCACTTTCACATTGCATGTCTTGTCATACAAGGTCTGCGTTCACATTCTTATTGCATGTCTTGTCATACAAGGAGATTTTCTGTGTTCACATTTTCATTGCATGTCTTGCCATACAAGGATATCAAATGTGTTCACTTTCACATTACATGTCTTATCGTACAAGGAGATCTACTGTGTTCACTTTCACATTACATGTCTTGTCATACAAGGAGATCTACTGTGTTCACATTCACATTGCATGTTTTGCCATACAAGGATATCAAATGTGTTCACTTTCACATTGCATGTCTTGTCATACAAGGTTATCAAATCTGTTCACTTTCACATTGCATGTCTTGTCATACAAGAAGATCTAATGTGTTCACATTTTCATTGCATGTCTTGTCATAAAGGAGATCCACTGTAATCATATTATCACTGCATGTCTTGTCATACAAGGAGATCTATCGTGTTCCCATTCTCATTTGATGTATTGTCATGCAAGGAGATCTACTGTGTTCACATTATCGCTGCATATCGTGTGATACAAGGAGATCTATTGTGTTCCCATTTTCATTGCATGTCTTGTCATACAAGGAGATATATTGTGTTCTCATTATGATTGCGTGTATTTTCATGAGTATAATGAATCCTCAGTTTTATGTAAGCATTACCGATAAATATACAGCTAAGCAGAAGCCAATACGCCTATCATGATAATTTGATCGCTATTTACGACATAAGACGCCAAAGTTACAAACAGAATGCTATCAATATTGTCATTTACGACATAAGACGAGAATGTGGAAAACAGAATGCGATTAATGTTATTACTTACGACCTAAATGCAAAGTGACAAATATAATCCTATTAATACTGAGTTGTTGAAGATGAAAGCTTGTAATTTGTTCTGTGTTAAGCGTATTATACGAGATTGCCTCTAGACCAAAAAATAAAGATGTCTGATCATACATACATACATACATACATACATACATACATACATGTCTGAATCACTCTTGGTATGAATTATACCTTTTCTCGAACCTGTTGGACTATTTGAAAGAGGATGGGCTAGCGGCATATATTCTCTACATGATGAATTTATGTAAAGCTTTGGAATAATGTAAAAGATTTATATTAACATTTTGTTGCCCCCATATGAGTTCTTTATATTCACAAAAATTATATTCCCACTTCGAGAAACATCCGTTTTATTTTTGAAATATATGAAAGAATGGGCTCAAATAATTTCTTTCGTTGCTTTATTGTGAATGGCGTTAGCAGGAGTTTTCGTTCAGCCCTTTTTCTTTTAGATCTATGAAATCACCTAGAAAAGTCCTAAATCATTGTTTTCATTACAGTGGAAGTTTCCTTCAATTAGATTTGCTTAGTATACTTACTAGAAAACATGTTGCATATTCAAGACATTTTGCATGATAATTGATTAAGACTCCAGTCACTGTGTTTGATAATTGATTAAGACTCCAGTCACTGTGTTTGATAATTGATTAAGACTCCAGACACTGTGCTTGATAATTGATTAAGACTCCAGACACTGTGTTTGATAACTGATTAAGACTTTGGATCAAGATAATTCCACCTGAAGACGAATATTCAACAAGCATCCACAAAGAATAATACCCTGGGTTTTAGGAAGAAATACAAACAGAAGATCAGAAATCAAAAAACATTGAAGGCCTACCATATACATCAGCATAATTATCGTCAAAGACGTAATTAGCTTTCTTATTAATTAGGGCGTTTCTGACAAAAATACGACAAGCGGTGTAGTTTTACCAAGAAGCATGGGGACATAATCAGTTTGTTTGTGAGGTAATAAAATCTTCTTCAGATAATATTTATATCCTGGATTATGACGAACTTTTGAAGTGTGGTTATTGAGATTCCATCGTAGAGAGCTATTTTGCATGCATTTTTCAGTTTGTTTTGGCAGATGTGCCATCAGTTATTCTTCTGATGTTACTTCAAAAAGTGTTAAGTAATAATAAATAATCAATAGCGTATAGTCCTCCACAGAAAGCAGCGCGAAATTATAAAAAGAAGAAAATGTCACAAGTTTAAAAGAGTAACAATTAGGTACTGCGAAAATAACCCGTTCATTTATACGCTGTTGAGTACATTCAAAAAATATTCCTTACTGAGGTGCATATGATAATCTCTGATTCTTTGGGATGACCTTTTCCCAAAGGTCAAATTATTAGGTAATATGACGTGTTTTTGCAACTGATATCAACGACAGTCAGCACGTAGCAGTTCGTGATGGGACACATGAAGCAGAGGATTCAAATGATTCCAGAGGAGGTCTTAAACAAAGCTGAAATTACTTGACAGTACATTGTCATCAGCCCATTTATATGTTAATTATATGCAGGTTATATTATTACACACTTAATCACAAATTAATAATTTTTAATCATAAACCCGAGTAATGTCAATGCTAGGGATATCAATTTACTTTATTTTAAAATAACATGATTATATTTGGTTTTTAAGTTCTGCTGAAATTTTAACATACATATTATGTTCAGTTAATTTTCGTTACTTCCTTGATAACCGCTCTGGTGGCCTAAGTGGTTAGAGCGTCCGCAGGTTCGAACTCCGGCCTTGCCATACCACAGACTTATAAAAATGGTACTGGAAGTTGCCTCCCTTGACGCTTAGTGTTAAGGAAATTATTGTTAAAACTGGTCGGCTTTGTGTCACGATAATGCGGCTGGGTAGGACACGATGCCACATGTCTGCGGCATGATGTCCTTGTTCTTGACATCGCTATAAACTGCCACACTGCAGACATCGTAAACTCGAGGCGGCATTCCACGTTCTTTAAATATTGTTTTTAATATTTTATCTTCTTACTTTGTCTGAAACTCGCGCATCCCAATTTTTTAATTTGTAAAAACCTTTCGGTTATTTTTATCTTGAAAATGTACCACTCCCGTCTTAAGATGATCAATAGCTAGTTATATGATAATTTAGGACATCACGTTTTAAAAATTTTGTAAGTCTTTATCATATCAAAAAGATAATAAAAAGACTGACGATTAAATTTTGTGGGTCTCAAAAGTGTTCATTTTGACATGCGCATGTAGATTTGTTAGCAACATGAACATATTTGGGTTTGCATGCACTTTCAACAGCTTGTTCTGAATTCTATCATTGGATGTATCACACCAATTTCAATGGCGTATACAGACGATTTGGAACTGGATTTTAGCGTATACTTTTTTGTCTAGTCCTTTAATATACAATAATAACAAATGGCGATATGGGCATGAGACGATGGTAATGTTTGGTTATTTTAGAAGGATGAAGAGGATATGTTTCCAAAATAAAAGTACAAACGTTCTAGTTAAACACGTTGACGTATACCTGCGAAATAGGTATAAAAGTGTATAATATCCATATATTTATTCCACGTGTTTACCACTAAACTTGATATTGGCATAGTTGCACATGATCCAGTCAGTACGACAGCTGTTCCCTTCTGCTCTTTTATTCTTAGTGATGTCTATGAATAAACCAACCAAATATTTTTTTTCTCAATTTAATTGTAAGAATATATCTCTAATTTTAAATTGCTGCTTCTCAGCGCAAAAAAATCCCCCAGTCCTATATGGTGGAAATGGCTGCATTTTGTCATGCGACAAAATACCGACTGTACTCGGTTATAAGTCGGATACAACTGTAAACAACAGTCTCAGATCTGTCGTCGTATAAGGGCCGGCAGATCCGGATCAATGTTGTTTGTTCTACTAATTAGGACTAACAAACTGCAGAGACCCAGATCTACCGGCATATCTAGGGCTATGCAGTTTGTCGTTGGATCTGACTTATAAGCGAAGTACAAACAGTATATCCTCATTTTTCCCTGACTTTGTCTTTAACAACCCCAAAAGTGAAGAATAATCAACTTGTCAATAAAAGCTGAGATGAGTAAATATAATGATTTGTATCCTGCACTAGACAATAGTATTGAACGCGATATATTACCTTGTTTTGTTCATTTTCAATATAGCATTATTGATTTTCTAACTTCCTACGTAGCCATGGAAACACCTATGTCTTCTCGAAATACTATCACGACTTTAATTTCCATTAGACCAAATAAGGTATAATTGGTTCTTACTGTATCTTCAAGATGCCTGACATTTGATTATATAGATCTACATGTTATTGTTGTGTACACAGCAATAATAATATACCCTTTCAAGGGCTGGAGTGTGATCTGTCATCACAAAGAAATCCATGATCAAACGTCTTAACCACACCACAACATTCAATTTCGACCACACATAGTTTGAACTAGTTTAATCCACACTCACACTGGAGCAAAGGTCAGTCCATTTTTTCTGCCTATACCGCCCTCCTCGTAGTAGAAAAAAAAACAAGCTGACTGAATCTCTCTTTTTTGGAGCAGTTTCCGAATCTCCTGGAGTATGGAAATTTGATAGGTGGCAACCTGATTATTCTTGGAGATTTCAACTTTCACTTTGACAGTCCCGGAAATCCAAACACATCAAAACTCCTAGATTTTATTGTTGTTTTCAACCTCAAACAGTCAGTTAACCAACCCACCCGTAAACATGGTCACATTTTAGACTGGATTCTTCATAGACCCGATGATAACATTCTACGGTCCTCCCTGGTATCCCACGAACTTGCATCAGATCCCCTGTGCATTATATGCCATCTTGACCTATCAATCCCTAACCATCCACCTTTATCTGCTACTAAGAGAAACCTCCGCATGATAAATAGAACCAAACTAATGCATGACATCCAAGCAAACCATGCAACCTGTTTACCTCATACAGCAGAACAACTAGATAACTGCCTGCGTTCATCGCTCGACAAACATGCCTCAGCTATCAAGTGCAGCGTATCAATTCAAAAGTGTTCTCCATGGTATAGCAGTGTTAGGGACCAGCTTCGCACTGCTAAAAGAGACCACCGTAAAGCTGAGAGGCTTTGGCTTTCCACCAGACTCACTATTCATAAGCAAATCTATGAAGCCGCTAAGAAGAATGTCACAAATATAGTCCATGCAGCGAAATCAGCCCACTAAACTACTAACATCATGGAAAGTTCCAGCTGCAAAGAGCTCTTCGAGATTACTAACAAGCTAATGTCAAGGAACAAATGTACACCACTTCCAACTACCTTCTCTCCAGTCGACCTTCCGGACATGTTTGCAAATTTCTTCCGTGACAAAGTACAAACCATTAGAGATAAGCTTGACACCACAATTTCAACTGGGGCCCCGAGTGGCCGAGTGGTCTAAAGCGCTCTCTGTTACGGATCATTGCCATCTCACCTCTGTCTGCGTGGGTTCGAGTCTCCAATTCGGCCAATGTGGGTATGTGAGAAAGCTTGCCAGTAGTTTCTCGTGGGTCGGTGGTTCTTTCCGGGGTTTTCCCGGGTTCTTCCTCCACCATTAATACTGGCCACCATGTATAGCCTATCGTGTGCTGAAAAATGGCGTTAAACACTACAACAAAAACAACAATTTCAATTGACTCGTCGTCCACCATACAGCTGGGATACAGAATTTCAGCGGAAACCATTAGCAGCATTTGAACCGCTCTCTATGAATTTCGTACGTACAATCCTGATGAAGAGTGCAATAAAGTCATGTGAACTTGATCCAATTCCAACATCGCTGCTGCTTGAGTGCTTAGATCCAGTATTGCCTTCACTAACTGATGTTATTAATACCTCTCTCTCTCATCCCTGGAATTCCCATCATTTTTCAAAACTGCCATTGTTAAGCTTCTGCTGAAGAAACCAACGCTAGACCATAACGATTTAATGAACTACCGCCCAGTTTCTAATCTCCTATTCATATAAAAAATCTTAGAAAAGGTTGTTCTATCCTAGCTTGTATCTCATCTAAATTCAAACAGTCTTTTTAGCAATGTACAATCTGCATATCGATATTGCCACAGTACTGAAACTAATCTTCTAAAAGTAGTTAATGACATTCTCTCTGCTTTGGATAGCGGAAAGATTACAGTCCTCACCCTCCTTGATTTGTCTGCAGTTTTGGCACAATAGACCATGATATATTACTTCAACGTCTCCAGCACGTATTTGGCATTCATGATACAGCCTTACTTTGGTTCAAGTCCTACTTGGTCAACAGGACACAAATTGTGTCTGCAATTGGAGTACACTCCAGCCCAGTTAATCTATGTTGTGGTGTACCACAGGGGTCTGTTCTTGGACCTGTTCTCTTCATTCTATACACTCAGCCGCTCTCAAGTGTCATATATCATCATTCAGTGTCTCACCAATTGTACGCTGATGACACCCAAATATACAAATCTAGCCACCCAACTGAAGTTGATGCTACCATCCAAGGTGTGGAGAGGTGCATTTCTGATGTGAAATCATGGATGACATGTAACAAGCTGCAGATGAATGATGATAAAACTGAGGCCATTCTGATCACAACACAAAGACTTTCTCATTCACATCCTTTATCTCAAACAAAAAATATCAGCAACATCAACATTAAATTCACACAGTGTTACTCTGGACAGTACTTTCTCATTGCACCAACATGTCATGAACATATGCAAGGCTGCATATCTTGAGCTGAGACGCATCAGCTCCATTCGCAAATATCTTTCAGTTGATGCCACTAAAACACTCATGTGTTTATTAGTACTTTCAAGACTGGACTATTGTAACTCAGTTCTGTCTGGTTCATATCAAATCTACTCCAGAAACTTCAAAAAGTTCAAAACACAGCTGCTCGGATCATACTTAGAGTATCACGATCAGAGCACACCTCCCCGCTGCTCTGTACCCTACATTGGCTATCCATTCGATCCAGAATCAAACACAAAATTTGTTCTCTGTGCTACGTTTCACTGACGGACTCTAGTCCAACATACCTATCCGACCTCACCCATGTGTACACACCAGCAAGATACTTACGCTCCTCTTCTGACAATCGTATACTCATTATTCCCACTATGAAAACAAAGTCATATGGACAACGTTCTTTTGCATACCAGGGCCCAGCAACGTGGAATGAATTGCCCACTGAACTTAGACATAAAGACACAGTAATGCCATTCAAGAGTGCTCTTAAAACTCACTTATTTCGAATGCAAGAACAAACTTAAAGACCTAATAATGTTTCCTACCTTAAATATTTTCAGCATGTTTTTATGTTTTCTAATTTCATGGTGTTTGTTTTATGTAATGGTATCATTATGTATGTTTCTTATGTTATAGGTGTTGTCTAATGTTGTAAAGCGCTTAGAGCTTCTAAAGATTAGGCGCTATACAAAGTCCTCATTATAATTATTATTATTATTATTATCATTATTATGATCTGATCACGTGACATGCAAATTAAGAGCCAATATAAGTTGCCATTACAAATGGTATATACACAGTGATATTATTCTTTGATCAGACCTCATATTCGTCTTACCTCATTTGTAATTACTGCCTATCATAAATTCAAGGGGACAAAATAACATTACAGGTGGAGACCTCAGTTAATTGCACAGATAAGTTGCAGTGGCATATTAAACTTTTAGAAAAGTTTCAATGACGACTTACTTTTGTAAAGATCTCTCCTGGTTAACAATATACTCAGAATGCATTGTCTTTACATTGACCAGCGTGAATACAATGCAAAGAAAACAAAGAAGCGTGCAAAACTGTAAAATGTTTGTAAAAGTTTGGCTTTTTATATTTTTTGAACAACGATATGGAAAAAAGAGATACATTATACATGGTTGGTTGTGCTGGGGACTAAATGTACTTTATTAAAGAGGTAAAAAGTCCTGATATGAAAAAGCATCGTGTTCAGGTTTAGACCACAAGGTAGAGGAAATTTAAACATAAGATGAATCTGGTGGTGGCCGTTATAGATTCCTTGTTCCAACCAAATAAATTTACGACAGTCGAGAAGAAATTGTTTAACAGTTTCTGACATAACATGACTATTTCTTGTTCAGTTGCAAATTAATTTTGGTCTCGATTAAGCTAACTCCTGCGTATTCATCATCGAGTAATTGAGTATAGTTTTATCACCTCGATAATATTATTCATGGGCTTAGTCTAAATTTCTATTCAAATAAAATGTTAAAGATTATGTGTAAGGGTTGTCCATTAGTTCTGAGAGTGTGGTTTTAAGGCCATTATTCATCACATCACAGGCTATATATTTTGGCGAGTATATCTGGTGGAGGAGTAACCCGTGAAAATTCCAGGAAGAACCAGTGACCAATGAAAAGCTACTGGAAAGCTTTCTCACATACCCACACTGGCCGAGTCGACAGCAAGAAAACGTGCAAACAGAGGTGATATAGTGATATGTAAAGGTGAACGCCCTAGACAACTCGGCTACCCGAGCACCCTTCTAGTGAGAGCAGACTCCATTCGGTAAAATACTCTTTGGTAAAAAGAGTTTAGGTATAAGCTGCTCGATAACTGTGATAGAGTTTGATTTATCTCGAAATCGTCTGTTACTTACATGCTGGGCGATAATTAAAAACCAATGCCCTCAACTTATTTTTCCTGCGTAAATAACCCACACCTATGAATATGATAAAGTTTGTTCTAACTAGTGGTTGCAAAACCAAATACTAACCTTAAAACAAACCAAAACATTCTTTTATTTTAGGATCTTCAAAAAAAAACATTTAATAAATATTTTTTTAGGAGTCCGTTATTGACGACAGGTCCGATATTTTACCTAATATGGTCTGTAACGATGTTCCCTTTGGTAAAGAGGAGTGGTTAATTAGATTCGGCTATCGTAGCTAGAGGATGACCTCCCTATATTTTATTGCCCGATGTGAGTGGATTGATAGAACATCAACAGAGAACTGAGCCCAACTACTGAGAAGAAATAAGACAATACGAGCCCCCTTTAGACAAGAGAATAACAATTTAATCTATGACATAAACTAATAGTGTCAGATTCAGTTGAAACAAATTTACGTCACAGAATTTCAATATCAGTGTTCTATTATTGATTGATTACATCATGATAACGAGAGTGGTGAAATGAACACAATGCCCACGCCTGATCTGCATCACCTAGCATAACTTTTTGTCTTTGTCTCCTTGTATCTCACGTCTTCCCACCTTCACGTGTATACGTTTGATCGTTCTTGATCCTTCTATCCTAGCAGTTACCGCTCCGGTGGCCTAGTGGTTAGAGCGTCCGCCTCGGATGCTGGAGGTCGTGGGTTTGAACCCCGGCCAAATCATACGAAAGACTTATAAAAGTGGTACTAACAGCTGCCTCGCTTGGCGCTCAGCATTAAGAGGTTAGTGTTAGCACTGGTCGGCCTGGTGTCAGGATAATGTGACTGGGTGGGACATGATGCTACATTTCGGCGGCATGATGCCCCAGTGCTAGCCATCACTATAAACACACGCAGGCACACACACACACACACCCACACACACTATCCTAACCGCTCGATCTCTTATCCGGACTTCCGTCTCTCGGACTTTCCCAGACTGTTCCAGAGAACTGTTTCCCTGAATGGCAAGATTACCACTCAGTCTCTATTTGTATCACCTTCTCTCGCTTTCGTTACTCAGAAAGCATAAAACAGCTATCTAAACACTGCATAAATTCTGACAAAAGGTGACCTTAACGGTTAATGGTCCTTACAAATTAAGACTGTATTCTGAGTAAGGTACAATCGTTACCTCTAGTTACAAATGACCCCTGTAATGTACATCTAAGTCTGACCTAATTCGATAGGTAATCACCCTCGCTTCACAGCAACTGACCCTAAATTAACACGTGAGCGGTGCATATAACATTCCCGCATTTCTCTGCATACGCTACCACATGACTCCTTAGACATCCAACCTAGTCAGTTCCACTCAATAAGATACATGCTATCGATTACTATTGTATACGACTCACTAACTTCTAGCTCACGGCAATCCCTAACCTAAAAGATTCTTTAAGCATTAAAAATGCAATTATCGTTAACTCACAATAATCAATATCGTCCTAATAGACAATTTAAATTAATTCATATGATCCAATGAAATCCTACACACCTGAATATTTGGATCGCATGCAATCAGTCAATTCTATCAATAAACTAGTAACTGTAAAATTAAAGAAATAAATAGCATAAACAACTGTAGCATATCAACAAATTTTCATGAAATCGAATAAACAATGCGTATTATGCATCCTAAGCATATCAAACACATTTTCATAAAACAAAACAAACAAAATGGAAAATTGCATGAAAACTTAAAATACCTTAATGCTGTTCTTTCTAAGAAAATGTGCATCCTAGCACTTAAGGCCTGTTTTTGCCCACAAGACAGCCGCCTGGTCCCTTTACTTGACTTAACGAGGAAGAACTACTCTTTACTTTTCCCCGGAGTCAAGCGAGTCTCGCTCCTCTTACAGGAAAATCTCGGACTGAGGAAATTCGCCCAAAGTCGTTACTTTAAATTCAACATTTCTTTCAGGGTGTACGCCTTAAGTTAATCAGCCGTTCCTAACTGTACCCCAAGATAATTATTACTTCCGTCAGACAGCTTAGCGAATCTGAGAAATACGACACATACCAAATTCCTTTTATTAAATGATTATTCGATATGACATTCCCATTAATCGGATATGGTCGGCATCTTAATTTTTACTTTACCAGGACGGTTATGCGATGCCTGGGTCAATTCCAAATTAGCCACATATGCTGGCCTCTCCTTCTCCCACTAAATTTAACAACTGACATGGGAAAATGTCGCAGTGACCCTTCACATAAAACCTTGCTGGCATGACTGTACTAAAATTTTAATGCACAATGTATTAAATTTTAAGGTTCATTACTTATTCATAATTCGACACATTACATGGTCTTTCCTGATAGTGATCTTAACCGTACTTAGATGTTGTGGAAGGCTACCGAATCATCCGTCCCAGCCTGTTCGCCGAGGGGCAGACGATTTGAAAGCGGACACGCAGTTGGAAGTGCATTTTTTCAATGTATTCAAAAAAGAAGAAAAGTGAATACAAAATGACACTTTATAATTGGATAACCACGCTGAGACAGTTGGCAAAGGTGCATTGGGAATAAATGACGGTATGCGTGTATGCCTGCAACAACCGATATGACAATAGAACATAATAATTATCCTCCCTTAGAAGACACGAATGTTGAACGCAACATATTAATTAACGCTTTGAATATATTAAAGCAGAATGGATTTTGTAATTTTGTAAAAGTCGTTTGGGATTCATCGAGCTAGTAGATCGTCATCTCAATTTCATTTAGTTAGAGCTTCATGAAAGGTCGCTTAACTTTGCAAGGCCTGGTGTTAAGCGGCTACGTTATAATATTACAGTGTTGCTTCTGGATTTCAACATTTCAACTAGGGAACGCGATCCAACCTTCGACCGCTTCGGTGGCCTAGTGGTTGGAGCGTCCGCCTCGGATGCGGGAGGTCGTGGGTTCGAACCCCAACCAAGTCATACCAAAGACTTCTAAAAAAATGGTATTAATATCTGGCTCGCTAGGCGCTCAGCATTAAGAGCTTAGTGTTAGGACTGGTCGGACTGGTGTCAGGATAATGTGACTGGGTGGGGCATCATGCTACATGTCTGCGGCATGATGCCCCAGTGCTAGACATCACTTTAAACTGCCACACTGCAGACATCGTAGCGATATGACTGGAAAATTGTTAAAGCTACGTTAAAAATCTAAATCACACACACACACACACACACACACACACGATCCAACCTTCCACCAAATTATAACTGACCAAATGTCTAACACGTGGTAGTATCAAAGGCTAGATGATGCTGGACTGTATTATATAGGTTTGCATGATACCATCGTATAGAGGCGCATTAATTAATTAACTCTTTCCAATGGTGATGTGAAATCATATTGTATGACATGTAAGCTAAGAGCCGATTTGATGCAAATCAGCCAACAAAACGGTAAGAAGATTACGTATTAAATAACATACTTGGATATTGTATTTTTAGTTACATCTTATCGTAGCTCCAAGGGTATAAAGGGCGTGATAGGTTGATGCAGCTATTAATGCTTTTAATCCCATAATAAATATACATCGATAACTTACTACGTGACATTCAACCACTAGGAAGGGACAATTGATGTCTATTTTGTATTTACAGTTTTCTTGTCTATTTAATATTCACAGTCTATTTACTATTCACAGTCTATTCACCATTCAGTGCTTTTGTCTATTTACTATTTACGTTGCTTCTGCTTATTTACTATTCACAGTGCTTCTATCTATTTACTATTTACGGTGCTTCTATCGATTTTACTGTGTTTCTATTTACTATTTACAGTGCTTTTGTATATATACTATTCACAGTGATTTTATGCATTTACTAGTCATAGTGCTTCTATTCATATACAACTGACAGTGGTTTTGTCAATTTAATATTCACAGTGCTTTTATATATTTACTATTCACAGTGCTTTTGTTTATTTACTATTCACAGTGCTTTTTTCTATTTACTATTCATCGTGTTTCTATATATTTACTATTCACATTGCTTCTGTCTATATACTATTCACAGTTTTTGTCTATTTACTATTCACATTGCTTCTATTTATGTACTATTCACGGCGTTCTTGTCTATTTGCAATTCACACTGCTTCTATCTATTTACTATTCACGAAGTTCTTGTCTATTTACTATTCATTGTGCTTCCATCTATTTACTACTCACAGTGCTTTTGTCTATTTACTATTCACGGTGCTTTTGTCTTTTTACTATTCACAGTGCTACTATCTTTTTACTATTCACAGTGCTTCAATCTATTTACTATTCACAGTGCTTCTATCTACCATTCACGGTGCTTTTGTCTGTTTACTATACACAGTGCATTTGTCTATTTACTATTCACAGTGCTTTTGTCTATTTACTATTCACGGTGTTCTTGTCTATTTACTATTTAAAATTTATTTGTCTATTTGCTATTCAGTATTATTGAGATGATTATTTGACACGAAAGGAAGTGTGTGTTTGTGTGTGTGCTTTTTAAAAATAATAACCTTTTATATACCCTTTGCTGGCACAATGAATTCAAACAATACACACCTTGATGTTGTGTCACCTTCCTGAAGCTCCATGTTTTAACAAGCTGTGCTTTAATGGGTTTACTAGCAATAAAATGCTTCAAGTTGGAGCATACATAATGTGTGGCTGCTGATTTGCCAGCAGATGTATTTTGTCTTTGTTTGAAAATGAAAGAACGATGTACAATTATATTGGACGGTTCGATGTTTCGGGTCAGTAACTCAAGTATACTTCCCCAATTGTATGTCCCTGCAAGGAGGTTGTAAGGAGATAGGATTAACTCAAATTTCAATCGTAAAAATTGATGATTCATAGGCAATAAAATAAAAATTATAAAGCTCTTTTTTTATAGTCACTCACGTTACGAGGCTATTAAACCCATATGGCCCCAACCCCTGCACACACATACATGCACAATAAAAAAGAGCAAAATTAAGTGGGTTTTACATGTACAATGAAAAAGAGGAAAATTAAGTGGGTTTTATATGTACAATGTATGGTATGTAAATTATTGAAAATTTACAGATCTTAGGTCGCTTATACTTTAAGGTTTATTTTGAAATTCGGACGAATGCATGAAAACAATGTGTTTTGTATTTGCAAACATTGCGTATTATAAGCACTGCTAAATTTTAAATTCGTTTCTGATTAGCATACATAA
This sequence comes from Sinohyriopsis cumingii, assembly GCA_028554795.2. Lineage (NCBI taxonomy): Eukaryota > Metazoa > Mollusca > Bivalvia > Unionida > Unionidae > Sinohyriopsis > Sinohyriopsis cumingii. The sequence goes on along the minus strand of CM068830.1, from coordinate 78,398,464 downwards.
GTGTGATCTTAAAAAATATATAAATTACCATCCCTAAAACTTGGTAACTGTTGCTTGTTTTACTGAAACAGTTTTCTTACCTTTAAGGATGGACGAGTTCCCTGGTAAACCGATTAACTGCTTTCATGTAAATGGATGAAGCCGGTTTCTGCTACCAACTACTTGTCCTGCGTAAAAGAAAAAAAAATGCGTTCTGTTGTTCACTATCCTTAATATGTTACGATGTTACCCCATGTCACATACACTTATATCCAAGTACTAGATAGGCTAACGTATGTATATATACACAAATTAACCTTCCCTAATGAACAACACGTGTACTGGCTTCCTTTGGAAACGCTCCTAGTACTAATAACCACGCTGTTGCTAGCTTGAGTAATGCGTACGCATTGCTAAGTTGTTCTACCACTGTTCAACATCGATATGCCATAGGTACGCCAGTTATCCTTAAGAAACTGGGAGTCGCATCTTGGCGTTAAAACTTAGTTTTTCTCCTCCACTATTGACACGTGTGATGTTTTTACTTTGAAGCTAAACAACCCTGTCTATAAATCAATTCATTGACCAGGTATAAAGGCTACGCTACACAAGTCTTTCTCTGAACTCCAAACTGAACTGGCTTACAAATAACATGTATGTTGCAGCGTTTAACAGCGCCTTAATACAATAGTGGTCATATGCTGCAAACGGTGAAGTTTGTAATTTTATATATATGAGAGAGAGAGAGAGAGAGAGAGAGAGAGAGAGAGAGAGAGAGAGAGAATTATAAATATACACCAGACAGAACGGAAAGTGCTATCCCTAGAATCTATAGAAGAATGCTTGCTAATAGTAGGCATATAATTATATATCGTAGAAATGTAAAAATCCTCTGAAATGCTTATAAACTAAAATATAAAAATATAAAGGTAAACTACATTAAACATATGGTAAGATATAACCTCCAATATTTTTTTTTGTGGGGTGACACATCAACATGTATGCAGTATAGCCGAGGTTCACTATGCAATAGGTATGCATAAAGTGTGTGTGTGTGTGTGTGTGTGTGATCAGCACAAGAACTCCTCGTCTCTGAGATTTGTTCTGTAAGAAGGACGCTACTCTCCATTAATTAACAGGTCTCATGCTTTTAAGTTTGTTTATGGAATTGTCATTGTACACATTTTGCCAAGCACGATGAACATGAAGATTTATGCAATATTTGGATGGAACCTTAAATTCGGAAACGCAAGGCAGCTCTGGCTGCTTTTTCTTCCCTTTTAATTCCTTTGATACCAATCTGAATTGTCAGACAACAGTACGTAAAGCTTTCTAAAAACGGGAAGATTCGTTCATATCTGAAAATATGGATAAATGATACTTCAAAAGCCGTCTTCGTTTTGTTTTGTTTTGTTAATCTCAGGGTGCAGAGTAAAACTTGTATGGGTCTCGTGACTATTGGACTTTGATAGGTTAGTGACACTCTGATTGGCCGACACATGTAGAGTCAGAGGTACTTTATCCAGTCGAATTTTGGTTGGAAATAGCTTAAAGTATGCACTCTAAATTTTCTCTTTGATTCAACATTACAGTTTCATATTTTCGTCCGAGGTATAAAAAGGTGAAAAGATATGATGTAACCTTTGAATCTTTTAACAGCACACAATAAAAATTTTCGGCCTCCCATGACAGCTAACACGTACTTTAAAAATTTAGCAAATTTGCAGACGTTACTGTTTACGACTTACATAACAATCTTTCAGAAAATTATATATTTGAAAATGACATCAATCCCTCAAGTTTTTTTTCCTCACGGTTTCGATGATGGCGATTCATTGGCTGGTGCAGTCACCAAGGAAACAAAAACAATTATTCATTACACGTGAGTTAGAGCATTGAGGTGTGTCAGTTGAAATGATGACTGAGTCTGATCGATAATTCAGTACATATATCTTTTTTTTATCCAAACCGAACGGTGATGATAAATAAACACAATAATATTTGTCGCCAATACATGGCTCGATATAAGTTATAAATTAGAAGCTATATCAAAGTCTGAACAGAAAAGCCATGTATAGAATCACCCACTTTCTGGGGTTTGTTTACACTTGCTTCAATGGCGTTTCATGACCAAGACAGTCACACGTATCCGATTTAGGCTGAATATGAAAAAATTTATAAAAAGTACCCGAGGACTGTAAAAAACGAAAAGTTTCATTGTGTGAGAATGTTCCGAAGCGGACCGATAAGTAAAGCAAATAAAGAAAAGAACCGAAACGTAAAGCAGTTTTCGCGAAGACGCAAACAGCAAGCAGATGGTAAAGTATGCAATTGTCACGCTAGAGTTATACTTGCAGACGATTTCCTACAAAGCATTCAACTTGTAAATTAAACTAATCCTTGGAAAGTAATCTAATCAATAAAAATAAATCTATTTATTCAGACATAGGATTTTTAAAATCTAATATTGTAAAGTTTATTGTATTAAATTCGCCTACCAACTAGAAAATACATATAATGTAATACTGCTTCATCATGACGCTATATATATATCTGAAAATAAACGAAATAAAGGTTTGATATAATGGCAATTGTCCGTGACTTTCGCTTGAGGAAACTATCACATTCATTAGTTTATTCATGCGGCATAACCAATCTTATATTTCAGACAGATTTTACAACGAATCTCTTGAAACTGTAAAGCAGAGAGAGACTTGACACTGTAAAGCAGAGACACTTTAAACTGTAAAGCAGAGTGACTTGAAATTGTAAAGCAGAGTGACTTGAAACTGTAAACCAGAGTGACTTGATATTGTAAAGCAGAGACTTGAAACTGTAAAGCAGAGAGAGAGAGACTTAAAACTGTAAAGCAGAGAGAGAGAGAGAGAGACTTGAAGCTGTAAAGCAGAGTGACTTGAAATTGTAAACCAGAGTGACTTGAAACTGTAAAGCAGAGAGACTTGAAACTAAAGCAGAGACAGACTTTAAACTGTAAAGCGGAGTGACTTTAAACTGTAAACCACAGTGACTTGAAATTGTAAAGCAGAGTGACTTGAAATTGTAAAGCAGAGTGACTTTAAAACAGAGTGACTTGAAATTGTAAAGCAGAGACTTGAAACTGTAAACCAGAGACATGAAACTGTAAAGCAGAGAGAGACTTGAAACTGTAAAGCAGAGAGAGAGAGAGAGAGAGAGACTTGAAGCTGTAAAGCAGAGTGACTTGAAACTGTAAAGCAGAGAGACTTGAAACTGTAAAGCAGAGTTACTGGAAACTGTAAACCAGAGTGACTTGAAATTGTAAAGCAGAGCCTTGAAACTGTAAACCAGAGGCATGAAGCTGTAAAGCAGAGAGAGAGACTTGAAACTGTAAACCAGAGTGACTTGAAACTGTAAACCAGAGTGACTTGAAATTGTAAAGCAGAGCCTTGAAACTGTAAACCAGAGGCATGAAGCTGTAAAGCAGAGAGAGAGACTTGAAACTGTAAAGCAGAGAGACTTGAAACTGTAAACCAGAGGCTTTGTCAGGCAATAATACACACGAAAAGAAAACTACACGATTAATCAAATGGCGAACAAGCGATATATATATATATATATATATATATATATATATATATATATATATATATATATATATATATATATATATATATATATATATATATATATATATTATTATTAAATACAAATTAAAATATATAAAATGTCACTCCTAACAAAAGCACACTATATGATGATTAAAACAATATAGCATACACGTATAACACACACAGGACTTTAGACTGATCGTTGGACAAGAAGATCACTAAAACTGAGGGACCAAGATATAAAAACCAGCCACAATACCTCGTGTCTGAGGAGGGAAGTATATAAGTATATGTCATGAAAAAATATACAGGGAGGAGAAGAAATGGATTGGCTGTACGAGTACCACCGACCGTAAGATAATAAAATGCTAGTATCAAAGAGTAACCCTTGAACAAAAATAAGAAATACGTTTTCTTCCAATTTTTTAAAAATGATTTAAAGAAAAACAAACACCTACACTGGTGGCTGGGGACACAGAAACACATAAAAACCTTTCAAAGTTCTTTTTTTGGGGGTGGGGGGTGGGCACATAAGTGGCCGAAAAATTAACATAGCTAAAAGACGGAGAAATTCCCACAAATAAAACAGTAACTATAAAGAACGTTTATAAACGGTCTAGATATTGTGAAACGTGATCTTTGGATTATCTATCGGTATTGCTAAAATACGCAATGAAAAAAAAATGGAAAGGAAAGGAAGTACAATACACAATGGAAAAATGGAAAGCTATGGAAATAAAATAATCAGGGGAAATTATTTTTGTATGGTTTGAAATTTTTTCATTAAAAATCAAAAGAAGTTTTTAATCATCAGATTCATACATATCTATTTGTATTGCAAAATAGAAGATACAATGAAGTTTCAAAACTGACGATAATAATTGTATGAAATGTGTGCATTTGAGAAAGTACAATTACCGTATGCAAATGAAAATGATCACGCATGAGATAATGTTTATTACCGAATTTTTTTTATTGTATACAGCTTTAGGGCAATTGAAACAAAGTACGCAGCGGAAATTATTTATTTTATTTTTTATTTATTTTATTTTTCAGTGATTTGTTTAATTAAGGAACGTTAACAGAAGGATTTCATCATCAGATGCATATTCTAAGCGGTGTTCATCCTATATAACATAATCATGAATGAAGGTTCATAATTGACTTAAATAAAATGCTACTTTCAACATTCAGGTTAACTTTAATTCGTTTGCTTATTTGTTTGTGTTGTCGTTGTTGTTGATTGTGTTTCACAATTTTGTTTATTTCCAAATTATCTTCTTCAATATTTTTTTAATTTCAGTAACAAATATCTGCACAGGTTATACACATACCCCTTGATATATGGCTATATCCATCGTTCCTAACAATTATATGTTCATTACTTTATTGCGCATTTATTTGGGATGTTTAATTTGGAAGTTTGCCCATGGCAAGAAATATTATTTCATTCATTTCATTTTGTGTTGCAATCGGTCGCAAATGCTTCTAGCGCAACCTCCATACACTAAAGAGTTCTGAACAAAAGGGCACAAAATGAGGTTACCGAAAAGGGTTATCCGGCATAACAGTTGCCTTGATATCAAAGTTTCACACCGTGCAAATATTTGGTATAGATTTTAATTTAGCATTGCTTTATTTGTATAAGTTTCATTATCAGCATGCATCCCACTTTATGTGTTTCACGGAGATTATAACTGCTGAACAATACTATGTGCTTGAGGTTTTCTGTTAGCTAGTTACAGTCCTTTGCTGTCAGAAAAAGTGCATGTCAGACTGAGATTTGCATGATCTCAAGGCTTGGTCATCTGACACTTATGCCATTGTAGACCAAATGTGCCATGATGCATCCTAGTGTTGTCTGTTGGTAATCAACCAGGTATTACAGTCTCAAATTACAGGACTCATGGAATTCAACCAGGTATTACAGCCTCAAATTACAGGACTCATGGAAATCAACCAGGTATAAGTCTCAAATTACAGGACTCATGGAAATCAACCAGGTATTAGTCTCACATTACAGGATTCAATGACACGCTTGCATTAATGGTATTACAGTCTCAAATTACAGGACTCATGGAATTCAACCAGGTATTACAGCCTCAAATTACAGGACTCATGGAAATCAACCAGGTATAAGTCTCAAATTACAGGACTCATGGAAATCAACCAGGTATTAGTCTCACATTACAGGATTCAATGACACGCTTGCATTAATGGTATTACAGTCTCAAATTACAGGACTCATGGAATTCAACCAGGTATTACAGCCTCAAATTACAGGACTCATGGAAATCAACCAGGTATAAGTCTCAAATTACAGGACTCATGGAAATCAACCAGGTATTAGTCTCACATTACAGGATTCGATGACACGCTTGCATTAATGGTATTACAGTCTCAAATTACAGGACTCATGGAAATCAACCAGGTATTAGTCTCACATTACAGGATTCAATGACACGCTTGCATTAATGGTATTACAGCCTCAAATTACAGACTCATGGAAATCAACCAGGTATTAGTCTCACATTACAGGATTCGATGACACGCTTGCATTAATGGTATTACAGCCTCAAATTACAGGACTCATGGAAATCAACCAGGTATTAGTCTCACATTACAGGATTCAATGACACGCTTGCATTAATGGTATTACAGCCTCAAATTACAGACTCATGGAAATCAACCAGGTATTAGTCTCACATTACAGGATTCAATGACACGCTTGCATTAATGGTATTACAGCCTCAAATTACAGGACTCATGGAAATCAACCAGGTATTAGTCTCACATTACAGGATTCAATGACACGCTTGCATTAATGGTATTACAGCCTCAAATTACAGGACTCATGGAAATCAACCAGGTAAGTAGTGAATAGGGATAGTATACGTACAATGGAAATTAGCATTACAGACCCCCTTGGGAACATATACATACAATGGAAATTTAACATGGCGAAAAATCGTGGGAACATATACGTACAAGGGGAATTTAACATGGGAATAAATCGTGGGAACATATACGTACAAGGGGAATTTAACATGGGATTTTTTTTTTTAAATTTAAAAAAAAAAACAAAACGGGTAGGCAATTGAAAGGCTATCTCTTTTCGAGAAATATGGCTGGCCCTGAAAAGGGCCTTTGGGTTTATGTTAATGTATTCATTAACATAAATGGCACCGCATTGGTCTTCTTCTTGTCCTTAGGCTGCGTCTCACTGTTGGCCCGTAAATTAGCACTCTTTTCAGGCATCCTTGCCTCTCCACGTAAATCCTACGTATCCACAGGCTGGTATTTGTCCTGTGGACAACGGTCCACTTGGATCGGACATACATGAGCAAGTCTGTCCGAAACATCATGGAAGACACAAGGGTGGATGACTCAACTGTGGTCCACATCTTGAAGCGACGAGAACAGGTGAATCAATGCACTGAACTGCGCTTATTTATAGGCAGAGGAAGGATTGAAACGGATTGAGTTCATTCACCAATCCGAACACGCGTTACAAAATTCCGAAGAGAGCAGTCTGTGACGTCAGTTGGTCTATATAGATTCGTTAGCGCTTGTGTGCAGTCAATCTATGCGACAGTGATTCAACATGACGGAAACTCAGAAAACGATCCATTGGGGTGCACCAACAGGGGAGACTGCCCAAGGGAACCCGGACTTACTTTCAGAAGAGGTGAATTGGGATTTTGTGGATTTTCTCTCCTCGCAAGAATTTGTTCCGGAACCTTCGTTACCTTCTTCATTACCGCAAGTGGAGAATTTTAGACAGAGACAGAAAGAAGAATTGGAGAAATTTATACAACGACAAAAGGAAGCGGAACAGGCTTTTCTCCTACATCAACAGCAGCAAGAAGAAGAGGTAAGAAAAAAACAACAGCAACAACAGCAAGAAGAAGTAGCAGCAAAGAAACAGGAGGGTGAAAATCAAACGGTCACGGTACTGTTGGACATTTTAGCGGAGTTAAGAAGTTTGAAACAAATGTATCAGACTTCTTTATTACGACCGAAGAGAATACGACCTTCCCGAGCTAAACACGTCAACCCTGTGACTAAGCCTACCGTACCACCCTTAGTGATTTCAACCCAATCATCATCATCATCAACGTTACGCAGTCCAGAAGTAGGCCTTGGCAGTGGCAAAGGCATAAGGCAGTTAAAGTTGATTGCTTAAACTCACCCCTACACCATAAATAAAAAAGGCCCTTTTCAGGGCCACCCACATTTCTCGAAAAGAAATACAATTTCAATTTGCCAATAACTCAAAAAAACCCCACCCATTTTACCCCTATAGTACGTGTCTGTGTATGAGTGCGTGAGTGTAGCTTCTTATTTTAAAATCAAAACTCAAAGACACTTACCTTATATCATTCATTTATTCTTTTATCCATTGTTACAATCCAATTCACAATTCTCAACACAACACTTTAATTAAAAGTTCATTGACTTCTTCTGTCTCCTTGTTTAGTCTCTCTGTTTTTTGAATTTCTTCACTGTCACACTCTTTTCCTCTTCTTCCTCCTCACTTTCTTCCCTTCTTCTTTTCTTCTCCTGTTTCTTTTTCTTCACCTGTCTGCTTTCTTCCTCTGAAGAATCCCTCTCTTCCTCTGAAGAACCCCTCTCTTCTTCTGAAGAATCCCTCTTTTCTTCTGATTCCTCTTGTTTCTTTTTTGGGCAATCTGGAGACCAATGTCCTTTTTCTTTACAATAATAACAGGTATCTTGACTTTTGTCTTTTTTAGCCCCTGTTTTTGTTCTTTTTTGACGGTCTGGACACTCTGAAGACCAATGCCCTTTCTTCTGACAGATATAGCAAGTATCTTGACTTTTATCTCGAAAGGAAGGAGAGTAGTCCGTAGGCTGGTCTGAAGAGAATTTTCTAATGACCCCTCGCAAAGCTCTGACGAAACGTTCCATCTGGTTAGTCTCTTCCATCGTTGTGCTCGGCTTGAGAGTGAAATGAATAGTGAAAGGACAAGACACACACCCTTTTATATACACTGGTCTGCTATGACTATAAAGTAGCTCATGGTGTTTGAACTTGAGTCATTTGACTTTTTGCTTTCAAGATGAAACGATCTAATTCATTTGAGAAGGAAGAAGAAGAAGAAAGTAAGAGGCAGAAACGTGATCTATCGCCTCGTACCAGAGCTGAAATCTTGGCACAAATTCATGCCAGTGATTTTGAAGAGGACATGAGTGAACCAGAATCAGAACCCTATAAAACAAGTTCACCACCCTTAGTCAACCCTGAAAAATACTATTCCATTCGAGAGACGGAAAAGCGCTCCTCTAGAAAATTTAGAACCACGGCTTACAAATACACGGTGAAGTTTAAAGATTTCAAGGCTGAAGTGCCGTTAGAGAAAGCAGAAGTGTTCATCACTGAGGTGTGGGATTCTTTGCTCACTGCACTCAAGCAACAATGTCAACCCAAAGAGGACGATCGCTTGAGACTTTCCATACAACACGACGGTTTGAAATCCCCTGTTTGGATCGAGTTTAGCACCCCTGCAGAATTGACCGCTTCCAAAGTCATGGACAAGATTCAACACGTGCAACAATCTAATGACCAGTTTGACATCACCGATGGAAAAGCCACATTGGACATGACCCACGTCTCTCCTCCTCAAGGGACTGGACGCAAAAAGATGTTATTGGTGAACGACCTTCGCAGCATTAAGCGTAGCCTTGTCCAAATTCACAATCCTCATGACCAGATGTGTTTAGCCCGTGCCATCGTGGTGGGACGAACCTATGCCAACAAGAACGACACGGTAGAATGGAAAAGAACCTGGAACACTATTCAACGTTCCTATCGAGCCAAACAACGAAACGAAGCAGAACTCCTGTTACGACAAGCCGGCCTGTCCAAAGACACACCCTGTGGTATTCCTGAGATGCAAAAATTGCAAGATGCCCTAGCTCCACGATACACCTTGAAAGTGCACCCTCAAGAAGTGCACGGGCCTCTGTTGTTTCGAGGGCAAGATTTTAAGGACGGAAAATACATTCACGTTTATCATCACGATGACCATTTCGATACCATTACCAGTATCACCGGATTCCTGGGATACGGTTATTACTGTGAGAAATGTGACCATGGTTATAATAATCGAGAGCAACACAAGCATTGTGGATTGAAATGCTCAGGATGTTTGGCCTCTTCACCCTGTCTGAGCGAAGAACCAGTGCCTTGTTCCACTTGTCTGCGCACGTTTGTCAGCCCTACCTGTTACCAACAACATCTGAAAACGCAAGGTTCACAGAAGAAATGTGCTTGTCAACTCCTGAGATTGTGCCCTACGTGTGAACAAGTCATATGTACCAATGCTGCCAAGGCACACGTATGTCGAGGAAAGAAAAAATGTCACATTTGTCACCACATTGTGGACTTGGAACACCAATGTTACGTGCAAAAATACCAACCCCCACCAGAGAAAGAGGACGGTCACAAGAAGAAAGGCAATTTCATCTTTTTCGATTTCGAATGCATGCAAGAGAACGGCATTCACATTCCTAATTTCTGCGTGGCTCATCGAGCGTGCGAGAAGTGCATTCAAGAACCTATCTTCAGTCATTACCCTCACTGCAGCAAGATTCCTGGAGGGCGTGAAAAAATCTTTCGGGGACCGAACACGCTAGCCGATTTTGCCCAATGGGTCTTAGACCCCGTCGACAAGACGTGGAGCCAAGAGGACATCGAACGTTACGGAGATTGTCATCGTCATGCCACGGTGATGGCTCACAATTTTTCCGGATACGATGGACAGTTTCTTCTCAGATACTATACGGAACAAGGCACCGAGCGTCCTAAAGTGACTTTGAACGGAGCCAAAATCATTTTCATGCAAGTGGGACAAGTGCAGTTTAAAGATTCGATGAGCTACTTGGCCATGCCTTTGAGTCGAATGCCTAAAACGTTTGGAATGACAGAAATGGCTAAAGGGTACTTTCCACACTTTTTCAATACGGAAGCCAATCAACATGCCGTTCTACCCCATTTGCCTGAGGCTCACTATTACGACCCCGACAACATGCGTACCGAACAACGAGAAGCTTTCTACGCTTGGTACCAGGCTCACGCCTCGGACCCTTTCGACTTTCAGGAAGAAATGCTAAAGTATTGTCGTTCCGACGTGGACATTTTACGACGTTGCTGTGGAAAATTTCGAGAACTGTTCATGGAACACGGAGGGGTCGATCCTTTGAAAGAAGCTTGCACCATTGCCAAAGCGTGTTCCTTAGTGTATCGACAACGATTCATGCCTGAAAACACCGTGGCTGTCATCAGCCCACAAACGACCCACTTTATCAAGCGTCAATACTCGGTCAAAGCCCTACGCTGGTTACATTACTTGTGCGACAAGGAAGACAAGTGGATTCAGCATGCCCGCAACGGAGGGGGCGAAAAGACCATCGGAACGTATTAGGTCGATGGCTGGGACTTAGAAAACCCCAAGATCGTGTACGAGTTTAACGGTTGCTTATTTCACGGATGTCCCGTCTGTTACCCTGACCGTGGCACTAAAAATCAGTTTTTGCAACGAACCATGGAAGACTTGTACCAGGACACTTGTCAGCGGCGCCTAAAGTTAGAACAGCAAGGATACCAAGTGGTGGAAATGTGGGAACACGAGTACGATCACCGTATGAAAACCGATCCCGAGTTTAAACGCCTCGTGGAAAGTTACCAGTTCATGGACCCGCTGAACCCGAGGGATAGTTTGTACGGAGGAAGGACCAATGCCACCTGTTTGCTGTACCAAGCCGACGAAGAGAAAGGAGAAGAAATCAAATACTTGGACGTGTGTTCGCTGTATCCCTACGTGTGCAAATATTGTCGCTTTCCTGTAGGGCACCCGCGATTGCTGACGGAACACATCGACCTGAAAAACATTCGACAATACGAAGGCTTGATCAAGTGTAAAGTTTTGCCTCCCACGAACCTATACCATCCCGTCTTACCTCACCATTGTCAAGGCAAACTGATGTTTCCCTTGTGCCGTACTTGTGCTGAAACGTGCAACCAAGACCAGCCTTGTAAGCACAGCCAGGAAGAACGGGCCTTGACGGGAACCTGGGTCAGCGTAGAATTGTTCAAAGCTCTGGACATGGGATACCAACTGTTAGAAGTGTACGAAATTTGCCACTTTCCCAAGACACAACAATACCGCAAGGGTGACCCTACTCAGAAAGGCATTTTCGCCGACTACGTGGATGCCTTTTTGAAACTGAAACAAGAAGCTAGCGGCTATCCTTCCTGGTGTCACACTCCCGAAGACCAAATAAAATTCAAAGAGAAATACTACGAACAAGAAGGCATCACTTTAGACCACATCGAGAAAAACGAAGGCAGGCGATCGTTTGCCAAAGTGATGTTAAATTGCTTGTGGGGTAAAATGGCACAACGACCGTGTTTACCCAAGACGGAATATTTGACAGAACCTTCCCGCTACTTCCAGATGATTCACGACAAAACCAAATACATGAAACACGTGGACGTCGTTCGAGAGAATTTGATCTTGGTCAATTACGAAGAAGATCTGGACTTTGTACAAGACGACCCTTTTGGAAATGTCATCATTGCGGCTTACGTGACAGCCCATGCTCGCTTAAAATTGTACGAAGCTTTAGAACTGTTAGAAGAACGCGTCCTGTACTTTGACACGGACAGTTGCATTTACATCCATCACCCGATTCAACATCACCCTAACATCGAAGGAGACCGTTTAGGAGCCTGGACAGACGAGCATCCCGACGACAAGATTCTAAGTTTCGTCAGTGGCGGTCCCAAAAATTACGGCTACGAATACCGGGACAAACAAGGAGAAGTGCACACGACGTGCAAAGTGAAAGGACTGACTCTGAATTATCGTACCAGTCGAGTGGTCAACTTTGGGGTATTGAAAGAAGCCTTGCAATTGGGAGAGGATGGAAACTTTAAAGTGACCACTCACCAACCGAACAAGATTGTACGTTTACCCACTCACCACATCGTCAGTCGACCCCTGGAAAAAGTCTATCAAATCGTGTACCAGAAGCGAGTTCGACTTCCCAATCATTTCACCTTACCGTACGGTCACGTCGGTATTGGTCTGTATATAAAAAAGGAACCCTAGGCAAGATCGATAGTTCATTGTGACTACCAAGACCGAGCGAACAAGATGAATACTTTGAAAGAGACATCGTTCCAGTTTGGGGATTGTAAAAAAGCTGTATCTTTCTCTAGTGTGACTAATACTGGATGGATAAGACCCAGACATTGCGACGGAAAATGTCCGGAAGGAAACTGCGATTGTCCATGTGGTTACCATTGTAATTGCGTAACGGAGTTTGCAGACGAGTGCGATTGTGAGCCTTGCGATGGGTACGATGCTGTACGTTGTGATCTGAGCGATGCCGTAAAGCATCATGGGAACTTTAGTGTCCCTACCCCTATCATGGAAAGTGATGCTGTGCGTGTCAAACCTGTGGGATGCGAAAGTGATGCCGCTCGTCCTCTTGGACATTTTACTGGGTTTCGTTTTAAAGGGGAATGTTCACCTTCACGTCTACCCCCCTACGGATGTCATCCAGCCCTGAGCAAACTCCTACCCATGTCATTTAACCCTCATCGAAACGAACCTGTGAAAGACGAATATTCGTTCCCTGTGCGTTTGTCGGAATACTGCGACTTTGAAAATCGTCTTCAATCGTTCAAAGGAAAATGGCCTAAGTATCTGGGAGGACCGACCCCCGAAGAATTAGCCAGAGCCGGATTTTTCTACTTGGGCGAAGGAGATAAAGTCAAGTGCTTCAGTTGCGGTGTGTCACTTCACCACTGGGAACCGCAAGATTCGGCCTACGTTGAACATGCTCGATGGTCACCGAATTGTCATTACTTACCCTTAGTGGGACCGAGACATTGAAGTAACTTCTTACCATAATAATTTGTTCATGGATACTTTACAAGAGAACATTTTGTGCTTTGCCTGTGGAGTTGAGAGAACGCATTTACCGAGAGCTGGTCAAAATACAAGTGAAACGTAAAGAACAATTGCATCCATTACGTCACCGGTGTTTGAACCACTGGTACCTGAAGGCTATACAAGGATTGATTCAATTGAAAGTGTTCCATCGGACAGACATTGATCAACGATCCTCTAGTTTTAAAAAGGATTGGTTTGGTATGGACGATTGTAGTTACATCATTGTAAACGTACTGCATCGAATTCCAGAGGAAGAGTTAACGAATTACCAACATCTTAAACACAATGTCAACTTGGTGAAAGAGGAAACTTCTGAACGAATTGTAATGTGTAGATTAGTGACTCAACGATTTAAATTCGACACTGAAGTGAAACCATGTTTGTGCAAAGAGTACATTTCTTGTGTCAGACCAAAGAGGAATTAGTATGACCTATTCATGGATACTTTGCTAGAGAACATTCGTGCTTTGCCTGTGGAGTTGAGAGAACGCATTTACCGAGAACTGATCAAAATACAAGTGAAACGCAAACTCAAAGTGATTCATCCGTTTTTAAATTATGCTCTGTTCCAAAGTACAAGAAGACTGATTATGAGTGGATATTACATTAGACACAAAGTTAAACGAGGCTATTGGTCACCACCCAACGATTCCAAAAACAGTGTATATACTTATGGATACTTTACAAGAGTACATTTTGGGCTTGCCTGAGGAGTTGAGAGAAAGGATTTATCGAGAGTTGGTGAAAATACAAGTGAAACGTAAAGAACAATTGCATCCGTTACGTCACCAGATCTTTAACCACTGGTACCTGAATGGTATAAGAGGACTGATTCGTCAGAAATTTTTTCACTGGTCAGACCTTGTTGAATACTTTCAGTATATGAATGATGATGGGCTAGACGTTCGTAATTTTGGTTACTTGGAGATTCACTTACTGCAACGTATTGAGGAAGACGAGTTAAAGGATTACCAACATTTGTTACATGGAATCTGCTTAGAAAAAGACGAAACATCTAGACAAACTCTGACGTTTCAGTTACAGTATGTAACATTTAAATTCCCTACTGGAGAACGAACGTGTTTGGTTAGAAATTACCTTTATTGCTTCCGAAACAAAGACACTATAAAATCAAGTTGCCATGCCACGGATTATGTCACATATCATTCAACGGATTCCGTGGAAGGAACTCAATGACCATATTCAAACCGTGGATCATTACCATCAATTATTACAAGAATTGTATCCATTCAATTTGGGACGACAAGTGGTGTGTGTCTTAGTGACTTGTTTTCTGGGATTTCGTTTACCAGCCGATTCTTTGTGGACTCTTTACGATCAGTACTTACCACCTCCATGGCCTTAAATGGTCACGAAAAACTCCTTTTGCTCAAAGCCTTGCGTTTTCATCTGGATACTTCTCGACCTCAACAGGAAAAAAAGATTCGTCAACTTTTAGCGACCCAAGACGTGTATGACGATGTGTGTGTAGCTTGTGACTTACACCCCCATTGGACAGATGTTCGTGATTGGAAAAAGGGGGGTTTTGAGGCTTGGGCCCAAGAAGTGGCCCAGTATGCACGAGAGTTGTTCAAGGAAAAAAGTTACTTTTCAACCTGTGTTAGTGACGGTGCCAGAAGAACCCGTCACCGAGAACAACCACTCGCTTCAGGACAGGACTGTCATGGACAGGCCTGAAAGGTCATTCCGGGAGGACACTTGTGTGACAATACCTCATGTAGAGACTGTAAGAACATTACACACTGTCCCTAGGACATCTTCGTTACCCAAAACATGTTGTACAGACACTTGTTTATATTCCACTTTGATCGCTTTGCTGTGTTTTATATTCCTGTACATCACTATTTGGGTTGTATGTATTTTTGTCTTTCGTGTTCATATTTGAAACATTCAATAAACGTGTTCTGAAAAAAGTATATAAACTCTTGTCTTGTTTGTTTTTCGTGTCACAAGTGACATTTCTCACACCATGGCTACCTCTGCTGTCTCTGCTCCCTCTTCCTCTACTGTCAAAGTCATCGACGAACACTTAGATCGTGCCAGTTGGGAGGCTTTGTATCTTCGCCATCCCTTTAACATGCTCATTGCTGGACCTAGCGGTTCAGGCAAAACCGAATTCGTCAAACGTTTGATCGAACATAAACATCATTTGATCGATCGACCCCCTCAACGGATCGTGTGGTGTTACAAAGAGTGGCAATCGGCGTACAGCCTCTTGCGAGAAAGTCAAGGCGATTCCATCGTGTTTGTGGAAGGCATTCCTAAAGAAGACGACGGCATCGTCTCTGACTCCCGTCTAACCCATTTGGTCATTTTCGACGACATGTTAGGAGAAGACGAAGAAGAAATTAAATTGTGGTTCACGCGCAAAGGGCATCACCGTAATGCCAGTGTCGTTTACATCACCCAAAATTTGTTTCAACAAAGTAAAGCCCATCGCACCATCAGTCTCAATGCGCATTACGTGGTCTTGTTTAAAAGCCCTCGAGATAAATCGCAAGTGCAAGTCTTAGCCAAACAGTTAGGAACGCCTTGGCTGACTCAGGCGTACGACGATGCCACTCAAACGCCACACGCCTATTTACTCGTCGATTTGAAACCTACGACCCCCGAGGATTTGCGATTTCGTACCCACTTGTTTCACCACTGGTGCCAAGACGGAGGGCCTGTCCTGTACACGTCTCCGTCCTCGACTTCATTTCACTCCTCCCATGAAAAAAATCTATAAAAACCTCAGACCCTTTTTCGTCTGTCTCACACAGTGTGAACATGACGTCCCTTCAGTCGCATCTTCCCGTCAAATTGATTCGTGCCTTGTATGGCATCAGTCGAGAAAAAGATCCACAAACACGAGCCCGTGTCTTAGAAGCTAGTCTCAAAGAAGTCTTACGATGGTTCACGGTGACGGCACGTCAATTACTCCAAGGAATCATTCAGATTCCTCATCAAACCCAACGCTTTTTCGATCGAAACAAAGTCGCTTTGGTCCAACTGGCCGATCCCCGCATCGACACTCAAACCAAAAAACAAATCATTTTGAAACCTGGAGGGAGTGGTACTCTAGGAGGGGTCATCATTCGCTCACTCTTAAGATGGGATCCTAATGCCCCCAAAGTTATCCCCAAGACAAAAGTTCAACGAAGCCCCAAGAAGAAAAAGAAAAAGACCAAGTCCCCAAGAAGAATAACTTCTCCAGTGGCAGGACCCTCCTCTTACCAGACACCACCACCCCGGAAAAAGAAAAGAAGCCCCCAGAAAAAGAAACAGAGAAAAAGTCCTCAGAAAAAGAAAAGTCCACAGAAGAAAACTAGTCGCAAGAGAGGCACTTCGGCCAGGACGCAACCTTACACTCGCAAACCACGACCTGCCACGGCGGTGACTGCGTCTCCGGCAGCCTCACGTTTGTCCACTTCTCCGTTGATGTCACCAGGAACTGAAGAGTACTTGGTGACGTTGATTACACCAAGAACTTCTCCGTTGATGACCCCCAAAAGAACTTCCCCAGTGGCAGGACCTTCCAATTTAGCGGCAGTGGCTGCTGCTCACAAAGTACCTTCTCCCAAAATCAAAGTTCAAGAAAGATCGGGCATGTTACAAAGTTTACTGGATTTGTCCAAGCAAGAACTGGCTCGATTTAGTCCGTTACGTACCCCTGCACGACGTGTCATGCCTGTCCTCAAACTGATACGACGTAAAGACAATCAGTGGCGACGCGTTCCAGTATAAAAAAGGCCTGTGACCGAGTAGGGTATCAGTGTTTTTAGGTGCTCCTAAAGACTCAAAGATGTCACCCTCCAGAAAACCCAAAGGAAAGAAAAGGAAAGGACTGCCACCACGTTTAGCCAAACATGGGGACCTGTTATCTGTCCTGTCCAAAGCTTCTCCACCCCTACGAAAAAAACTCATTCAAACGGCCTCCAAAGAGGTCATCGATACCGTGTGCGAATGTTGTTTGAACGTTTTGAAAGGTACGATCCCTTTGTCCAAACACCAGAAACAATGCTTAGGCAAACATCGTCACGTTCTTCGGAAAATGGTTCAAAAGAAAATTCCCATTCGTCAAAAAAAGAAGATGTTGGTCCAACGTGGAGGCATTTTACCTCTCTTGTTAGGCCCCATACTGAAAGGAGTCTTGGGAACCATGTTGGGAGGACTGGTGGGAGCAAGATAAATAGGCCTTCGGAAGTCCCAAGATCTCAGAATTCACCCTTGACAACCCCATGGAAGGACGAAAACTAGCTTTAGTGCCTTACAAACGATGGATGGAATACCATCGGTGGCAAGAACAACGCACCCCGCATTTACCTCCCAATCCCAATTTGAGCGAAATGTCCCAGTTACAACACGAATTGCAGTCCTTGATGGATCGCCAAGATTTGTCCGAAACAGAAAAATCGCAAAAGTACGGTCAACTCTTGCAAAGACTGCAACTCTTTCACCAGAAAGCTTTAGACGAAACAGCTCTACCCACTCTGAAAGATTTTAAGACCTTGATGAAAAGTCCAGCACCATCACCAGTACCAGTACCAGTTCCACCACTACCAGTGACCAAGACAGAAAAACGAAAAGAAGAAGAAGAAGAAGGGTTTCAAACTCCACCAGAAAAAGTACGCAAGTTAACAACACCACCTACCTCCAGAATTGGATGGATTAAAAAGATGATGGCCACCCCTTCTTCATCACAAGAGAAAAAGAAAGTGAAGACAGAAGTGAAGACAGAAGTGAAACAAGAACCGATATCCCCCGCTCAGACATCCTCCTCCTCTTCAACACCTATTGCCGGTCGCACACGCAAAGCATTGCAATCCAAGAAAATACCCCAAGAGAAAAAGAGTAGCCTCTTCCAAGAGTGGGTGCCTTATTAAGACACCAATCAACACAAAAAAATGGAAAAAGTCTTAGCCAGCATTTACTACGATCCCTCGCATCCTGCAGGTTACGCAGGAGTTCAAAAATTGTATCGTGCTGCCAAAACTCGACTGAAAAGTCTCCGTTTACCTCAAGTGCAACGATGGTTACAAGAACAAGCTACCTACACTTTGCACAAACCCATTCGACGCAAGTTTGCCAGAAGTCGCACCCGAGTGGAAGGCATCGATCATCAATGGCAAGCCGATTTAGCCGATGTCTCTCATTTGGCCAGCTACAATCGTGGCTACAAATATTTGTTCTGTGTCATCGACGTCTTTTCCAAATTTGCCTGGGTCGTGCCTTTGACTTCCAAATCGAGCAGCGAGTTAGTGCGAGCCCTGCAACGGGTGCTGAAACAAAGCGGTCGTCACCCTCTTCGATGGCAAACGGACAAAGGCACCGAATTTCTGAACCAAGCTTTCCAAAAAGAATTAAAGAAACGTGACATTCATTTTTTTACCACCGAGAATCCCGAAACCAAAGCCAGCATCGTGGAACGTTTTCAACGCACTTTGAAAGAACGCATGTGGAAATATTTTACGCATCACCACACTCTGAAGTACATCGACATCTTACCGCACCTGGTGCAAGCGTACAACCAATCTTACCATCGAAGCATCGGACGTGCCCCGCAAGACGTGACTCCCGACAACGAAGTGCTGGTGTTTGAGCGTCTGTTTGGTACGTCCCCGACGAGGGCTGTCCCCAAGAAAAGTGGAGAGTTGGCCGTAGGAGATTGGGTGCGCATTGGCAAAACCAAACGCACTTTCGACAAAGGTTACTTACCTAACTGGACGACCGAATTGTTTCGCGTCACTGGACGAGTGCATGGCCGTCATCCTGCCGTCTATAATTTGGAAGACATGAATGGAGAAGTGCTCAAAGGAACGTTTTATTTGCCCGAGTTACAACGTGTCACCAAAAAAGAAGACGACGTGTACGACATCGAAAGCATTCTCGAACGCAGAACCCGTAAAGTGGGCAAACGACGTGTCAAAGAAGTCAAAGTACGTTGGAAAGGATATCCACCCAGTTTCGATTCTTGGATCGACGCTTCGCAAGTCATCGACTATAAAAAGAAGAAGTGACCATCGTGCCCTTTCACACAGCAGACGCAGCTACGTCGACCACTCCTTCTTCCCCTAGTTCTTCTGTGCAAGATTTACAAAAACAACCCTTGTGGGTGTGGTGTGGAGAACGTTTGCCTAAAACGCAAATCGTCTTTTTCTGCCAAATCTTCGTGGTGTATTGTGTCATCGGGGCAGCCATCGCCAATTTGAGTTTGCAACAAGGAGACAAACAATTGTGGACCATTTTATTGAGCAGTTGCATCGGTTACCTGCTTCCCAATCCCTCCCTGAAATTCTCCTCGAACGGGAACGTTGTGTCCAGTGCCAGTGCCAGTCACCACTCCAACCACAATCAGAACCCCATTTTGGGCGGAGACACGCCTCTGACGTCCACTAACCCCTCGGACAGCCACAGAACTCTGGAATTATGAGTCACCAAAACCAATTTTACTTAACTTTACCCAGTGACAGTTCCATGGAGGTGTTTCCCAAGAACACGTTGTGCTGTTACACGGCGAAATTACCTCAGGCCATCCCCTTATATCACGAAGCCCATTGGGAAGTGGCTTTAGTAGAAATGATTCACCCAACACAAATCAAAAACATCACTGAAACTCAAAACACTTTTGACGTCGAAATTCTGGACCCAGCACTGCAGCAAACCATGACAGCCACTTCTCAACATAGATCACATCTTGCGAAGGACACAATACCTCGCAGCAGCAGTGACCCTTCTCCTCCTCTTTACGTTTATCACTTTAAAATTAATTCAGGCCATTATTTTAGTGGTCAACATCTGGTGGAGGCCATCGCTGACAAATTCTATGCAACCTTTGAGAAAGTTCTAAAAAAACGTGTCACCATCGAGTACCACAAACAGTCTCACCGTCTACTCATCAGATTTGAAAGTGAGGAAAGAAGTATACGTATTAAATTTTGCCCTGGATTGTATGACATTTTGGGTGGAGACCTCAATTTGGTCACGGATAAGCAGACCAAACAAATTCACATCGCAGCGATTGACAACAACTTGCATTTTGCAAGGTATTTTCGTTACCCGGTAGAACTGAACCAAGGACTGAATTTGATCTTCGTGTACTCCGATGTGGTGGAGTACAACGTGGTGGGACACACCTCCGTACCGTTACTGCGTGTCATTCCTTTCAAAGTAAATTCTGCCACGGCCACTGACGAGGAAGGTGGAAACACTTATCACGTTCACCGCGAATTTGTCCATCCTCATTATTTGCCTGTCAGCAAGTCTTATTTGGACACAGTCAACATTGCTATAAAAGGAGATCTGGGACAAAATATTCCATTCACCAAAGGAAAAGTCACGGTGAAACTCCATTTTCGAAAACGGTTCTCTCACGACTCGTAAGTAAGTCATGTATCCAGTGTACCAAGGGGTTGCACGACAGCGAGGACACGGTTTAGGAGACATGTTAAAATCAGACTTTCGTTCGGTGGCCCCGGTGTTGAAACCGATGGTGACACGCGGATTGCACGCCTTGAAAGATGCGGCACTGACGCAAGGCAAAGAATTTCTCCAAAATGTCATCATCGACAAACAAAACCCTAAAGAAGCCTTCATGAGGGCAGGCAAAAATGTCTTTCTGCAAACGGGTAAAGACATTTTGGGCCGACGAGACACACCTATAAATGCCCTGCACGCTACCGAGTCAGGCATTCAGCAAGGACAAGGCAGAAAGAGACGACGAAGAAAACACCCTTTCACCAGACTTCAAGCGAGAAAGATCAAGAAAAGAAGAACCGTTCGAGACTTAGACGTTTTCGATTATTGAAACACAGAAAAAAATGATGCACCGAGAGTCTTGCGCCTGTTCCAAGACGGAACTGGATCTGTTTGCCATGCCCCCTACCATGATGACCATGCAAGAATCCCAGTGGGTGGAATTTCACCCCGTCTCCTCATTGACCGATTCCGCTCCCATCGAGTTTGAAATCAAAGGACAGCCCGAAGATTACATCGATCTGAATAGCAGTTATTTGTACTTAAAAGTCAAAGTTCTAGATAAGGAAAATAAAACAGTAGAAGACACTGAGAATATAGCTCCCGTCAACAATTTCATGCATTCCTTGTTCAGCTCAGTGGACTTGTACTTGAATAACAAACTAGTCAGCAGCAGCATGGATACATACCCTTACCGTGCCTACCTGGAAAATCTCTTGACGTACGGAATAGATGCCAAGGACACTCATCTCAATGCTTGTGTGCTATGGGAACCTGACGAAGCGACCAAGTTTAAGATAGGTGACGCAGGTGACAATGACGGTTTTGGGGAAAGACGAAGCAGAATCACAGATGGACAGAGTTTAGAACTGATGGATCGTTTACATCTGGACATGTGGTTGCAAGAGAAATATTTGCTGAACGGTGTCAATGTTCGCCTGAGACTGAATCGTAGCAGTACCGCTTTCCATTTGTTGGCTGATGCTGATGCTACTAAGACTGGCAATCCCAAAAGCCAAATCGAGGAGGCCAAACTCTACGTACGACGCGTGGAAGTGTTACCCAAAGTGGGAAACGACATCAGTCAGACGTTGAGCAGAACGACCGCCAAGTATCCCATACGACGTGTGGAAGTGAAAACGTTCACCATTCCCACTAACCATCATTCCATGATCGAAGATCATCTGTTTCAAGGACAGTTACCCAAGCGTTTAATCCTTGGTATGGTCTCGAATTCAGCCTTCAACGGAGCCTTCGCTGAAAATCCTTTCAACTTTCAACACTTCAACGTGAAGAAAATCGAAGTCAGTCGCGATGGCAAGACCTTCTGTACCCGACCTTTCGAGCCTGACTTTGCCAAGAATAATTACTTGAGATCGTACTTGTCCCTGTACGAAGCCACGGGCCAGTTAGGAACCAACACCAGTCACGGCATTACGTACAAGGATTACGCAGGAGGTTATGCTTTGTGGGCTTTCGATTTCACTCCAGACCAAGGCAGCGACGAGGGACATTTCCACCCTATAAAATCAGGCCAGATTCGTGTGGAACTTCAGTTTGCAAATCCTCTGCCAGAGACAGTGAACGTCATCCTGTATGCAGAATTGGATAATACGATAGAAATCAACAGTTTGAGAGAAGTTATTTTAGATTACTAGAAACCATGGAAGATTGTTATCCCTCTTTACCTAGTGGAGAAACTTTGGAGATGGAATGTGAGGAGACCGTGGAAAAAGAAGAATCTCAAGACAAAGACGAAGAAGATATCATGATGAAGTCGAGATGGCCAGAACAAGAAGCCCATTTAGTCTCCTGTTTTGCCAAACACTTGGTCGACAAAATGACGGAATTGATCAAGAAAAATTGTTATGGATGTCAAAACGATCATCCCAGTCAAATTCAACACGATAAATGCCTAATGTTAAGTCAAGAAGAAAAATTGGACGAGTATCTGGACGAAGCTTGGAGTCTCATCTCGAACAAAGACGTGTTGCACCAGTGGTATAAAGACTTGCGTGAACATTCTTGTCCACCATTAACCACTCAAGAGATCCATCGCATCGAAGCTCTCCTGAATCAGAGTGAGGAAACAGAACGAATAACCGTTTATTCGTCAGACATTTTCAAGCAAAAAGTCAGGATCGAATTGACGACTTATTATTACCTGTGAAGAAGAAAACACAAAACAATGGATACCTGGGAACTTTATTACCTTTTGAACCACAGTTCGTATACGGCTTCTTGGAATCCTGTCGTCTGTGCTAAAGATGAACTCCCTCATCGCAAACCTAAAGACCATCAAGCTTACGTGATCAACACGGACGACAGTCATCTCCCAGGAACCCACTGGGTAGCCGTCTACTTTCCTCAAGAAGGATGTGTGGAATATTTCGATTCGTACGGATTGCCCCCTTTGGAAGACGATATCATCGACTTTATGAAAAGAAATGCTCAAACCACCCGATTCAATAATGTGAAATTACAAGGCACAGATTCCTTGGTGTGTGGACAGTACTGTGTGTATTTTCTGCATCATCGCAGCCTGGGCTATTCCTTAGAACATTTAGTGACTCATTTTGATCCTCGTTCTTCTGCTAGAAATGATGTGAAAGTAGATCGATGGTTTTGTGACCATTATGCTTATCTTTTGTCTCAAGCTAGGAACGTAGTGTCCATCAATGGCCTAATGATTTCCAACAGTGGAAATCACGATTTCATTCACAACGTTGTCAGCCTTGTTTAAAGTAGATTGTCCCTTGAGAAAAAATGTTTGTGATTTGAAAAAAAATTGTTTGATGTTATAGTGTTGGATTATTGTTAAAAAATTTTGAGTTGTTGTTGTTTAGTGTTAAGTGATTTTTGAATAAAAAATGTTGTTTTGAAAAAAAATGCCTTTGTGGTTTGTTTAGCTATAAGAATGTTGGATTGATGCTCTTTCATTTCTTACTATCCCTCTCATGAACGTTGCGGCTCGAAAACCGTGTGGGGGATGTTTTCCTTCACGTCCGCGCTTTGACTTTAAGAACCGGTTTGTTCCCAGTCTAACCATCCATTGTCGACTCATCCTCCTACGAAGATGTGCTCCAAACTAGCTAAGCTCAACGAAGCCTACGTGAATTTGCATAGGGTCAGACACAGTCTGATACCGAAGCCAGAAGAAATAGAGAATGTGAGAATGTTAAAAATCACTGAAGACCTGATAGAAGAGCTCTTCAGAGAAGAAATGAACAGGGAAAAAGAAGAATGGACAGAGAAGTACAGACTTCAGAGACAGCAGCAACAGCAACAGCAACAACAACAACAGCAGCAACCTGAAGCTGACAGAGGCTTTGTCGATTGCCGTATCGACACCAAAGAGTTCTTCTTCTCTTTCCGAAGAAGCAGACCTATCGCCAGAAAGTCTATCCTCAGAGGACATCGCATTCTTAGAAACTAAAAAAAGAATGCCATAGCAAAACAAAAAAAACCAGCCCTTTTCAGGGCTACCCCAATACTCTAGAAAAGAAGTAACGATCGATTTGCCAATGTGTGTAGGTAGAGTAGTGTGAAAATAAACACTAACTCTTTCTTAAAAAATGTGAGGGTATGTGTTTGTGTGTTTGTGTGTTTGTAAGTGATAAAGTAGGTTGGTGTGGATAGTAGATTAAAATGATGTTTGGTTTTTTGGGCTGTTTGAGGTGTATACTTGGGGTTAGATTGGATTGCCTTGTGTATGTGGATAGTCTATTGAAGTGATTTATAAAAAATTTTAAAATAGTGATGGGTAGCATAAAAAAGTGAGTGAGTGTTTCTTTTAGGTCCGCGCGTTGTTGTTGTTTTTGGTCATGATGTAGGTAAGATGAATTTTATGTTATTAGGGGGATGTTTTCCTTCACGTCCGCGCTTTCACTATAAATTGAAACTCGTTCGGCAGTCCAGCTACCCTTGTTGATTGATCAACACCAAAAATGAACACGAGACTGGAGAAACTGTTGGAGCTTCATGTGCATCTGGAATATGCCAGGCGCATATTAAATGAACTGGCCGCGGAAGCCATTGTCGAAGAGGGAAGGATAAGAGAGGAGGAAAGAAGAAACAAAGAAGAGGAGGAGAGAAGATATAAAGAAGAAGAAGAAGAAAGAAGATACAAAGAGGAGGAGAGAAGATACAAAGAAGAGGAGGAGGAAAAGGAGAGAAGAAAAAATTTCAGAATCCCAGAGAGCGAAAATTGGGATTCTGAAGCGACATATCCTGCCTCTGCTCTCTCCCCCCAAAAGGTAAAAAGTAACTGGGGGATAAGATGTGTATGTGGCGCCAGGCCTGGAAGGTGCCACCATTAACCAGGTGTCCATGAAGTTCCAAACAAAACAGCCCTTTTCAGGGCTACCCAATACTCTAGAAAAGAAATAACGATCGATTTTCCAATGTGTGTAGGTGGAGTAGTGTGAATATAAACACTAACTCTTTTTAAAAAAGATGTGAGGGTATGTGTTTGTGTGTTTGAGTGTTTGTGTTTGTAGGAGCTCAGGTATGTTTGTGTGAATAGTAGATTATAGGTTTTTTTATTGTTTCTTAGCGCATGTGGAGAGTATAGTTTGGGTTTGATTATATGAAATGAGAAAAGTGGGGGATGTTTTCCTTCACGTCCGCGCGATGTTAGTCATGATCTAGGTAAGATCCATTTTATGTTTTTCAGGGGGATGTTTTCCTTCACGTCCGCACTTTCACTATAAGAACCCATAGTGTTCGTTGTTCAAACCATTCTGCAAAGAATAAAAAGAAGATGGCGTCAAACCAAATGGACAAATTACAAACCTTGCAAGACGTTTTAGACAACTTAGGAATAATGGAACAGATGCTATTAAGACTGGTTGAAGACCATTATTCCTATAGTCCCCATCGTGTGAAGATGGAAATTAATAACTTAAGGAAAGCAAAGGACAAGATTAGTGGTGTAATGAAAGAGATCAAGGAGGAGAAGGAGGATGAAGAGGAAAGAATAAGAATACGCAATTGGAACGAAAAAATTGAAAAAGAAGAAGAAAATGAAAAGAAGAAGAAAGAAGAGGAGGAAGAGAAGAAGAAAGAAGAGGAGAAGAAAAAAAAGAAAGAGAAGAAGAGTGTAGGAGATAAAATAAGAACTTGGTGGAGGAAAAGAAGAAATTAGAAGAAGAAGAAAACCCAAAGGCCCTTTTCAGGGCCAGCCATATTTCTCGAAAAGAGATAGCCTTTCAATTGCCTACCCGTTTTTTTTTTTTTTTTAAAATTTAAAAAAAAAATCCCATGTTAAATTCCCCTTGTACGTATATGTTCCCACGATTTATTCCCATGTTAAATTCCCCTTGTACGTATATGTTCCCACGATTTTTCGCCATGTTAAATTTCCATTGTACGTATATGTTCCCAAGGGGGTCTGTAATGCTAATTTCCATTGTACGTATACTATCCCTATTCACTACTCAGGTATTAGTCTCACATTACAGGATTCGATGACACGCTTGCATTAATGGTATTACAGTCTCAAATTACAGGACTCATGGAAATCAACCAGGTATTACAGTCTCAAATTACAGGACTCATGGAAATCAACCAGGTATTAGTCTCACATTACAGGATTCGATGACACGCTTGCATTAATGTTATTACAGCCTCAGATTACAGGACTCATGGAAATCAACCAGGTATTAGTCTCACATTACAGGATTCAATGACACGCTTGCATTAATGGTATTACAGCCTCAAATTACAGACTCATGGAAATCAACCAGGTATTAGTCTCACATTACAGGATTCGATGACACGCTTGCATTAATGTTATTACAGCCTAAAATTACAGGACTCATGGAAATCAACCAGGTATTAGTCTCACATTACAGGATTCAATGACACGCTTGCATTAATGGTATTACAGCCTCAAATTACAGACTCATGGAAATCAACCAGGTATTAGTCTCACATTACAGGATTCAATGACACGCTTGCATTAATGGTATTACAGCCTCAAATTACAGGACTCATGGAAATCAACCAGGTATTAGTCTCACATTACAGGATTCAATGACACGCTTGCATTAATGGTATTACAGCCTCAAATTACAGGACTCATGGAAATCAACCAGGTATTAGTCTCACATTACAGGATTCGATGACACGCTTGCATTAATGGTATTACAGTCTCAAATTACAGGACTCATGGAAATCAACCAGGTATTACAGTCTCAAATTACAGGACTCATGGAAATCAACCAGGTATTAGTCTCACATTACAGGATTCAATGACACGCTTGCGTTAATGATAACTCTATTTTAGAAACTCACTAAAACCAAACGCTTAAGTATCCATTTACTGTGAAATCTGAGAACTTAGACAACGGAGATCAATTTCTCTGCCTTTAACGAATCAATGTAGCTAACATGTAATTATCCAGCAAGTCCTTCCGATAATAGTAGAATTTGTAGCGTGTGCATGTAACGTATCCAGAAGATACACAGTGAATCATTATCACCAACTAAACTAGAGATTTAAGTAAGCTGTGACCCTTCCCACCGACCTGAAGTTATTAGTACATTTACCTCCACTGTACTTTTAAAAAATTGTTCAAGCATGTGAAATGCAGCTTGCAGTTCATGTCTAGCTGAAATGAAGTATTTCTGATAGAAATTAGGAATTTACCTGAAAATGTCCTCAGTATATGGTAGGCGAATAAGAAACGCTGGTACTTCTATCATGGGATTTGCGCTGTCATTCAAAATCATACTCTCTCTCTCTCTCTCTCTCTCTCTCTTTCTCTCTCTCTCGAAGTGCTACGTGAACGCTATATAACTTGGAGTTTACGGTTAGTAAAAATTTTTGAAGATCGCATGCATACATCATCTTTATGAAGCCTGCCACACAGAATCATTTACCAAAGAATGATTTCGTGCTGCTACAATTCTCAATGGGGACAATGCAATAGCTTTGTTTGATTAATAAAAGAAAGAGTGGAAAGAAGAAAGGCACTCAAACAGACACACAAACAAACAAAACAGAGTGTGAGAATCTATACATAAAGAAAAACGTGTGACCTATACTCCAAGGTCAAGAGATTCAGCAATAATTCCACATGAAGAGTTATTTTAACTTCATACTGATTCGTTCAAAGAATGAAGAAAGTCCATCAAGAGGTTTTAGTAAATTAAAGCAAACAAATTCATTTTATGAAGACCATAAGAAAATTGTCTGTGACTATCAGATTTTCCTCAAGGTAACAAAGGTGAGCAAGAGCGTCGCAGAGCGAATAACCCAATCTGCATAATGATTCATGACAAGTAGGACTGAAAGCTAATAAGGGTTTGAATAAATACATACAGATGATAAACTCTAAGCAAAACCTTGACTTTGGTGCGATCACAAAAGTGACCGCTATGTCTCGCTTCCCACTTAGGTGGGCTCGATAATAAATCTAATTCAGTCGTAAGCTTTACTTTTAATTTAGAAGTATGAATAAAGCAACCTGACACTTATTGTCTTCATCGATCAAGATACAAGGCCGAGTAAATACGCTTACCTTTGCAGCAGTAAGCCGAATGATGTTTAATGGACAACATGCAATCCGATTTTCAATACACGACTGTTATATTGGTGAAGAACAGTCTCTAGGCAATATATAATAATGGGATTGTTCACCTACTTAATCATTATTGTTTGGATGCGAATCGCTCCGCATAAATTTTAATCCGTAATATGCACTCACCCATGGGAAAATATCGCTGAAAGCTGGCATGTTGACTAAAAATTTGGCTTAAGTTTTGAGTTTGACATGAAACATGTTATGATAGAAACCGACCTTTGATTCTGAGTGATGCATTTTATTGGAGTGATCGAAGATTGGGTTTTTGAGAAGGGATACATATGTAGGTAATCGAGATTTGAAGCCGGGATGAAGCATTCATTTTGATCGAGACCGGACAGAAGTGTTAATCTAGATTCACTCTTTTTAAAAAGGGTAATATACAATTTATCAAAGATTCTTACCTTAGTTGCAACATCTCGGACGGATTTGATTGTATCTTGTCCGTAGTTGTTCTGTGAACCTGCCAGATCAAAACAGTACAGAATATATGGCTGAACGTCAAATGTAAGAAGACAATTACTCAGCCTGCAGAAAAGAAAATTTCACCTAAATGTTGTTTGACACATATATCTGTCATAATAATGAATAAACTCAATATTCATGCTACAGAACGTTTAAAGGCTCATGTGAAGACCAAGTTAAATACTGAGATATCTGATGCTACGAAAACCACTATGACCTGTATAAGGCTTCTAATACAATCACCCCACCCCCTTCATCCATTGTTTACGTCGATCACTTGCAAGAGCCAAGATTATAATTACTAAATAAATTTTCACGTACAATTGCACGTGCAATTGCACGTGCAGATCAGAGATTAATTAGATAATAATTTTAAATTAGGACTTTCTAACAGCGTAAACTGGATAATAATAAACAGAGTTAATTTTAATGCAGTGTTGCCAAGTTTCATCATGTGAGGCAATAAATTCGTGACACAAGTGGTTGTTTTGAAATAGTGTTTAAGGGATGCTATTTTTCATGTGAAAATCTACATCTCGTACTTCTTTGACCGTCGATGATGTTCGTTTTATACTCGTGTAAAATAATTATCGCCTCAGATTAAAAAGGTCTCCTCGCCGTTAAATTATAAAGATTACCATGTTGAAAATACATGTATTCGGAAACTTGGTATAATTGACAATGTATGGCTATCATGGTAATCCTTGTTTTAATTGACAGTTTATGGCTATCATGGTAATCCTTGTTTTAATTGACAGTTCATGGCTATCATGGTAATCCTTGTTTTAATTGACAGTTCATGGCTATCATGGTAATCCTTGTTTTAATTGACAGTGTAAGTGACAGTGTATGACTATCATGCATCTTTGCTAGCCAAGGTTCCGGTATGCTAACCCTATCTACACCTTGGAAGATCAGTCAGATAATTAAGTGCTTTGACCATTACAGGTGTATTTGAGGTAAAGGATGCATTTGTACAAACACGGACCTGCAGATGAAAATTGCTTATTTATGAGTCCATTCCTGTTGATGTTTTGTATTCATTAGATGGTAGTCAGTTTAAAATTGCTTTGACGACTGTGTAGATGTTTTGAAGTATTATTTCCTACTAAACTACTAATATATTATTCTCAAACATCCAGTACACATGATATCACACATATAGTATGATATCATGTGTATTGGATGTTTGAGAATAATATGTGTGTGTGTGTGTGTGTGTATTTGTGCATGGGTGAGAATAACAAATGAAGTGTTAGGTAGCTACCCTTTTTGTTTAATTATTGAATTTTTGCATCTAGTTTAATGCTTCATAGAGAGTGATTGCAAATGTAAGTGTGTACTTAAAAGTCTTTTAAGAGTTGAAAATTTAATTGTTTATTATTAGTTAAGGATATTGCCATTTAGGGTCCATTTTTTAAAAATATGTTTGTGATTTACTTATTACAGATTTGGGTCTGTGCAGTTTGCAACTAGGCTTGACCATTAAGCAGTCAGAGACGGTTCTCCAATGATTTAAGCTGTCCTACTACTTTATTTATATCATCTCTGAGATTAATTTTCATCTTCACTAATTTATTTATATGATATGCTTTAAGAATAGTTATCAGATTTTGTCAACATCCACTGCAGAATGCTTTTCTCCTAAAGTTAATTTATTCACACTGTTCAACACCCGTGATCGAACACTTTTAATTATAAACACTGATATTGTATTTAACGCGATATCACATGCAAGATTTACTGCCTCATAGAATAAACGATTACTTTTAATAATAAATGTTGATGAATTTTAATGTTAGTGTTTCCCCATGAATGGAATCGACATTGTGCACAGAAAGAGGTAAGTAAATATGAAAAAGTGGACAACGACTGAAGGAGTAGTTTCCCTTATGCAACACGCTGGTTAATCCGTTTCGGCGATAGTAAAGAAAACATAATATTAATAATAACAGTGAGAGCCACCTCAAATGGGGTGGGTGGATTTAATAAGAAAACAATTTCCTGAATGAGGGTTCAGATGAAATTTATAGTAAAAATGATAACATTTGTTATAAATTTCCAACCCATCGCACATTCTTGAGAGGCTGTACAAATCCGCGGCATACATGGCTACGAACAATATTACATAAATAAAATAAGTAGGTGTGGAGAAATAATATTTTACAATCAAACAATCGTGCAATAGAAAGTCGTATTGAAGTCCATTTCTGTGTATGGGATGAATTCTATTTTGTACCGAATCGATTTATTAAAGACCAGACATTCACAAGGCGAAGCAACTGTTTTGTGATCTCGTATTGAGGTTTGGTTTCGTTGCCACTCTTCGCTCTTATGTTCAACCTACAAACAGACACAATTGGTGAAACATAAGATCAACCTATTATGCGAAATATTCAAGTTTAAATCTTATTTTACTTTAACTCGTAAAATGTCGAATAATGCTCTCATTTGTTTTATTAATCCCAATTGTACATTTTCATTGTCAACATTTCAAAGTTCACATAGTCATGTAAAGTCAATGGCGATGCGATGGTGTTGGAAAGAGGCCAATTGCCCCCAGGCGCCAATCGAAGTCGGCGCCGTCGATAGCTTTTTTATTATTGAAACTTTCATCATAGTTCACCTTCACTTTAGTAAAATGGGGGCAATTCAGTTTAGTGGGAGGCAGGAAGATCGATGTTGGCAAACATTTTCCGTAACAACGTTATCTAAGGTAGTAGATTCTCTCTCTCTCTCTCTCTGTCTCTCTCTCTCACTCTCTGTCTGTCTGTCTGTCTCTCTCTCTCTCTCTCTCTGTCTGTCTGTCTGTCTGTCTGTCTCTCTCTCTCTCTGTTTCTCTCTCTCTCTCTCTCTCTCTCATTACGCTAGAAATGTGCTTAAGATAGTGATATGTATGTATGTATGTATGTATGTATGTATGTATGTATGTATGTACGTACGTATGCATGCATGCATGCATGGATGTTGTGTGTGTGTGAGAGAGAGAGAAAGAGAGAGAGAGAGAGAGAGTGTTACGGTAGGTTGGTAGGAAGTAAGATAGGTAGGTCAGCCTTTATGCATATTTGTCTACGAGTATACCTAACATAATGGTGTTTGAGTGTGTGTTACGGTAGGTTGGTAGGAAGTAAAATAGGTAGGTCATCCTTTATGTATATTTTTCTACGAGTATGCCTAACATAATGGTGTGCTTACGTTTTCTTCAGTATAGGCTTTATCAGCAGAATAATAATGATATCACATAAAAAAGAAATTAATCAATATAGAATGTCAACACGTGGCGAGGGTATCTACTCAAAAGACATCGTTGTTAAGAGTAATCCGGATTTTCTCTTTTTAAGCCATTCTTATGTATCACTAACGCCGCCGCCTGAAATAAAGAGAAACACAAACCAGTTGTAACGTGGCAAAATACGTCTTTATCTGCTGTATATTTTCTCGTTATTCATTTGTTTTTATTCCAGAATTTATGATATTACGATAAAAGCAACATAAATTAATTTCACATATTTTCAGGTTTGAAAAATTCTAAACGAAATGATTTTAAGTTTTCGTCGTCATCTCTCTCTCTCTCTCTCGTATATATATATAAGGTTGTCACACATCACTTTTCCTCTGAAATACATGTACAGCTGTTACCTATGACCGAGCTTTTATGCGTAATGCCTTTCGTGGGCAGAATCTTTCTTTTAATATTTGTTTTCAACTTTCTTCTGACAATATCTGGGAGTACTATATCCAAAGGCTTCAGGTGGGGTTCACAGATGATTGATCACTATTGGTATGCTTTGTTGAGATAATAAAGGGCAGCAGTATAACTTGAAATTAATGGCAGTTTAAGACGCCGGGTGTTTATGTAAGGTTGTTAAATTGGCTCTTTCTATCATTATAATTTGATGAGTTTTTTTCTATTGTCAATATTTTATTTCTCTTGTCGTTTCTTAATTGGGCTTGTCAGTATTTCGTGAGTTTCATGTGCCCTTTTGAATGCCGGAGTATCATATAGCATTGACAAATATGCATGCGCATGCTCAGCAAGGGATTGTTATTGTTGTTTATATTATCATTTTTTTTCTTTAGGTCAAGTTATTGCACATTCAGATAACCTTTTCGCATCTGGAAACAAGAAAACTACAGACAGATTTACCCATCTTTGGAACACTTTTATCTATCAACTTATCAGCAAAGTTCCTCGATCAGATGTTTCCATCGCACTGCACAGGAGAGTTGACTCCACTCGGATCTTGCTTCACGCTTTGCTTTGTATCAGTTTAATGAGTCCGCATAGTCCTCAAAATTGTATCAGAAAATATGGTCTCTGAAATATCACTTTCCAATGGAGTATATTTATTTCTCGTTAAACATGTTTCGTATGTTAATTTAAATTAAGACGAGTCAAACAGTTTATTGTATTTAATTGAATCGCAGGAGACGTTTGCACTAGTTTATTTTTCAAAGTTCAAGTCCATTATTGAGAGTTTGAAAACCAATACAAGATTTGATATTCTTTTGTAGAAGCGATCACCGTGTTTCCACATTCAAATTAGCTGAGCAGTTATGGAGATTGTATGGAGTCTACGGACTTTAGCATTGTCGGGAGTACACTTTAATGTCTATGGGGATGTAACCATACCGAATGGGACTGTGTGGAATCGAAGGGGTTAAACATTTATGA
The DNA here is from genome assembly GCA_028554795.2 of Sinohyriopsis cumingii. NCBI lineage: Eukaryota > Metazoa > Mollusca > Bivalvia > Unionida > Unionidae > Sinohyriopsis > Sinohyriopsis cumingii. The sequence goes on along the minus strand of CM068830.1, from coordinate 78,364,710 downwards.
CAAAATTTGGGACGATGTGGAGTCCACGAGAATTTTATAATTACATTAGGAACACTGTGAATTTAACATTGCTGGTTTATTGGGTTGTACAGGAGGTTGACATGAGAGGGGTTTGTGGGACCCAAAGTGATTTAACCATAACGGTTTTGTATTCCTACGGGAATGTACTATTAGTGGTTTAGTGGGCCTTAAGAAAATTGAAAATGGATGGGTGACTATGCTTTTTTATATCAGAATTCAACATTGGATTGTTATATCTCTAATATGATGCATGAATGGAACATGGACAGATGACTGTTGCCAGAAATATGAAGCGGAGAAAGACACATTTAACGACATATATTGACCTATTTCTATAATCCAACATTTAACCCATTATCATCTATGCATGGGGTTTATTTTACAATCCAATTACCACACCAATTCACACAAACTGATGATGGCTTGTAGTATTCATGGTACGGACACATACAGATATTCTAACTGACCAGTACCCACCCTTATTGAACGGCACCAAAATATGCATAGAAACACATACATACGCAATGGCGTATAAGAGTTGGATGTAAGGTAGGTGGATTTGGATCAAGACAAATGTCTATTCATATTCATACTAACACAGTTAGGGTACGATCACTATGTCATACACACATGCAATTACACATAGAAAAGGCGCGTGGGGGTATATAATGTGTGTTTTGAATACAAAAGCAATCAATAACAGATTTTTGAATTACAGAAAATTTTAAAGTTGAATGCATTGAGCATTAAAGTCTTATCACATTTAAGCCTGAAAAGTCTTTGTGAAGGATCACTTCGACCTTTCTTCGCTCATCTCCCCCATGTCAGTGTAAACTTCAAAGGGACAGAATTCCGACCCAGTGAAATTGTCTGGGGTATCTTAACGCGGTCCTTAGAAAGTAAACATTTGAGCTACCAATCCTAACCGCTTGGTAGGAACCTATTTCCACTTATCATATTTTCAAAGGCAAATTGTCACGCGCTGTCGTTCACAGATTCTGAGCTGTCTAAACCTGATGAAAGGAATTATGTCTTTGGGAATGATTAGGGACCACCGCCTACGATTGGGCAGAATAAATTAGGACATACACTTTAGAGCAATCTGACGTTAAAGTGACGACCTTAGTGGATATTCTTTAGTCTGAAAATTTCCTAGAAGAAGAAACTTAGTCGACTCCGGGGAGGCATAAAAACATTAGTGCTTTCCTCGTGAAACAAGAAAGGGACCAGGTAGTCGTCGTGTAGAAAGAAAGGCATGTTTAGTGCTAGGACGAACAAGTCCCGAAAGAAACAGCTATAAGGTGCGCAATTTTAGTTTCACGTAATATTCTATTATTTGATTGTTTGTTTTAATCAAATGTATTGTTATGACTAGGTTTCCATATTGAGTATCGTTTATTCAATTCATGGAAAGTGTTGATGCTAGAGTTATTATGCAATTTATTTTATTCAATTTGATTGAAAGCGTTGTTGCTAGAATTGTTATGTCATTTACCTTTTAATTATACAGTTATTAGTTCATTGGTAGAATTGATTGCACGCGACCCAAATGTTCACATGTGTAGGATTTCATATGGCTATATAAAATAACATTGTTGTTAGGACGATACAGATCATTGTGAGTTAACGATACTTACATAATTATATCTAATTATATCTGATTTTGTAATGCTTGGATACTCTTGTAGTTAAAGAATGCCGTTAGTTACATTTCTTTTGAATTTCATGCAATAGTAATCGAACAAGTAAGTAGCATATGTAAAATAATACAGTAATATTTGGTAGACGTTCACGTGGTAATTTAAGACTTGCCATTGGAATCGAAGTCAATGTCCTACCGTCCTAAGTCAGAATTTACGCGGTGTGTGCATAGCAACATGCTCTGAATAACGTAAGTGAATTGTATATACCTCTAGATAGTGGGCATACAGAATTATGGGGTAAATTTGTCCTTCAGTGAACAGCTTTCTGAGAGAAAGACGAGACAGTCTGAAGACAAGAGTACGGGGAAAAGAACGAAATAAGGACGAGGTCAGAATAAAGGGCCAGGAAGTCCATGAAGGGGCAGAACATAGAGCTTAGGAAGGATGAACTTGGAGACGTTGATATACGGCCCGACAGGAAGATGATGCAATCAATCGTGGACATTGCGCTCTTTTCTCCTCTCGTTATGATGATGTAATAAATCCAAATTGAACACACCTGCAAAATTCTACTTATATAATCTAACTTGAAATGGAATTGTCGGTATTAATTTGTTCTGATTAAATTTGTTGTTTTCTTGTCAAAAGGGAGCTCGTATTGTTTTATTTCTTCCCAGTATTCTCGCTCAATTCTCTGTTGAAATTCCATTCTTCTTAATAACGCCAGCCAAACCCAAATAACCACCCCTCTTCCTAAGGTCTCTGTGGGAATGGAACATATAATTACTATCCAACGAACAGGCAGGGACAAGTTGGTGATGTGATAACTACTTGCACAAATATCAAACGCTAAACCTTATAGACAAAATCGATAGGTGAGGATCATTCAGAGGAAAGAACGTTGCCATCAACTGCGATGTGTAACAACCTTGATATCAGTTAGTAATAACCAATCATCTGAGCATTAGTCTATATTTTACCTGTGTGGATTCTTGTTTTGAACTAAAAAGTGCCGCAGAGACGAAGCTACAAGGAAGTGTCAATTTATGTCAGTCAAAAGTTAGATCGTATGAATTTATAAAACAAATTCTGAAATGTTGCTATAATATTACCACGTGGTGAAGTCACCTGTATATCCACACAGGTGATCACTTGATTGAACCTCCTGTAATTATTTGCAGACAAATATTCATCATCCTTGTTGGCTGGTTCGATATTATTAATAAAACGCTCCAGACTATATCAACACTAATCCAGCGCAGACAGCTGCCTGTGAAGACGCGACAAAAGAAGGAAATAATAGAGGCAATAATGGTTTTATAATATGTTGTCGCCTTGATATGTAATCATGCAGTGTGGATTTTTTTCTGAAAGGCGGAATAAAGGAACATTACAAGTTTCTAGTCACAGACAGCAACATGTTTCACATTCTAATACTTGACTTTATAAAACTAAAATTAATTAAGGTTCCCTGCAAAATCTAACACAGTTTTGTTTTTGCTTAATCCTTAAGTCATCACTAGACCAACTGAAGTCCATAGCTATTTCCTTCATTTCATCTGAAGTCTTTATAAAAAAAACAGAATTAGTTGTAAGTACAAATACACCGAAACTATCTCGGATTGTTAGGCACTTTAATGTTTTTACCCACTATATTGGAACTGACATAAACAAATTTTAGCACATGCCATGTTGCATATATTTTTGACGATTTAATTCATTTGAATGAAATTACTGGACATTTTATTGCAAATACGTTTTGCAGAACCCTGTGAATCAACCCTGATTTGCTCCGCGAAGTCAAGAGGCTGAACTCAATATTTTGTTTCTGTTTGGTCTTTAATGCTGATTACTATTGACTGCAGGTAAGAATCTTTTATGGTCAGCAAAATCCCCACGAAAAAAGAAGAGAAAAAGTTATTATTTTCTTGAGTACTACAGTTGTATGTAATGACAGCTGGTCGTATCAATTAATATTTTGATGCAATGAAAAGATTGCAAAAATTGTATCTATGTAACAAATTTGCTTTTTGCTGTATCTGCAGCAACATTGCATCACTTTTGCATAAGTTGATTTTATGGGTGACAGGCATAAGGTAAACTAAACAGCTACTCTCTTGTCAAATTCATAAACAAATGAAGTCTCCCTAATACTGCTAAATTAAATAGATAAATGTCTAAAACAATAATTATTTTACTTTTTATATAAATAATATGAATATTATACTTTAACATAGAAAAAAATGTCACTTTTTGGAACAAAATCTGCACCCAAGTTGCTAATGTGGAGGTAGGATGCCCCAGCATGTTTAAACTCGTAACTCTAAGTTTTTAATGTGTAATCAGCATATCACGTATGTGCCCTAAGGTAGGATCACAGACGTTTTGAAATTTATGGACCACTGTGGGTCACGACTGGAAGAATTAATTGCCTTTACATTTATACACACATTTTGTAAAGTTTAGGATGGTTTAAACAAATTGGAAGAAGCGAACTACGGGCAGGTTTACAAGTACCGATTCAGAAAGAGTGAAGAATGGAATCAAATTTTGTTTGCACGATATGAAGTTGAAATAAATTCAAAGCGATGCAACCTTGCAATTTAATTAGATTATAATATAGGTGTATTTGTGAAAAAGAAATATTGTCTAAATCTAATGATAACCACCTCCATAAAGGGAACAATGGACTAAATAACTGATTTATGCATTTATTTCATTTTCATGCATAAAATAGTAAGTTGAAGAAATTGAAGCCAACATATAAACCAATTATCGATGCTTAATTCATCTCAATCGCATTACAAGAAACAATAGAAGCAACAGCGTAGACACTGAAAGTCCGTGCTTACAAAATGCACGCATTTCTTTTTTAAATTTAGTTGTATCGACCATTTGGCCTGATTAATAGCGTGTGATAGGTATTTGATTATTGAATACGACTTTCTTACATCACAATATAGTCGTTAATTCAAAATATTATGTACCACATCGTACAAGGACTTTACAATATTCAGTCAAATAATCTTCCCACTTAATCATAATCGTCTTCGAATATATTGTCAAAACATTACCGCGCTTTTTTCGAGAACAAGTAAAATAATGAACTGACGTATTTTTAATTTTCAACTTTCAATACCTACAGGAACTATAAAATATATTTTGGGTGAGAATGCTCTTGAACATGAGAAATTCCACCCACACGAATTTCATTTCCAAGTTTTACCTTCGTTTATTCCACAATATTTCCATTATATTGTGTTTTTATTCTTCTTCTGTGGTAACGTACTAACCATGTATTATTTTTACATGAATCATTTTTAGTTTCCGTATTTCACTTCCTCTTTGATATGCACACAATTTTGGGTTCACGTTAAATTTGTTCCGAAGAAATAATGTTTATGTTTTTGCTGCGTTGCCAAGTTTAGCGCTTCATTTTAACCAATTGTTCCTTAGGAAAACGGCCAAAAAAGAAACAAAATAAAATATGAATATTAGTGTGACATATTTATTTCTCGAAGACACAAAGCATGTTTTGCGATAACTTTTTTTATTGAAATCGGTCGTGACTGCTGCAGCTAGGCAGCTAGGTCCATTTTGTTATTAATTATACCCGCATGTACATAAAGGTTTGTCTCGTAACTGTTACAGTGATATGGACATTGTTATCTAGGGACGGTCAGTAAGTCTTTCACGTAAATTAACTTTTTTTTCACAATGATTTATTTCTTTGCAATATAACTATACAAAATCAAATGTGTTACCAGCTCAATAACTGAAATGGGTAAGTTGACGAACAAATATAACAATGTTTAATTAGATCATCACTCAAAACACAAACTCAAATCAGATATGTTGTGCAAATTATGCCGAACGATGTATATTCTTCGAAGACACATTTTTAGATTTTTGTTGTTGAGTTTAATCATAGTGGCATGCGCACAATTGTGCATGTGCCACTTTTTTCTGACTGCACCGCAGCCTGCTAGTTGTTCCTGGGGAAGAGGATGGTGCCACTTCCCCCAGACTTTTATGGATTCAAGGAACCCTGATAGTTTGGCCTCAGTCTGTGGGTCCATAAAGGTCCCTTACAGTTGAATGGTTGGCTGTCATTAGTGGGAAGGAGATCTCGGGAACGGTCCTGCTTGCTTTACATCGCTGGTTTCTTGTTGCATTTGCCTGGTGTTTCTTGCGATTTTTTTTCTTTCGATTTTTTTTCTTCTTCAAAAGGTTATAAAGGAGGGGGGATGTTCTATGCTGTTTATAGAGGTTCTTAGTAGAAATCATGTATGAAGAGAGATTTTCAAGGTTATTATGGTATTACTAGTAGAGGTGTTTAGGGTGTGTTTCCTACGTTATGTTATTTATAAGTTTTTAGATATTACCTCTTTAAGTTATTTATTAATTACTGCTTTTAGAGATTGAATGTTATTTATACTTTATTTAGCAAGAGACCGGAGTCCTAGCCGATTACACGGTTCGTTAAGGACATTTAGGACCGGAATTCTAGCTGATTACTCGGTTCGTTAAGGACATCTAGGACATCCGATTTTGCGGTTTCCTTAGGTTTTTTTATAAGTGCTTCGTAACTGAATTATTTATTAATACTTTTATAAAATTGAATGATATGTTATGGGTTTTTATGTGGTGGCTTCTAAATTTATTTAGCTAGTTACTGAGTCTTTTGGTTTTGTGGGGATAGTAATTATATTTTGTTCCGAAGTCCTGCTGAGTCTATGAATTGATTTATATTTTTATATGCTGATTGTTTATTTTTATTAGAGTCCATAAGTAACTCTGGATATGTGTGTGGTGATCCAATCTCTTTTTGGTTTTTGATAAATATTTTCCGAGCGGGTTGATATTTTGGGAATATATTGAATACGTGGTGTAGATCTTCGGGGGTGTGGCAGTTAAAGCAGTTAATGGTTGCTGGTTTGGGTCCTATAAACCTTTCAAAACTGCTTGCTAGTTTAGTTTTTCCAGTTATTATCCTGTTTATGGTTTTCTGTTCTAAATAAGTACCCTTAGGTATCTATATGTTCCTCTCTACGTTTTTTTTGGGTTTCATGGTGCTTTTTACCTTTTGTGGAGGAGTTCCAAAAATCTTGCCATGTTTGGTCTATATATGTTTGTGCGAAGCTTATTGCTTCTGTAGAGCTATAGTTAAGCTTGATAGAGTTTTGATCTCCTAGTTTGGTTTTTGCAACTTTGTCTGCTGTTTCGTTGCCAGAGATTCCAATGTGCGACGGTATCCACATGAGCTCGACTAATTGATGTGCTGTGGTGATATCGTCGATTAATTGGCATGCTCTGTCGAGGAATTGTTCCCTAGAGTGTGTATTGCGATTTGATAACGCTTAGGGAATCGCTTATAATGAATGCTTTAGGTATTTGGTTGTCTTTGATCCATTGTAGTGATTCAAGTATAGCCCAGAATTCAGTGGTGTAAATGGAGCAATAGTCAGGTAATCTGGATCCCGTTTGGATATTGAATTCAGGGATGACTATTGCTGCTGCTGTTCTTGGTGGGTTGTTTGTTTTTGATCCATCGGTATATATTTTAACATAGTCCGGGTATTTTTGGTTGATTTCGTTTACCAGTACAGGTTTTAGTAAGTTTTCTTGTCCTTCTTTATTGCCTAATTTGGTAGCGTCAGTGTTAATCCTTGGTGGTTTTTGTAACCATGGTGATTTGTTCTGGTCTTTATTGTTTGTTACCTGTTTTTTTAGTAGAGGTATCTTTTCTCTTAGTTCAAGGATTACTTTGCCACTTGGTGTGATGGGTATGATTTTGGGTTTGAAGACAACTTTACACTTATTTATAGCTATTTTGGTCGGATGTTTGTCTGTGTGGGTGTCTAATCGAATGGAGTATCGGAGGAGCAGTTCTTGCCTACGTAATTTTAAGGGTAGTTCTCCTGTTAGTGTTTGTAGTTCTTCTAATGATGTTGAGGGGAGTGTTCCTGTGCATAATAGTAAGGCTTTTCTCTGGATAGTATCAAGTTTTTGTAGTACAGGTTGCTTAGCCGAGTTATATGCTTGACAACCGTAAACCAGTTTTGATCTAATTAGGGTTTTATATATCGTGAGGAGGGTTTCCTGGTTGGATCCCACGTCAGTCCCTGTGATGTTCCTGAGTAAATTGAGAGCTTTGTTACAATTCTGGGTGAGTTGTTCAATGTTCTGTTTCCATGTGAGGTGGTTGTCAAAGAACATTCCTAGGAATTTTACTATTGTTACGTATTTGATTAATTGATTTTGTATATAGAAGGTTGGATAGACTAGGTTGTTATTTCGTTTGGGAGTGAATATGACTGCCACAGTTTTTTTATGAGATATTTTGAAACCCCCTTTGTCCGCCCATCTCCCTATGTTGTCTAGGCTCTGCTGGATTTCTTTAACAACCGTGTTATTGGCAGGATTTCCATTCCTCCATATGCTACTATCATCTGCAAATTGTGACAAGTTTATTTTTGCGGAGGCTACATTGAGGTCAAGGTCGTTTATCTTTAGGTTAAATAGTAAGGGACTTATTACACTGCCTTGCGGTGTTCCATTTTCAAGTGAAAATTCTTCCGAATGGGTGTTGCCTATTCTTGTGGTAATTTTCCGGCCTGTGAGGAAATCGCCAATCCAGTTGAACAAGCGTCCAGTTATTCCAAATTGGTTTAATTTGGCCATTAGTCCATTGGTCCATACTAGGTCGAACGCTTTTTCAAGGTCAAAAAAAAAAACGCTATGAGGTTGCGATCGGTTTTCCTATGTGCGTTAAAAGCGAGTTTGATGTCTGTTTCCAATCTGAGAAGTTGGTCAGTGGTGGACCGTTTGTTCCGAAAGCCACATTGATTTATGAAGAGTAGGTTATGGGTTTCTAGGTGGTGTTTTAACCTTTTTGCGATTATTGTCCTCATTATTTTGAAAATATTGTTTGTAAGGGAGATGGGTCTGTACGAATTTATGTTGTTGGGATCTTTACCTAGCTTGGGGATTGGTATTACTATGGCGGGTAGTTGGCCTTTATCCCATATCCTATTAAAGAGTTTGATTATGGCTATTATTATATTGATAGGTAGTTTTTTTTGTAGATAATGTAACCTAACTGATCTTTACCAGGGGATGTTTCGTTTTTGGATAGTAGGGCTATCTTCCATTCATGTACTGTGATGTCTCTATTTAGGTGAGATTCTTTTGTTCCTTGGTCTTGAAACATTTGAGGTTGGGTTCCCTCCATTAGTTTCTTGTGTTCTTGAAAGCTTCTGGTGTGATTATTGTTGCTACTCATGTTCGAAAAATGCTTCGCTAGGACGTCTGCCTTATCTTTATTTGTTATGGCATTTTTAATTTTTTGGGGCTGAGGTAGTTGCTTTCCCCTTTATGGCTTTTATCTTGTCCCATATTTGTTTTGAGTTTGATTTTAGACTCAGTTTAGAGCAAAAGGTTTGCCATAGATTAATTTTAGCAGTTTTTATAGTTTGTTTTAGCGCTTTTTCTTTATCTTTATATTGCTGGAAGTAGATAGAACTTTTGGTACGTTTATATTTATTTAAAGCCCTTTTTTGTCTTTATGTGCTATAGTGCACTGTTTAGTCCACCATGGTACAGGTTTTTTTTCTGGATATTAGTTGTCTTTGGTATGCATCGGTTTACTGCTTCTATAATTGTGTCTGTTATGTTATCATAATACATGTCAATACTTGGGCTTTCTAAGTTATCTGGATTTACTCTAGCTAGTAATAATTGGAATTGGTCCCAGTCTGCCTGTTGGTACCTCCATTTAGGTGGGGTTTCGTTTGGAATGTGTTGAGTTTTTGTTTGAATATTGATTGTGATGGGAAAATGGTCACTTCCTAACGTATCTTCCTGATCCACCCACCAATTTGTGATTTGAGCCAATTTTGGGGTAGTGATGGTTAGGTCTATGGCTGAGAGAGTGCCATCCTCAGGGTTTAATCTAGTGTTCGACCCCTCATTTAAGATGACCAGATTGTTCTCAGTTATCCATTTTTCAACCATTTTCCCTCTTTGATCTTTCTTTTTACCTCCCCATAATTCACTGTGTGCGTTGAAGTCGCCACAGATCATTAGATTGTTGTTGTTGTTGTTATTATTAGTGATTGCCTTTAGTGAGATTAGGTTGTTAGGGCAGAAGGTACCCCTTGGGTCGTATGCATTTATTATTTGAATGTTTGCGGTTCCTATATTTATCATTACTGACATTATTTCGATGCTATTATTGATGTTTAGGTTAGGGGGTACTTCTATTACTTCATAGTAGATTAGTGTATCTATTAAAAATATTGCTAGCCCACCCCCTTTCTGCCCCATGGTTCTGTTTTTAAAGATTCCCTGGGTATAGCCTTGTAGTTTGGGCAGGCGTTTGTGTTCTTGTGTTATGAGGATTTCCTGTAGGCAGATTACGTCTGGTTTTACGGCCGTATTATTCAGTTTGTTCTGCAGTTCTGATAGGTTTTTAAAGATTGCAGTTCCATTGCCAGATGGTGATTTTATTATTTTTTGTACTATTCATTTTTGACGTTGTCTTTATCTGTTAGTCTTGTGGTCCAGTCAGCTAGTATGGTGAAAATGGTTTTGAGGTTCTCATTATGCTACTGAGATCTTGCATTAGGGTTCCTGTTGGTAGGTTCATTACTTCCTGTATTAATTCTGTGTTGGGGTGTGTGTTAGGTTTGGGGATATTTGGGGTGACAGTTTTGTTTGTATCTGGAGTGTTATCAGGGTGGTCATGGTTTGTTACATGGTGGGTTGTAGTTCTTGGTTCTTTTGTTTCCTGATTCGAGGGTATGTTTTGTGGTGCAATCTTTTCCCTTCTGATTCTGCGTGGAGAGTTTTGGTGCTCATTGATTGTTTCAGAGGTAGATTTTGGTGTGTTGGGGTTGTTTTTACAAATAATGTTTTTGGCAGAATGGTAAGTGAGGTGTTTTTCGTTCATTAAGTCCACTATTTGTTTCTCTTTTATTGCAAATCCGCATTCTGCCGATCTAGGATAATGATTTTCTTTACAGTTAACACATTTTTGTTTAATTGTGTGGCATTCTCCTTTTTGTTGACCTCCGCAGTACTTACATCTTGGTTTGAATCTACAAAATTTTAGATAATGAACGGGCAGGACAGCGAGAAAATACAAAAGGGCTACAGCAACAATATGTGCATCCGGAGCCAAATTCATATTCTCTTTTCATTGTGAAGCTTGATTACTTAGTGCATACAATTTTTGGCAAAGATAAATGTCTCATACGTCATCTAAAATGTTAATTGCTTAAGGCGTTTTAACTATATTTATTACCACTATTGCCAAGAAGAAAAACTAGTGCACAACCTCAGCGTAGAATTCAACACCCTGTTGCAAATAAACAGCTTATTGCTTAACACAATAACCCTCGTATCTACAGACTAATGCAGTTTTATATATACTTTTGAAAGAAAGGTCGCACAAGACAGTGTAGAATACTAACAAGGTATACTTTAAAGGATGCATTTCAAATACATTAACATTATTTATACAGTAGTGCATCAATTATATTTAGCTTTAAGCTTCACTGAAATGAGGGTAATAAAGTGTTGAATATTTAATAGTAAACTGATAACAAAACGAGTAGATATATAAAGACCATCCTTAAACGCGAACATTTATCGAGGACATTCGATGAGGGGCAGAACTCTGATAGTTATCAAGAATACATATTCCGGGAGTAAGAGATGCAGTTGACCATACACGCTATAAAAATATCTATCGCAAAAAATCTTGTCAAATTAGTTTGCACTGTCTTTGAATTACATATGCATGCATCCAAGATTAATTATTTCAATAACCAACATGTTATAAGTGCAAATAGTATCAACCCAGATATTAATTACTTGCTACGTTCTTAAACCAGTCTAACCATGCTCTTGAGCGAGCACCTTATATAAAATCATTCGATGGTATAATATGTATCATATCTGGATCAATATTCCGAGTCGGATACATACTAAACACAAATGAATTCCGACAAAAGTAAAGCAATAAAAAACATAAAGATGTCAAAACTCATTTAATTGCGAAACGGTTCAAAATGTTTAAGTATTAAACATTTTTGTTTAGTTATGCATTCTGTTCCAAAGATAGGTTCCCACCTAGGATACGATGAAGATTTGTTCTAGATTTAAATTCGTCATTTTTACAGTTTGTAATTGAGAAACATGATTATGTTATTTTAGATGAAGGCCCTAATTTGAATAGCTGTTTACAGACCTGCTGTTGATCATAATGTATCAAACCTGTATCCTATCTCCTCTCTCCTTTATCTCCTATCCATAGCTGTATAACGCTTATATCGTAATTAAACAAATTATCGTCGTTTTCGAAGAAATAATGATAGAAATTTACAGAGAACCATACTTGATATTGGATAAATCCTTTCAACCGGTGTTAAAGCGTGTAACATCGAGATGGAGGAATGGTGAGCTAAATGCAGACGAAAATTTGTACCAGCCTCTCTGGAATATTAAGCCAACTGTAGATGGTTGCAATGAGTTTGTTATAAAGTTTCCTTCGTTAAAAACGGTGCTAGTAGTTTTCACCAGCTGCAAGTCAGCAGTGAAAAGAATGGAGGGAATGCTGGTTCAACTTCGGATCAAAACCACAATAAGAGCCTCGTTTCACGACAAGGTAGCTGATTTTAACTATAATCTCAGTAATTTTAATTTTTTATATATTTTTTTATCAATGATATATTTCTTTGAGTCTGAAGTACTTATCGAATCAAGACTTGTTCTCTTATATCTGTTAACAGCTCATAATTGTACTCATTGTAAACTTTTTACAAATGTAAATGAGTTCCCATTGACGTTCTGATAAACTTCAGTTAAATATTCTCGTTCGGGTCATCACTGGTGATGTTTTTGTACAATGTATTCCCTCTTCCTTATTAATTTTTGTGTGATCATTGAACGAGTTGATCAGACTTTCTGTGAGTTTGTCAAGCAAAAGTATTATTTCTCCAGATGCCAAAAAGGACTTGAAGTAGCAGTCATCTTGAGTACAAGTTGTCTTCCTTGATCTACCTCTCTCTAGACCAAACGCAGTCAGCGTTGAACTCTGAAGAGACTATCGGTTTGTCCAAATCTATAAGAATTTCAAGAAAATAATATTGTCTTTTATTCAGTATTCGCAATTGTACTATGAAACGTAGTAATTTAAACCTCCTTCCAAATTATCCACATATGCATAATACGGAAGGTAACATTTAGGCAAGATTAAAATCACACAGATTTGAACTGTTGGTAAAGGTTTCCCGTGCTTACTGGTGACCATGAACAAATACACGAATCGTCAGTCAAAGAAAATAGTCGTAGGGCCGATCAGACCCACATTTATCACTCTTTCATTCTGCGTGTCCCATCTGCCAAACAAGAGGTCGCACGTTTGAAATTTGTAGCCACATCCAAAGTTATAAATATTTCGTTTTTGTTTTTATTTTTGTGTTCAAACTTTCTTTTAAGCTCACCGGGTTGTCTAAGCGCTCGCCTTTAAAGATCATTCATACATCTCACCTCTGTCCGCGTGAGTTCGTGTCTAGGCTCGATAAACGTGAATATGTAAGAAAGCTTGCCAGCAGCTTCCTGTGGGTCGCTGGTTCTTCCCGGGTTCTACCTCTAACATATATTCTGGTCGCCATGTATAGTCTATCATGTGCTAAAGTGAAACCCCACAAGACCAAAGCCGAAAGGTGCACAGGCCCTGATATCGCGAATGTAGCCACGTATAAGAATTAGCGTGTATAATAATGATATATTTTACCACAACTCGATATGACATTGCATCCTTTCCACTAATTTTGCAAATAAATATAAAAACGTTTTGCATAGTAAAGAACTTAGAATAATGAAGGCTAACCTAGTGTCAGATCAAAGGTTCGGTAAAAATATGATTCTTTCCAGGGCTTATTCATTCCATTATGACATTATGTCACACCGTTTGTGTAACCACACTGCTGAAATTACTATCGTAAGGACTAAGATCACATTTCAAGCTTTAGTATACCATAATTAAAAAATGTAAGATAATTAATTTTTTATACTCCTCATGAGAAATTTTGGTATGACGCACACATGGTCAAACTTGAAAACGAATAGGGTACGGTAACATCCACCATGCAGACTTCTTTCGACAAATTGTTAACATGCCGAGTCTTGTGAATTGATAGCATCGAATAAATTCCTGGATACTTATAACAACATTATAGAATACACTAGGACCTGAACAAGATTTTATATTTATATTTAGCATGAAAAACAGAATACACATCCATAGAAAATATAGACCACGATCTAAGCATTGGTGGGTTGGTGTGGCAGATAAGTGTAGAATGAATAGCCATGCAATTAAAAGATGGTAGACAAGGTAGACATTAGCAGTTGTTAATACAAATAAGGTACTCTAGTCTCGTAGATGAAATATTAGTTCAAACCCTTACATTTCATAGGAGTTTTAAATTTTTTATTGACAGCCTTACCATTCCCACCATCATTAAGCCATACCATACTGGTTGCTGCAGAGTTTGCATAAACATTTCAAATATGATACTAATCCAATAATGGAACTAGTTTCAGACAAATATAAGGAAATTTTCTTGAGCCCATCATTCAAATATTGGGCCTGTGCATTATAATGCATCGTTGTCATCACAATTTGCTAGGTTGGAATGGTATCGATTTACAATTACCTTTGATTCAGTAAAAGCCTTATTTGGCAATAGATACATATCCGTGTCCATTGTCACTATGGTGTGTGGACGATTTTTATTCATAGTATTGTTATCTCTTGCTAAGTATTCAACTTACACAAATTTTCTAATTGAATCATCAACTGGATTATCTTTAGAAATATTCATTTACACAATATGCAACTAAAGGAAACGAAGGCTAAAATTTTTATTTTTGATACATAAATGATATAATCTTATATCTTTGGCATAAACTGGGAGCAATTCTTTGGAACGCAATCACCAAATGCACCTAAACGATCTTGCAAACATACAGCAAAAATACAAGATACAAATAGAATAAGGAATATACAGTAGATTTTAACCTTAAGGAGCTGCATTCAAACTACAACTATCTATCTAACTAAATTAACTCTAAGCGTGCAACTGGCTAAGGAGCTGCACTGGACAATGTAACTACTGCAAATATGGAGCTATAGGTACGTGTAGAATTGGCAGCAAGAGAATGAGGTAATATGAATTGAACACCACAAAATGAAATGAAGTCGATGTCGTCAGACATGAAATTGCCCCCAATATATTTTGTTATTTATGTGAACAAAATAGATAAATAAAACAGAAAGGACATGAATGTAGCATACTGCACATGCAAAACATGAATGATACCTTTTAGACATGTCCTAGATAAAGTCACATGTGAAAAGCATAGTTCAAGATGCAGGGATACTAAAATACACTGGAAATGCACCTATCAACACCGCGATGTTTGTACTTGCAGAAACAAGTGTCCTGACACAGTTATATGTCTTGTATAACAGCCCGAAGACCACCGCCCTAATATCCCAATCAGCTGGTGTTCTAAGAGGGCAGTAGCCACAGTGCGTGGTCAGACATATCCACAAACAAAGACACCCATGGTTTTACGCACGTTCAGAAATTTCACCGTAGATGAATAAGGACATAAGGAATTGCTTGCCTGGTAAAAACAATAAGTAAACCCTTTTGCGGTAAGGATCGTTTTTTAAGGATTTGAGTTTCAAAGTTAATTCATCAGCAGCAACAGAAAACTCTTACATGGAATGTAGTCTCAAACTTCCCAGTCGAAACAATAAGTTTCGTACACCTTAGAGAGTCAAATTATGCAACACTGACGCCACTTTCATGATAATATCCATGTCTGGTGAACAAGTTCCTGAATGGAATAGGTACAGTAACACAACTGTCTGAGTATCTGAAACGTTACAGGTAGCATTAGCCTGTCAAGATTCATTTGTAACAGTTTAGTTCCTCCTAAAATATTGTAGAAATGGATTTGAAAATCCACTCTTTAAATACGAAAAACTAATTCCACATAAGTAAATTTTCATTATGTTGCATTTTAATTTCTGTACCCCATGACAATGTGCTGCATACTGAAATTTGAGGAAGTCCAGATCCTTGGTATTTGCTACCCATAACTAAGAAACTGAGAAAATGCTGTAGGCCTGTTTTGTATCACAACTGTGTTGAAAGACTGATGACAGCATACCAGAAATGGTTGATGACTTCTGTTAACACGGAATCTCGTATATGCTGGGGCATATTTCTAGGTCTCTGTTTGCATCCGGTGCAAGATGGCGAAATCTGCCCACTGAGGTCTCACTGGATAGTTTCGTATTTGGACACCTCCCTAATTTTTACGGTTGAAGGCATGAACCTAATCATCATAAGCCTAGCATTTATAAGTTCACACAGAAGCTCGATCTGTAACGTGGTTTCGATTTACGTTGAGTTAGGCTTGAGAATGGGTTTTTACTGCATGTCACAGGTAGACTAGCATTGGAGATCAAATGCATAACTTGGGCTGCAAATGAGCTGCCGACTTGGCCTACGTATTTCTGTATGTCTGCTACAGAGGTAAATATCTAAAAAATCGAGATGGTTGAGGGGTGATATAAAGTATTCTAATTTGTTATAGTACTAATGAACTCTATTCATGCATAAGGCACATACTGATTAGTTTACGTGTCAAAATGAATGTAAAATAGAGGGGTTGGTGGCAGTGTTGGTTTAGTATAAAAGCCACCAGTTGTATAAAGAATGAACCTGATTGCCGTAGTCAGAATTTCACACGCATGCTTTCTGAAAAAAATCATTAGTTTGTTTTTATTTGTATCTTCAGTGTAAAATTATTCTCACTTTTCTGCAATAGGTCATTGTCGGATGAAAATTCACCAGATAAACTGTCCAGTGAGACCTTAAGAACCGGTGTCATTTTTTCAGTCCTCTCAAATGTCATTCACTGTGCCATAAATCGTTTCCTTATTGCCTCCATGTCTTGAATCTGTCATAAACTTCCTATAGATTTGATAGCACTTAATTACAGTAGAAGAAGGGAGTTAACTCAACACTGTTAGAGTTACTAGGTATTGCTTCTGAGACATTCTTTAATGAACAACAAAAGCCTTATAAGTTTCATGCAAGGTGGTTTAATTGAAGTATTTTACATATTTATTCAGTTTATGAATATTTTTAGTACATGCTTAGTATATTTTCTTAATTTAATGATGATTGCCTTAATGTAATGCTTTTACATCCATATCTACTCATTATGCAATATTTTAATACATAACTTTCATCTTATTTACAGAAATTTAAGTTATAATGTCCTATATATAAGACGTTCAGTGTTTTATTTTCTTGTAGGCCTCAAGGTGTATGGAAGTACACCTGCCAAAGTGATATTGCTAGCCAAGACAACGTCAAAGATTTCCTTGGGAGGCAGCCGCACCAATTGTTGTGGAGCTTTCACAGGAACAGGTGTATCTGCATCAGCTTCATTTGAGTTTTTGGTGAGTTATGTGAAATGTCTGTCCCTTTAACATTGTGTTATTTTTCCTCCCCTTTTTTACTTTGCATGATTTTCGGTTTACTTTAGATTTGTATCTACGCAGGTTACAATCACTAGCAAAACATATTTCTCTAAACAGCCGCAGCTTCAGCAATATTACGTGCTGGCCAGTGTGAAAATGATGCAAAGGTGACCTTCTTAGTTCTTAAAATACATTATCCATCCATATTGTTTTATCAATAGATGGGATGAATCTGGGTATAGAATTTCATTGTTTACGTTTCCCAGCTGATGTGGTTCAGGTTACAAAGATTGGTCCATACATTTTATGTTACTTGATGAATTGCCTCCCTTATAGTCTGCCTCGGATTTCTCTTTTCTAGTATAGATTTGACCTTCTTCATGAAATCAGTGAGAGAGTTCTGGTCCTTTTAAATATGCTATGCTTCGTTCGTATTTTGTTAAGAATTTAGCATGCATATTTTGCAGTTATTTTACAGTAGAATCAGCTTGGCTTCTTTTACGTCTTTTATTCACTGCATTTTGAGATTTCATAAATATTACTAGTTTTACTGTGAGATATCACATATATCACCAGGCGCTAACACTACAGGATATATTGGCTATGAAAAATAATGACATTGACTTGTTATAAGGAAATTGTAGGTTTAAGTGTGTAAAATAAAATGAAAGTATGAATGTGTCTCATAGCTGTTGCTCTATATCATGGATCTCGATCATCGACAACCCCGATGCATCATAGGACACAGACAATTGTGAATTTTACACATGTTGAAGTTGCATTTTGTTCAGAATTGCCGAACGTTTTGAAACTGAGAAGCGTTTCCCCTAATCCGACTTGCATATAAATTCTTAAGGTCTCAATGGATAGTTTCGTATTTTGACACCTCCCTAATATTTAAGGTAGAAGGAATGAACCTAATTATCATAAGCATATCATTTATAAATTCACACAGAAGCTAAATATGTAATGTGGTTTACATTTACTTTGAGTTAGGCTTGAAAATGGGTTGGCTTGTTTCGTTACTGCATGTCACAGTTAGACTAGCATAGGAGATCAAATGTGTAACTTTTGCTGCAAATGACCTGCCGACTTGGCCTACGTATTTACGTGTGTCTGCTACAGAGGTAAATATGTAAACATCGAGATGTTGAGGGGTGATGAAAAGTATGCTAATTTGTTATAGTACTAGTTAACTTTATTCATGCATAAGGCACATACTGATTCGTTTAGATGCCTTGTCACAGGAAAATATTCAAAATAGCTATTTCTTGTCAAAAATGAATGTAAAATTTAGGGGTTGGTGGCAGTGTTGGTTCAGTATAAAAGCCACCAGTTGTATAAGGAATTAACCTGATTGCCGCAGCCAAAATCGCACACGAATGCTTTCTACAAAAATCATTAGTTTGATTTTATTTGTATCTTCAGTGTTAAAATTATTCTCATATTTCTGCAATAGGTCATTGTTTGATGAAAGTTCACCAGATACACTGTCCAGTGAGACCTCACGAATCAACACAATTTTTTTAAACAACGGACAAGCGTCTAGCAGACACATCTCATCTGTAAGTCACAACACACACTGAGTCGACGCATGAATCTCTTAGTAAGATAGCACAGTAGCCGGACGTTTTATCAATCAAGTATGGCGAAATCTCTGACAACATGAAATCACCTTATCGGTAATATAAATGAACACAAGGGGTGCAAGCGTGACCACAACCCTCCGCTCGATTCGACTTTTATCACGCGTCTTTAACCGCTTCAGAATCGCAAGAAGACTGACAAAATACACATATACATTCAAAAGACAGTGACGTACCAACGCATAACTCTAGGACGACCATCGCATGCATCTATCTATCTATCTATCTACCTACATCCCTACCTACCTACCTACCTATCTACATCTCTATCTATCTATCTATCTATGCGTGCGTGTGTGTGTGTGTGTGTGTGTGTGTGTGTGTGTGTGTGTGTGCAGAAGGTTCGACCCCAACCGAGTCATACAAAATACATACAAATGGTACTAACAGCTGCCTCGCGTGGCGCTCAGCATGAAGATGTTAGTCTTAGGACTGGTTTGCCTGGTGTCAGGATAATGTGACTGGGTGGGACATCATGCTACAAGTCTGCGGCATGATGCCCCAGTGCTAAACATCACTCAGTGCTAGACATCAATATAAACTGCCACACTGCTGACATCGTAGTGATAGGACTGGAAAATTGTTAAAGCTACGTTAAATCACACACAGTTCCCATAGTATTAGAT
The DNA here is from genome assembly GCA_028554795.2 of Sinohyriopsis cumingii. Taxonomy (NCBI): domain Eukaryota; kingdom Metazoa; phylum Mollusca; class Bivalvia; order Unionida; family Unionidae; genus Sinohyriopsis; species Sinohyriopsis cumingii. The sequence goes on along the minus strand of CM068830.1, from coordinate 78,345,194 downwards.
CTAAAGAATCCAGTACGTTTTGTTTATGTTTCCCTGACCGTGTACAGTATACAATTTTTAAGTGCTTAATATCAAGCAACAGAAACAACCATTTATATTTTTGTTTGATATCACGGTACAAAATTTGAAAAAAGCACAACAAATTTAAGGGTCTTGAGGAAAATGGTATTAAATTCGTAAAATTATTGCTGGTACAAAAATCTGTATCTTACCCTAGTCTCTGTTTCCTCCTTATCAATATATCTGCCATATTGTTCAGAAATAGTCACTATTCTCCTCCCTCTCGATCTCTCCATGACTGTTCGATGTTTTTGGATCAATACGTGATCAATATGTAATGCCATATTAATTTAGTCTTACAAAGCTTTTCAGGTAAGATGACACAGATTCGTTTATTAGGAAAAGGGAATTCTTATATAACTATTACAAATAGGTTTTCTTCACCCTTGAAATATTGTTAGATAATGAATAGGATACATGCCGATGGTTAAGGTCTCCTAACATGGCACCATAATTGAATTAATACTCTGTCTTTGCAAGAATTCGTTTGCTCCAATATTTATTTACCATTATCTATTTAAAATGAGTCTGATTTTTCCCTTCAGGATGACGAATTGATAGGGCATATGTTGTGACTCCTCTCATGGTATGATAACGCATATGTTTGTGATTCTTGACATGGTATGTTATGAACTATGTTATAGCTCCTGTCACGCCGTGAGAAGGAATATGTTGTGTTTCTTGACATGGTATGATACGAAATATATTATAGCTCCTGTCACGTCGTGAGAAGGCATATGTTGTGATTCTTGACATGGTATGATATGAACTATGTTATAGCTCCTGTCACGCCGTGAGAAGGAATATGTTGTGATTCTTGACATGGTATGATACGAAATATGTTATAGCTCCTGTCACGCTGTGAGAAGGCATATGTTGTGGTTGATGTCATGGTATGATAAATCATATGTTGTGACTACTGGCATGGAGAATATACTCATTTTGGGGCTCTAAAGGAATTACATTCTGAAATTCATCATTCTCAACTCTTTTCAACAGTTATCAACAGTTCATTACCTTATAACTATCCGAAATGAACATAAAAATGAGTCAGTATCATTGTTTTGATTCAAGCAGGTTATCGAATTAAGTACACGTGGTACTGTAACTGACACCAGTGTTAAATAGTATTTCCGATAACTGTACTAATAGAAACGTTGTTTATAAGAGATTATCCGACTGGATACCGAACATGATTAAGTAATAATTCAATATAAAATATATTCTCCTAATTGATATGCTAACCATTTATTTATCTCATTATTTTGTCTATATTAAGAGTACTCTCTGTGACCGTGTATATGAACACGGTTTGCCCAGGTATTTTGAGCACGGTTTGCCCAGGTATATGAAAACGGTGTATCGCAATGCGAATCAACAGCATAGGTAAATTGAAATTAATAGAAACTGATGAATTTGTTTGATTTCTTTCTTTTTATCAGTACAATTGAATCCAAACACTAATCTTGGTATTCCGTCCAGCCTGCTTTCTAGTATTGCACATTACATTAGTTGATTTAATCAATCAGTATGTATTCTTTGAAACGTGATTTTTATGGATGTATCGAATATATTTTATATGTTTGTATAGAGCGACATCTGCTAATAAAGAAGCACGTGAACAAAATTTTAAATGTAAGAATAATTATGATAACATTACATTCTGTTCATTCCATTTATCAAATTAATTTTATTATTATTATTATTAGTATTAGTATTATTATCAATTTGTTATTGTTATTATTATTAGCTTTTTTTCTGAAATAAATAATTGTATTGGCTGACAGGGGAAAATTGCTATATACTGACCCGAACGAAAATGACCACAGCGTCATCTATTTACGGAAAGTTACCCTTTTATTTGGCATCTCATGATAAATGCCCGATTTAAGAAATAAAAATACGAGCAGATATAGAGTATATTCAGGAAACAATAATCGGATGGACATGCAAAACTATTTGAAAAACAGTTTAACTTCTTTATTTATTTCATGCATGAATCCATGCCGAATATGTTTTCATGAATTTAATAGAGCCTCATCATCATCAGAGTATCATGTTTAAAATAACGATGTATTTAAAAAGATATCTCGATCAATATTTACTGTCTCAGGGGTTTCATTGTAAGTTTTAGCTTTTCTCCAAGAAGAGCGCAAAGAGATTGTGATAAACAAGCGGTAACTTAAAATCAATTAATAATAATAATAATAATAACCACCTCTAATGGGAGGAAACGTAATAAATAAAGCTTTCTTGATAGTGTGCACATATCCACAGCATTATGCAAATGAAGTCAAAGAACTATAATATTCAGGTAAGGCGAAAATACCATATTAGACTCAAAGAATCGCGCAACAAAAATGATATTGAAAAATTGTATTTTGTTTTACACTGGATTATATTTTTATTTTGCACTGAATCTGTCAATGAAGATCAAGCATTTGCATCTCGCGGTAACTTTCCTCTGCTCGCATCTAGAACGTTGTCACTCGCCGCTCGGATTCTAGGTCTGCAAACAGACACAGATGCGTTTAATGAAAGCGTTATAAGATGTAAACACTATCTCAAATATTAAAGTTTTATAACACCTACACACTATCTCAAATATTAAGAACTTATCAGGCCTACACACTATCTCAAATCATAAGGACTTATAAGCCCTACACACTATCTCAAATATTAAAGTTTTATAAGACCTACTTATTCTCTATAATTATAAGGTTTTATAAGATGTCCACACTATCTCAAACATTAAGGTTTTAAACGTCCTAAACACTCTCTCAGATATTAAAGATTTATAAGACCTAAACACTATCTCAAATATTAAGGTTTTAAAAGTCCTACACACTGTCTCAAATATTAAAGTTTTAAAGACCTTCACATTATCTCAAATATTAACGCTTTATAAGACTACACACTATCTCAGAGTAGTATAAGAGCAACGCATGATCTCAACTATTAAAACTGTTGTTAAGACCTGCGCAATATCTCAAATATTAAATTTTATTAAAACATAAACACTATCTCAAATATTAGAGTTTTCTATGACCTGTCTCAAATATTAATTTTTTATGTGACCTAAACACGATCTCAGATATTAAGGTTTTATAACACCTACACACTATCTCAAATCTTAAGGATTTATAAGACCTACACACTATCTCAAATATTAAAGTTTTATAAGACCTATCTCAGATATTAATTTTTTATGTGACCTAAACACGACCTCAAATATTAAGGTTTTAAAAACCTACAAACTATCTTAAATATTAAAGTTTTATAAGACGTACACAATATCTCAAATCTTAAGGATTTATAAGACCTACACACTGTCCCAAATGTTAAGGTTTTATAAGACCTACACACTATCTCAGAATAGTTTAAGATCCACACATGATCTCAACTATTAAAACTGTTAAGACCTGCGCAGTATCTAAAATATTAAATTTTATTAAAACATAAACACTATCTCAAATATTAAAGTTTTATAAGACCTATCTCAAATATTTATGTTTTATGTGACCTAAACACGATCTCAAATATTAAGGTTTAATAAGACTTACACACTATCTCAAAGTTGTATAAGACCCACACATGATCTCAACTATTTAATTTTATTAAAACATAAACACTATCTAAAATATTAAAGTTACACAAATCAAGACCTAAGTATACCATTAGGTTCAAAATGTAAAGAAACCCAATAGAGTTCTTTGTTGTTAAAAAGAGTAGAATTTTATTGTCTGCAGCTAAAGGGAAGCACAATCAAGTGATGCATAAAAAGTGTTCGTCAAGCGTTTTAATACTAACAGTAAATACCATTTTCTCTCCATCCCATTTGCTTCAAATAGCAAGAAACAATTCCCTTCCCATTAGATGAAATAAAAGAAATCGTTTAAATATCATTTAGTTTGGAAAAGCTCTTACCATTTCCCTACTTTCGTCCAAATCCTGCAATAAAGATAAATGCATACATGTTACACTGCATTTAGGACGAATATCATAACAATTTCACATTTCTCTCCACAAAAGTAAATTTACAATTTATGTCCAATTTATTGAATAATATGAAAATAGAAACCTAGGTGGTTCAATAATTAACGTGCCGACTCCCTGCAAGAACTGCGCTGGATTAAACTTTACCCAGGCAAGGCCGAATCGGCCGCCTTAGTGTGTCACATGGCAAGGCATGGTAGACCCATAAACTCGGCATGAGATTATGTTTCATACATTTATGTACCGTCAAACGTCAATCACTGATATGAAAAAATAACTTAAAAGTCTTATATTTTTAACTATCTATTAAATTCACATTTAACTCTGAAGATTTGAATTCATATATGCAAATTATCTGGGTTGGGAAGTAAGTACGTACGCGTTTAGTTGATCAGGTACAAACCATGTCTATATAAATTCATAGTCGTCCATTAAGCTGTACACTGTTAAGTGATCAGATTTATTTAATTAAATCACTGTGTTTTTTTTTCATGTGATAGAAACGATATCTCAATTGTTCTCATTTATAATCTACATGTAATATAAGTTCTTCTCGCAGTTGTTTTGGAGCACAATAGGCCAGAAGCCATAGATGTATAAAAGAATTATATATTTCATTCGAATGCGTAAGAAAAGTTACCAACACAAATAGTAGACAAATATTCGGTCACATTCGACAAACCTAAACATACAACCCGCTGTTGACATGTATCGCCTGTGCTTTCATACAGCAAACACATTATTCAGTTGGGTTTGTTCATTCGCAACCCATGATGGACTCAAATATGCGCGGTGCGGAACTGTCATATGTATGTATGTATGTATGTATGAACGACTTTATATCCTCTTCAAAAGAGAACACATTCAATATTCAGAAGTTTTCATTATTACGTAATATTAATATAAATATTAAGGCGATATTACATAAATAATGCTAAAGAAAATGCAAACATCTTACAAAAATTGGAAATATTTACATTTGACTAGAATATTTTATATAAATTATCGCGTTAGTTCTTTTCCGCAACACCGGGAGTCCAACGGTTGTAAATGACACGCATGGTTGTCATAAAGAAATGAGTCAATTAACTTAATCTAATTAACAAGCATAGTCATACCATGTTCATATTCATTTCTTCTTTTGTGAATCAGTTCTAAATTTTCTGCCGCCAAAAACCTACATTTTTATCACGACAGGTTATTCATATCGGCAAAGTTGCCTACTTTCATTTTCCCAACAGGATGTGAAGCAACCTGTCATCGTTCTGACAGAAAGCCAGTACGAGGCTGTAATGTCTACTGAGTGTATTATTTGTTCGAATATAGTAATGTGTTCATCGTTTCTTAAACGGTTTTGGCAGAGTAAGAACTTGCTTAACTCTGTCTGCAAGCAATCTTTAACAAAGTTTATATATATATATATATATATATATATATATATATATATATATATATATATATATATATATATATATATATATATATATAGCTAAAGTAAGGTAATTCACATTTTGATTCTTTAAGCCATGAGTATACTCACCCCCAGTGCTGCCTGAAAAAAACAGAGCAACAAATCGGTTATAACACAGGAAGATATGTCGATACTTGCAGTACATGTTTTCATTATTCCTCTGAATTTCTCTTAGAATAAGTAATATTACAATAGTTACATGGCCAGAACTTAATTTGATATGTATGTATGCATGTTTGTATGTATGTATAATACCAAATTATATTTGTATCTATTTATTTGAATACAGCTAAAGTAATTTATATTTTTATATTCACCCAATCAGCATACAATAAAGAGAATAAATCAGTTATATATATATATATATATATATATATATATATATATATATATATATATACGGAGAGAGAGAGAGAGAGAGATAGAGAATGATAATCAAATGAGAGATACACGAGTTGGAGCTAAGAAATAAGTCTTTATTTGATAATTATCTGAACGCTTTCGCAGATTGATTTAAAAACACAGTCAAGGCAAATAAAAAATCAAATGAAGTTAGTAAGTTGAAATATGAGACGTTATCCATGAAAAGCACGAAGAATGCAAGGAAGATGAGTTGATGAACTGGAAAGACCTGTTCGTTTACATATACAGTGCTTCTTTATTCGTTCAAAATATGGATGTTTTGTAGGACATCTTAAAACTTAACAATAAACTTTTAGTAAGCAATTTTATCAGTATAAATAACGGCTACAGTGACTATATGTTTTGGAAAGATGAGTTATAACTTCGCTTGTACTCAACATCTGGAATCCAAGTTTAGTTCTGTCAACAATTGTGGGGGTGTCTTGCCACCCATCCGTGAGGCCATATGAACACCTTTTCATTGTGTACATGCCGCTTACCTTTTCGAACATGGATATCATTACCAAGGATAGATGATTAAAAAAAACTTTAAACAACATCCTCGCAAGAACTGCTGAACAAAGGTTGATGCATTTAGCAAAAGTACCCTGACAAGAAAATCTTTTATGTCTCTGGGTATTAGAGATATATGTTCTCAAATTGCGCCTGAAATCTAAAAATAAAATGTTAAAATAATATTCCTTCTTCTCAAAGACTGCTTAAAATTTTTGTCTATATTTGACAGGAAGCATCCAGGTATGATGACCTTTAAATGAATGGTGCTGATCATTATTCAGCTTAGATAATCGATAATAAAAGCCAGTGAACAGAAGATGACCTGATTTAGTTCCAATATATGCATATGAAACAGAGGGATACGGGACTAAAATGCATAAGCGTACACAAGCACCAAGTTTCAGTTTTGGTCCATTATGATAAGAGTTTCAATGCAAATCGAAAAAAATATACCCATTTCGATAACAATGCCAAAAAGGGGTTTAATATTCTGAAATTAACAAATAAATCTGCAAATTTAATCAGTAGACATAGTTATGTCCATTACCACGAAAACTTACCTAATAACATTGGTAACAGGAACAAAAGAAACAGAATCGGAAGTATGGCCAGAATTCGGCTTACGGGCGATGGAGTGGTAGTTGTTTGCGATAGTACGGTGGTCGTCATTAGCAGGAACCCCACGAGTGCAATTAGTCTCAGAGACATCATCTAATAGAATGATGAAATGTTCCTCTATTACAGACTGTAAGAATAACCATTTAAAAAGAGAAGTCTCTATGTACAACGCATGTTAATTCCACTTCATTTGCACAAAATCATCACTAAACATAATTGCTTGATATTTATGCATTTTGCACCGTCGTGTAATTAAATCTAAATATTAAACCTAAGAAGGTTTTATCAAGTTTACATGATGCTGGACATATTTTGCATGACGATCTTTCCGCTACTTGTTTATTCTTAAACAATATACTCTATACCACTTTATTTTCTTATTTATTATTATTATTATTATTATTATTTACTATCTCTAATGTCCTATCTTTAAAACAAAGCATGCGAACTAAGTTATTTTCTGAATTTGAGGTCATTTTTATGTTAAGAGGATACGTTTGTGACTCTAACTTGATGTTAAATCCAACGGTGATGTAATAATAATGATCATACATTTCACCAAGTTGTCTGTTTCGTAATACTTGAAACAAATATGATTCAAACATTTTGTACAATCAGTGCTGAAATGATGTACTAATTATTAAAGGTCCAACGCGAATTTAAAAACAAACAACAAGTAATTAATTTAACTGTGAATGCTTCTCTTTCCGTTATAGTGTTATTTTAGTTACTTTTCGTGCTGGTATTCTGTTCCTTTTCTAAAATTGTATTGCCTTATAATGCCTATCACTCCTCATAATTTACACATATCCCTTGAAATGAATGCAGACTTGTTCCATTTTCACTGACACATTTTCATCTGCAGAAAAATGTTTCCGATAGACCCTCCAAAATGTTTTATTTGAGTATTCCTTGTATCTTCGCTAGCCAAGGTTCCGATATGTTGACGCAAGTCTACACCTTGGTGGATCGAGCATATATTTCTGTGCGTTTTATCTGTGATTAAATTGGATGCGGCGGCAAGCCATCGTATTTAATTAAAATTAAGCTTTTCAAATTTCAACACTGTTCCTCCATGATCGAGACAAGGGATGCACATAACTTGAATGGACTCATAAGTAAGCAATTTTCCACTGCCAGCCAGTGTTTGTACAAATACTTTTCACTAAAATAAACATGTAATGGCTTCTCTCTGATACGTAGTCATACTTTCGATGTTAAATTAACAAAGTATCCTTTTGAAATCAATTGCCTCCACCATTTTCGGCCGATATACAATGCACAGCTGTTACGTGCTATTTGTTAGTTGGCATTACATACTAAGGGAGGTAACTCATGAAATCCAATAGTTATCGGTAGGATAAAGCACTAAAATATCCGCCAAGGTGTGGATAGGGTTAACATATTATAACCTAGGTTAGCGAAGATTATTCGTTAAATGATAATCCAATGAGATATCATTAAGAAACTTGATCACCTTACGTGTTCCCGCGATTCACTTTGACAGTTGTACAGTAAAATCGTCTATTTGTGGTATATTTAGACAGAGCAAAACGATCCATATGGAAGCTTTGAGATTATGTTAACGTCAACATAAAATATCAGAGTAGAATAATATTTGAAAGGCATATCATGATTGGTCTTACAATAGTACATGCACAAGAGGATAATATAACAATTATTGTGCAATGAATACACTGAAACCTTCAAATTAAAAAACTATTGGAAGAATTTCACATGTCCAAGATCATTGTCATCCAAAGTATCTATTTCATTTCGTGTAGGTACTGCAACATTGGATAATTATACAATTTTGGTTCATTATTTTACAACGTTGTAGAGGAAGCATCTTCATGCTTTTGAAACTTTTTCGACGCCATTTCTGAATGACTATCAAGGGTAATTAACGAAAAAAATCGCTAAATAATCAACTATCGTTCATGCTATTAAAAAGCCACCACAAAAATGATGAAGTAAATTTGAAAAGAAAAAGTGTGTCTTTCGTACCTTTTTGGACTTTAAATATTTAAAGAGTTGTTTCAATTACATTTTTTTTGTTCGACTGCGATGAAAAGAAAAACTGAGTACAATGCATTGGCTTCAATTTAATTTTGAAGATTATTGCTTATAATTTGTTATTGAAACTTATTAAAATCCCCAAGAAAATAGTTAATAATCTTTCCTGATTTTTCCTGAAAATGGTACGATCTTCCATCTGATGGAAAGCAGCATCAATGCCTACACAGAAAAAAATGTTAATTGCTTGCAGACTCTTCGTGTTTGCGTAACAAAATGTGCGATTCGACTAGGTCCGCAAACGTCATTAGCACTAAAAATTTAAGTAATTTCTGTATAATCTAACCAAATCCAGAAATGTAAGGTAACAGATGCTGAATATATATATATATATATATATATATATATATATATATATATATATATATATATATATATATATATATATATATATATATATATATATATATATATTAAGGAGTTTTACTCATAAAACTAGTAACTGAATGTGAAATATGATGTCGGTTGGTCCTGGAAACATTTAATGTTCATTTCTTCCCTCTTCCACCTTCAAAATATACTCATTCTACATGGTTTTTTTATATCACGGCCACGGTTTGGATTAAACGAAATCTTACCTTTAGTATTCCTTTGCTGGTTCCGAGTGTTTAAAAGCGGCCGTCTGCACTAGCTTTATACTGACTGAGCCTGAGACGTTTGTTGTTTTTTTTTTTTTTTTAAATAGCAACATCTCAAGCAGGTGTGTAAACTCGTGTCAGCCAATAATTACTCGAACGCGACATCACGTGAGTGAATTTGAAGGAAGTTTGCAAGGTGATAGTATTATTGTGTTACTTCCTTATATTTTATTACAAGAGCAAACTTCCGAGAGCTTTTTCGTGATCGAACGAGCACTCCTTTGCAAGTTCATATAATGATTCATACACAAGAAATTATCAGACTAAAGTTGAAAGGGCTGGCCGTTAGTGATTGACGTTTAAGTTATTACATATCACCTGTGACCGCAACAACCTTTCCTTCTTGAAAGGTTTTCGATTATTGGATTATGTTTTTAATATCAGAAAGTCGATTGACCAGTATGAACATGTGTTAAAGTATATCACATACTGTTTTAAATCAAATGATGCTACTTCAAGCTGTTTTATGAGAATATCTTATGAATATTTATATTGTTCTTTTCTGCAGAATAACTGAGAGGACTGTATCCAATGTGAGACCAAAGATAAAAACAGATCCTCCTTTTATCATGCCTGCATTGTTTCAAGGCAGACCCTAATAAGCTATTGAGATACTAAATACAATTTTATAAGCATGACGTGTCGAAATGACATACAGTGGAGCGGATAATTTATGCAATTTTAAGCAATCATTTGATGCTTTCAGATGACCTAAGAAGTGGAACATACAATCAATTTTAAGAACATAAAATCAATTTTAAGATGGAACATAAAATCAGTTTTAAGCTTGATCGATACTTGAAAGACATGTAGAACTATCCAATTAAATGGAGACATTGTAAACTACGAAAGACATTCTCATGCCTAAAAGCATTAACGTTGTCGCGTGGCTTTCGACCTATTATTTAATCAGTGTCATTTAAGTAGGAGTTACAGTACAATAAAGTGAACGACGCTGTTTCTGTCTTAAGTTTTCTTGAATAGTGTACTTGTAAACAATCATAGCTTAAACGGTTTAAAAACATTGCAGTGACATGTAGAAAAGAGTCATTGAAGGAATATATAATTTAAAATTACACTGGTCAACAGTGAAATCATTACTGACTTGAAAAGGCCCTAATCTGTAGTATTTTGGTGTGCCGAACACGAATATAACCGTGAAAAATTTGTATTGGCTCTCGTTTTGAAGATATTCATATACCTCATTTTCTATGTTTCACTGTGTAAATTTCTCCAGTAGGACTGCAGCAACATCCGGAATAATGATGTAACATTGCATAATACCATCATGCTCACATCATCCACAGTTGATTGCATCATTTTCTGATGCAATGCAATACTAATGCCATGCGGCTGCTGAAGTAAGTTGACGTCAGCAGTGTACTATACATGTGTAGGCCTATTATACTAATGCCAGGCAGCTGCTGAAGCTGACGTAAGCAGTGTACTATATAAAGCCCAATCAGATAGGTTCAGCATTTAAAATATTTTAGACGTTGTGCGAGACAGTTCAAGCTACTGTTACATAAAACTTATTATTTTATCCATTTACGTACAATAAAGAACAGTAATGCCTCGAAAGTGTGTTAATACCGCGGACAATTTTTGCTATATTTGTGGGGAAGTGACATTTGCCAACCAGAAGAAAAGTATCAATTCTCAAGTGAAGAAGGCATATCATCTTTACTTCGGATGCAAGGTTGGTGACCAAGACAAGCCTTGGGCTCCGCATATATGCTGTGCTACATGTACAACATAGCTTTCACAGTGGTTGAATTGCAAAAGGTCATCAATGCCGTTTGCAGTCCCAATGGTGTGGAGAGAGCCAAGCAACCACCTAAATGACTGTTACTTCTGCTTGGTTCCTCCTCTTTCCGGCGGAATAACGAAGCGAAAGAAGTCGAGAATAGTCTACCCAAACATTCCGTCTGCATTGAGACCAGTTCCACATGGTGAGGGACTTCCTATTCCAGAACCTCCAGCAGAATATTCTCTTGATTCATCTGACGAAGACAAAGGTGAGTCGACCTGTTCTTCTCCTGGTCCATCAGCATGCAGTGATCCAGATTTTCACTGTGGTGCATCATCAACCCCACACAGAATAACACAGGAAGAACTAAATGACCTGATTCGTGATTTGGACTTATCAAAGAACAAGGCAGAATTGCTAGGATCAAGACTCCAACAATGGAATCTTCTAGAAGAAGATGTCACAATTACTGCATATCGAAAGCGCCACCAGCAATTGGAGCCTTTCTTCAGAAAGGAAAGTAATCTGATATTCTGTTCCGATATTGAGGGCCTCATGAATGCTTTAAAAATCACTCATGACCCACAAGAATGGAGACTATTTGTGGACTCTTCGAAACTGAGTCTCAAGGCTGTGCTTTTGCACAATGGAAACATTCTTCCATCTATTCCAGTAGCGTATGCTGTCCACATGAAAGAGACATACGATAACTTAAGGCAGCTACTGAATTCCATTGAGTATAACAAGTACAGCTGGCACCTCTGTGGTGATTTGAAGGTAGTTGCCCTTTTAATGGGACTGCAGCAAGGATATACAAAATACATGTGTTTCTTATGCGAGTGGGATAGCCGAGCAAGGGAAATGCACTACATGAGGAAGGAATGGACTCACAGGCAGAATGTAGCCATTGGAGAGAAGAATATCCAACACCCAGCTCTGGTTGAGGCTCAGAAAATCTTGCTACCACCCCTTCACATCAAACTAGGTTTGATGAAGAACTTCGTGAAAGCCATTGACCGGACTTTGCCAGCATTCCGATACCTGCATGAAAAATTCCCTCGACTCAGCGAAGCAAAGATTAAAGAGGGAGTTTTTGTGGGTCCTCAGATTTGAGAGCTTTTCAAAGATGACCGGTTCAACAACTTGCTGGAAGGTGACGCGAAACAAGCATGGAATGCTTTTCGCCTAGTTTCTACAAACTTCCTCGGAAATGTTAGGGCAGAAAACTATAAGGAACTAGTAGAAGACATGTTGATGAAGTATAAGAAACTTGGCTGCAATATGTCTCTAAAGATTCACTTCCTTCATTCCCATTTGGATTTCTTTCCTAGCAACTGTGGTATTGTTAGTGATGAACACGGCGAACGTTTTCATCAAGATATCGCAACAATGGAACAAAGATACCAGGGAAAATGGTCCACTACAATGCTGGCTGACTACTGCTGGACACTCCTCAGAGATGCTCCCGAACAGCTGTACAAGAGACAGGCGAAGAAATCTAAGATGTAGTCAATGACTTGATTTTTTATAGGTAGGCTATTACAGTTGACCTTTTACTATTGGAATGCATTTCGTTATGTAAACATTAATTTCTTGCAGATTACAAAAAAACTAGAGCCAATTTTGCAATTTGACTGTCATATTCGTGTTCAGCACATAAAAATTGATAAGAATTGACTAATTTTATTTCAGTAACATGACTTTTGTAAAAATTTGTTGTCCAGTGTTATCATTGTGACTTGTCCTTGAAGTTTTAAAAATATCGTCGCGACTTGTACAACATAGCCCTTAAAGGGATAAACAGTTTTATCCTAAAACCTGAAGCTGGGCTTCTGATGTCATCCACACGTTATACTGATGCACTGACGTGTAATACATTTGCTCTTGGATTCTGGGTATAATATCGAGCAATTTGATAAACTCATCGCCAGTAAATATTCTTCTATGTGCATTGATTGTTCAAAGCCGAACAAAGCTATCGGTTGAAAAAACGTGTTAGTGTAGTTGGGATGGTAAAATATGATAATTTATGCACCTTTGGACTCTCTTATATTTTAAATTTACAATCGTGTCACTCTCACGAATATCAATTATACGTCTTTGGTTAACGACAACTTATTTAAGCACTATCCCATTTATTTTTAACTTATTTTCGATTAGAAGCAGTGATGTCCTTCATTTCAATTGTAACAACAAAAGTAATAGTTCAGTGTTATGTATATTTAGTTTGCATTGTTTATTAGGGTTTTCTTTTATTATAGATCATGAAAAATTGTATTTTTGTAGCTAACTTTGTCTAAAATCAAGTTCTGTGTCTACTTCACCAAAATCATTGATTTATTGTAAAAATTATGTAAACAGCTAATAGTTTATATTTCTATACGAGAATCGGTTTAATATTAGGATCATTATCAATAGAAGTTAACATTTATCATGGTCTGAATCATTGCCATTGTGACTACCATATTATTTTGTTATCCCTTCAGTAACTGAATCTTCTAGAATGGAAGTTTCCACTAAGTAATAGTTTTTAGTTTATACAAAATGCTAATTGGTACCTTGGTCAAGTAGAGAGCTTCACAATCTTGTTTATCTAGAAATTATTTATTTCTTGCTGTAAGAGTTTGAAACAAAATCAATCTTATTGTTGTGTTCAGTATTTAATTTGGGCTGGAATTAATTTATTCAAATTATTTATTCACTGGAAATACAAAGTGCTCATCTAATATATTCTTGGACAGACAAATTAACTTGGAACTATAGTGAATTACAACAAGAATATCTTGGATTATATTCATGTAACTTAACTAAAAGACAACTGGTACATCGTTACAATTCAGATTATTGGTACATTAGAGACTACCGGCCACTACAGGCATATGAACATCTTCAGCGTTGGAAATTATTTAAAATGCCACTAAAGTTTATTCATTAGGACTTGTGTTTGAAATTCTTTGATTATTTGGGATTAATTTGCAATACTGTATGTTATTTTTACATTTTAACTTATATTCTTCTTTCGCTCTTTAATATTACTTAGTTTAAGACCACAGAGTCGTGACAGAAACTGAGGCCTTTCTGGGATACGAAGTTCTCTAAAAAATTTCGGAAAACTTAGTTTTGAAATTTAAATTCACTTTGTTTTGGAATTTTCTAAGCCCTAGTTATTATTTCACATATTTAAAAATATTTAGTGAAATCGACGTGTAGTATGTCGTCTAAGATGGAGAGCTTTATTTTAAATCCTACCGAGAAATGTCTAGACTCCTTGAAATATGATGGATTGCTCAGCTTGCCCGACAATATGGTCTTTCTTAGGTTAACGCTTCTTTACCGAAACAAGAAAAGATAATATTTTGGTCCAATATTTAGTGCATAGGAATGTTTTGGATACAAGTCCTTTGGGTTTGATTAGTAAATCTCCATCTGATCCAAACTTGCAAGTTAGGAAATGGAAATTAAAATACAAGAATGATATAGAGCTAAGAAAGCTTGAGTTTCAGAAAGAGGGAAGAGAGACGTACGATTAGAGAAAGAGAAAGAAGAGAGACGAATGCAGTTAGAGAAAGAGGACAGAGAATGGCAAAAGCAGTTGCAAAAAGAGGAAAAACAGTGAGAAAGAGAAGATACACTAATGCGAGGACAGATACAAAGAGACAAAAAGAGAAATGAAGATGCAAAGGGAAAAATACAAGCAAAATACACAACCCCACTTTACACTCAAGTTCAGGTTTTGATGTTACTGAGAACATTAGGTTAGTACTCCCTTTTAAAGAGAAAAAGAAGTAGATAAATATTTTTTTTCACTTCTAGAAAATTTGCTGAAAATTTGCTATAGCCAAGGGAGTATTGGGCTCTATCGTTGCAAAGTGCACTTATTAGTAAATCTCGAGACATCTAAACTTCCCTGTCAATACAACGTAGAGCTGATTATAGTCTAGTTAAGTAATGCGCCTTGAATGGTTATGAGTTGGTACCTGAGGCAAAGGTTTAGAAGCTATAAGAAGAAACTAGACAAACGCATGTCATATTTGCAAGAAAAAGAGCAATTATTTATTAGAGGGTGCTGTAATAAAAAGGTTAATTAAGATTAATAATATTAGTTGAAGAGTTCGAGAATTTAGTCCATAGTGACATTAAGATCTACTTTGATGAGCAAAAGTTTAAAACTTTAGAAAATGCTGCTCTCATAGCTAACGATTATTCCTTGACCCACAAACTTTCTTTTTGTCGTAAGTCCTCCACGTATCAGTCATCTGGTAAAAATATATATCAGTTTAATACGAGCACTTCCAAAACTCAGTCTGTTACAACTTTTTGGAACATTGTTTCCGATGAGATTTATCTGAAATCATTATCTCTCCCTACGTGCACTTATGCAAGAACAAATGTCACGTTATTTCTGATTCCTATAAATTGAAAATTAGGCAAAAGAATCAAGAGGGACAAATTTCAAATGCTCTTATGTTATATAGGTACTGCATGGAGTACATTTGTTGGGCCTAACACAACCCCAGACTGATTGTATTATTCATAATTATGAACCATTCATGTGGAATGGTTCAATATCACTAATGGGTGTATATTCTGCATACCACCTGAAAGACACGGGGCCTTAGAAAGAGTTCATCAAACTTTGAAAAATATTATTCGATCATATTGTTTTGATACCGAAAGAATCTTTAGGATTTAGTCCCTTTGAACTAGTTTTTGGATATACTGTACGTGTACAACTGAAATTGTTAAAAGAGAAACTTATTTCAAATAAAGATGCAGACATTAATCTTATGAACTGTTTCTAATTTTACGTATAATTCGTCAAAGCTTGTGAAGTTGCGAGAACTAAACTGTACTCTAATTAGTAACAAATGAAATTAAGATATAACAAAAATACAAGGGAAATGAGGCTTAAGCCTGTTGATAGAGTTCTGGCTCTCGTTTCCTTTACCTCAAAATCCTCTTCAGGCTAAGTATTGTGGTCATTACACGATTGGAAACATAGTGATTTAAATTATGTAATTTTTATTCCTAGAAGGAGAAAAAATAAACAACTTTGTTATATAAATATGTTAAATGAGTATGTTGGAAGAGATTGCCATGTTAATCATGCAGTCTGTTTAGTAGTACCTGAGGATGTTCGTGATATGAAATTAAATCAGACTATAGTAATTCTGGAGTAACCAATCGTCGGATTTCAGAAATATTGAATATTCTGGACCAGAAACTTTCACATCTTCAGCTGCAAGAAAAGAGTGAACTAATTCAGCTATTATTTGAATAATAGCACTTGTTGCCTGAGGTTCTTACAGAAGCTAGTAAGGTAGATTCATTACCTGTGAAACATCATCCATACAGGATGAACCCTCTCAAACAATAATGTTCGAAAAAAGACATTTTATTATTTGCTGACGAATGATTTCATATAATTAAGTTAAAGGGATTGGAGTTCGCCATATCTTCTTATACCAGATAATACTTTTCGTATGTGCATAGACTAAAGAAAAATGAATAGTGCCACCAAAACAGACACAGTTCCATTGCCAAGAATCGATGACTGCATTGACAAAATTAGATATGCAAAATATACCACCGAATTTGATCTTTTGAAACGATTCTGGCAAATTTCCTTTACGGAAAGGTCAAAGGAAATTTCGGCATTCGTAACTCCAGATGGACTTTATCAAGATAAAGTGATGCCGTTTGAATTGAAGGGTTCGCCTTGCACTTTTCAACGTTTAATGAACATTAATACATCTGGCCGAAATAAATATGATGCTTACATCGATTAGGTCATCATCTACATCGACACCTGAAAAGATCACTTGGAGACAATTCGGAAATTGTATGACAGACTCACTGATGCAAATTTGACAAAGTTCACAATTAATTTATCCAAAAGTGAGTTTTGCCGTGCTTGTGAAACATTTCTAGGACATATTGTGGGACATGGACAAGTTAATTCTAAAGATGCCAAGGTCTAGGCTATCTCTGAATTCCCCGTGCTTACCAATAAAAAGCAACCGATGCTATTTTTAGGTATGGCTGAATATTATCGGAAACTCTGCTCGAATTATTCCATAGTTGCTGAAACGCTATCCAATTTGTTGAGTAAGAAAACCAAGTTTCATTGTTCTGAAAAATATATGGAGGCTTTTAATACGCAAAAGGCCATTCTTAAAAGTGCACCAGATCTTTGTGCTCCAAATTTCAGCCCATCATTTGAAATATCTGAATATAATGTGCCATTCATAAGACTTCATCTTGTGCAATATTAATCATATATATATATATATATATATATATATATATATATATATTATTACAAATTAAAACTAAAAGAGATCTGTAGTATATAAATATTTCCTTTTTATATATCGACACACAGTTTTACTTTGCCTGTAGGTGTACAGCGGAATATACCAACACACCATTTCAGGCGTATCGCCGTAAGAAGTAATTGACCAAAAATAAGTCATTAAGTACCAGACCCTCTGCATTTATGGTTGATGAATTAATGATGACAGGTATGGCTTGTTTATCAGTCACTTCTTGATTCTTTTCATCATCCTGATTTAGTATGTCTTACGTGTGTTCACATAGTGAGAAATATTTTAATGTTCCTCATAGCTAAAACATAATTATGCATGAAATAGTTTTAATATTGTTTTCATTTAATATTTCATCATGTCTTCTTGAAAGAATCCCGACTTACATTAGTTGGTGATTGTGTTTCTGGGTTACTGGGTTACTTCCGCCATTTTTCAATGGAATGCTGGCTGGAAAAAAGGTTAGGCTATAAGGGAAACCTAATGATCATAGGTCAACAGAGATCTTGTTATCAAATGTTTTAAAACATCTGAGAGTCACGTTTTGTCTATTGCGGACTTGGCCCGAAAATAGCATATGGAAAAGGATTCGTTCATGTCATAGTCAGTAAAAGTATATTCACATTATAGAGTATCTAACAAATGTAATAAGAGAAAAGGGAAATACACCTGCAGAAAGACTGACGACCTTACGTGACCAACCATGTTTTGTTTACATTGATTTTGAATAAATTCTTGACAGAACACTGTGTTCTCATCCAATCGGCATACAATTTGGCTGCAGCAACTTTGTTGATGTGCACATGGACCCATTTCTTGCATGTTCCAATGGAACACTTTTACCTGTTCTTATAATGTTCTCCATTGATCTCGGAGAGTGTTATAAGATTGCACAACTCGTAATAATTAAGCAAAAAGTCAAGTGAGCACAAGCTCAAGTAAAATAACTCGTACGACAAATGCATGTGTTCATCAAGCTCTTTGAAACATATATTAGTAGTTTTGTTTAGTATAAAAAAGGAAATAATAATACTTTTTCAAAGACACGATATTCTCACACATGCAAATGCGATGAAAATATCGCAAAGAATTTGAAAACGACAATTTTTTCAATGATTAAAACTTTTAACTTCGTGTTGAATCCATTTTACATCAATTTATCAAATGGTGTAGGAGCATATGAGAAAAAGTAATGGTATTTTAGCTTAACAAATTTATACATTTTTATATTACCAATAATAATAATAATAATAATAATAATAAAAATACATACATGCATACATACATGTATTATTACAACACAAAAATAAAACTGTTTAAATAATGTAACAGGAGTAACTTCTTGACTTGGATACATGTATTTAGAGGGTAAAATCCCAATATATTAAAATGAATTAAATGAGCACTAATATTTACGTGAAAATTGTGATATTTTGTGCAACCGATTGTCTCAGAATTGTAAGAAAAAAAGATTGACTTGAGAGAGAGAGAGAGAGAGAATTATTCTCTCTTTTCTATTCTGTTTGGACTATAGTGTTGTTTAATTCATAATATCACCTTTCGATAAATAAATTACTTACTTTTAAATAATGTGTTTGTTAAATATGATTGTATCAATACATTTTGTAATTATTTTATAAATCATTACGCTTTGCTTTAAAAATAAACATGTCTCAGATGTGTACATTTTCTTCCGCGCTGATGTGCAGTAATCTTTTTCATCACATGAGGCATTTTTTGATGTGTAAAAGAAAAGATTTAAAGACAACATTCATGGGAATTTTAAATTAAGCAATATTTGCCAATTAGTATTCCCTTTAAATAATATGTTATAAACTACAAAAACCAATGGTGTACCGCAAGCATTCATGAAAAATCGACTTTATACCGTTAAAAACTGATAGTAACTACACTGTAATTTATTACATTACGAACTTTATTTCTATTACAATCTGCAGTCTTCATGATCAATAAATTATCACCTCATTTTCCATTATTTCGATAAGTTAGGTGTTATTTCTTCATTGTTCTGGATAGCGCGTCTTCTCTATATCAAAGTGTAAATATTATTCGAAGTTTTGTGTCATCGCATAATATTTGTTCTGTTGATTTGCATTCCCATCTTATGTTCGAACTTCTTGCGAATCCGGTGCTTATCAGGATCATACATATTCGCTTTGTTTACGTCAGAGACCCGCCAGGGGCTAAAGTATTCGCGATACTGCAGGACGTGGATTCCAACTCGTCAAAGACATCGGACTGAAGTAGTCACAGTATTGCAGGAGGGGGAGGATTCCAACACATCAAAGACCAGGGGCCAAAATAGTTCTGGTAATAATAATAATAATAATAATAACAGAAAAGAAAAACAAACGCGGGTATTTTTGTGCCTACATCTGTTATATTTTCTCCCTATTTTCTGGGTTAGATCAGTCCAAAAATGGCAACATACTCGTAATAATAGTGTCATGACTATCATTTGGAAACGGATGTAAGATAGAAAAATAACATGATGTCAATAAAACTTTTAGTGCTTGCAACATTGAAAATGCATTGAAAACAGTAAGCATTCGGAAAAATACCAGACATAACCGGCTTGAAACGGTACATCTAGAACAACACCGTACAAACCAACTTGAAACGGTACATCCTGAACAAAACCATACAAAACCAACTTGAAACGGTACATTTAGAACTATACCATATAAAACTGGCTTGGAACTGTACGAAAAATAGTATGTAAGGTTAAGACAATCGTTTAGAATGGTACGGAACAGTACTGAACAATACAATGTGTTACAAATAAAACAAAACAAAAAAATCGTTTTCAATGTTTAGAAATAAAAGCTATTTTATCAGAATTTACCAGGAATATATCAATATGGTTAAGATTGAATTAAAGGAGATACATTTTGCCAGTAATGAGACGCTGGGAAACTATCTTGAAACAGTATGATCTAGTATAAAAGATACATATTAAATAACTGTGATTTACTATTGCTAATCTCTGCTTTTTAATATTTGTTTTTAAATTTCTATATAGAAAATAAATATCAATTCATTTTCCAACTGCAGGGATTATTTCACTTTTGTTTCCTAATGTCTTTTTGAGAATATCCTAACTGTTTACTGGGAATCTCTCTTTTGACACCAAACCGAATGGTCTGTTACCAAATTTAGTTGAGACAGAGAACTAGTTTCCAGATACCCGTCCCTGGTAGAGATTAGGTTCTACTGGTTACAGAAGCCACAAGACCATTTCATACCTGTTGAAATATACATCTTATGTACAATATGGTGCCAATCACAGTTTACATGTTTCAGCTAAAACAATTATGTTTCAAGTCTGAATATGAGTACAATCTCATATTGTTGAGTAGAAATCCAAATAGTTCGTCAAAAAATTAAGTCTCGTAAGACAAGTCAACCTTATCTATAGTACAAAAAAATTCCGGAAATCTGCAATCAACGAGTTAAAATTACATTAAATTGGGTACATGTTCTTGTGGTATTGATAATAAACAAATTAATTTGCTTGTGAAGTGTTTGAGATAGTCCCCGTATTAACTAAATACAGTTTTGGCTTTACTGTCCATTTTCAACAATGAAATAATGTTATGAATCCACTGTGTTGATAGCTAAACAAGGAAAAAAGACACATTCTTTTGAATTTACTCGATGTAATTTAACCAGATTTAAATGATTTTGTTCACAGTATTTTCAATGCGGATTGACTAAGAGTGGTGGGAGTCAATTCCGGATTGACTGAGCGTATTGGGTGTCAATAAATATTAAAGTAGACAAAGAAAAGAGGATGGACTAGATACTTTCATTAACATCGACCACTATCCGAAACATATTCGAATACATTCAACGAATAGTCGAATACGAAAATTATGTATTACTTTCATTTCTAATATATACCTTGGTGTTAGTTTCGATTGAGGAGTAAGAACTGTTTTTATATTTTGTGGGGTAAAACATTGCTCAATTGTTCCTTTTTCTAGGATCTGTTACGCACTCAAAGTAGAAAAACTTTTCTGGTTCCACTCCATTTATTACCTGTTTCCTTAAACACTCCAGTAAGATACAACATAGCACACACTCTTTAAACACTCCAGTAAGATACAACATAGCACACACTCTTTAAACACTCCAGTAAGATACAACATAGCACACACTCTTTAAACACTCCAGTAAGATACAACATAGCACACACTCTTTAAACACTCCAGTAAGATACAACATAACACACACTCTTTAATGAAAGTGTTTTTGGAAAGCCATTCTATTCATTCATGTCCTTATTCGATATAAAGGTAAAAAATTGTATATGGTATATTGAACACTCCACCTTGTTAACAGAGAATATATGTTGTTTAGGGTAAAAAACTGTGTAATCATCCACCAAGCCCATGGTCGGAGGAGAAGAAAAAACTATATGGCTTTTCTAAGCTATGAAAACCAAGGTCGTAAACATGTTTACCAGCAGGGGCAACCTAGCCACGGAAAATTCAAATATGCTTGAAGCAAATATATTAATCACGTTTGGTTATTAAAATCGGGAATTTAAACTGAAATTATTTATTCAAACATCCATTACTGTATATGCCCTAAGCTACAAATTTTATCAACAGTTCGAGATTACTTTATTTTTATTTTTAAATATACTGCTATTACTGCACCATGGGTTATAATTCCTTTGATTAAACGCTTATCATCACTTTTGTGTATATACAAAAGCATTTTGTAAACCCATCATGGCAACTAGCTCCAAAAACCCTTTGTGGTTAAACATTATTGTTTTTACGCCTGACAAATTACGTAAATGAGGAATCGATATTTGCTAAGCATAAACATACTTTCTAGTTATATTTAACATATTTGACAACTATGTTAACATACTTTCTTGCAATATTTAGCATACTTTCTAGCAATATTTAGCATACTTTCTAGCAATATTTAGCATACTTTCTAGCAATATTTAGCATACTTCACGATCATCTGCTGGCCATATTGACCAAACTTCCAGCTGTATTTAACATTCTTTCTAGTCAAATTCTACATACTTTACAAGCATAACTATATGCTTTCCAGTTATATTTAGCATACATTCTGGCTAAAGTTAGCATACATTCTGGCTATAGTTAGCATACATTCTGGCTATATTTAACATATCTTGCTCACCATACTGACATCTTCTACAGCTGTATTTGGCATTCCAGCCATACTTAACACACTGTGCTAGTCATATGAACATACCTGCCAGTCAGAGTTAACATACTTTTGCAGTCATACTTAACACACTTTCCTGGCCATATCAACATACTTTCCATCCATATTTAACACACCATGCTGACCATATTAACATATATGCCAGCCATTATTTTGCACTTTCCAGCCATATTATCACACTTTCCAACCATATTTAACATAATTTACAACCACATTAATATATTTAATAGCCATATTATCATATTTATCAGCCATATTAGTATACTTTCCAGCGATATTTAACATTTTTTTTTTGCTGGCTATATTTACATATCGCCCTGCCATCTTAACATACTTTCCAATCATATTAACATCCATTCCAGGCATACATGAGATTCTTTGCCGGCCATACTTGCATACCTTCCAGCCATATCTCACAAACTTTGCTGGTTAGATTAACATATTGTTCTGCCATATTAACACACTTTTCAGTCATATGTTTAATATACTGTCAAGCTGCATTTCATATACATTGCTGACCGTCTTAACATACTTGTTCCATCCGTATTAACATACTTTCCGTCCATACGTAACGTAGTATTCTGGCTATGTTAAAGTACTTCCTATCCATATATAACATATTGTGCTAGTCATATTAACATACTTTCCACCCAAATGTAACGTAGTGTGATGACCATGTTAACATACTTTCCACCCATATGTAACCTAGTGTGCTGGCCATATTAACATACTTTCCACCCAAATGTAACGTAGTGTGATGACCATGTTAACATATTTACCATACATATGTAACATAGTATGCTGGCCATATTAACATACTTTCCATCCATATGTAACCTAGTGTGCTGGCCATATTAACATACTTTCCACCCAAATGTAACATAGTGTGATGACCATGTTAACATATTTACCATACATATGTAACATAGTATGCTGGCCATATTAACATACTTTCCATCCATATGTAACCTAGTGTGCTGGCCATATTAACATATTTTCCATCCATATGTAACCTAGTGTGCTAGCCATATTAACATACTTTCCATCCATATGTAACGTAGTGTGCTGACCATGTTAAAGTACTTTCCATTCATATGTAACGTAGTGTGCTGTGCATGTTAACATACTTTCAATATGTAACGTAGTATTCTGTCCATGTTAAAGTACTGTCCATCCATGTGTAACGTAGTGTGCTGGCCATGTTAACATATTGTGCATCAAAATGTGACAGTGTGATGGCCATGTTAACATATTTTCCACCTATATTAAAATACTTTCCCATTGCTATTCATCATAATAAATATCCAAAATTGACTGTTCGGGAGGTTAAAGAGGTTAGAGCGTCCGCCTCGAATGCAGTAGCTCGTGGGTTCGAACCCCGGCCGAATAATGCCGGGGTTCGAAAAATGGTACTTACAAAAATGGTACCAGCAACTGCCTTGCTAGCCGCTCAGCATTAAGAGAATAGTGTTAGGACTGGTCGGCCTGGTATCAGGATAATGTGACTGGATGGGACAGGATACTACATGTCTGCGGCATGGTGCCCCGCTGCTAAACATCACTATAAACTGCCACACTGCATATATCGTATCGATATGACTGAAAAATTGTTAAAGATAGGATTGAAATCCAAGTCACGTACACACAACCAAAATTCACCGGGATCTGAAAGCAAGTTTTATTTCCAAATTTAACATACTTTCAGGACATATTTAACACACTTCCCAGACATACTTCTCATACCTTGCTAGCCATATTCACCTACTTTCCAGCCATACATTTCAGCCATACTAACATTCTTCCCAGCCATATTGATCTTACTTTCCAGCCATATTGATCTTACTTTCCAGACATATTGAACTTACTTTCCAGCCATACTGATCTTACTTTCCAGCCATATCGATCTTACTTTCCAGACATATTGAACTTACTTTCCAGCCATACTGATCTTACTTTCCAGCCATATTGATCTTACTTTAAAGACACATGTAAAATATTTCGCTGGCTATTAACATATTGTTTATCCTTATTACCACACTGTCCAGTCATATTGGACACACTTTCCAGTCATATTGGACACACTTTGCAGTCATATTGGAAACACTTTCCAGTCATATTGGACACACTTTCTAGTCATATTAGACACACTTTCTAGTCATATTGGACACACTTTCCAGTCATATTGCACACACTAACCAGTCATACTGGACAAACTTTCCAGTCATATTGGACACAGTTTCCAGTCATACTGGACACACTTTATATTCATATTTGACACACTTTCCAGTCATATTGGAAACACTTTCTAAACTTAACATAACTGGTTGACTATATTAGCAAATGCTCATTCCCTATCAGCATATATTCCACTCATATCAACTTGCTTTTCAGTCGACAGCTCCTGTGGTCTAAGTGAGGCCGTGGGTTCGATCCCTTGTCGAGTCGTACGAAAGACTGGTCTGCCTATTTGTGAGAATAATGTGACTGAGTGGGACATGATGCCGCGTGTCTGCGGTGTGATGCCCCAGTGCTAGACACTACAAACTGCCACACTGCAGACATCATAGCGATATGACTGAAATTGTCAAAGCTACGTTACAAATCTAAATTACACACACACACACACACACACACACACACACGGAATTGTACCGCCCCTGTGGCCTCGAATGCGGAAGGAAGCATTAAAATGGAACTAACAGCTGCCTCGCTTAGTGCTCAGTATTAAGAGGTTAATGCCACGCTGCAGATATCGAACGATACGTTAAAAATTCAACACAGACATACACACACACACACACAAACACACACTTTCCAGTCATATTTAACATATATTGCTGGCTATATTAACATATTGTTCTGCCATATTAACACACTCACAGCCATATAAAACATACCTTGATGTCCATATTAACATACATTCCAGCCATATCGACATACTCTCCATCCATATTTAACGTAGTTTTGCTGTCCATATTACCATATTTTCCAAATGTTATTGATCGTAATATACATCCAAAAGTCACCAGGAATTGAAGGCAAGGTTTATTTCCTTTGCAAACGGGAACTCAGCACGACGTTTGTGTAGAGTACAATTTAATATTGTTACAGAGCTTCTAGGGATATATCTGGACAGGGTTTCATTTTCCAGCATCCTAAAAGTAGTATCTTTCACTGTTACTGTCCTATATGGTTTAGCTGATCATAAGCTGGTGCCAGCTGTTAGATACTTTGCTTCACAAGCCTTTGTTTTGTTCAGGAAGCCATCCATAAAGTGGATAGCTTCCTGATAAGACAAGTCGTGTTGTTGCTGATCGTTAATTTGTCTACACCCATTAGCCACATCCCAGCATGTCTTGTTGGTTAAGACTTGGAGATGTCATGTTTATTTTATAAGTAAAAGTTTGGTATTATGTTTTATTTTGTTTTCTTTTCCAATCCTCCTTTTATTTGTGTTTTTTTTATATAAAAAGAACAAATAAATATAACGATAGGAATTTCTACAAAAAAAATTGGATGAGGTCGCTCTGTTCTGTCATATCTTGGTAACATCTTCTAATTTCCTGTTTATTCAATGAAATTGGATTTCAGTCTATTTGATTAATTTATTTGTGGTTTTCTGTATAGTTTTTTTCTTCTTTCCTTTGGTTCACATTTATACAAATGTGGTTTAGAATAGAATTTTAATTTAATTTTTCTTCGGCTTATTGTTATGTTTATTCTATATAGTTTAGTTTTCATTTTTCTACTCAGATTTATATAGCATTACAGTTGATTAGAATTTTCTTTTTCCATTCGGGACGTAGGACATATTCTTTTTGGTTCAGCTCAGTAAGTGCGTGTATGTCGTCTGTTTTATTCCGCTTGCTACGATGGCTTCTTTTACATCTTCAGCTTGAGGTTTTCCTCCTTTGAATTGAATTCTTTGAGCTTCCTCTCCAGATTCATCTTTATCTTGAACTGGTCTTTGCTTTCTTTTCTTTCTCTCTTTTGTTATTTTTTTCTCTTTTTTTTTTGTTGCATTTTTCATCCTTTGCTTTCTTTTCTTCTTCTAGGTTTCTTGATTTTTATTCTTTGACTTTCTTTTTCGTCTGGTTTCTTTATTTTCTAGCAGTCTTTCTTTATCTTCCTTCTCTTTCTCTTCTTTTTCTGCTTTTTCACTCTTTTCATTTTCTTTTAGTATTCTTTCTATCTTCTCTATATCATATTTGGTCATTGTTTTGTGTGGGTGTTCTGTGATTTGCTCCTGGATTATGTTCCGTTTTCCTAGGTTTACAGTATCTAGGGTCATGACCTGTGATGTCACATTTATGGCACCTTCTGTGGTATACGCATCCTATGCACCATGAGGTTAGTTTGAATCAAATGCATGTAGTAAAAAGTTGGCAATGTTTGTAGCATGTTTATTCTTTGCTTGTAAGATTCGTAATAGTTACGATTCCATCATAGTCTTTTGTATTTGGCCATTTTGGCAATTTTCTTCAGTTTGAAACATACTTTTTTTCAAAACTGGTTTATATGTTCCTTCCAAATGGATTTCACATTCTATTCCTGTCATGTACACTTCTGTGTGGTATGATTTTATGTGTTTCTGTAGTAACGGTTTTGAGTCTATTGTCCCTTTTTACCCTTTTACATCTTTCAGAACCTTCTTCTCCTTTAGGATGTAGGACAGACACTGCTCGATACATGGAAATTGCTTGTATGTCTTCTACCTTACCGCTTTTTACTATGACGTAACTAACTTAGGGATTCCATCCTTTAAGGTATATTTCTTGTGCTCCTCTCTTAATTCTGCCATTAGATATGTTAGATATGTTTGTCTGTCTCTTTCACTGTGAACGTCTTAAAGTGATCTGTACGTACTGAGATTGCGCCTCATTTCTTATGATGAAATACGATCTCACTCATGAAATTTTTTTATTTTTGCTAACTCTTTTCATTGTCAATGATTAGAATTTATATTTGATAAATTCTTTGTTATTATTGCTTTCAATGTCAGTGGTTAAGGATTACATAGATAATTGGAAGTGATTATTGTCATTAATTGTAATAGAATACCATGATTTTCCGCTGGCGCGAGGCTGGCAAGCGGTCGCTAAAATTTTGAGTTAAAAGTTGTATAGTTGGGCAAAGTCCAAAGCAATCATTGGTTTTCCAGTCGAGTAAGCTTGCATTATTAACGGTTAAATGGTGATTCGTCTGGGGTTCCATGTGCCACGGGGAAAGGGGTCCTTCCAATTTTTGACACGACTGAACCTGAACCGCGAGCTGACATTGCAGCTTGAAGTAGTCGCATCTGGCTGTCTTTATATATATATATATATATATATATATATATATATATATATATATATATATATATATATATATATATATATATATATATATTCTTCGTACACACACACACATGCATCACTAACACACTCACATACACATACCCATTCAGACACAGAAAACTATATATATTTGAAAGAAAAAAGCAAGCCAGCAAAAAATATGTACAAATTGTGTGTGTGTGTGTGTGTGTGTGTGTGTGTGTCGCTTCTTCGTAGCAAAATCCATAATTTTATTTGCTTAGAATTACTTCCTTTAGTTTTATATGTTCTGGGTTACCCGATGTACTTTATTTACTTGAACCACTAAACCCTGCGGCTTTTTATTTTATCCCATACTTATGGAGTCTTCAAATGTGTCCTTTAGCTATGCTTACTTGGTGACCTCACCATATTCATAGTAAACACAAGAACGAAAAATTTCACCTTAAATTAGTCTATATATGTTTAAAATTTGTGAAATGTAAAAAGGACATATTGCATTTAATACTATGCCTGATATCACATACCCATTCTTCCACACGCGCACACATGTATCACTAACACACTCACACACATTATATATATATATATATATATATATATATATATATATATATATATATATATATATATATATATATATATATATATATATATATATATATATATATATATATCGATAGATAGATACACACATGGGCGCGCGGCTAGTGAGACACTTATTGATAAAAGGTTATTAAAGTACCAAACAGAAATCTATTTCATTCGAGTTCTTGATACGTACAAAATATTGATTGTAAAGTAACTGACACACATAGCCATACTGTATCAAACGTTTTTGCACATATTGTAATGTTTTGCTATTTGCATATTTGCATGTGTCAGTTCAAAAGTCTCTCTATTTGTAAAATGTTTATCTCCTTGTTCAAATCTCTTTTTTAAAAAAGCAAAAAAAAAAAAACAACAACAAAAAAAACCCCAAAAAACAAGCAAACAAATACATGTCGTCTGGACTGGCGAGTCAGGTTTGAACACAGCGAGAAAAATATTGACAAGTTTACTGAGGTTAAGAGTAACTAATGAAAGTTAGGAGGACATGTCTACAGGTAATAGCGCCCTGCTTAGGATTGTTTATCTAGAACAACCAATGCACATTCCAATTAAAAATTAGGTCAATGATTGTCAATATTCGATACACTATCTGCAAACAGGGCTGTAGAGAGCGATCACGGTCTCTGGGGTAAAAAACAACCGGACCTCTCCTAGTTCTTGTTCAAACATAATTGTTATTTTATAAAATTAAAAAGTGCTGTTCGTCACAGGCCCTCTTACAGGCCCGGGCCCTGGGATATATCCCAGGTTGCCCCCAACCCTCTTGTCGGCCCTGTCTGCGAAGAAATCTGCAAAATTCTATCGAAGGATAAACAATGCTCTTCAATATTCAATAAAATTGCATATGCTATGAATTACAGGTCAATTACATGACCTGTCGTACACAGATATACCACCATCTTCCGATGTACACAAACATTGAGTTACATTTTAGGTGTGAAGCTCATTTGATATAAATGTTCTCCACTCCGGCCATATGTATCATGAACTATGATAGTCATACGCAGTCCACACTAACAAGACACCTGGACTGCGGGCAGGACTAATGGGTCTAGCGGACCGTATATTTGACACCCAGTACCGGATTATCAAATAGGCAGAGTAGGCACCAGCCTATGGGCCACACGCCTTTGATGGGCCCCGCGATAACGGATCAAAATAATATTGATTTGATCTTGAAAGAAAATTACAATCAAGCTTTTTTAAATTGTTTCCAAAAGATGAAGGAAAAAAATGGATTAAAGAAACGAAAACTTTACGTTAAAGACTCCTTAGAGAAAATACTGTATCAATGTAATGTACCCATTAACAACTTAGAGTACATAAACCATAGACAGCTGGTTCACGTTGCAGTTTGTCTCTTAAAAGCTCATCCTCTGTCAGCTGTCAGTTTGTAACACAATTTGGTGCAGCCTAAGTACGTGTAATGTACAGTAATGATGGCCATTTTTGTTTAATAATATTGTGTAATATCGTTTAATAATAGTTAATCATTTTCGTTAATAACATAACATGTTAAGTTGTTTAATAACATTAATAATTGTTAGTATTTGTTTTGTGTGATAAGACTGGTTTATTAAAATTGTTGGTTGGTTAAAATTAAAAACGTATTAGGAGATAATTTGCGGGGGGGGGGGGCCAAGATTTCGACTGCCTAAGGGCCTCCACATGGTTTAATTCGGCACTGTTGACACCCGTGATACTGATGTCAACCGTGCAAAAATCTGTACGCAATAATTGTATTAATCAGTATTGCTCATACGATTACTGCATCCAGCCTCGTTCGACAAGAGCTTGAACTCAGACATATAATGATAGAGAGAATAGTGTGAATCAGAGGGTGGCACACCACTAACGCAAATGACAGTGAATAAGTTCCTTACACAAACATGTATCAGAGAGCTTGTAAGACAACACATTGAAAAGCCTGACCATGCATTCCATTCGGATGAAAAGTAGATTGATGTAATTAACGCATAAACGCAGGTCACTCAAATCCTAATACCTGCCGATTTATATGGTCCGTTGATAAATGCTGTCTCTGGCGAAGCTATGCAAACTCAAATCATAATAACTTTTAACATTTTTGCAGTCATTTCTCATGAAGTTTTCACTATGCCCTGAAAGATGAACATTATTCAGACGGGGTCGGTGTCAATTTATATAATGTGCTATGCTAATAAGCAGGGTGTTGCTTTTCTGCTCTGGCGATAGGTCAGTTATAGCCAAGCTCGACCCTCTCACCGCAAACACTGAGACCAAAAGTATACTGGAGGATGCTTTGGAGAGACTGAAGACAGAAATATATACAAACTCAAAAAAGAAGAAATTTCAAAGTCAATGAAGAAATTGTTAAGTGAAGGTTTGCTATGCAGAGAAAAATAAAAATGAAAAGCTAAGAAAGAAGATGGAAACTTTTGCAAAATGGACCATGAAGAGAGTCTGATTGTATCCAGTGTCTTCATTTAGCGAACGGTAATTTTTGCAAACAGAGAATGAATTATTTGGAGGAATACCAGAAAAGAATGGGAACGAATATTCGATTTAGGAGACAAAAATCAACCGCACACTTTTAAACAAAGAGTTTAAAAAGTGTATATTTTCTTTCTTTTTGGGGTGGTGGTGAGTGGGTGAGAAAGCGTTTTTAGACGGTAAAGTGTGGGTAGAAGCAATATCTCGCCTCCTCGGGACTCAGTTATTTTTGCAAGTTAATTTCTAGGATAAAAATGTGGAAGCACTATGAAATAGGAAAATGTTGAAAGGAACTGGAACCTTCATATAAGATTTGTCCAACCAAACTATTAAATATAAACCAAAATCAAGGATCTAGATTATTTTGGAAGAAAACGACGAGCCAGAGAAAACGACAATCTATCAACATGAACAATTAGTCTGCAGGTCAAATGGGGAGTTGGGAGGGGTCGTTTGGCCCGGGCCTTAACCCATACGGGGGAATTTAAAAGCGTTTCTTTTTCTAAAATAAACAAGTCTGAAAATAATAGTAAATTAAATGGGCTTGTTTTGGCATTCCGAATTTAAAGATAACTATAAAACCTAAGGACCTCAGACTCTCGAAGTGGCCTCTCTCAAACATCCAAGGGGCGTGCTTGTCTGTGTCTGATAACTTGGTACCATGTAAACTTTGCCCTGAGTCTGTTCACAGACATATCTTTTGCACTGTCTAATTTTAAAACGTTTGCCGAGTACGCTTTCTGGTTGACATGATATAAACAAAGGGAGGCAACACCTGAATGCTTGTTCAGTTTGAGTACTTTATGGTTTATCTGCACACTGTGTTCATCGTCAATGTAGAACTCACGCTACAAATTCAGTTCCCATTGTAAACCTGTGCACACACCATGCTATTAAAAATTAAATAACTTTAAATT
Organism: Sinohyriopsis cumingii; assembly: GCA_028554795.2. NCBI lineage: Eukaryota > Metazoa > Mollusca > Bivalvia > Unionida > Unionidae > Sinohyriopsis > Sinohyriopsis cumingii. The sequence continues at coordinate 78,312,787 of CM068830.1, read as the reverse complement.
TCTGAGGGCTCTCGATCAAGCTTATATTTATTAGTATAGATGCATCCTGGATGACAGCGTCTGTGTAGAGAAAAGGATATGAGCCGTGACATTTTCTGGACCTATATGTGTTTGAAACATGTGATTTCAATTTTGCACCAAAGAGTCAGGTGATACTTTCAGTAATGAGTGTTCAAGATTAAAGACTGCTCAAGGACTGAAATTCCATCAATAAAACAATGTTTCTAATTTTGTTCAATTACAACTAGGACAAGATCTCAAAAGATTCTTTTACCAAGATCTATTTTTCTTTATCAACCAATCCTGGATAGCCAAAACCATATATACTCTGTTTTTATCTTCAATCATTTCCGGACCGGTTCCCATTTTTCCATGCCAAGAGTACCGCGAGTCCTGTATATTTTGGCCATAAGGCTTCCGATGTGCGTGTCGGTGGATATGCGTTTTGGTTGGTCTAGCTGATCGGTGGTGCCGAAATTGCATTGGTGCAGTTACGAGTCGGTAGGTTCATTTCATTGGCTGCCGCTGGAGGGGGCAATTATTCTTTCAGAAACTTCACCAAAAATTGACCAAGTCCAGGGCGTTCACATTTGACTTGGTAGAGCTGAGGTTATGATGTAAGCACATACTATGTTATGATTATTTGAAACTTTCAAATTTGTCAAAATAGATTTTTGTTCTCTGTGTAAATCACATATTGGCGAGAATATTCTATATGGTCTGGTATTGGCACGTATCACAGGCATTTTTAAATTACACGTTGCACTTTACTAAGGGTAAGTGCAGCTCACCAACAACATATTCTAGAGATTCCACGTTGATGAAGTCATACACTTACTTATGTTCTTAGCAAAACAATGTGCTTTTAAATGTAGATATTATACAAGTCGGCCTACTTAGTCATATTTAAAACAGCTACCTACATTTCACTTTAATATCCACAACTAGAATGCATACAGAAACCGTGATGGGAAAATTATGATACTAACGGTAATTATACAAAGAGCTGATTAAATTATCTTTTGTACACAAAGGTTGGTTTTGTGTTAGGAAAAAAAAGTTTAATTTCACAGAGTTATTTATTCTTTGTTTTTCAATCTTATATGAAACTTGCCATGTAGTTTTAAATACGTGTTTATGGAGGGGTAATACCGTGTTACCTTAGTTAATTTCAAACAAAACCGTACTTCATAATTAAGAAGTATGCATGCTTCTTTGTACCTACTTACTTTTGTTTCTTCTTTTTAACTCTATTTCTTGTCTCCATTTTCCTTTTCTTTTTTTTCTCTGCTTTTATTAATAATCAAAACCCAGCATTGTATAAACGCGTTTTATTAAAGGTAGTCTGCAGTGATGACAATATATAAATTTATGTACATGATTATTGTATGTAAACTGCATGCCTATATATTTATTTACCTACTACAACCCAACAAATTACCAACATTTCGCAAAGTTTTATATCTTCTAAATCACTATGACACGTGGACTACTCTAACGTTCAAACTGATTATTGATTATTGATTATCTACATTGTGCGAGGCGTACACAAGGATCTCAAAGCGAGAAACCTGCAAACGCTAGGATTCTGGGGTTAATGAATATGTCATCATCATCAACACCACCATCACCATTTATTTTTCATGAGTCATTTAGCTAATGTATTAAATCTGAGAACGTTTTACAATAAAATAAAATAAAATTAAAATAAAATAACGTAGTGATGGTGATCATGATGATTATCATTATAATCGTGACAAAAATAAGCAAAGAATTATCCAAAATCTGCATTTACTGAGTCTAGATGACTTTTGTATAAAGCAAATATTTCACTAATTCCATCATTTTGATAATTTAATTGGTGTATTATTAATTTCGTTAGGTTGTCTGTGTTGAAATTAAATTAAACATGGGTCTTAAGGTGAGACGATTGTTTTAATTTCAATAACCTCTAATTTTATATGTAGAGCGGTACACCGTTGTTTTGACTCTTTTCACGCTTTTCCACCAGACTGGTCTCTTGTAATTTTACATATAATTGCAAACATGAGCGTTAGCTATAATAATAATAATAATAATAATAATAATGAGGACTTTGTATAGCGCCTAATCTTTAGAAGCTCTGAGCGCTTTACAACATTAGACAACACCTATAAGATAAAAAAAAAAAAAAACATATAATGATATGATTACAAAAACAAACACCATGAAATTAGAAAATATAAAAAACATGCTGAGAATATTTAAGGTAGGAAACATTATTAAGTCTTTAAGTTTGTTCTTGCAGTCGAAATAAGTGAGTTTTGAGAGCACTCTTGAATGGGATCACTGTGTCTTTGTGTCTAAGTTCAGTGGGCAATTCATTCCACGTTGCTGGGCCCTGGTATGCAAAAGAACGCTGTCCATATGACTTTGTTTTCATAGTGGGAATAATTAGTATACGATTGTCAGAAGAGGAACGTAAGTATCTTGCTGGTGTGTACACATGGGTGAGGTCGGATAGGTATGTTGTACTAGAGTCCGTCAGTGAAACGTAGCACAGAGAACACATTTTGTGTTTGATTCTGGATCGAATGGGTAGCCAGTGTAGGGTACAGAGCAGCGGGGAGGCGTGCTCTGGTCGTGGTACTCTAAATGTGATCCGAGCAGCTGTGTTTTGAACTTTTTGAAGTTTCTGGAAAATATTGAGATGAACCAGACAGAATAGAGTTACAACAGTCCAGTCTTGAAAGTACTAATGAACACACAAGTGTTTTAGTGGCATCAACTGAAAGATATTTGCGAATGGAGCTAATGCATCTCAGCTCAAGATATGCAGCCGTGCATATATTCATGACATGTTGGTGCAATATGAGACTACTGTCCAGAGTAACACCTAGGTTTCGTAGTGATTGTGTGAATTTAATGTTCGTGTTGCTGATATTTATTGTTTGAGGTAAAGTATTTGAATGAGAAAGTCTTCGTGTTGTGATCAGAATGGCCTCAGTTGTATCATCATTCATCTGCAGCTTGTTACATGTCATCCATGATTTCACATCAGAAATGCACCTCTCTACATCTTGGATGGTAGCATCAACTTCAGTTGGGTGGCTAGATTTGTATACTTCGGTGTCATCAATTGGTGAGACACTGGATGATGATATATGACACTTGAGAGCGGCTGAGTGTATAGAATAAAGAGAACAGGTCCAAGAACTGACCCCTGTGGAACACCACAACATAGATCAACTGGGCTGGAGTGTATTCCATTTGCAGACACAATTTGTGTTATGTTGACTAAGTAGGATTTGAACTACAGTAAGGCTGTATCATGAATGCCAAATGCATGCTGGAGACGTTGAAGTAATATACCATGGTCTACTGTGTCAAATGCTGCAGACAAATCAAGGAGGGTGAGGATTGTAATCTTTCCGCTATCCAAATCAGAGATAATGTCATTAACTAAGTTTTGAAGAGTAGTTTCAATACTGTGGCAAGGGCGATATGCAGATTGTACATAGCTAAGAAAGACCGTTTGAATTTAGATGAGATACAAGCTGGGATAGAACAACCTTTTCTAAGATTTTTTATATGAGTTGGAGATTAGAAACTTGGCGGTAGTTCTTTAAATCGTTATGGTCTAGTGTTGGTTTCTTCAGCAAAGGCTTTACAATGGCAGTTTTAACAAATGATGGGAACTCCCCTGATGAGAGAGAGGTGTTAATAACATCAATTAGTGAAGGCAATATTGGATCTAAGCACTCAAGCAGCAGTGATGTTGGAATTGGATCAAGTCCACATGACTTTAGTGCACTCTTTATCAGGATTGTACGTACGAAATCCATAGAGACAAGTTCAAATGCTGATAATGGTCGCCGCTCAAATTCCGTATCCCAACTGTATGGTGAAGACGAGTCAATTGAAATTGTGGTGTCAAGATTATCTCTAATGGTTTGTACTTTGTCACGGAAGAAATTTGCAAACATGTCCGGAAGGTCGACTGGAGAGAAGGTAATTGGAAGTGGTGTACATTTGTTCCTTGACATTAGCTTGTTAGTAATCTCGAAGAGCACTTTGCAGCTGGAACTTTCCACGATATTAGTGAAGTGGGCTGATTTCGCTGCATGGACTATATTTGTGACTTTCTTCTTAGCGGCTTCGTAGATTTGCTTATGAATAGTGAGTCTGGTGGAAAGCCCAAGTCTCTCAGCTTTACGACGGTCTCTTTTAGCAGTGCGAAGCTGGTCTCTAACACTGCTATACCATGGAGAACACTTTTGATACTTTGCACTTGGTAGCTGGGGCATGTTTGTAGAGCAATGAACGCAAGCAGTTATCGAGTTGTTCTGCTGTAGGAGGTAAGCAAGTTGTTAGGTTTGCTTGGATGTCATGCATTAGTTTGGTTCTGTTTATCATTCGGAGGTTTCTCTTAGTAGCAGATAAAAGTGGAGGATTAGGGGCTGATATTTCAAGATGGCGTATAATGCAGAGGTGATCTGATGCAAGTTCATGGGATACCAGGGAGGACCGTAGAATGTTATCGTCAGGTCAATGAAGAATCCAGTCTAAAATGTGCCTATGTTTATGGGTGGGTTGGTTAACTGACTGTTTGAGGTTGAAAACATTAATGGAATCTAGGACTTTTTATGTGTTTGGGTGTCGGGGACAGTCAAAGTGAAAATTGAAATCTCCAAGAATAATCAGGTTGCCAACTATCGAATTTCCAAACTCCAGGAGATTGGGAAACTGCTCCAAAAAGAGATTCCGTCAGCTTGTTTTTTTCTACTAGGAGGAGGGCGATTCCACCTCCGCGAGAGTTACGGGGGAACGACTTGATGGAGTAACCAGTGGATGTTAGATCCGCACACTTGGGCTCATCGCCTGATGTTTTTTAGTCGTGTTTCTGTCAGGAAAAAGACGTCAATATTCTGGTCGTTGATAAAATTAACTATTGCTGTGCGCTTTTCCGGTGGTCCTACTGATTGGGCATTGAATAATGCAATACGCAGAGGTATCTCTTGGATAGTTGACACAAAGGTTGACGAATTAATAGGGGTTTGAATTAGGTTATCTAAATTAAATTATCTATAACATGGCCTGGAACCGGGTTGACTTTTCACACCAATAATAACCATTACCCATAATATGTTTCTGCAACAGAACATCTTTCCGGAACAGTATTGAGAACCATCCTGTGTGGGAATTCACTTTTTAATAAATTACAAAAGATTCTCAACCGATTCACTATTACTTGTTGTCTTTTAAATATATGATATGACAAATGGAAATCGTCAATACCCATGTCTTCAGTATTTTCTTAATGCAAATTAAGCAAGGGGGCAGATGGTGTACATTCGTTGTCAAATTATATTATTGTGATGATTTGATTACAAACTAATATAATTTAATTTAATTTCATTTAGCTCTGTCTACTCTGCTCTGATATTATATACATTCGATTCTCTGTCATTTGATCATGCACATTGTCATACAATTATTTATTAAAATTAATTTTCCTAAAATATAAATTTATTTCAAATGTATTTAATTCATTATGTTTATTTGACTTTTTTACATCCAATCATTTTCTCTTCATTATTTAAGTTATAGCTAAATGAGGATTTCTTTCTTTTGTGCCGCTAATTTTTAAATAACCCATTTTAGTTTTTATTAGTCTGTGCCTTTGTGGATTTTACAAGACAACGAATAAGGTTATTTGCTTGTATCGATTGAATAATGGATACATTTCATCGAATGTGTGAAAGTACTTGAGTGTTTCATCCTAGAGAGGAAATATATTCGTTATTTACTCTGAGAAAGCCAAATGTTCCTTTCTTTCTTTCCTCGGTGTATTGGCTAACGATATATATAATAGGTTGCAGTATCTGATTTCTTCCGATATATCGCGATAATGTCAGCTGTTCTTCCGATTTCCAGCGCGATGATGTCAGCTGTTCGAGTAGAAACAAGGTACATGTTTTTCTTCGTTCATTTTCTTAAGTGCTCGTGGATGAAAACCAGAAGTACTTTCACTCAGTGAAATCTATCATCTATGTACTCGATACAAGCAAATAACCTCTGTATATTGTACATTACCTACTCCTGATCTTACAGCGTCTTCTGTAAGCAACATGACTTGTATCAAAGTATATTTTATCGGTCGTGATTGCATGATGACACCGGAGAGGAAGAACTTATCGTACGAAGAACTTGTTGATATGCATTACATAGTGAATAACTAAGTACCTAAATGAATTAGTACCCCCTTTAAAATTCCGCTATTGTCAGATATTATTTAAGGCACATAAATGTTTCATGTTACTAACAGTTTAAATTTTTAACTAGCACAAAGCCATCCTTTCCGTGAACAATCCGCGCGAAGATGTAAGAAATAAGGGCTATTTTGTGGTCATTCATTGAAATGTTTCACAATGATTACGACGAAGTCCACTATAATATTAACACAATGTAATTTGTAATACACAGTAGACTCCACTATAATAATTATTGGTGATCTTTTCTTAAGGTAATACGCAGTGGACTCCACTATAACAATTATTGGTGATCTTTTCTTAGAGTAATATACAGTAGACTCCACTATAATGATAATTATTGGTGATGTTTTTTAAAAGTAATACACAGTAGACTCCACTATAATAATTATTGGTGATCTTTTCTTAGAGTAATACACAGTAGACTCCAATATAATAATTATTGGTGGTCTTTTCTTAGAGTAATTCGCAGTAGACTCCACTATACTAATTATTGGTGATCTTTTCTTAGCGCAATATGCAGTAGACTCCATCATGGATCAAACACTTTCGTCCTGGGTCTGCATACATTTTAACATTCACCATTGTCTTTCTACTCAATTGGTGTCATTGAAACTATGCAGCGCTTTTTTATTGTCCAAATTATTTTTCTCAGATGCGACACCTTAGAAATAATTTTTCTTTTATTTCAGTCATTAGCCTTACCCAAATGTTATGGAAGAATGATATTTTAATCGACACAAAGGATCATTTTTCAAAGTTTATAAGTATATAAAAGATGCCACAAGATTTTAGGTTTAGTTATATACTGTCATATTCCGTAGCTTTTGATTTTCATATCATCTAGGAAGATAAGTCTCTAAGTGAAGACAATTAATGTCTAATTCTATTACACAGTAGTCTGAAATTAAAAAAAGTTTCAGTTAATATTTAGCAAAAGTACTTTTTCATAATTCTTATTCCATTATTTTGTATTTGTTCCAAATATATATATTATATTTAGCCGTGTGCAGATACAATATTTCCCCTGTTGCCACGCGTTGCATGAGTTACACTTCAGGAAAAAAAAAAGAAAGGTTTTGTGACATTGAGCAATAGATTCAAACTGCATAACCGTCACGCATGACTCCTATTGTTCGCGGACGGTATTTTGCCCCATCATATTGATTATCTACGGCATTATGTGCCCGTGTCAACTTGGTGGGAAGGGCTGTCTAATCACCTAAACTTGAATCGGTTGCTGAACTATACACATTCCTTTTTCCGCGAAATCACATATATATTTAATCAGATCGTATAAAACAAGATGTATTTTAACTAGTGCCTTTGCCATGGTTAAAATATCCCTTTTTAAACATTTGTACCAAAGGCGCATGACAAAAATTATTATGTACTTAAGAATGTAACACAGAGATATTTAGTCAATTTTTTTCTAACCTTTTCGTTTCTGTATTTTTCATATGATAAAATATATCCTTAATTTCAGCAAGACTTCCAATCATGTCATGCTGAGATTCCCAATAATACCACAGAGAGCTTCCCAGTCATGTCATACTCAGATTCCCAATCATGCCACAGAGAGCTTGCAAGTCATGGCATACGGAGTTTCCCAAACATGCTACAGAGAGGTTCCAAGTCATGTCATACGGAGCTTTCCAAACATGTCACAGAGAGCTTGCAAGTCATGTCATACGGAGCTTCAACACATGTTCCTGCAGGAGTTACACTTCAGCAAGGAAAACGAGCATTGTATGGCCAATAGGAATAAATTTAAAATGCATTTCCTTTCAGGCATGGAAATCCTCGGTCGCTGTTGTTACCATCATACGTTACTTGTGTACTTGTTTCTTCTTTTTCCAATGTCTATAGCATCAAAACATGTTAGTTCGGTTTTCGCTGAAAATTATAACCACATACACGATTATACGGTTACCTCATAGAGATATGCATCCATGTAGCAGTGAAGTTACCGTACTGAGTTACAGCATGAATTGACGTAATCAATGACGCAAATAAATATTTTGAGTTTCTCTTTTCCCTTTTGTTAAAATATACAGCAAAATTTTTTGCTGGAGTAATACTAGAGTTGTGACACAGCGAGTGCACGGAAAGCAAGTAACGTACAATCTGTTTAAAGAAACTCTTTCCATAAAGGTCGACATTATTACTGACATTTAGTATTACAGAACATTGGCGAGATAAAGCGAGTCAACTGTTTTCAGAAACCGTCAACATTCAAATTTACTGCGTCAGTCACTGACAAGGTATGCAGATTTAAAGCTGAGTAAGCTAATTAATGGGAACTTAATAAGTATTAAATATAGTGATAATATTGTTGATAAAACATTCGAGCGTTTATAAGGAAGAGAAACGATAAATTTAACTATAATCAACAAGTTATTAATTTTTCTTCAATACAAAGAGTAAATTCAAGAGGCAATTAAAGTATTTTGAATTAAATCCCAAATAATTACAAATGTCCTAATGAATCCCAATAGTCTTGAATGTCCTGATGTACCACAATGATGTACTTCAGGTTGTCTTTGAATGAGTTCACAGCCATACCAAAATAACTAGTGAACAAAAGTCAACGAGCACTAAGTTCCAGTGACTATTTAAGTAAATAATTCACCTTTAATAATTTTATCTTAACACAACTGTAAACTGTGATAACAAAATGGAGCCCATAGTCTGATTTAAGGTTGAATTGAATTATTTGTTTATCAAATCCCTATTTATGCACATTTACACTTGACCAATGACTTAATATTCTTTCTGGGAATCGCCATCATGTCTTAATTCCTCTATTTGTTTCAATTTTAAATTTGTTTTCAAAAATGTATTTGAGCTGGCTAAAAATGTGGTATGTTTTTCTGAATTTTGGTAGCCTTTAGTTCTTGGCCATAGTTTAAATTTTTCTCCGGATTTTTTGCCAGGCTCCGGTATATTCTGTACTAGATCCTGAATTTTAGTATTACTTTATTCTGCTTCGCTTTGATAATGCTTTCCAGATTTTATGCATTCTCCCTTAAATTACGTATTAGTTTCAGAATGTATTATTATTATTAGTGTAAAGCATCATATTTCTGCTTTTCCTGTTTTTTTTTTTACCAGTTATCAATATAGTTTGCATTAGTTCCGAAATTTTTGTGTTACTTTTAGATGAAGCCACACACACACACACACACACACATATATATATATATATATATATATATATATATATATATATATATATATATATATATATATATATATATATATATATATATATATATGTCGTTCCAACTGATGCAAGAACCTTAGACCTGTTCTGAAGTTGCATACCTTATGATCCAGTCTGCTTCCGGTACTTAATGAATAAGGATATATTTCTATTAATATGAATACCAGGTCCCCGTACATTTCTATCGGAACCTACCTCAGGATCTTGTCCTCTAATTACACTGATGCCATAGCATGGAGTTGATTCGGTAACAACATCTTTTATTGAATTTAAATATAAGACAAGGTATACAAAGTTGATGGAAAAGGTTGCGTATTGTAGCGGTTTCTTAAATCTTTCAGTCATTCTAATGATATTATGCATGTTGTCCTATATTAGTACTGAATGGATAGGCATATATTTCTATAAATATTTATCCTAGGTCCCCGTATATGACTTGGACTCTTAGAAAAGCTTTAGACTTATAGTACTGCATCGTACCTTAGGTCCTTGGTCTCTACTTTACTCAGTGAATATGCATATATTTCTATTAATAATTAACCTATACATGCCTTGGACGCATACACACACGAACATTATAGGCTTTTCGTAGTTCGAAGTAATGCGCCAATGTTTGGACGTGAACCTTTGTACCCCCGGACCCCATATATTACTTGGACTTTTAGAAATGCGTTAAGTCTAGAGTATAGCAGTAGTATAGTGGGCCAACCTAGCGTCAAGGGGACTTTAGTGTTAAACTAGGGTGGTTGTACTCTGGCGTCAAGGGGAATTTAGCATGGGGAAATTTCACATGGAGTGAATGGGGAATGGAATATATCGACAACGATAGGGATACCCTGGCGTCAAGGGGAATTTAACATGGGAATATATCGTGGGACTGTCTAGCGTCAAGGGGAATTTAACATGGGAATATATCGTGGGAATGTCTAGCATCAAGGGGAATTTAACATGGGAATATATCGTGGATTATAAACACTTCTACAACATGAAGAAAGAAAAAAATTGAGGCAAGAAAGTCAATTTTTTCGAGGCCTATGGCTTCTTCTTCTTCGTCTACTTTCTCCATTTCTTCATCCATCTCCTGAATTTTCCCAATATTCCATTTTTCTTCTTTTCCGACTCTGGAATCCTGTCAGGATAGCCTATCGCTCTGAATTTCTCCTGGACTTTGATCCAGTTATTGTGCAGTCTTTCAAAGTCTTCTTTTTTCTTTGTATTCTCTTCTTCTTTCCTATATTTTCCCCATCTTTCTTTAATCTTCTAAACTTCTTCTGTCAGCACTTTCCTCATAATTTCTTCTGCTTTACTCAGCTGATCCATTCCCCATTTTACAAAAGACCACGCTATCCATTCCAGCATATCTTCTAAGAAGCACCTCACTCTCATTACAATATTTAGGGCTTCTTGCAAGTTACACACTTTCACATACTGTGGGTTAATGAAGCCTCTTATTCTCTTCACCTCATCCTCTGTCATCTCTTTCACAAGATCCATGGCTAGTTTGAGGTTAGTTACCTGTCTTGTACCAAAGTCGTTTGTAACTGCACGCCTCCATCCATGTTCAAGCTTTTCCACTGCATAATAGCCATTCACTATCCAATACCAACTCTCTTTCAAGTTGTTGAACAAGTCTGATACTGCTACCATCTTCTTTTGCGCTTATTCCGTAGAATGGTGTAATGACGAACGCTTTGAGTTTTTATATATAAAGCACGGACGTGAAGGAAAACACCCCCTACTTTTCTATTCTCATATTATCTACTATCAACACAAAGGTAATGAAACAAAAAACTAACCACATTATATACTATCCACACACGTCGAGAAGCATAACAAACCCAACATCTACTATCCACACACGCGAAGAAGCTAAAAACATAACCCCAAATTATATTATTCATACACGCAGAGAAGCCAAATCAACCCAAAATCAAGTATCCACACACGAGAAGAAGCAAAAACATAACCACAATCTACTATCCACACACGCGGAGAAGCCAATTCAAACCCCAAATATACTATCCACACAGGCGAAGAAGCTAAAAACTAACCATAATCTACTATCCACACACGCGAAGAAGCCAAATCAAACCCCAAATTATACTATCCACACAGAAGGGAAGGTGAAAAAACCACACACTCTACTATCCACACAAAAGTACGTAAGCGCTTACAAACCCCATTAATCTACCATCCACACAAATGTACGTGAGCGCTTATAAGCACAGTCAAACATAAACACATACACACACAGTCATATTAGTAAATGAGTAAACGTTTATATTCACACTACTCCACAGTTCACATATTGGCAAATTGAATAGTGTTTCTTTTCTAGAGCTTTGGTTAGCCCTGAAAAGGGATTTTTTTTAACTTCAGAGGCACCTGGCTAATGCTGGCATCTCCCAAGTCTGGTACCGCACACGCATCGTCTGCTCCAATCCCCTTCCCAATTTCTCTTGTGGTTGGGAGTGCAGAGGCTTGATAAGTAGCCTCAGCACCCCAATCTTCAGTTTCTGGGATAATGAAAACTTCCCGCTGTCTTCTTCTTCTATCCCGCAGTCTAGGATACTGTCATTGTCTTTGTCCCCGTTCTCTCTCTAGCTCCTCCTCCCAGTTTTCTCTTTGGTTAACCACTAGTCTTTGTACTGGTTGTGGTTCTTGTTGACGCTGTTGTTGTGGCTGCGCTGTCGTGCTACCTGTGGATGCGTCCTCGCCTCAGGTTTCATCTCACACTTAGGTCTCATCATAGGGTGAGACAGGATAGGTCTTTTCTTTTCCTCCTCTTCTTTTTTCCTTCTCTGCTCCTCCTCTTTCATCCTACCTTCTTCTACAATGTCATCCGCTCCCAGCTCATTCAGGAGGCGCCTGGCGTATTCCAGGTGCATCTGCAGTTCCATTAACTTAGCGATTCTGCTACTCATTTTTCGTTCTTCACGATTCAACAGGGGTAGCCAGACTGACGAGCGTTTTCCTATAAAAACTTAAGCACGGACGTGAAAGAAATCATCCCCTGATACCTAAACTTACATTATCCATATAATCAGCAAACACCTCACATTCAGCCAGAGGACGTCGACCAGGCGACATCGTGGATCACTCTCTCCTGTTGACCACGTGGCGGCTGTGAAGGGCACCTTGAGGACAGCAAGGAAGAAGATGCAAAGAACACCCCAAGAAATGAACAGAGAATAACTAGAGCACCGACCACCAGTGTTAGGGAAAGAGGAATGTGGCGGAGAAAGCGCGCTCCACATGGCCATGACTAACCAACAAAATAGAAGAAAAGGGGGCATGGCTAATAAACATGTGCTTGCCGCTCGCTGTTTAACCTTCCTACTTATCTCAACGAGTACTAGACGGACAAAGAGCCGGGGCCTCAGTGAGGACGGTGTAATTAAATACAGCATTCGCAGTGTAGGACCAGTCTTTTTGCTGTATTTGGACAATTGAAAACAGCTGTGAAAAACCGACGGCGACCATGTTAGAGGGTTGACTAATGGAGGAAAAGCCTGACCAAGTACCAGCGAGTTCCTACCCGGTTTAGCTGTGACATTTCCTTGAAAGAAGAATATGCACTAGCCTTTAGTGTAAGCACATACACAGAGGCTTAACTGCCTAGAAAAGCTTTCAAGTTGCCTGGTCGATTAAATCTTGGTTCTCATTTTGGCTTGAGAACTCATCTGATAATATCTATTTTATAATGAAGCTAATTTGACCTGTTTATATACCGCCGTTTAAATTTGTATACCTATTTTTTAGTCTTGCATGACTCAAGCTGTTATAAGTCATTTAGACTTGACTGATTGGTATTTTATTAAAAAAATTGTATGTACACTTTGTACATTAAATCTCAACTTGTTCGTAATTAATTTTTCAAAATGTACGAACTAAATGGATTTGATTAATTACAGAGGTGGCTAACACAATATTGGTACATTTATGTCCAGTAGTACAACTGGACTTGATTTGAAATAAATACGGGCTGGCGTTTCGGGGAGTACTTGACGTCCGTGGCTGGCTTGCCGAGCACCTTTTCCTCCTTTACTTCTCTTGGACATCGTACACGTGGCAGAATGTGGAACGATTTCCACCTGCCACAAGCCCAGGTGTCCTAATGGGACGTCATCGTTGCCGACCAATGGTAGTGGGCGTCACATACTGCTTGGGTTGACACCTGGGGCATTTCAATCCAATTTGACTAACATGAGTGCGTGTTTCAATTCCCACCCATGTAAAAAGCCTTACACTAAGGTTGTTAAGGACTAAATAGTCTTACAACCTAACACCTATAATTAAAAAGTACTTTTTGAGTGCATTAAACCCGGGGAAGGGTATGTGGCACCATTCCTTCCCTCAGGAGTAATTATAAATCACATTATGTGAATTAAACAGTGATACATGTTCATAAGAACGCACATCACTATAATTAAATGACTGGCTGACTGACCAAAAACGCGCGTACCTAAAAGAAACACTCACTCACTATTTTGTTCTGACAATCAATATTTTAAAAATTTTGACAAGCGGCGGAAAACGAAGGACTTTCAGTCACACTTTCTAACTCAGATAAAGAAATCATGTGCTTATAGACGCACTTCTGTTTTTTCTAACTGACTAACATATCATATGCAATGGAATGATTATTTCTTTTCTAGAGTATGGGTTAGCCTAGTACTAATATTAGTACCCTTACTCGTACCTCGTGGACAGGGTACTGATATGAGCATATACGTGTCAATGGAACAGGCCGGGTGTGATTCACACCCGGCGCTCTTTGAGCCTAATAATAACACCTTAAACATATTCCTTGCATGTAATCCAATAATTTGAGTAGTCCTCTTATTTAATACCGGAAGTATCGAAAATCATTGTACAAATAGTTGTAAAATCTCGTTCACCTTTTATAGCCGAAAGTTTCGTTTAGATCGTCCGCCATATTAGTTCAGATAATGATTACTTCCGTTCTCAGCCTCGTTTGTTTGTGTGCCATGTAAGGATATTGACGCCTTATTTGGAAACGTAAACAAATCGTAGTAAAAATTTGGCGTCATTTGGGTCAGAAATTCTGCGCATTAAAAGTAAATACGGTTTATCGACAACTTTGAAATTCTACCAAGAAGCGGTTATTCGCCACTTGGTTGATAATAATATAGCGTAGAATATCCAAATATGATCTGGCAAGCATTACGTAGAAAAGGGGTAACGGCGAGAGTCTAGCGTTATCTCTCATGGCGGACAGGATGAGGTTAGTGTAACCATGCCAATTTATTTTATCGTATAAGGGCTTAATAAATTCAAAATAAGCCAAACTTCTTTCACAACATGATTATACTAATGTAGTAGATTTCTACACTGTTTGTTTTTCTGACTTTAGTGATGATTTTTTTTTGTTGCTCCATTACATGATATGAGATCAGTTCGTAGCCTCAACCACAACAAATCAAGTTGAGGCTACGAGATCGTAGCTAGGGGTAGCCCTGAAAAGGGCTGTTTTTTGTGAACGAGGAGCAATGGCAATCTTTTATGATCTAAGATTGCGAGTTAGTCTGGCGACAGGCTTTCCCATAGGATAGGGTCTGCTTCTTCGGAAAGAGAAGGAGAACTCTTTGGTGTCGACACGGCAGTCGACAAAACCTCTGTCTGGTTCCTGCTACTCTTGTTGCAGCTGCTCTCTTTGCTGATTCTGAAGTCTGTACTTCTTCGTCCATTCTTCTTTCTCCTTCTTGATTTCCTCTATGAATAGGTATTCTATCAGGTGTTCAGTGACTTTCAACATTCTAACATTGTCCATCTCTTCAGGTCTCGGTATCAGACTTCTCATGACCCGATGAAAATTCACCTAGGTTTCGTTCACCTTGGCTAATCTTGAGCACATCTTCGTAGAAGGATGAGTCGACAATGGATGGTCAGACTTGACTTGACTTAATTGGATTAAAGTGGTGTGAGTTCATGTAGAACATGTACCACTGTTTAATGCACATAATGTGCTTATTAATTACTCCTTAGGGAGGGAATTGGCGCCACCTCCCCCATTCATTTAATTTAGCCGTTAGGTTGTAGGACTATTTAGTCCTTAACAACCTAAGTGTAAGGCTCTTACATGAGTGGGAATTGAAACAAGCACTCATGTTAGTCAAGTTGGATTGAACTGCCCCGGGTATCAACCCAAGCAGTATGTAACGCCCGCTGAGATTGATCGGCAGCGATGACGTCACATTAGGACACCTGGTCGTGTGGCAGGTGGAAATCGTTCCACATACTGCCACGTGTACGTTGTCCGAGCATGTTGAAGGAAGAAAAGGCACTCAGCAAGCCAGCCATGGACGTTGTGTACTTCCTGAAACGCTAGCCCGTACTTATTTTAAATCAAGTCCAGTTTTACTAATGGACAATTTAAATACCAATAATGTGTTAGCCACCTGTGCAATTAGTTCAATTCATTCTAGTCTAATAATTTTCCTACTTTCCATGTTAATCTATCTAATCTAGTACAAGGTGTACATAAAAAGTCCCTACTTTCCCTTATTTAAGTTAATATGTCTAAGCGACATTTAAGAGTTGTGTCACTGTTAGGTTTTTGATAGTTTTAAATTTTGAGCGGTTGTCCAATGGTTCAAATTTGTAAGTTTTTGGTTAAACCAATCAGGGAAACCAAGCCAATTTAGGTTTCCCTATTAGATGAGAAGTAATTTTTCTAGCCCTTAAAATGACTGTTATATTGGGGCACCTCTGTATGGTGCTCCACCCACATTAATGACATTTCTTGGTGGTGAGTAGCGTCTCCGGGGGCGGTCTTTTGGTAGGCCTGGTTCAATTAGGTCTTTCAAAATCCAGTCTTTCATTCGAACCTGGTATGCAATGTTAGGTGATTCTATTCCATGATGGACTCTCACAATGGTAGCAATCATGACGGCTAGATTGAGTGGACATTCCTGGAGTTCTTCCCCTCTCTTTTTGAATGCGGTCAATGTTCTTTTGACATTGGTTTTGCTAGGTTTGGTGATGATGCTCATTTCAGCTTTCCATTTGTTGAGGACGAGAGTGTTCAATTCATCCAAAAAGAGTGTAGCTACTTCTTTGTTGTGCCATAATTCTGTTATGCCATAGTCTTCCGTGTACCCCCAGGCGATATGTTTGTTGGCCTCATACAGACTATTTTTACCCACTCTAGGGTCTGCTGGTTCTGCTGGTTTGGATGGTGATATGGTCGTTTTTGCAGGCTCCGTTTGGTCAATTTGGGTTGGTGTGGGTAGAGGTGACACGGATTGTTGAGGTGGTGGTGGCGGCGATGGAGTTAGATTGAGCTTTTTACTTGACTTCACCGTTTGTTGAATTGGTGTTACAGTCGTAGTTTCAGTACTATTCAACATAGGTGATGGTTGTGGTGGTGGTGATATTACAACGACTGGTTCAATCTGCTGTTCGTTTGAGATATCAGTCATAGTTGAAGCTTCCTTGATGGTCGCCGCCATTTGTAATATTTGTTGATCTTTTGTCTGGGTTGAAATGGTAGAAGTGATGGTTAATCCAGTTAATAGGGGCGTCTTTAACGGGTGTAGGTGACCTTGTGTTTCATCCGGTCTCGTATAAGGTGTGGTAGAGTGGCTAGTCGCCTGTTTCTGGTCGAGTTTCCTTCTCTGCCCACGTGTCCTGTAATTACGTTTAGTCCGTTTTACAAAACATAAGACTTCCTTTTCAACGATTAAATTTCCTCCCTCAGTACTGGTTTCTAAGACAAGTAATAGTGCAGACCTTCTCGCTCCAGCTCTTAAGCTCCAATTAGTAGCCTGTTGTAGACCTATGGCTCTCAGTGCCGGTGCGGCGATTACTGCAATAGCCGGCAGCCATCTTTTCGTGACGCCCGACTCGCTTTGTTCGCTTAGTGCAGTTCTGCTTTCCATCGCTGTCGTACTTCTTCTTGCTCGGTTCAACGCCAATGAATATTGATGGTCAGACTGGAGAGTAACCCACTTTTATGGTAAAAGCGCGGACGCGAACGAAAACATCCCTACACGGTTTCCGAGTCGGAATGCTCAAATAGTTTGATGTGAGGGATAGAGAGAAGTCAAAGAGCACGGTTCATGATACCAATGACAAACAAACGATAAACGCATTTTTTTAAAAACATTTTTTATTCAATTAACTCACAACTAACAATTAACAATTTTTTTAAATTAACAATTCAATTTAACAACAAACATTTTTTTCAGTAAATATTTATTTTGGACAAGGTTGACAACGTTGTGAATTAATATGAGATTTCCACTGTTGGAAGTCATTGGGCCATTGATTTACACTACGTTTCCTAGCTAAAGACAACATATAACCATAATGGCCTATGTAAAGAGGGATAACAGTCTTCCATGGCTTCTAATAGTCTAGAATGACTTCTCTCAAGCTATTGATTTCTATGGTTTCATTGAATTCGGCATACAAGAGGACGTTCACCGTCTTAGGTAGAGGTTTAGCAAACTGAATTTCCACTCGAATCTGGCCGGATTTTATAGGGTAGAAATGTCCCTCGTCGCTCCCTTGGTCTGGAGTGAAATCAAAAGCACACAAAGCGTAGCCTCCTGCATAATCCTCGTACGTAAGACCATGACTGGTGTTGCTTTCTAACTGTCCCGTGGCTTCGTACAGGGACAAGTACGACCTCAAGTAATTCATCTTGGCACTAAAGTCAGGTTCGAAAGGTCTGGTACACAAGGTCTTGCCATCTCGACTGACTTCGATTTTGGACACGTCGTAGTGCTTAAGCTGGATTGTGGACTCCGTTGAAGGATGCATTACTCACGATGCCAACGATTAATCACTTGGGTAACTGTACTTGGAACAGACGATCTTCTATCTCGGATCGGAGTACAGTGGCAATGGTGAAAGTTTTCACTTCCACGCGTCGTATCGGATACTTAGCGCTCGTTCTGCTCAAAGTGTGACTGATGTCGTTTCCCACTTTTGGTAACACTTCCACACGTCGCACGTAGAGTCTGGATTCCTCGATGTAGGTTTTGTAATCGGCTGCACCAGCTATCAAATGAAAAGTGGTACTACTGCGATTCAGTCTCAGGCGAATATCTACGTCGTTCAGCAAATACTTTTCTTGTAACCATATGTCCAAATGCAAGCGATCCATCAGTTCTACACTTCGGCTTTCAGCAATTTGCTTTTGACGTGTGTCAAAGCCCTTATTGGTACAATCTTTTTCTGCCACCTCATCGAACTTGTTCGCTGTGTCAGGTTTCCATACCATGCAAGCCTCCAGGTGAGTGTGTTTGGCTTCGTTTCCGTACGTCAAGAGATTTTTCAGGTACGCTCGATAAGGGTAAGTATCCATGCTGCTGCTGACCAGTTTGTTATTCAAGTACAAGTCCACTTCGCTGAACAAGGAATGCATGAAATTGCTGACAGGAGCTACTGGCTCATCGGCATCTAGATCGCTACCATCCGAATCGTTCACTTTGACTTTCAAATACAAGTAACTACTGTTCAGATCGATTTAATCTTCGGGCTGTACTTTGATTTCAAACTCGATGGGAGCCGAGGCTGTCAAAGAGGAGATGTGATGAAATTCGACCCATTGGGATTCTTTCATCTTCATCATGGTAGGTGGCATGGCAAACAGATCCAGTTCCGATTTGGAACAAGTGCAAGAATCTCGGTGCATCATTTCTGTCTCTCTATAATTTAATAATCAGAAACGTCTAAGTCTCGAGTAATTATTCTTTTCTTTCTCTTTCTAGCTTCAGAAGTGTGAAGTCTGGTGAAAGGGTGTTTTCTTCGTCGTCTCTTTCTGCCTTGTCCTTGCTGATTCTTCAGGGAAGCAGGAATGCCTGACTCGGTAACGTTCAGGGTATTTATAGAAGTTTCGTGTCGACTTAAAATGTCTTTACCCGTTTTCAGCAAGACATTTTTGCCTGCTCTCAAGAATGCTTCTTTTGGGTTTTGTTTGTCAATGATGACATTTTGGAGAAATTCTTTACCATGTGTCTATGCCGTATCTTTCAAGGTGTGCAATCCTTGTGTCACCATCGGTTTCAACACCGGAGCCACCGAACGAAAGGATAATTTTAACATATCCCCTAAACCATGTCGTCGCTGTTGTTCCCGTTCGAGGAGAATTTCAGGGAGGGATTGGGAAGAAGGTAACCGATACAGCTGCTCAATAAAATGGTCCACAATTGATTGTTTCCTTGTTGCAAACTCAAACTAGCAATGACTGCACCGAAGACACAATATAACACAAAGATTTGGCAGAAAAAGACAATTTGTGTTTTAGGCACACGTTCTCTACACCACACGTACAAAGAATGTGTCTGTAAATCTTGCAGAGAAGAACTGGGTGAAGGAGTGGTAGCAGTAGATGAAGCTGTGTGAAAGGGCATGATGGTCACTTCTTTTTATAGTTGATGACTTGCGAAGCATTGATCCAAGAATCAAAACTGGGTGGATATTCGTTCCAACGCACTTTGACTTCTTTGAAGGTCGTTTGCCCACTTTACGGGTTCTGCGTTCGAGAATGCTTTCGATGTTGTACAAGTCGTCTTCTTTTTTGGTGACACGTTGTAACTCAGGCAAGTAAAACGTTCCTTTTAACACTTCTCCGCTCATATCTTCCAATTTATAGACGGCAGGATGACGGCCATGCACTCGTCCAGTGACACGAAACAATTCGGTGGTCCAGTTAGATAAGTAACCTTTGTCAAAAGTGCGTTTGGTTTTGCCAATGCGTTCCCAATCTCCTACAGCCAACACTTCACCTTTCTGGTGGACAGCCACCGCCGAGGACGTACCAAACAGGCGACCAGAAACCAGCACTTCGTTGTCGGGAGTCACATCTTGCGAGGCACGTCCAATGCTTCGATGGTAAGATTAGTTGTATGCTTGGACGAGGTGCGGTAAGATGTCGATGTACTTGAGAGTGTGGTGATGTGTAAAATATGTCCACATGCAATCTTTCAAAGTGCGTTGAAAACGTTCCACGATGCTGGCCTTGGTTTCAGGATTCTCGGTGGTAAAAAAATGAATGTCACGTTTCTTTAATTCTTTTTGGAAAGCTTGGTTCAGAAATCCAGTGTCTTTGTCCGTTTGCCATCGAAGAGGGTGATGACCGTTTTGTTTCAACACCCGTTGCAGGGCTCGCACTAACTAGCTGTTCGATTTGGAAGTCAATGGCACGACCCACGCAAATTTGGAAAAGACGTCGATGACACAAAACAAATATTTGTAGCCATGATTGTAGGTGGCCAAAATGAGAGACATCGGCTAAATCGGCTTGCCATTGATGATCGATGCCTTCCACTTGGGTGCGACTTCTGGAAAACTTGCGTCGAATGGGTTTGTGTAAAGTGCAGGTAGCTTGTTCTTGTAACCATCGTTGCACTTGAGGTAAAAGGAGACTTTTCAGTCGAGTTTTGGCAGCACGATACAATTTTTGAACTCCTCCGTAACCTGCAGGATGGGATGGATCGTAGTAAATGCTATCTAACACATTCTCCATTTCTTTTTTGCAGTTGTTATTAAGTCACCCACTCTTCGCTGATGCTACTCTTTTTCTCGTGTGGTATTTTCTTGGTTTGTATTGCTTTGCGTGTCCGGCCAGCGATAGGTGTCGAGGAGGAGGATGTCTGAACATTGGTAATCGGTTATTGTTTCACTTTTATCTTCACCTTCTTTTTCTCTTCTGATGAAGAAGGGGTGCTCATCATCTTTCTAATCCATCCAATTATGGATGTAGGTGGTGTTGTTAACTTGCGTACCTTTTCTGGCGGAGTTTGAAACGATTCTTCTTCTTCTCCTTTTTCTGCATTGGTCACTGGTGGTAGTAGTGGTGGTGTTGGACTTTCTATCAAGGTCTTAATACCTTTCAGAGTGGGTAGAGCTGTCTAAAGCTTTCTGGTGAAAGAGTTGCAGTCGTTGCAGGAGTTGACCATACTTTTGCGATTTTTCTGTTTCGGACAAATCGTGGCGATCCATGAATGACTGCAATTCGTGTTGTAACTGGGACATCTCGCTCAAAAGGGGATTGGGAGGCAAATGCGGGGTTCGTTGTTCTTGCCAACGATGGTATTCCAATGTTTTCCTAAACATTGTTTATGGTGTTTCAACAAAGGTATAGTGCCTTTCAAGACGTTCAAACAACATTCGCACACGGTATCGACATCTTTGGAGGCCGTTTGAATGAGTTTTTTTCCCGCATGGGTGGAGAAGCTTTGGACAGAACAGACAACCTGTCCCCATGTTTGACTAAACGACGAGGTAGTCCTTTCCTTTTCTTTCTTTTGCCAGTCGTTTTAAGTACATTTTTTTAATACAATGTCTATCTTTTTTTTTTTCATTCTCTGTGTAAAATGTAGCATATGAACTACTCACATGCGGGTTAAATTTACCATAAAGTAATAATTTGTCTCGAACCTAGAGTTTGATTGTAAAGTTGTAACATCTTCTGTTACCATGATTTGGAAAAATCAAAATAATATTCAACCATCGAGTGAGAGAGAGAACGTACTATATTTGGATCCTACAAAAGAATTCTTAATAATTAACATGAACAGAGTTTGATAATAGGAATAAATAATGTTATCATGCAGGTTTGACAATTTTTAATTTGTAATCTACGGCGATCAGAACCCGGGGAGTAGACCGTTAAGCTTGATCAGGGCACACCCATAAGTTATTTGAAAAACATGTTGTCTTGTTTGTGTAAAAACATCAATGAGAACCATATTTCTAAACAGACATTTTAAAAAGAACCCTCTCTTACGATCAAAATAAAATTAGGATATCTCTCATCTGTTCTTTAATATCACACACCATCAATTCCGTCCGATACGTTCTTTTTACTGACCCATGTCTACGATATACTATCAATACACCACTGGAGTAATTAATAATCGAGTAATCCGTAATCCAACACCCTACACGTACTTACCAACAACCGGGTTTGAGAGATCAACACCGAGTGATATATTATCCAACACTCTCAGCATGTCATTCAACACAACGTTGTGGTAACCTTTACCTTTTGATCAACACTATCACATGCCATATATAGTATCCAACACCCTCAGCATGTCATTCAACACGACATTGTGGTAACCTTTACCTATTGATCAACTATATCACACGACATACATACTATCCAACACCCTCAGCATGTCATTCAACACGACGTTGTGGTAACCTTTACCTATTGATCAACTATATCACATGCCATATATACTATCCAATACCCTCAGCATGTCATTCAACACGCTGTTGTGGTAACCTTTACCTATTGATCAACTATATCACATGCCATATATACTATCCAATACGCTCAGCATGTCATTCAACACGCCGTTGTGGTAACCTTTACCTATTGATCAACTATATCACATGCCATACATACAATCCAACATGCTGTTTGAGTGTCCATTAACCAGTTTATATGCTATCCATTATAAGCACTACACCCTGAACACTCCTTGGAGTAAACAAAACACAGCAATGTACTATTCAACACCAAAATAATAGACCATTAAAATGCCATATCGAGTTACCAACCCCAAGTTTACAACCCAAAAGTGTAAAAGAAAAAAAAAACACCCGACTTTGACATTAATGCTGTAGCCAAATGAGACTTTGAATTTGTAATATTATTTTTTTTGTTGGGATTTTAATTGTTTAGTTGTTTCCTTTTGTGTTTTCTTTTTCATTTTTATTATCCTAAACTTAATTCTCACTAAACCTACTGTCGTTTGATAAGTACTGGCAGGAAGTTTTGTTTAAAAAATAATTTATGCCAACTGAGATAGATCTAGTTATTCCATTTGTATTCAAATTCATTTGTCTTCTTTTTCTAAAATATGAATATCTTGTGTCCAGGACGAAAGAAATCATAAGCTTGATTTTTAAAATGTAACTTTGTTGTAGCATAAATGTGAATATTTTGTGCCATAAAATAGAAACATAATATCTTGTATAGAGATAGAAAAATAACAAGCACAAGCTTGTTTTTGAATTTGTTGTGGCATGAAAGAGCAACATCTAATTTTCTTTTTGAAATGTGAATTTTTGTACCATGAAAAAGACCCATATGAACTTAGTTTTTCGATGTGAATTTGTTGTACCATGAAAGAGATGAAATGTGAATTTTGCTTTAAAATGTGAATTGGTTTTATCAAACGTTTTTTTTAAATGTAAATTTGTTGCAATAGTTGTGATAGTTGCACCACCATACACGGTAAGAGCATGATAACAGCTTACAAAATATACTTTCCTCACAAGTAAAAACACTACATGTAAGATGTTTACTTCAAATACATGTTGATTCTGCCCAATATAAATTTTTATTTTCTCTCCTCTGTCAATCTTACGTTTGGCACAAAAAGTGCATCCCAAGTTTAAAGTCAAAGCGTGATTTAATAAAAAGATGTTGATTTACATGACAGGTGTTCATCATTATTATATCCCAAAAGTTACCAGTCTCCATCTCTGGTCCTACTCCACCACCTCTCAAGATTGAAATAATTTTTCTGTTGAAAGTGAGAAAATTTAATTTAGTAACCACACACACAGACACAGATATATATATATATATATATATATATATATATATATATATATATATATATATATATATATAACACATAACATAGAGATCGATCGATAGAGATTATATTTTAGGTTATACAATGATTGGGATGTTCACTTCCTTTGATGCAGGATTTAAAATAAATTTTTATACCCCCATATTTTAAATCTTACTCACGTTTTCAGCAGATTAGTGAATGTTGGTTAGCAGATCAATGAACCTTGGATTCTAGACAACTGAGTATTGGTCATTACAAAATGCATGTTGGAGAGTAAAACACTGGATGTTGGATTGTGTGTAACTGGGTGCTCGATCATAGGTAATAGGTTGTTGGTCACTCTACAAGGCATTGACAAGTATATGTGAGGTGTTGACAAGTTTCTGTTACCTCCAGTACAAATTTGTGACGTCCATGGGCATTAGACAGTATATAACTGGGTGATAGTTAGTATATAACTTGATATTGGTCAATGGTCATTACTAAAGATGTGTTGTATGCTGGATGGTACATAGATGGGTTTCTGCATAATAGATCACTGGGAGCCATTCACTCCAAATGGCATACTGATTACTAGGTATGGGTATTGGATAGTACATTCCTCTGTGTGTGTGTGTGTGATTAGGATTTTTAACGTAACTTTAACAATTATTCAGTCATATCGCTACAATGTCTGCAGTGTGGCAGTTTATAGTGATGTCCAGCACTGGGGCATCATGATGCAGACATGTAACATAATGTCCCACCCAGCCACATTATCCTGACAACAGGCCAATCAGTCCTAACACTAGCTTCTTAGTGCTGAGCGCCAAGCGAGGCAGCTGTTAGTACCATTTTTGTAAGTCTTTGGTATGACTCGTCTGGGGATTGAACCCACAACCTCCCACTTCCAAGACGGACGCTCTAACCACTAGGCCACCGGAGCGGTCATACCTGGGTACTAGATCAGATGACTGGGTATTGGTCTGTCAAACTGTAGATGAAATCTATGGACATTAAGTTTCTCCCATGTTGCATACAGACCCATCATAATAAATCTATGGACTAATGTTAAATTTCTATTGTAACCATACATGATCATCCAATAATATTTATAGCAACAAAGAGAAATGTCATGTTTAAAAATCAGTTTTCCCATGCTGCCTTGCAGAACCATGCTATTGAACCTATGGACCAATGTAAAATTCCAATTCTGTCCATCCAGGACCATCTAAATGTGTTTAAAGCAACAAAGAGAGATATGGTGTTAAAAAGTATTACTTTTTCTCTTGTCATCATACAGTCCTACAATGCTAAATATATATGCATTCTAATAATAAATTTACCTATGTCACTGTAAATCCTAAAAATGGCAACTTAATGTTAAATTCCCACTGTCCCTATAACTACCCATCATGTGAAACCTGTGCATATTTATAACATTATTGGTTCACTTATCCATATTCTCAAAATGATGTGCCCTATATTAAATTCTTCTTGTCATCCAAGAGATGTTTTTGAGACTTTCTATAGGTTTAACTAATTTTATTCCAATTGTCATTCTACAAAACAATTTTAACTTTAGTCACTGCACTTGTTAAATTATTTATCTAATTAATTTAGGGAAATATATTTAATACATTTATTGCTTTTAAAAGTTCAGTGCATTCTTTAATCTTCACAAACTTCTTCAGTGACTGTATTCAGAACCAAACTACTATGCGTAAATAGCTTGGAGTCCTTTCCAAATTTGTGAAAGCTAAAATAGTAGATGATAATTACTTTTTAATAACTACAGTAATGTTAGTGATGCTCAGGTTTTGATATGTGCATTAACAGCTATCACTGGGCCACAAAGTCTTAAATTGTTTGCTCCAGTAATACAATGGTCATTAACTCTTGTTATAAACTTAAGTATAAAGATTGGTAACTTTCCAGATACCTTGAAATGTACAAAGGTTACTTATCTTTTGAGGATCAATGGAACTAATATTACAATCCAATCATATTATATTATCAAAATTATCTAAATAGGACGTAACTTTGCAGATATATGAATGTAATGAATCTTACTTTCTTTTCACAGGCACAGCCTTCATTTAGAACATATCACTCATGCCAAAAAGAACTCAATAAATTAACAGAAATTTGCTGCAACAAACAGAGAATAGTTCTTTAACTGGCATTATTTTTCTTGACTTCAAGCAAGTCATTTTATCTATTGGATGGTGGAATTCTGCTGCAAAATTTGAATTGTAATAGGTGTGATAACTCTTAAAATGTTTTAGATTATCTCAATAAGTAATAACTGACAATGTTAGTTCAGAAACTCGCACCATTCATGTGTGGCTGTGTGATAGGTCCTCTCCTCCTTATTAATGCAAATAATCTTCTATTAGGTAATACATTTACAAAAACAGGTTGATGTACAGATGATGTACCATGTAGACTTTGAGTTGATAAAGATGTTGTCCAAACAAGGTTAGGCTAGGGCACAATAAACTAATATAGCAAAAAAATGAAGTTTAAAAACAATGTATTAGTTTGGGGACATGAATAATGTTGCATAAATTAGGGCACTAGCAATTATTTCTTAAATAGATAGCTGCCAGACAGAACATATCAAAGATGAAAGGCTTGTGGGTGTATTCACAGATAATAATTTACTATGGAATTACCATACTGACAAGCTTTGAAAAGCACTGGCATATAAATTTGCCCTACTCATAGACTCGTCGAATTACTATACTGACAAGTTTTACAAAGCACCCTTGTCTACATTTGCCATATTCAGTGGATTCATGTAATATTTACCTATAGAAACTTTCTTTTTACTCAATGTATACAATGTTCCAAAAATGGATTATTGTTCAAATGCATGAGAAAACTGTCAAAACTAAGCATGACAGGATTTGACAGTAATTTATTATTCCTCCTAAGCATTGTTTATAGAAACAAAATATGAATGGATTAATTATCTTGTACATGAATGTCTACATGGAGCTGCACCAGAGTATTTTTAGGATTTATTCAGGCCCTATTCAACACAATACCAGTCTGATCAAAATCACCTGGGAACTTTCATCTGCAAGAACAATGAAGTTTAAGAAAAGCTTTAATTCTGTGGTAAAGTTCATTGAAATAAGCATCCATTTCACTGCCTAAAAAATGTGCAGAAAAGTAAAGTATTTAAAAAGAGATGTCATGAGCATGTAACTAATAGATTATATTAGAATTTCGCATTTAGAAATAACAATCTATATAACAATAGCTATTACCGTATGTATGATTTTATTATTATACTTTCTTCTTAGTCACCTTCTATAAAATTATTATTATTGTTATTATTATCTGATTATTATAGTTTCATCAGATGATGCAGATGCATGGATAATTTATACAATATGATTATATTGCAAGAGTTCATTTATATTTTTTAAACAAATATTTGTGTTAATCAACACAAACAGCACTGTGTAAGGTGAATTGAGGAGAGTTCCTCTTAGATACCTATACTCTTTAGGATCATTAGATATTAGTTTTAAAAAATTAAATTCTGTGTGTGTGTGTGATTTGGATTTTTGACATAGCTTTAATAAAAAAAATTCAGTCATACTGCTCTGATGTCTGCAGACTGGCAGTTTATAATGATGTCTAGTACTGGGGCATCATAGTGTAGACATGTAACATGATGTCCCATCCAGTCACATTATCCTGACACCAGGCCAACCAGTCCTAACATAAACCTCCTAATTCTGAGTTACTGGCGATGCAGCTGTTAGTACCATTTTCACAAGTCTTTCGTATGACTTTAGCCATGGTTCAGACCAGTGGCATACCAAATCCGAGGCAAATGCTCTAACCACTAGGCCACCAGAGTGGTCTATTTATGTACAGTATAACACTAGTCATCTTATGTTGCTGCAAAATGAATATCGGATTGTTTTTTTTTATATCTAAATAAGTACTGTATAATTTCTAAAATAATGTTCTATCATTGTTATTTTCTTTATCATTATTATTATCATTATCATTATTATTATCATCATTATTATTATTATCATTATTATTATCATCATTATTATTATTATTATTACTGAATGCTGACAGTGGTTGTTTAGTCATTATGAAGAATGTAGAAGAGTTGAGTGACATATAATGATGGTGTACTTTAGCTCTATAGAAACAACATGCTACTACATGGGCATGAGTTATCTACCTTGCACATTTATGGATTAAATGACTCTTTAACCATCACTCAAAATGAACACCTAACAGCACAGTATGGCATGGGCTGGACTTAACCAGTAAGGCAGGGCGATTTCACATTATGGCATGGGCTGGACTTAACCAGTAAGGCCTGGCGATTTCACAGTATGGCATGGGCTGGACTTAACCAGTAAGGCCTGGCGATTTCACAATATAGTGGGGAGTACATAACAGGAAATTACAAGCGTGTAATCTATCTAATGTATGGATTGCATGGTACATTGAACTGTATCCTGTTATGTATATCTATATCATGTGCTTAACTGTTGTCAATTAAAATACTGCATAAATCTAAATTGTGTGTCTAATTTATGTCCATGATTGTAGATTGTACTATAAGATATTGTAAACTTGCTGACATTGCCTTTTGACCTAAGAAGTTATAGAAAGTGTAAATGCCTGTTTTGTTTGCAAGTTATAAATAACTTGTTTACTGATGAATGAAATCTGTTCTTAATATGTGTATAATCATTACAGTTATATTATTCAAAGTATTAAACTGCAGACCTATATACGGTTTGTTATTGTTGTGGGGTTTAACGCCATTTTTCAGCACATGATAGTCTATACATGTCAGCCAGTATTAATGGTGGAGGAAGAACCCGGGAAAACCCCGGAAAGAACCACCAACCCACGAGAAGCTACTGGCAAGCTTTCTCACATACCACATTGGCTGAATCCGAGACTCAAACTGGCGCAGACAGAAGTGAGATGGCAATGCTCTGTAATGGAGAGCGCTTTAGACCACTCGGGGCCCCTTATACACGATTTCTTTGTAGTTATATTATTCTAAGTATTAAACTGTAGACCTATACATGGTTTCTTTAAGCACATGTATTATGGGGGTGGGGCACATGACCTCTGTATTACACCTTAATCCAGTACTGCAATATCTTGCCAATGAAATAAGAGCTATATGCAAGGACATACCTTTACAGTCAACCCATGCTGGCCTGGGAAGGTAATGAACCTACCAAAACACCTCTGCTCCAGCTGTACATTTTTGGCTTAATTTTGCATCAGTTTAGGTTTTTATATTTATACTAATTGACATAAAATCATGATGCTTTATAAGTAATGTATCCTCATTACAAATGTAGGTCACTGTCACCCATATTTCCTGTTTCACTGACCTTGGTTTAAATTTATTTCATGTTTGTTATTCCTTCCCAACTTATGCTAGAATCTTCTATCTTTGCGACTGTATGCATTTCAATTGGTACAACACTTTTAAAACAGTCATGGTGACCCGATTTCACATTTTACTGATATATGTTAAGCTTTAGCATTTACTCATAATCAATTTGGGTTTTAAACCATGCATACCTAACATTATATCCTGAATCAAATAAAAGGTTGGGGGGGGGGGGGCATCTTGATGAATATTATGCCCATAATGAATTAGGTCACAATGACCAATATGGCATACTTCACTTGTGTTATTTCAGAATTATTTCTCAAGCACTGTTCTGGCTTGAATCATCAAAGTAAAAGAATATGTCTGTCAATACCATACCCTGACAACTAGGTTATTGTGACCTACATTTCACATTTTTATTGGCTTATGCTAATTTTTCCATTTAGCTCAATATCAGTAAGCGTTGTGTGCATCCTTTCCACCAGGAATTACATAATTGTTTGAGTCGATGCAACTTGATGACCTCACAAAAGTAGGTAACTGTTACCCATGTTTCATGCTTCACAAACTTGGGTTGAACTTTTTGCTTCAAGCTTTAATCATTAAAGTTGATGACTTTACACCACTTTCTTAGTACCATACAGGTATAAAGTCAGTTCCCTTTATTTCACATTTTATTGCTTTAAGTTCAGTTTTTGTTAGTTCATCGGCACATAGGTGTTTTATTTTGCATGTCATGTACATGGTATCCTACCTGTAAGCAAGCTTGATTAGTGAATGTATCTTGTTGAGCACTACTCCCTAATTTCAGTGGAAGACCATTGTGGTCCAGATTTACTGCCTTGCTAACATGGGTTACATTTTGGACCATTTTCTAAGTAAGTTTATGCTTTATTCTCATAACACAACACCATGAAAACAATCACCCAGCCTTTATATGGTATATGAAAACAGAACTAACAATATTAAGCAAGTTACAGTTCCATGAAAATATATTCACATGTTCAAAATATTATAGATAGACGCAGCAGAATGAAATTTTCCCTGGCTGTCACCTTAACTGTGAGACTACCATAATGGTTATAGTAATTCTAATCATAAATTCAAAACGTTATCCTCCAGAAAATGTTAAAATCAAGTAATCATTTTCCCGGGTGGAAACAGTGCTAATGTGATCTGTCCAATTTATGAAGGGTGTAAATTACATATAAAGTCATTTCATAATTTAATATGACACCAGAAGTACCTGCCACCAGAAGTATTCATGCCTTGACCTTGACATATCTTATTTACAGTTCTCAACAAATGTCATTCTCCATTACTCTGAGTTGTCATGATTAATGATTTGTACAAATCAAATGGAATTTCAATGTCCCTTTAATCCAACCGCTAATTTCAGTTTCCATTTTCTAGCATGGTCAAGTTTTCTTCCTTTTCATCCTGACCAACTTCTTCCCCATTATTGACATCATTATCTTCATCTTCAGCATCTTCTTTGCTCATCTCATTATCATCATTGCCAGATTCTTCATCATCAGTATCATCATTTTCATCTTCCTCCTCCTCTTCCTCTATTTCATCGTCCTCATCATTTGCTTTTTCCATTTCAAAAACTGTTTTTGCAGCAATCTCAAGATCATTTCCAATTGTTTTCAATACTACTGATGCACGTGACAATTGTGTGCATAGCCCTGCACGGTAAAGGCATTTCATTGCTTGCAGCTTTCTTATTTTTGCAAACTGAGCAGAGTAAACTGATGGAATAAATGATGCTTTTCTGGGATACTTAGTGTACAGAAGACAAGACAAGGCCCAAGCGAACCTTAGGATTAAAATTATATTTCCTTTTCAATGAAACTCCATTTTTCTTGTGCGTTATTGCACCAACCAGTGCCGAATATAACACTGGGGCACATTCTGCTAATTGATCAATGGTGGTATCCCATGAGAAATTCCTCAAGTTCGAAGCAGTTACTTTGTTAAAAAGAGGAAAACTTGTGGAAGTACATAGGCATCTAACTTCACTGCGCACTCTCTTGCATATAAAATTCAAAAACTGCTCTCTGGAGGTTTTTGTTGCACTGAATAATGCCTTATATGCCTTAGAGTACTCACTATTTTTTATATATCCAGCAGCATTGCCCAGTTGATAGTTGTGCTTCATTCGTTTGATAGGGACTGGTGGTGGCTCATCCTGTAACATGAGAAAAAGTAAAAAGCTAGACAGAGAAGGAAACGTTCTTGCTCTGTGTGTGTGTGTCTGTGTACATGTGCATGCATGCATGTCTGTAGGGCTACTAGTTTAGTATTTGGCCGTGCGATGAAGTGATGCGATGGAGCAAATTGTTACTTATTTATTGCGTGGAGATTAAACTGAAAGATATAATACTAGTAATTTGCATTTGTATTTATTATTGATCAACCCAACACAAGAATGCTAAGCAGAGGAGGGGGAGAATTTTAATTTATAAATGAAACGGTAGACACAATGTGATTTGGTGTGGATTTGAGTGTTTTATAACACCCCAACAAAATTGGGATGTTGGGTCCACTTTTGTATTTGCTCCATTCCTCACACACCCCAGCTGCATTACTTGAGCGGCAGGATCGGGTAGTTACTGAACTCAGGCACTTGATTCTAAGAAACTATTGTGTACACTCACCATTTATGGCGAGTGTACACATTAGTTTCCCCAGAATCAAGTGCCTGTGTTACTGAATCTGGAAGTTCTGAATCCGAGTACAGCTCGACTAATCCAGTATAGGACTGAGCACAGGATTATACGCACCTTTTGTACCTGTCGATTATTCTGTGTGCCTTTTATGTAATTGTGCTCAGTAACCTGTTGGTTTTCAGATTCTTGTGCTATGCTTGTACTCGGCTGATTTTGATTCTGGCAAACACTCCAATCAGAATCACGTGTAGCAGCTCTCAAGCCAATATAACTTGTTGGATTTGTACTTGTACAATACGTTTTCAAATTATCTTTGGCTTGTATAGCACGGCTTAATGTCTTATAACAAGCTTGACACAAGAAAAACCCGCTTCGTGCTGGCGCCGATTCAAAAGTGACTCCTGTTATGGAGGAAATTTTCTCTTATACGAGTCTTAGACCCTTGTAGACACGTTTCCAAAGAAAAACGTTTATAACCCGACATCTTTTTCTCAAAATTGCCATAACAGTTCGCACATTTATCGACACTAAGATACATGACAATTTGGGTCGGCGCTAGACGGCAAATTACCGCCAGTAGCTCTATTTAGATGGATATGAATCTGGGCCGGGCGATCTTGACTGGTACAGTAATGGTTTTATTTTTCAATGGTCGCAACCTAAACTTTATTCCGCATACAAATAAGCCTCGGCCGTTGGAGAGGTAATTGTCGACATTGGGGGACATTGTTAATAAACTTATGCTTTCTTCTAAATCCCCCTAATCATATGGTTGTAATTGCATTTGACAAGGTTTTTCAAATAATTATAGTCTGAACTAACTAAATTTTCAACGGGACATGTTTTTTTTTTTACTCGTGTTGCTTTAGCAATAACTTTATTATTCTAATATGAAATTATTATGTCCCTTTCAGATTTCAAGACAGCTGCCGTTTCAATTTCGCACTAAAATCACACTCGGCGAAACATATTTTCCATATCTCTAATTAAATTACAAAAGTAAAAGCGCTCTCCGTTACGGATTACTGCCATCTCACCTCTGTCTGCGTGGGTTCGAGTCTAGGATTAAGTATAAATATCTAATAATTCCTCTCATAGATCCTTGTGCCAAGGACTCTCCCAAAAGTTGTATCCCTATTGTATTATTCAATGGATAATGATATATTCGTATTAATATTTATCCCAGGTACCTATACATGGCTCGGACTCGCAGAAAAGCGTTCGGCCTGTAGTACAGCATCATACCTTAGATCTTTGTCATATATATATATATATATATATATATATATATATATATATATATATATATATATATATATATATATATATATATATAAGCAGCAGGGAAGTTGTACAGACCAGACGTTCCAGACCAAATAAAGCCTCGTACGAGAACTTTCTCCGTAGAAGCCTCAGATTTCAAAAATAAGCCTTCCTACGAGAATTAATTTGCGTAAATTCGTCCCAGAGTGCAAATTTTGTGAACAAAATCGATTGATTCTGGACAGAGATTTTGGGGGGGGGGAATTTATTCTGTTGTCGTTTTTGCACAAAGGATTTGGCTGTGAGTCTCATGAATAAATTTGATCAAGACCGATTCGATATCTACTACGCGGATCATGAAGATTAATCGTGATAAAACCATGCGGTGTTGCCTGGGCGCGGCTGAAGAAATTTTTGAATTTGTTTATGTCCATGTCGCCGTTGCACCAAGTCTGATGAATATTTCTCAGCGTGTGAGTATCGACGCCATTGAAAACTGATAAGATATTGCAATTGTCCCTAATTACCTTTGGAATTTGCGTATATCGCTGCGTCACGTAAATAACATCGGTGTTCTTGTGTCGGCCACGCGAAAATATCCTAGCCGGATTAGTTGCTTATCCAGCATAACATCATCGAAAACAACAAGATTATTAACATCGCCATCTAAATTTTCCACTGATGGAGTTTCATTGATGTCTGTGATGAATTCGATTGTGCCTTCGTCGGTATTGTCGCTAAATTCCTTTAGTACTTGATAACATCGCTGATCATCAACGGACGGCGCAACCAAATACAACTTATCCCATTTTAGCCATCGCATTATCAAATTTAGCAACAATTGCGTCTTTCCAGAACCAGACGGGCCAATAATTATCATCCTTATCGAATTTGGTAACGCCGCGTTGTGTTTCACCTGCTCACGTTTCTTCGTGGCCGAAAAATCAATTACATTCATGTTACTAGAATATATGGATCTATATTGTGTTAAATGTCGCACGCGCACAGCTACGATAAATCCAACCGAAATCGTCACACGCAATAACAGAAACGCAATTGCAGGAGAATGCGAAGTTTGTAATACACGCAAATTCAGATTTGTAAAAAAAAAAATAGAAGAACCGGAGGAGACATTACCGCCTCCATGAAAAATCTACCCGGGTTACCCTGGGCGAAATATCCCGGAGAGAAGCATCTACCAGGATACAATTACTGCGGACCTGGTACGAGGCTCGATATAAGACTCAACGATAATAATCAACCAAATCCCGGCGAAGATCCAGTAAACGCCATCGATAACGCGTGTTACTATCATGATCTTGCGTATCGCAGCGGGGATTTACAACAAAGACATCTCGCTGATATTAGGCTAATTCACGCACTAAACGCGATTCCTGACAAAAGTTTCAAAGAAAAATTGGCAACTTGGTTGATAAAAGGCGCGATGAAAGGTAAATTAGTACTCGGCGCTGGTAAATAATAATGGAGCAAATATATTATTCTCCGCGAGGTTTTTGGCGAGGAAAATCAGCAATAGCCAAACTCGCCAAGGCAGCAAAAGTAAAACAATCCGTTGCTGAATCGTGGCTATCGAAACAGGCAGTCTGGCAAATTTATCTTCCTCCACCTAAGAAAATACCGTACGCGAGTTTCTCTGTCAGCGTCCCTAATGAAGTTCATCAGGCTGATTTAATGTTTCTTCCTTACGATACCGTCGACGGAGTCACATACAAGTATGTGTTGACGGTTGTTGATATTGCTAGCAGATACAAGGAAGCCGAGCCGTTATCGAATAAAACAGCAACGGAGATCGCTAAGGCGTTTAGCGAAATTTATTCACGATCTCCATTAACATGGCCGAAGCTTCTCCAGGTTGATCCAGGTCGAGAATTTCTTGGCGCGGTTACTTCACTGATGAAAAAGAATAATGTTAAAATCCGTCGCGGTATTGTAGGTGTTCATCACAATCAAGCTATCGTTGAGAGATTCAATAAAACTCTTGCAGAACGATTATTCGGATATCAGTACGCGCGCGAATTTATTCAAGATAATCGATCTCATGATTGGGTATCAAGATTGCCTCATGTAATCAACGCGTTAAATAATGAGACGACTCGAACAATAGCAATGAAACCCGCAATTGCAATTACAAAACCGAATATACCCCTAAAGCGAGATTCCACAATTCCGCCTGTGCTAGGTAGCGTCACGGTCAGGTATTTATATAAGGAGGGAGAAGCCGAGGGAGGAAGAAAAAGAGCAACCGATCCAACCTGGAGCGTAACAACACATAAAATATCAGCCGTAACAAGATCGTCAGGAAGACCAGCAATTTATTTTCTAGATTCACTAGCGCCACAGCGCGGATTTACCAAGGAAGAATTACAAATAATACCGAAAGATACTCAACTACCGCCAGCGTCATTAATGTGAAACCGAATTCTACCTAACTGAGATAATTTTCTTACTCTTGACACGGCTAAATAAACTAAATTTGACCAGGAAATTCTATCATCGACAATCCAAACTTGTCCATCTACGGTCAATCCCTGCGACGAGTGTATCGTTGTTGCATATCCTAATTTCCATGGCGATCTTTCTGCGTTTATCGCGTCATTAACAAGATTAATATCAACAAGAATAATATCGTTCAAGACCAAGATCTTTTCCTCTCCGCATGGTAAAGTAACACTAATATTTTGTTTCCTGGTATCAGCGGGCCTGTAACACAACGGTACCTGCAATGTTGGAAATTTCTCGCAATGCAGCTTGAATAATATATCCTGAATAACATCGCGAACAATTTTCCTACTAGCAACAATCAGATGATCGGGACGCCACAAATTTAGAAAAATATCCATCGGAGTCTCGTCGATTATTTTTCTCATCACATCGCATTGAATTTTATTCGGTTGTAATCGAATTATTTTTTTGAATTCGGTCAGTAAAATATCATCGGATCTATAATCAGCGTCGATTTCCTCATAATAGTCAACGAAATTCCTGAGCCA
This sequence comes from Sinohyriopsis cumingii, assembly GCA_028554795.2. Lineage (NCBI taxonomy): Eukaryota > Metazoa > Mollusca > Bivalvia > Unionida > Unionidae > Sinohyriopsis > Sinohyriopsis cumingii. The sequence goes on along the minus strand of CM068830.1, from coordinate 78,276,402 downwards.
TTCGTGCGTAGATTCGCCATCAATCGGATCAGGCTGGCCATGATCTCCGCACATTACCACGGCGGTATTTTTTCCCTCCAGCCAGATCAGAAACGATTTTAATACAACTAAATTTACTGTGCAAATTTCATCAAATATTATAATTCTGTTGATATATTTATTTCCCATACGAGCCGAATCCCATAATCCACCGCTGTATTTGAAATAACTGTGATACGTGCAAGAATCAACGTTGCGTTTCCTTATTTCTCGCGCTAATCTGTGAGTTGGAGTCAACACTATCATATCAGATTTCGCAAATAAATTTATCGCTCGCGTTGTTTTACCGCTACCACCAGGACCATTCATGTAAACGAATTTGTTACGTGAAATCGGGTCAAATGCAGATGCAGCCGTCGATATTTCCTCGCATTTATCTCGATGAAATTTATCGCAATCTTCGACATCAGCGTCCTCACAGTAATCTAGGATATCCTCGTTTTTTATCCTCCAAGTTCCCCAAGAACCATCAGCGATTAAATTATCCAGCCTATACTGATATTTCTTATCGATATAAAACGAGTCTGTTGCGACCCTTACCGCGATATCAGAAAATTTATTTATCATCGACAGTAAATTTATACTCACATAAGCGAGCATCGATGATCTCAAATGCGTATACTGCGCTGATTCTCCATCGAGATAGCTAATTACGGTACCCAACTTTACTCCGTCAATGATAATATTCTCTCTGTTGCAGAATATTCCTCGCGATACCGTATCGGCAATAATAAAGTCCATTTCGGCATCGTTGATAAACAATCTAGCGTGTCGGTGTTTATGATCAACGGATCCTCCTTGAGTAAATTTGCCAATTATTTTTCTTCCGATATCTTTCGCGTTTTCACAATCCGTCGGTAGCCACACTTCAGTTTGTTTCCTGTATGATATAATCGCCTCGCTTACCGTCAACGATACTAACATTGACGAATCCAGCATATACCTCAACAACACTATAGGAACCCATCTGCGTTGAGATAAATGCCGACCAAACCAAATATAACAAATTTTATGTAAATTTTCAGCAAACTCGAATGAAGTTACATAAGCGAATCCTGTCATGACAAAATCAGGCAACGGTCCGTTAATTGCTACCCTTGTCATTTCGTTGGTGGGATGGCCAAATTTAGCAAAATAATCCGCACAATCACCATATCCAAGGAAACTTCCAGGATAACACGCGCTCATATCAACGGAGATCATATCTTCGAAATAATATTTGGTATTCCACAATCCGCCATGGCCGTATTCGATACAGCTAAGTTGAATATCAGCGAGAAATTCGTTCCTTGTAGGTTTCCACGAATTTCTTTCTCTGGCAGCGTGAGCAGCAACAGATGGAACAGTAAAACAATTTGTCAGTAATTGATCAGGATTTGACGAATATTTCACCGCGATATTTTTCATAGATTCATGTAATTTTTCATCTCGATAAATATCCCCTCGAGGCAAGATAAACTGATCATATTTTTCTTCGCTCGAGAATAACCAAACCGATATCGGATCAGATGCGGCTAATATTTTGATATATCGAAACATGGCATCGGAATTGTCTTTTGCGTCTTCCACGGGATAAAATTTAACAGCGCGATCTCGCGGGAATATCATTACCGACTGCGACCACGCATGTGAATTATGATCAACAATCTCGATTGGTACTCCTCGAGATTTATACGGCGACGAGTATAATATTTCTCCCGATAGCGTTTTCACCGTGATAGGAAATTTAAGTTTTTTGCTCAACACAGCAACATCGTCAATCGATGCGCCATCAACAACAGTCTTCGCCCACGCGTTAATTTTATTCAACCTCAACTGAGTCAATCCAGATCCACGACGGGCGTTTTTCATGTGCTCGATAACGCGCTCGGCAACGCAGTTTATCATCGGTGATTCTTTCATCGCAGGTAGATTTTTCACATCCGGGTTGTTATTTAACCGATAAATTCCATAGACAACAGCGCTAGATGGGTACGCCCTGGCATAATAAGGACCATCGATTCCCAATAATAATCCCGGCTTCGAATTTTTATCAAGAACGACGTTTTTCTTACCGCCACGTATTGGATCTCGTTTATCGCGAATAATCCAAGTGTCGTCAGGCATTTGTGCGATGAATTTTATTCCAAAGATAAATCGCTCCTCGGAATGCGAGTTTTTTATATGCTCGATTATCTTCTTGGCCCGTTCCAGATTCATCGTAGCATCAACAGCGTTAGTTTTCCATGTCGACCAAACATGAATCCCCCCATCATCGAAAAATTCTTTTTTGGCGCGATCGACCTCAGGAATGATATATTCTGCCTCATCAAGATCAAATATATCCATTATTATATTTTAGACAAATATTTAAATTATAATATGCAGTGCAAATGGATACCAATCGGATCAACAAAATCATGCGACAAATCCTGCAGAGGCGATTATTGTGGCGCTCATATATATGCAATTCGACGAGGCAGTAAAGGACCACAACGGTGTTTAGTTTGCCAAGTTGGCACGCGAGGAAATCCTCGATTGTGTTTATCCTGTGGAGGGAAAAATTATCGGGAATTGTTCAGATATTACAAAAAGAAATCTTCCTCGGTGATAACATGCGAAGAAGATTATATTAATCGATTCAAGGCAAATTATGATTTAGACAGATAAATATTATATAATGGAAATGAAATCGACGATTCCTGCAATGAAAATCACGCACGAGTATAAATCTCATCCTACGATCATGGGATACGAGGCATCATCGGATGGTACCGTCAGAAACGCTAGAACGAAGAATCTTGTTGGTAGAGTTGATAACAGTGGATATCTTAAATTTTCAGTCGGCGAGAATAAAAAAAGGAGAAAAACGAGTTATTACAATCACAGGTTTGTATACGAGTGCTATCACGGACCAATAGAGATTGGACTTGTTATCGATCACATCGACGGAAACAAACTCAATAATAAACTATCCAATCTACGCGCAGTGTCTCAGAGTGAAAATTTAAGATCCGGCAATACCGGTGGCGCACGATCAGCTAAGGCCGTCAAATCGATAAGTCAGGAAACAGGCGAGGAGATGATATTCGAATCGATGAGCGCCGCTGCGAAATATTATAAAATTAATTCAGCATCGGTACGACATGCAGCAGAAAAAAAATACAGGGCGACGTTTTCATATGACCTCGGTGAATGGATCGAATTTTACTATATCCCAATAATATTCGACGAAGAATAATTAAATATTACAAAATTAATATAACATGAATGAACAAACCATAAGCAATATTATCGAAGCCATCGATGACCTGAAGAAAAAAATAAATCTTCCATCAGAGTTGGACACGAATAAAATCCGATCCGAATTTGAGACGATTGTTCAAGGGAAACTTGAATACAAATACACGCTGCCGTCAGAATACAAATTAATAAAGAAAATCCAAATTGCGATGTATCAATCGCTTGCGACTGTCAGCGATGATCGCGTCGAGGATTTTGTTAAATTATCTGCGCTGGTAGAAAAAGCTAGATTGATTTTATCAGAAGCATACGAGTCAAAAAAAATTACAAGTTCACGCATCAGACAGCTGAAAAAACTTGTCGATGAGATCAAGGCCAAGGAAATCGCAGACTCTTGAATTTTCCTGAATATTTTCCGCAAACAACAAAAAAAAACAAAAATTAAAAAAATATATTAATTTTGAAAATTTCCCTGGATTTTATTTATTTTTTTGGCTTGTTTTTCCCCGTGGACAGACTCGAAGATTCTCACGATTTTACCAGCAGATTGATACTTATCGTTTCCCCGCGGATATCAAGCAAATTTCCTTTCTGATCTGTTAGTTTGAAATTTATCCTCGACAATAATCGATTATGACATCTTAGGTAAAACGGATTCACTGGCTCCTTTATTATCAAATAACCAGGAGAGGCGCTAGGTGAAAACGAATACAAGATGAATCCCTGCTGTGCTTGATTTGACTCTGACGAATCAACATTGTAGCTACCTTCAACGACATCCGCGTGAAGATAAATCGCGATAACTTCCGTTATGTTAACGATACCTGGCGAGATATGCCGCCCCTGCCCGGCGGGATTGTTATTGTGTTTGAGAATCGATTCTGATTGTATTTTTTTAGTCCACGCGGCATGTAACTTCGGAAATAAATCATCGATGGTATCAGTGACGGATTTTCTCATTTTATCAACATCATAATCGGGAAATTTGAAATTTGGTAGCGTTTCCTCGGTTAATCCAAATACTCTCATGAATTTTTGTTTTTCTCCTGAATTTCTGATCAACTCGAATTTGCTAATAGGAAGAACATAATCGGCAATTGATATATCGTCGACTATCGCCTGAATAAACATGTCGTGATAATATTCAACATCATTCGCGAGTTGATTTAAAATCTTCACGCGTTTGATAATTTCGCTACATGAGCCTGATTTATTTAGGATGCATTCATGAAAGGATTCCCGCAATAAATTTAATTGTAATTTATGTTCTTGAATAAATTCGTCGAGTGTTCTTCTTACCATGATACCGTCTATGGGGAATATTCTTATGTTAATGTGGCTAGCGTCGAAGATTTTCACACCGGGGGGAATTTTAGGAAGAGGCAACCACGAGAGAATTCTTTCGTTAATAAAAGTAAAAGCGAATATTACCAGGTTAATTTTGTGGTTATTCATGAGGTTGATGGCAGTGTTGATTAGATATTTGTGTTTGATATCTCCGTACCATCCTTCGTCGGTGGTAAAATCTTCTTTTTTTGGTTCCGGTTGCTCTGGAGGAGCTTCCTCGTACCAACCTGGAATAATAAAATCTGATTTTTTTGGTTTTGCTAGAGGTGCGATTTCAGGCCAACCTAATATGGTCCTAATCGATGATTGGTAAATATCTACCATGTAAGGTGATTTCACTTCTATCATCGATGACAGTGTTGGTTCATGCGCAGATATCTTTATTCCCGGAGTAGCATCGCCGGTTATATTTGATATTCTGGTGGTAAATTCCTTATCCAGCTGATCAATTTCGTAACTGCCTGTTGGTATGCCAACGACGATCCAATCTGGCGTTCCATCGGGTTTGTTTTTGTTGACAAAAACAAGCGAATTATTCGATGATAATTTACCGAATGACGTCGATCTAACATTGGGCCAGCTATTGTAGACACGCAATTGTGTTAACGCAATTTCTTTGACGCTAATTGGTGTTGGAAAATTGATGCTAAATTCAGGTTTGGTTGAGCTTAACGATATTAGCGTCGTTGTCAGCGGTGTCGTGTTTGTCACTATCTGGGCTAGCTCGGACATTATTAATATTCATTTGTTCAATCTCCGAGTAAATACCGATCATTACCGAAAATTCTGGATCGGAGATAACGCCGTCATTGAGACTCTCCGAAAGCAGCGATGATAATTTCGAATACGCGTCATTGACCTTGGATAGTTTGTTTTTGTACAATGATAATTTTTCATTTGCGCATGATGAGATTTTTTTCGCTACGATATTGAGAACACCAGCGATTGTCGTTGTTGACGAGATTATTATCGTTGCAACGATCGGCGCGATTGTTGTTACCGCGGATAAAATTATCCCCGCGCCGGCGACTACCGCGGATACCGTGTACACGGCAACGTCAATGATAACTAATCTACGCTGGTATTTTTTTATTTTTGTTTGATACTCATCTAGTAGTTTTTTTAACGAATCCTGCCATGATCGCGCTTGATTATAACGATAATCCGATGCGGTCATTTATTAGTTAGTTTTCAATCAATTGCGGATCGGTTTTCCGTTTTCAAATGATCTAAAGTCATCTATCTCAGCAGCTGAATCTACCGTGACAATTACGATCGGCTCGAGTTGACCAATATTTTTCCAACCTGATAAATATTCGAAAATTACAAAATAATGCACTGGTTCCGTGGTGGTTCTATCCGGTGGCGTTAGTTTAAAAGTTTCAGAGTGATCTTTATCCATGGAAATAATGAAAAATCCAGGACAATATTCGTAAATTTCATGACGATTTGCCGTCACGTTAAATTTTGTTGACCCCGATATAACATAAACTCGATATACACCCCGAATTTGCGCGATAAAGGTAAAAGAATCATTATCGGGTGTCCAGGTAATATTTTGTGTATTCATCATAAATGATACATGACAAGGAAGATCTGATGTTTCTACCTCCACTGGTACGCGAATTAGCGCTAATTTTGGAATATCCAACGATGATATTTCTAAGTTGATTTCGTCAATTTTTTTAGTTGCGTCGAGAAGTTTCGCGTTGATATTTTGAATTTCTCCGTCGTACACTGATGTATCGACTTTTTTATTCGCTAATTCTCGTACCACGTTAATTTCCTCGGATATTTTAGTAACATCTTCGCTGATTTTTTTTGTTTTCTCGTGGAGATCATCGTGTGATGTTTTATCGACTTTTTCGTTTACGATTTGGCGTACCGCGGAGGTTTCCTCGGATATTTTAGTAACATCTTCGCTGATTTTTTTTGTTTTCTCGTCGTGTGATGTTTTATCGACTTTTTCGTTTACGATTTGGCGTACCGCGTTAATATCATCGTTGATGGATTTTGTTTTCTCGTCGTGTGATGTTTTATCGATTTTTTCGTTTACGATTTGGCGTACCGCGTTAATATCATCGTTAATTTTAGTAATATCCTCGTCGATTTTTCTTGTTTTCTCGCTGAGATCGTTATGTGATGTTCTATCGGCTTTTTGAAATATTAATGCACGTGACGTTTCAATATCTTTGTTGATTTGGGCGATATCCTCATTGATGGATTTTATTTTCTCGCTGAGATCGCTGTGTGATGTTCTATCGGCTTTTTGAAATATTAATGCACGTGCCGATTCAATCTCTCTGTTGATTTGGGCGATATCTTCGTTTATTTTCTTTGTTTTCTCGGTAAGATCGCTGTGTGATGTTCTATCGATTTTCTGACCCATCGCGGTATTTATTTTGGTAATTTCCTCGTTGATGGATTTTACTTTCTCGCTGAGATCGTTATGTGATGTTCTATCGGCTTTTTGAAATATTAATGCACGTGCCGATTCAATATCTTTGTTGATTTGGGCGATATCTTTGTTTATTTTCTTTGTTTTCTCGATGATATCGTCGTGTGTAATTGAGGAGGTATCAATGAATTTTTTTATATCCTCGTCGATTTTTTTATTGAGATTTTTTGATGTATCGTCTAGTTTTTTAAGATCGTTAGTTAGCTTGGTAAATCTTTTTGTCATTTTGTCCTGAAGTGCGTCGTGTAATGCTTTATCAGCCTTCAGAAGCAACGTTGCTGATAACTCTTTGTCGGATTTTTCCACATCCGCGATATTGGCCTTCAGGGGTAACTTCGCGATAATATCGGTAATATCAGCAATAGATTTTAATACCATCTCCGATTGACGAGTAAATTGACTAATATGATCGCGGTATTCGTCTCGCTTGATTATATCAGTTATTTTGACGTTGCTGGTTTGTAATCTTCCTTCGGTATTTTGAAAAACAGCAACTTCGCCAGGGTCCACCTCTGACAGCGATAGAAGATTGTTAATATCGCTCTTGGTTGCGAACTTTGATAGATCGACGTCAGTCACTTCTGCCTTTTCCTTCCTGTAGATAAATCTACCGTAAATATCAACCATGATATTTATCTACGGCGTATTCAAATACAATTTTGTTATAAGGGCCGGATGATTTTGAAATTGCGTCAAGAATATTAATTGACTCTGGACCGCATATTGGTGGATCAGCTAATGTTTGTGTTGGAAGAGTCGAGTACCAAATCGGAAGATTTAGTTTTGACACATAGTTGATAAATTCATTTGGTGGTGCTAATCCATATGAGTCAAAATAAACGACTTCGCGAGGATTAATCGCGTAGGCAACCCAGTGCGTGCCAGGGCCGGTATTTTTATCGAGATTTATTATTCCCGTCTCGGTAGGGTTTGGTTTTTCTGGTAGTTGATCTCGCATAAATACGCCTCTAAAAAATTTTATTTTTTTATTCTTTGCTTCGCTAAGTAGATCTAAATTTGAGGCTGGTAGACTCGTCTTAGGCCGGATCCGTATGGGGGCCGTCTTAGATAAAGGCCGGATCCTTTTTGTTGTTTTTGCAACATTTTCGCGATTAAGGGAGAGAGGACGGGAAGTAACCCTCCCTTTTTTTTACGGTATCTTCCTCCGGTAATTTTTCTTGTTACTGCGGAACCTACTTGGGAACCTATACCTGTGAGCGCACCTAATCCTACTGTTTTTGCTACTGTCGGAAGAATCTCAGCTAGCAGTCCCGGAAGAGCAGCTAACAGAGGAAAAACGCCGCCTGTTTTGACCATGTCTCTGATGGCGCCTATGGAGAGACTCACATGAACACCGGAATTCGCCGATTTGGCCTTGGAAAATCGTTCACGCTGACCTCTAGTTAGCGATAGTTTGTTAGGTCCACCGTGAATCTGATCGTTTTTCAGTGTTAATTTCATACCGCATCGCTTTGATATCGCTGATTGGAGCTTTTTTATCTGACCCGGGGTCAGAGTTACACTGACGTGCTCGTATGGCATATTAATAATCGCTTAATCTAAATTTGGAATTTGTCACATGTTCTCGACAGGAGCATCGATGACTCTCATTTTACCACTGAGGCCTTCCAGGATCATTGTTCTATCGCTGAGGATTACCGCGATGGCTCTTGCTGCTCCGGTTGTGTTAATTCTGGCTTTGAAATGAATATCAACAACGGATTGTTTTACCAAATCGAGATGCTCCAAGGAAAAGTAATAGACAGGATAAAATTTATTAAAATCCAACTGTGATATTTGCAATCCGGTATCGATATTTTGATCGCGACCCATGAAACTTAGCAATCGATGATACGCGCGGGCCGTCGAATAGTTGGCAAAATCGATGGCTATTTCCTCCGATGGCTCTTGCTGGCCGTTTATTCTCAGTGAGACGTTTGTTGCCGCGAATTGATCGAATATCATATGACTATGAAGTTGATCATATCTGTTTGCGGCTTGAAGAGCAACGAAGATATGCCTAGGTGCCGAAGCGCCCTGTTGTGACGCAATTCGCCAAGTAAATATTCCGTTGATATTAACATCGCAGGAGTCGGTCATCGTTGTCAACCAGGACATAACGGATTTTCCACCTTGATTCATGAATGATAATAATTTTTCTTCCTCGAGTATCGATGGGGTTATCGCTGGCATCCACAAGGTAAATTTAGTTAGGATAACTTTACCGACATTAGCGGCATCCGCACTTACTTCTCGCCAGATGGCTTTGTCATTGCCAGTAGCATCTCGAACGAAAATTATCGTGTGTTTTGCTCCGTAGATAACTTTCCTGAAATGCCTACAAAATCCAAAAATGTGAGATAATGGAATTGCACAGGAAAATCTTAGTTCATTCTCAGTCAGCATAGCTCTTCTCGTGGCAAATCCAAGGTTGTAATTGTCATTGGTTTTAATTATCATATCTTCGAAGGGAGTAGGACCAACGGCTTGAGCAACAACAGGAGGATCAGCGCGATTATTCGGTTGTCTGACGATATACGGATTATGATCAGCGTTATCAGAATTATCCTTGGCGAACATCATACTAGGACCAGCTGACCTGGTAAAATCATCCGAGTATCTCGCTAGTCCTATTATCGTTGTTGCTATATCAACATTGTCGGTAATTGATTCGATCTCTCTTCCATCGATCATGTAAGTGGCGCTCTTGAATAATGCCATAATGCCGTTATTGACGAATCCGACTTTAAAATGTTCGCCAAAGTTGGTATCGTTTGTCCTAATAATTCTCCCAACAACCTCGATATATGCCTCGGATGGAAGAAAATATCTTGTTGTATCGTGAACTTGAATTTCCAAGCGATTATTTGTATTTGGCTCAACTGCGTCGTATGAGAAATACTGGAAATCTCGCACGGATGTATCTCTGCCTACAGGCTCGTCCATGTCAAACACTTCATTTGACACTTGTGCGAACATTTATTATTAAGAATATCATCTAAAACGAAGACCGCTGCCTGAAATGAAGCTTGTATTTGCTAGATTTGTCTTAGCAATTTCCTTTGCTAGATTTGTGTTAGCGACTTCCTGCGCTAAATTTGTCTTAGCGACTTCCTGCGCTAAATTTGTCTTAGCAACTTCCTGCGCTAGATCGTTTATTTTTTTATTTGCTGCGTCGTTTATGACTTTGCTGATTTCGGGTGGCATTTCTCTGGTGCTAGGTAATTTGACGGGTTGTTTTTTGCGCATTAAATTTAATATTTTACTTTTGACAACATTGAAGCCTTTATTGGCCAAATTACTGATACCAGAAATGGCAGTCTCGCCGATTTTTCCTATTGCTTTTAACCCGAGCTGTTTGATCACGGGTCCAATTTTAGGTATTATTCGCGTAAAAAGACTTCCAATAATATCGCCGAATCCATTACCGTGGATATATCTGTATACAGGCAATCTAGAGTTTACTACGCGGACCTGTCTAGGCCTGCGTTGATATTTGTGAACAATCATGTTATTTCAATTGTGTTGTTTTAATCGATGAGTTCATCGACAAGTTCCTTGTAAATGTGAGAGTCCATGACACCACCGCGGAATAATCGCTGACAAATATCCGAGGCTTCGTTGATTACTTCGCGAGAGTTATTTCCAGCTCGTTTTCCTCCGATTAATACCTCGAGGCGAGATACATCGTTGACAACACTGTCAGGGCAAACGGTATATCCACTTCCTGTCTTTGGTTTTGGTGTTGATGGTTCGGTAAACCACTCCGTTAACACGTCTCCCTCTTCCCCTTTTTCTTTTTCTTTTACTTTTTCCATAAATTTATAATATTCGTCATCACGTGTGTAGGGGGGTTTTTTACTAGCAAAATATATCCAGTCGATCCATTGTTTTTTTTCAAGAGGTCTCCCACGAACATTTTTGTTTAAATATTTATCCCTATCATCAAAATCCGCGGCAATATCTACTAAATTTTCTCCTTTTGTGATTTGTTCATGCACATCACGGGTAAAAACGAGTCCGATAGCTTTATGAAGATTTTCATAGTCGGACTTCGCAGTTTCTTTCTCTTGTTGAGTTATTTCTTGTGATTTATCCGAAGTTTTTTTTTCCTCCTTCCTTGCATCTGCGATATCCAGAAATACAGGGCACTGGTTTTTCTCACCTCAGATAAATTAAATCTAACTCGAAATAAATTATTATACCAAACATCCCGCGATTTAATTTTTTTAAATCCGTCTTCAGTTAAAAACGCCTTTCTATTGTCAAAGGAATCTTCAGCAAAAATAGCAAATAATCTAATATCATCTCCAAATGCCTCAAATTGTTTTTCCATTGTTTCCCAACCACTCTTGGTAAATTTTTCTATTATTATATCTCGAGGTTCTTTTTTTTTAACACCCTCCCTCCCTTCTTCTTCTTCTTCCTCTTGAGCTTGTTCTTGTTCTTGCGCTTGTTCTTGTTGTGCTCGTGCTTGTGCTTGTGCTCGTGCTGGTGCTTGTGCTCGTTTTTGTGCTTGTGCTCGTGTTTGTGTTTGTACTATTCGCTCCGGCAATAATCGAGTGTGTTGCTCGATATCTCTCGTCATAGGAATAAGACCGCGCTTCCTAAGTTCCTTATCTTCCTTTTTATCGCCGTATGCTACCTGTTCGATCGCTCCAGTGACTGGACTCAACAACTTTGACGATATCTCGGTAATTCCATATTGAGAATCTTCGTAATCACGAACTTTTTTCTTGAATAATTGTTTTGCCGGAATGAGTTTCTTTACTGCCGCTAACTCTTCTCGCGCTAATCTGGCAGAATGAGGTTCTCCAACTCTACTAGCTTTCCGACTCATATTATTTTCAACTATATTGTTTTAATGCGAGGTAAAATTAGGATCCGCAGCCAAATCCTTTGTGCAAAAACGACACCAGAATAAATTCCCCCCCCCAAAAAATCTCTGTCCAGAATCAATCGATTTTGTTCACAAAATTTGCACTCTGGGACGAATTTACGCAAATTAATTCTCGTAGGAAGGCTTATTTTTGAAATCTGAGGCTTCTACGGAGAAAGTTCTCGTAGGAGGCTTTATTTGGTCTGGAACGTCTGGTCTGTACAACTTCCCTGCTGCTATATATATATATATATATATATATATATATATATATATATATATATAAAGATTGTTTCTTTCAGTCTCTGCTAGAGTCCTATTTAATATGTTATTATTCATTTTAGTCTCAGTCACTTTTATCTAATGGTCCAGCTTTTTTCTAGTCTCTTCTAAATTCCATAAAGGTTGATAATTTTGGTGTTGCTTTTATTCACGACCAATTTTGTGTTATTATGAGTTGGCTCTCTTGATTACAGCTATTTATAACAATACAATATGTTCAAATTTACCTACACCGCCAAAATATGATGTAAGAGTAATGCTTTATATATAAATATCTGGTGTATGCATGTAGCCCCTTCGCAGCATTATGTGCTAGGTATTTCTTTTTCTTCTCTGTTCTTTGCCAAGGTGGCAGGGTGGTTTCGTAAATTGGCCCCAGGCAAATTTCTTCACTTAAGGCTTTGGTGTGACTTTTTTTCAGCTATTATTGTTTATTACTTAAATATATAGACATATTTGTGAACTTTGTGTTTCGGGCTTGTGTTTTTCTTGAAATTGATGTCAGGCATGTACACCCTCCATAGTTACTCTGCAGTATGTTGATAGTGAAATACCAATAATCGGCTAGGAAGAAGAGCTAGCCTCCCATAGCAGTAAACATTTGAGTTTGGGGCAGTAGAATATCTAAAAAAACGGCTTGGATGACAATTATTTTCAATCGCATCAACCTGTTTAGTACACACTGTTTTGCAGAATTTTCCTCTAGGAAAAAGGCACGTGTTTGCACCGTGAGCATCACATGGTGTGAAGAATAACCTTCGGACATGAAAATTGCAGATAGAAATTTGGGGTTGGGGATGCATAAACTTCTTCTGCAATGAACTGCCATTGACTTCATTGATCAAGTGGATAACATTCTAATGCTTTGTTTTAATATAGGTATCCCAAAATATGGATCTTTTTAACTTCACTTGTATATTTGATTTTTTTATGATTTTATTATACAAGTTCGCTGATTGCGGAATTAAATTTGTACATAAAAACTGACCCCCTACCCCCAAGAGTTGTTGTCTGTCTACAATTAGGTGTTCATCCTCATTACTTTACCCATTACTTTACATCCTACCGTGGGTGTTTGCCAGTCGGTTCAGGTGCTCATCAGTAAGACTGTGCTGGTTAATATGCGTGGGATTTGTTAGTTGACGTGGCTACTGATTACTAAATCTACGCGCTGCTCAGTAGATGATAGGGCAATGTATTAGCCAGTACGTGTGGACTCTGGTCAGTATAACTGCATGATGGCTAATGGATGTGGGTGAGTGTGTGTAGGTGTATATGCTTGTGAGTAGACGTGAGTGCTAGTCAGTAAAGTTGTTTATGGGTTAGTTCGCGCACGTGCTGGCGAATAGATGTTAGGGCTGGTCAACAAGATTGCTTTGTTCAGTGTGTGTGTGTGTGTGTACTGGTCCGTTACACTGTGTGATGGTCAGTACATGTGTGTGTTGGTTCAATAGACTAATTGAAAGTTGTTTATCATTAATTGGTCTCCAGATGAAATAGTCTAAGACATCACCCCCAAAATATTCTATACCTTAAAACCACTGGATCATGGAGATTTGTCATCTTTCTTTCTTTTAAGTACACGCGAGGTAGTTATGGCTATATTTCACGTTCCAAAGAATCAGGTTGTAGATTTTCTATTTTGGGAAATGAAACTCTTTTAGTAATTGAATCAAATCAACGCGTTAAATTTATTTTGATTCTGAATCGAGATTACTGTAGAAGATTCCAATTTCTTTTTAAAATATTGTTTTCATCTAATTATATATTTTTCTCTCACGTTTATATTCAGCCAGTTGTTTTGTTTATGAAGTTGTGTCAGTAGTGAAGGGGGGCACTTTACGTAGAATGGGAATTAGCATTACAGACCCCCCTGGGTTAGATTACGTACAATGGAAATTTAACATGGCGAAAAATCGTGGGTCAGATTACGTACAAGGGGAATTAACATGGCGATAAATCGTGGGTCACTCTACGTACAAGGGGAATTTAACATGGCGATAAATCGTGGGTCACTCTACGTACAAGGGGAATTTAACATGGGGAATAGAGTTTGGGCTTGTTTAGGGACAAGGGGAATGGAACATGGGATTTTTTTCTTTTTTTAAAAAAAATTTTTTAAAAAAGGGGTAGGCAATTCAAAGACTATCTCTTTTCTAGAAATATGGGGCCCTGAAAAGGGCCTTTGGTTTATGTTAATATTAATATTAACATAGATGGCATCTCTCACATCTTCTTCTTCTTCTTAAACTCCTTCTAACTGCCGGTCCATACACAAGTACCCTCTTCAGACATCCTTGTCTTTCTATATAAACTCTCCTCATCCATAGACTTGTATCTGTCCTATCAACAACAGTCCACTTGGACCGGACATACATGAGCATGTCTGTCCTGAACATCATTGTTGACACAAAGGTTGAAGATTGAACGTCGGTCCACATCTTGAGGCTCCGAGAAACAGGTGAATCAATGCAGTGAACGGCGCTTATTTATAGGCAGAGGTAGGATTGAAACGAATTGAGTTCATTCACCAATCCGAACACGCGTTACAAAATTCAGCCAGCCGCATCCAATCCGAAGAGAGCAGTCTGTGACGTCACGTAGTCAATATAGATTTGCTAGCGCTTGTGTGCAGTCAATCTATGCGACAGTGATTCAACATGACGGAAACTCAGAAAACGATCCATTGGGGTGCACCAGCAGGGGAGACTGCCCAAGGGAACCCGGACTTACTTTCAGAAGAGGTGAATTGGGATTTTGTGGATTTTCTCTCTTCGCAAGAATTTGTTCCGGAACCTGCGTTACCTTCTTCATTACCGCAAGTGGAGAATTTTAGACAGAGACAGAAAGAAGAATTGGAGAAATTTATACAACGACAAAAGGAAGCGGAACAAGCTTTTCTCCTACAGCAACAGCAAGAAGAAGAGGTAAGAAAAAAACAACAGCAGCAACAGCAAGAAGAAGTAGCAGCAAAGAAACAAGAGGGTGAAAATCAAACGGTCACGGTACTGTTGGACATTTTAGCGGAGTTAAGAAGTCTGAAACAAATGTATCAGACTTCTTTATCACGACCGAAGAGAATACGACCTTCCCGAGCTAAACACGTCAACCCTGTGACTAAGCCTACCGTACCACCCTTAGTGATTTCAACTCAATCATCATCAACATTACGTAGTCCAGAAGTAGGCCTTGGCCGTGGCAAAGGCTTAAGGCAGTTAAAGTTGATTGCTTAAACTCACCCCTGCACCAAAAAAGGCCCTTTTCAGGGCCACCCACATTTCTCGAAAAGAAATACAATTTCAATTTGCCAATAACTCAAAAAAAAAAAAAAATAACCCACCCATTTTACCCTTATAGTACGTGTCTGTGTATGAGTGCGTGAGTGTAGCTTCTTTTTTTTGAAATCATAACTCAAAGACACTTACCTTATATCATTAATTTATTCTTTTCTCCATTTTTTTACAATCCAATTCACAATTCACAACACAACACTTTAATTAAAAGTTCATTCACTTCTTCTGTCTCCTTGTTTAGTCTCTCGGTTTTTTGAATTTCTTCACCGTCACACTCTTTTCCTCTTCTTCCTCCTCCTCGCTTTCTTCCCTTCTTCTTTTTTTCTCCTGTTTCTTTTTCTTCACCTGTCTTCTTTCTTCCTCAGAAGAATCCCTCTCTTCCTCTGAAGAATCCCTCTCTTCTTCTGAAGAATCCCTCTTTTCTTCTGACTCCTCTTGTTTCTTTTTTGGGCAATCTGGAGACCAATGTCCTTTTTCTTTACAATAATAACAGGTATCTTGACTTTTGTCTTTTTTAGTCCCTGTTTTTGTTCTTTTTTCACGGTCTGGACACTCTGAAGACCAATGCCCTTTCCTCTGACAGATATAGCAAGTATCTTGACTTTTATCTCTAAAGGAAGGAGAATAGTCCGTAGGCTGGTCTGAAGAGAATTTTCTAATGACCCCTCGCAAAGCTCTGACGAAACGTTCCATCTGGTTAGTCTCTTCCATCGTTGTGCTCGGCTTGAGAGTGAAATGAATAGTGAAAGGACAAGACACACACCCTTTTATATACGCTGGTCTGCTATGACTATAAAGTAGCTCATGGTGTTTGAACTTGAGTCATTTGACTTTTTGCTTTCAAGATGAAACGATCTAATTCATTCGAGAAGAAAGAAGAAAGTAAGAGGCAGAAACGTGATCTATCGCCTCGTACCAGGGCTGAAATCTTGGCACAAATTCATGCCAGTGATTTTGAAGAGGACATGAGTGAACCAGAATCCGAACCCTCTAAACCAAGTTCACCACCCTTAGTCAACCCTGAAAAGTACTATTCCATTCGAGAGACGGAAAAGCGCTCCTCTAGAAAATTTAGAACCACGGCTTACAAATACACAGTGAAGTTTAAAGATTTCAAGGCTGAAGTGCCGTTAGAGAAAGCAGAAGTGTTCATCGCTGAGGTGTGGGATTCTTTGCTCACTGCACTCAAGCAGCAATGTCAACCCAAAGAAGACGATCGCTTGAGACTTTCCATACAACACGACGGTTTGAAATCCCCTGTTTGGATCGAGTTTAGCACCCCTGCAGAATTGACCGCTTCCAAAGTCATGGACAAGATTCAACACGTGCAACAATCTAATGACCAGTTTGATATCACCGATGGAAAAGCCACATTGGACATGACCCACGTCTCTCCTCCTCAAGGAACTGGACGCAAAAAGATGTTATTGGTGGACGACCTTCGCAACACCAAAAAGAGTCTCGTCCGAATTAACAACTCTCATGACCAGATGTGTTTAGCCCGTGCCATCGTGGTGGGACGAACCTATGCCGACAAGAATGACACGGTAGAATGGAAAAGAACCTGGAACACTATTCAACGTTCCCATCGAGCCAAACAACGAAACGAAGCAGAACTCCT
This sequence comes from Sinohyriopsis cumingii, assembly GCA_028554795.2. NCBI lineage: Eukaryota > Metazoa > Mollusca > Bivalvia > Unionida > Unionidae > Sinohyriopsis > Sinohyriopsis cumingii. Next base: position 78,259,261 of record CM068830.1, on the reverse strand, counting down.
GTTGCAACAAGCTGGCCTGTCCAAAGACACACCCTGTGGCATTCCTGAGATGCAAAAATTGCAAGATGCCCTAGCTCCACGCTACACCTTGAAAGTGCACCCTCAAGAAATGCGCGGGCCTCTGTTGTTTCGAGGCCAACATTTTAAGGACGGAAAATACATTCACGTTTATTATCACGATGACCATTTCGATACCATTACCAGTATCACCGGATTCCTGGGATACAGTTATTACTGTGAGAAATGTGACCATGGTTATAATAATCGAGAGCAACACAAGCATTGTGGATTGAAATGCTCAGGATGTTTGGCCTCTCAACCCTGTCTGAGCGAAGAACCAGTGCCTTGTTCGACTTGTCTGCGCACGTTTGTTAGCCCTACTTGTTACCAACAACATTTGAAGACGCAAGGTTCACAGAAGAAATGCGCTTGTCAACTGCTGAGATTGTGCCCTACGTGTGAACAAGTCATACGTACCAATAATACCAAGGCACACGTATGTTCAGGAAAGAAAAAATGTCACATTTGTCACCACATCGTGGACTTGGAACACGAATGTTACGTGCAAAAATACCATCCCCCACCAGAGAAAGAGGACAGTCACAAGAAGAAAGGCAATTTCATCTTTTTCGATTTCGAATGCATGCAAGAGACCGGTATTCACATTCCTAATTTCTGCGTGGCTCATCGAGCGTGCGAGAAGTGTATTCAAGAACCTATCTTCAGTTATTGCCCTCACTGCAGCAAAATTCCTGGAGGGCGTGAAAAAATCTTTCGGGGACCAAACACGTTAGCCGATTTTGCCCAATGGGTCTTAGACCCCATCGACAAGACGTGGAGCCAAGAGGACATCGAACTTTACGGAGATTGTCATCGTCATGCCACGGTGATGGCTCACAATTTCTCCGGATACGATGGACAGTTTCTTTTGAGGTACTATGCGGAACAAGGCACCGAGCGTCCTAAAGTCACTTTGAACGGAGCCAAAATCATTTTCATGCAAGTGGGACAAGTACAGTTTAAAGATTCGATGAGCTACTTGGCCATGCCTTTGAGCCGAATGCCTAAAACGTTTGGAATGACAGAAATGGCTAAAGGGTACTTTCCACACTTTTTCAATACGGAAGCCAATCAACATGCCGTTCTACCCCATTTGCCTGAGGCTCACTATTACGACCCCGACAACATGCGTACCGAACAACGAGAAGCTTTCTACGCTTGGTACCAGGCTCACGCCTCGGACCCTTTCGACTTTCAGGAAGAAATGCTAAAGTATTGTCGTTCCGACGTGGACATTTTACGGCGTTGCTGTGGAAAATTTCGAGAACTGTTCATGGAACACGGAGGGGTCGATCCTTTGAAAGAAGCTTGCACCATTGCCAAAGCGTGTTCCTTAGTGTATCGACAACGATTCATGCCTGAAAACACCGTGGCTGTCATCAGTCCTCAAACGACCCACTTTGTCAAACGTCAATACTCGGTCAAAGCCTTACGTTGGTTACATTACTTGTGCGACAAGGAAGACAAGTGGATTCAACATGCCCGCAACGGAGGGGGCGAAAAGACCATCGGAACGTATTCGGTCGATGGCTGGGACTTAGAAAACCCCAAGATCGTGTACGAGTTTAACGGTTGCTTATTTCACGGATGTCCCGTCTGTTATCCTGATCGTGGCACTAAAAATCAGTTTTTACAACGAACCATGGAAGACTTGTACCAGGACACTTGTCAGCGGCGCCTAAAGTTGGAACAGGAAGGATACCAAGTGGTGGAAATGTGGGAACACGAGTACGATCACCGTATGAAAACCGATCCCGAGTTTAAACGTGCCGTGGAAAGTTACAAGCTGATGGACCCCCTAAACCCGAGGGATAGTTTGTACGGAGGAAGGACCAATGCCACCTGTTTGCTGTACCAAGCCGACGAAGAGAAAGGAGAAGAAATCAAATACTTGGACGTGTGTTCGCTGTATCCCTACGTGTGCAAATATTGTCGCTTTCCTGTAGGGCACCCGCAATTGCTGACGGAACACATCGACCTGAAAAACATTCGACAATACGAAGGCTTGATCAAGTGTAAAGTTTTGCCTCCCACGAACCTATACCATCCCGTCTTACCTCACCATTGTCAAGGCAAACTGATGTTTCCCTTGTGCCGTACTTGTGCCGAAACGTGCAACCAAGACCAACCTTGTCAGCACACCCAGGAAGAACGGGCCTTGACGGGAACCTGGGTCAGCGTAGAATTGTTCAAAGCTCTGGACATGGGATACCAACTGTTAGAAGTGTACGAAATTTGTCACTTTCCCAAGACACAACAATACCGCAAGGGTGACCCTACTCAGAAAGGCATTTTCGCCGACTACGTGGATGCCTTTTTGAAACTGAAGCAAGAAGCCAGCGGCTATCCTTCCTGGTGTCACACTCCCGAAGACCAAATAAAATTCAAAGAGAAATACTACGAACAAGAAGGCATCACTTTAGACCACATCGAGAAAAACGAAGGCAGGCGGTCGTTTGCCAAAGTGATGTTAAATTGCTTGTGGGGTAAAATGGCACAACGACCGTGTTTACCCAAGACGGAATATTTGACAGAACCTTCCCGCTACTTCCAGATGATTCACGACAAAACCAAATACATGAAACACGTGGACGTCGTTCGAGAGAATTTGATCTTGGTCAATTACGAAGAAGATCTGGACTTTGTACAAGACGACCCTTTTGGAAATGTCATCTCTGCGGCTTACGTGACAGCTCATGCTCGCTTAAAATTGTACGAAGCTTTAGAACTGTTAGGGGAACGTGTCCTGTACTTTGACACGGACAGTTGCATTTACATCCATCACCCGATTCAACATCACCCTAACATCGAAGGAGACCGTTTAGGAGCCTGGACAGACGAGCATCCCGACGACAAGATTCTAAGTTTCGTCAGTGGCGGTCCCAAAAATTACGGTTACGAATACCGTGACAAACAAGGAGAAGTGCACACGACGTGCAAAGTGAAAGGACTGACTCTGAATTATCGTACCAGTCGTGTGGTCAACTTTGGGGTATTGAAAGAAGCCTTGCAATCGGGAGAGGATGGAAACTTTAAAGTGACCACCTATCAACCGAACAAGATTGTACGTTTACCCACTCACCACATCGTCAGTCGACCCTTGGAAAAAGTCTATCAAATTGTATACCAGAAGCGAGTTCGACTTCCCAATCATTTCACCTTACCGTACGGTCACGTCGGTATTGGTCTGTATATAAAAAGGAACCCTAGGCAAGATCGATAGTTCATTGTGACTACCAAGACCGAGCGAACAAGATGAATACTTTCAGAGAAACACAGAACAAGTTGTTTAGAAGGGCACAATTCAAGTGTGAGGCTTCGGAAGTGGAATGCGATTGTGAGCCTTGCGATGGGTACGATGCTGTACCTTGTGACCTGAGCGATGCCGTAAAGCATCATGGGAACTTTAGTGCCCCTACCCCTATCATGGAAAGTGATGCTGTGCGTGTCAAACCTGTGGGATGCGAAAGTGATGCCGCTCGTCCTCTTGGACATTTTACTGGGTTTCGTTTCAAAGGGGAATGTTCACCTTCACGTCTACCCCCCTACGGATGTCATCCAGCCCTGAGCAAACTCCTACCCATGTCACTCAACCCTCATCGAAACGAACCTGTGAAAGACGAATATTCGTTCCCTGTGCGTTTGTCGGAATACTGCGACTTTGAAAATCGTCTTCAATCGTTCAAAGGAAAATGGCCTAAGTATCTGGGAGGACCGACCCCTGAAGAATTAGCCAGAGCCGGATTTTTCTACTTGGGCGAAGGAGATAAAGTCAAGTGCTTCAGTTGCGGTGTGTCACTTCACCACTGGGAACCGCAAGATTCGGCCTACGTAGAACATGCTCGATGGTCACCGAATTGTCATTACTTACCCTTAGTGGGACCGAGACATTGAAGTAACTTCTTACCATAATAATCTGTTCATGGATACTTTACAAGAGAACATTTGTGCTTTGCCTGTGGAGTTGAGAGAACGCATTTATCGAGAACTGGTCAAAATACAAGTGAAACGTAAAGAACAATTGCATCCGTTACGTCACCGGTGTTTGAACCACTGGTACCTTCAGGCTATACAAGGACTGATTGAGTTGAAAGTGTTCCATTGGACAGACATTGATCAACGACCTCCTGGTTATAAAAAGGAATGGTTTGGTATGGACGATTCTATCTACTACATTGTAAACGTACTGCATCGAATTCCAGAGGAAGAGTTAACGAATTACCAACATCTTTCACGCAATGTCAACTTGGTGAAAGAGGAAACTTCTGAACGAATTGTAATGTGTAGATTAGTGGTGAAACGATTTAGATTTGACAATGAATTAAAACCATGTTTGTGCAAAGAGTACATTTCTTGTGTCAGACCAAAGAGAATTTAGTATAACCTATTCATGGATACTTTACAAGAGAACATTCGTGCTTTGCCTGTGGAGTTGAGAGAACGCATTTACCGAGAGCTGGTCAAAATACAAGTGAAACGTAAAGAACAATTGCATCCGTTACGTCACCAGATCTTTAACCACTGGTACCTGAAGGGTATAAGAGAACTGATTCGTCAGAAATTGTTTCAGTGGTCAGACCTTGTTCAATACTTCCAGGCCCCCGATGATTCACGTGTTGATCATTTTGGTTACTTCGAGATTCACCTAGAGCAACCCATTGAGGAAGACGAGGTAAAGGATTACCAACATATTTTACGTGGAATCTACTTAGCGGAAGAGGAAACTTCTAATCGAACTCTGACGTTTCGGTTACAGTATGCAAGATTTACATTCCCAACTGGAGAACGAAGATCACTGGCTAGAAAGTACGTGTATTCTTTTCGAAACAAAGAGACTATAAAAACAGGCAGCTATGCCACGACTTATGTCGTATGTCATCCAACAGATTCCGTGGAAGGAACTCAATGACCATATTCAAACCGTGGATCATTACCATCGATTATTACAAGAACTGTATCCATTCAATTTGGGACGACAAGTGGTGTGTGTCTTAGTGACTTGTTTTCTGGGATTTCGTTTACCAGCCGATTCTTTGTGGACTCTTTACGATCAGTACTTACCACCTCCATGGCCTTAAATGGTCACGAAAAACTCCTTTTGCTCAAAGCCTTGCGGTTTCATCTGGATACTTCTCGACCTCAACAGGAAAAAAAGATTCGTCAACTTTTAGCTACCCAAGACGTGTATGACGATGTGTGTGTAGCTTGTGACTTACACCCTCATTGGACAGATGTTCGTGACTGGAAAAAGGGGGGTTTTGAGGCTTGGACCCAAGAAGTGGCCCAGTATGCACAAGAGTTGTTCAAGGAAAAAAGTTACTTTTCAACCTGTGTTAGTGACGGTGCCAGAAGAACCGGTCACCGAGAACAACCACTCGCTTCAGGACAGGACTGTCATGGACATTCCTGAAAGGTCATTCCGGGAGGACACTTGTGTGACAATACCTCATGTAGAGACTGTAAGAACATTACACACTGTCCCTAGGACATCTTGGTTACCCAAAACATGTTGTACAGACACTTGTTTATATTCCACTTTGATCGCTTTGCTGTGTTTTATATTCCTGTACATCACTATTTGGGTTGTATGTATTTTTGTCTTTCGTGTTCATATTTGAAACATTCAATAAACGTGTTCTGAAAAAGTATATAAACTCTTGTCTTGTTTGTTTTTCGTGTCACAAGTGACATTTCTCATACCATGGCTACCTCTGCTGTGTCTGCTCCCTCTTCCTCTACTGTCAAAGTCATCGACGAACACTTAGATCGTGCCAGTTGGGAGGCTTTGTATCTTCGCCATCCCTTTAACATGCTCATTGCTGGACCTAGCGGTTCAGGCAAAACCGAATTCGTCAAACGTTTGATCGAACATAAACATCATTTGATCGATCGGCCCCCTCAACGGATCGTGTGGTGTTACAAAGAGTGGCAATCGGCGTACAGCCTTTTGCGAGAAAGTCAAGGTGATTCCATCGTGTTTGTGGAAGGCATTCCTAAAGAAGACGACGGCATCGTCTCTGACTCCCGTCAAACCCATTTGGTCATTTTCGACGACATGTTAGGAGAAGACGAAGAAGAAATTAAATTGTGGTTCACGCGCAAAGGGCATCACCGTAATGCCAGTGTCATTTACATCACCCAAAATTTGTTTCAACAAAGTAAAGCCCATCGCACCATCAGTCTCAATGCACATTACGTGGTCTTGTTTAAAAGCCCTCGAGATAAATCGCAAGTGCAAGTCTTAGCCAAACAGTTAGGAACGCCTTGGCTGACTCAGGCGTACGACGATGCCACTCAAACGCCACACGCCTATTTACTCGTCGATTTGAAACCTACGACCCCCGATGATTTGCGATTTCGTACCCACTTGTTTCACCACTGGTGCCAAGACGGAGGGCCTGTCCTGTACACGTCTCCGTCCTCGACTTCATTTCACTCCCCATGAAAAAATCTATAAAAACCTCAGACCCTTTTTCGTCTGTCTCACACAGTGTGAACATGACGTCCCTTCAGTCGCATCTTCCCGTCAAATTGATTCGTGCCTTGTATGGCATCAGTCGAGAAAAAGATCCACAAACACGAGCTCGTGTCTTAGAAGCTAGTCTCAAAGAAGTCTTACGATGGTTTACGGTGACGGCACGTCAATTACTCCAAGGAATCATTCAGATTCCTCATCAAACCCAACGCTTTTTCGATCGAAACAAAGTCGCTTTGGTCCAACTGGCCGATCCCCGCATCGACACTCAAACCAAAAAACAAATCATTTTGAAACCTGGAGGGAGCGGTACTTTAGGAGGGGTCATCATTCGTTCACTCTTAAGATGGGATCCTAATGCCCCCAAAGTTATCCCCAAGACAAAAGTTCAACGAAGCCCCAAGAAGAAAAAGAAAAAGACCAGGTCCCCAAGAAGAATAACTTCTCCAGTGGCAGGACCCTCCTCTTACCAGACACCACCCCGGAAAAAGAAAAGAAGCCCCCAAAAAAAGAAACAGAGAAAAAGTCCTCAGAAAAAGAAAAGTCCACAGAAGAAAACTAGTCGCAAGAGAGGCACTTCGGCCAGGACGCAGCCTTACACTCGCAAACCACGACCTGCCACAGCGGTGACTGCGTCTCCGGCAGCCTCACGTTTATCCACTTCTCCGTTGATGTCACCAGGAACTGAAGAGTACTTGGAGACGTTGATCACACCAAGAACTTCTCCGTTGATGACCCCCAAAAGAACTTCCCCAGTGGCAGGACCTTCCCATTTAGCGGCAGTGGCTGCTGCTCACAAAGTACCTTCTCCCAAAATCAAAGTCCATGAAAGATCGGGCATGTTACAAAGTTTACTGGATTTGTCCAAGCAAGAACTGGCTCGATTTAGTCCGTTACGTACCCCTGCACGACGTGTCATGCCTGTCCTCAAACTGATACGACGTAAAGACAATCAGTGGCGACGCGTTCCAGTATAAAAAAGGCCTGTGACCGAGTAGGGATATCAGTGTTTTTTGGTGCTCCTGAAGACTCAAAGATGTCACCCTCCAGAAAACCCCAAGGAAAGAAAAGGAAAGGACTGCCACCACGTTTAGCCAAACATGGGGACCTGTTATCTGTCCTGTCCAAAGCTTCACCACCCCTACGAAAAAAACTCATTCAAACGGCCTCCAAAGAGGTCATCGATACCGTGTGCGAATGTTGTTTGAACGCTTTGAAAGGCACGATCCCTTTGTCCAAACACCAGAAACAATGCTTAGGCAAACATCGTCACGTTCTTCGGAAAATGGTTCAAAAGAAAATTCCCATTCGTCAAAAAAAGAAGATGTTGGTCCAACGTGGAGGCATTTTGCCTCTCTTGTTAGGCCCCATACTGAAAGGAGTCCTGGGAACCATGTTGGGAGGACTGGTGGGAGCAAGATAAAAAGGCCTTCGGAAGTCCCAAGATCTCAGAATCGACCGCTGACAACCCCATGGAAGGACGAAAACTAGCTTTAGTGCCTTACAAACGATGGATGGAATACCATCGGTGGCAAGAACAACGCACCCCGCATTTACCTCCCAATCCCAATTTGAGCGAGATGTCCCAGTTACAACACGAATTGCAATCCTTGATGGATCGCCAAGATTTGTCCGAAACAGAAAAATCGCAAAAGTACGGTCAACTCTTGCAACGACTGCAACTCTTTCACCAGAAAGCTTTAGACGAAACAGCTTTACCCACTTTGAAAGATTTTAAGACCTTGATGAAAAGTCCAGCACCATCATCATTACCACCACTACCATCCCCAAGGGTCACCAGAGATGCTACCCCACAAAGACCCGAGGACGAAGAGATGCGCGAAGTGTTTCAAACACCGTCAGCAGCTCCCATTTCGAGTAAGATTGCAGCATCCTTGTTGACCCCGTCCCCCACACCCCAACGAGAAGAAATGAAAGCTTGGGTTAAAAAGATGATGTCCACGCCTCCTTCGACCGAAGTGAAAAAGAAAGAAGGGAAACCAGAAGCGAAAAAAGAAAAGAAAACCAAAGCCATTCCATTGCCACCTCCACCACCACCACTACCTTCGACTTCTACTCCCGTAGCCCATCGGACACATAAATCCGTTTCCAAACCACCCTTTCGACCCACCCAAAGTAGCATCACCGAAGAGTGGGTGACTTATTAACACACCAACACAAAATAAAAAAAATGGAAAAAGTCTTAGCCAGCATTTACTACGATCCCTCCCATCCTGCAGGTTACGCAGGAGTTCAAAAATTGTATCGTGCTGCCAAAACGCGACTGAAAAGTCTCCGTTTACCTCAAGTGCAACGATGGTTACAAGAACAAGCTACCTACACTTTACACAAACCCATTCGACGCAAGTTTGCCAGAAGTCGCACCCAAGTGGAAGGCATCGATCATCAATGGCAAGCCGATTTAGCCGATGTCTCACATTTGGCCAGCTACAATCGTGGCTACAAATATTTGTTCTGTGTCATCGACGTCTTTTCCAAATTTGCTTGGGTCGTACCCTTGACTTCCAAATCGAGCAGCGAGTTAGTGCGAGCCCTGCAACGGGTGTTGAAACAAAGCGGTCGTCACCCTCTTCGATGGCAAACGGACAAAGGCACCGAATTTCTGAACCAAGCTTTCCAAAAAGAATTAAAGAAACGTGACATTCATTTTTTTACCACCGAGAATCCCGAAACCAAAGCCAGCATCGTGGAACGTTTTCAACGCTCTTTGAAAGAACGCATGTGGAAATATTTTACGCATCACCACACTCTGAAGTACATCGACATCTTACCGCACCTGGTGCAAGCGTACAACCAATCTTACCATCGAAGCATCGGACGTGCCCCGCAAGACGTGACTCCCGAGAACGAAGTGTTGGTGTTTGAGCGCCTGTTCGGTACGTCCCCGACGAGGGCTGTCCCCAAGAAAAGTGGAGTGTTGGCCGTAGGAGATTGGGTGCGCATTGGCAAAACCAAACGCACTTTCGACAAAGGTTACTTACCTAACTGGACGACCGAATTGTTTCGCGTCACTGGACGAGTGCATGGCCGTCATCCTGCCGTCTATAAATTGGAAGACATGAACGGAGAAGTACTCAAAGGAACGTTTTATTTGCCCGAGTTACAACGTGTGACCAAAAAAGAAGACGACGTGTACGACATCGAAAGCATTCTCGAACGCAGAACCCGTAAAGTGGGCAAACGACGTGTCAAAGAAGTCAAAGTACGTTGGAAAGGATATCCACCCAGTTTCGATTCTTGGATCGACGCTTCGCAAGTCATCGACTATAAAAAGAAGAAGTGACCATCATGCCCTTTCACACAGCAGACGCAGCTACGTCGACCAGTCCTTCTTCCCCTAGTTCTTCTGTGCAAGATTTACAAAAACAACCCTTGTGGGTGTGGTGTGGAGAACGTGTGCCTAAAACGCAAATCGTCTTTTTCTGCCAAATCTTCGTGGTGTACTGTGTCATCGGGGCAGCCATTGCCAATTTGAGTTTGCAACAAGGAGACAAACAATTGTGGACCATTTTATTGAGCAGTTGCATCGGTTACCTGCTTCCCAATCCCTCCCTGAAATTCTCCTCGAACGGGAACGTTGTGTCCAGTGCCAGTGTCAGTGCCAGTCACCAGTCCAACCACAATCAGAACCCCATTTTGGGCGGAGACACGCCTCTGACGTCCAGTAATATCCCCTCGGACAGCCACAGAACTCTAGAATTATGAGTCACCAAAACCAATTTTACTTAACTTTACCCAGTGACAGTTCCATGAAGGTGTTTCCCAACAACACGTTGTGCTGTTACACGGCCAAATTACCTCAAGCCATCCCCTTAGATCACGAAGCCCATTGGGAAGTGGCTTTAGTAGAAATGATTCACCCGACCCAAGTCCTCAATGTCCTTCCCAATCAAAATAAATTTGATGTGGAAGTTTATGACCAACAAATACAACAGTGGATGGATACTTATAGCAAATATGAGAAGAAAACCCCTAACAAAGAAAATCCAAAGTGGACCACCTATCAGTTGTTCATTCCCCCAGGCTATTATTTTAGTGGTCAACATTTGGTCAGCACCATAGCCACCAGGTTTAATGGCGTGTTTGGGGAAGCTTTTAAGAATGTCAAGAACAAAACTGTCACCCTGGAATACCACAAAACAGCTCGTCGCTTCCTGATGAAATTTCCTGAGGGAGATAAAATCATGGGTTTCTATTTTTATGATGAATTGTTTGACATGTTGGGCGGTGACATAAAGATGAGGAAGACAGTAGAACAACAAACACCACCCCAAAAAACCGTCATTTACAGCAACGAGTCTTTTGGCCAGTATTTTCGTACCCCGGTAGAACTGAACCAAGGACTGAATTTGATGTTTGTGTATTCCGATGTGGTGGAATACAACGTGGTGGGACCCACCTCCGTGCCGTTACTGCGTGTCATTCCTTTCAAAGTGGATTCTGCCGCAAACGCTGACGAGGAAGGTGGAAACACTTACCACGTCCACCGCGAATTTGTCCATCCTCACTATTTGCCGGTCAGCAAGTCGTATTTGGACACGGTCAACATTACTATAAAAGGAGATTTGGGACAAAATATTCCATTCACCAAAGGAAAAGTCACGGTGAAACTCCATTTTCGAAAACGGTTCTCTCACGATTCGTAAGTAAGTCATGTATCCAGTGTACCGAGGGGTGGCTCGACAGCGAGGACACGGTTTAGGAGACATGTTAAAATCGGCCTTTCGTTCGGTGGCCCCGGTGTTGAAACCGATGGTGACACGCGGATTGCACGCCTTGAAAGATGCGGCACTGACGCAAGGCAAAGAATTTCTCCAAAATGTCATCATCGACAAACAAAACCCTAAAGAAGCCTTCATGAGGGCAGGCAAAAATGTCTTGCTGCAAACGGGCAAAGACATTTTGGGCCGACGAGACACACCTATAAATGCCCTGCACGCTACCGAATCAGGCATTCAGCAAGGACAAGGCAGAAAGAGACGACGAAGAAAACACCCTTTCACCAGACTTCAAGCGAGAAAGGCCAAGAAAAGAAAAACCGTTCGAGACTTAGACGTTTTCGATTATTGAAACACAGAAAAAAATGATGCACCGAGAGTCTTGCGCTTGTTCCAAGACGGAACTGGACCTGTTTGCCATGCCCCCCACCATGATGACGATGCAAGAATCCCAGTGGGTAGAATTTCACCCCATCTCCTCTTTGATCGATTCTGCTCCCATCGAGTTTGAAATCAAAGGTCAACCCGAAGATTACATCGATCTGAATAGCAGTTACCTGTATTTGAAAGTCAAAGTGATCAAAACTGACAACACCGATCCTGGAGCCAATGATAGGGTAGCGCCCGTCAACAATTTCATGCATTCCTTGTTCAGCGAAGTGGACTTGTACTTAAATAACAAACTAGTCAGCAGCAGCATGGATACTTACCCGTATCGTGCCTACTTGGAAAATCTCTTGACGTATGGAAAAGAAGCCAAGAATACTCATCTGGATGCTTGCGTGGTATGGAAACCTGACACGGCCGGTACAAACACGTTTAGCGACACAGCCCTGACAGCAGATGACAATCCTCACAATGTGGGGTTTAACACACGTAGAACTAAAATTCTGCAAGGGCGAAGTTTAGAACTGATGGATCGTTTGCATTTGGACATGTGGTTACAAGAGAAATATTTGCTGAACGGCGTGGATATCCGTCTGAGACTGAATCGTAGCAGTGCCGCTTTCCATTTGATGGCCCAAAACAACGAATACAAAACTGATATCCAACAAGCCAGACTTTACGTACGCCGTGTGGAAGTGTTACCGAAAGTGGGAAACGACATCAGTCAGACGTTGAGCAGAACGACCGCCAAGTATCCCATACGACGCGTGGAAGTGAAAACGTTCACCATTCCCACTGGACAGCGATCCATGATCGAAGATCATCTGTTCCAAGGACAGTTACCCAAGCGTTTGATTGTTGGTATCGTCAGGAATTCAGCCTTCAACGGAGTCCACGATCAAAATCCTTTTGAGTTTCAACATTACAAAGTGTCCAAGATCGAAGTCAGTCGCGATGGCAAGACATTGTGTACCCGACCTTTCGAGCCTAAATTTGATCCCGATAAGAATTACTTGAGATCGTACTTGTCCCTGTACGAAGCCACCGGACAGTTAGGAACTAACACCAGTCACGGGATTACGTACGACGATTACGCAGGAGGCTATGCTTTGTGGGCTTTCGATTTCACTCCTGACCAGGGCAGCGACGAGGGACATTTCCACCCTATAAAATCCGGCCAGATTCGTGTGGAACTTCAGTTTGCAGAAGCACTGCCAGCGACAGTGAACGTCATCCTGTATGCAGAATTTGATAATACCATAGAAATCAATAGTTTGAGAGAAGTCATTCTAGATTACTAGAAAGCCATGGAAGACTGTTCTCCCTCTTTACCTAGTGGATAAACTTTGGAGATGGAATGTGAGGAGACCCTGGAAAAAGAAGAAGTAATCATGATGAAGTCGAGATGGCCAGAACAAGAAGCCCATTTAGTCTCCTGTTTTGCCAAACACTTGGTCGACAAAATGACGGAATTGATCAAGAAAAATTGCTATGGATGTCAAAACGATCATCCCAGTCAAATTCAACACGATAAATGCCTGATGTTAAGTCAAGAAGAAAAATTGGACGAGTATCTGGACGAAGCTTGGAGTCTCATCTCGAACAAAGACGTGTTGCACCAGTGGTATAAAGACTTGCGTGAACATTCTTGTCCACCATTAACCACTCAAGAGATCCATCGTATCGAAGCTTTCCTGAATCAGAGTGAGGAAACAGAACGAATAACCGTTTATTCGTCAGACATTTTCAAGCAAAAAGTCAGGATCGAATTGACGACTTATTATTACCTGTGAAGAAGAAGAAGAAAAAACCCACACAAAACAATGGATACCTGGGAACTTTATTACCTTTTGAACCACAGTTCGTATACGTCTTCTTGGAATCCTGTCGTCTGTGCTAAAGATGAACTCCCTCATCGCAAACCTAAAGACCATCAAGCTTACGTGATCAACACGGACGACAGTCATCTCCCAGGAACCCACTGGGTAGCCGTCTACTTTCCTCAAGAAGGATGTGTGGAATATTTCGATTCGTACGGATTGCCCCCTTTGGAAGACGATATCATCGACTTTATGAGAAGAAATGCTCAAACCACCCGATTCAATAACGTGAAATTACAAGGCACAGATTCCTTGGTGTGTGGACAATATTGTGTGTATTTTCTGCATCATCGCAGCCTGGGCTATTCCTTAGAACATTTAGTGACTCATTTTGATCCTCGTTCTTCTGCTAGAAACGATGTGAAAGTAGATCGATGGTTCTGTGACCATTATGCTTATCTTTTGTCTCAAGCTAGGAAACGTAGTGTCCATCAATGGCCTAATGATTTCCAACAGTGGAAATCACAATTTCATTCACAACGTTGTCAGCCCTGTTCAAAGTAGATTGTCCATTGAGAAAAAAATGTTTGTGATTTGAAAAAAAATTGTTTGATGTTATAGTGTTGGATTATTGTTAAAAAATGTTAGAGTTGTTGTTGTTAAGTGTTAAGTGATTTTTGAATAAAAAATGTTGTGTTTTGAAAAAAAATGCCTTTGTGGTTTGTTTAGCTATAAGAATGTTGAATTGATGCTCTTTCATTTCTTACTATCCCTCTCATGAACGTTGCGGCTCGAAAACCGTGTGGGGGATGTTTTCCTTCACGTCCGCGCTTTCACTTTAAGAACCGGGGTTGTTTCCAGTCTAACCATCCATTGTCGACTCATCCTCCTACGAAGATGTGCTCCAAACTAGCTAAGCTCAACGAAGCCTACGTGAATTTGCATAGGGTCAGACACAGTCTGATACCGAAGCCAGAAGAAATAGAGAATGTGAGAATGTTAAAAATCACTGAAGACCTGATAGAAGAGCTCTTCAGAGAAGAAATGAACAGGGAAAAAGAAGAATGGACAGAGAAGTACAGACTTCAGAGACAGCAGCAACAGCAGCAACAACAGCAACAGCAGCAGCAGCAACCTGAAGCTGACAGAGGCTTTGTCGATTGCCGTATCGACACCAAAGAGTTCTTCTTCTCTTTCCGAAGAAGCAGACCTATCGCCAGAAAATCTATCCTCAGAGGACATCGCATTCTTAGAAACTAAAAAAAGAATGCCATAGCAAAACAAAAAAACAGCCCTTTTCAGGGCTACCCAATACTCTAGAAAAGAAATAACCATCCATTTGCCAATGCGTGTAGGTAGAGTAGTGTGAAAATAAACACTAACTCTTTATTAAAAATGTGAGGGAATGTGTTTGTGTATAGGATTGTGTGTTTGTGTGTTAGTAAGTAATCAAGTAAGTTGGTATGCATAGTAGATTAAAATGATGTTTGTTTTTTTTGGCTGTTAGAGGTGTATATTTGGGGTTAGATTGGATTGATTTGGGTATGTGGATAGTCAATTGAAGTGATTTATAAAAATTTTTACAATAGTGATGGGTAGCATAAAAAAGTGAGTGAGTGTTTCTTTTAGGTCCGCGCGTTGTTGTTTTTCGGTCATGATCTAGGTAAGATGAATTTTATGTTTTTAGGGGGATGTTTTCCTTCACGTCCGCGCTTTCAGTATAAATTAAAAACAAATCGTCAGTTGGGCCCATCGTCGACCTGTTAACAGCAAGACAATGAATACAAGGATTGTGAAGCTGCTAGAACTCCAGATGCACCTGGAATATGCCAGGCGCATAGTAAACGAACTATCAGCGGAGGCTATCGTAGAAGAAGCAAGAATGAAGAAAGAAGAGGAGGAGAGAAGAGAGAGGGAAGAAGAGGAAAAGAAAAGAGAAGAGAGGATGTCGTTCAATATTCCCGAGACAGAGGATTGGGGTGTTGAAGCGAATCATCCTCCCTCTGCGCTCCCCAGAAGAAAGGTGAAAGAAGACTGGGGAAGAAGATGCGTGTGTGGCGCCAGGCCAGGACGGTGCAACCATTAGATAGGTGCATCAGGAGTTCAAAAAACAGCCCTTTTCAGGGCTACCCAATACTCTAGAAAAGAAATAACGATCAATTTGCTAATGTGTGTAGGTAGAGTAGTGTGTATATAAACACTAACTCTTTTTTAAGATAGTGTGAGGGTATGCGTTTGTGTGTTTGTGTTTGTAAGAGCTCAGGTATGTTTGTGTGAATAGTAGATTATGGGTTTCTTAGAGTATGTGAAGAGTATAGTTAGGGATATATTATATGAAACGAGAAAAGTAGGGGGATGTTTTCCTTCACGTCCGCGCGTTGTTGTTTCTTTGGTTATGATCTAGGTAAGATCAATTTTATGTTTTTAGGGGGATGTTTTCCTTCACGTACGCGCTTTCAGTATAAAACTAACAGTGTTGGCCATTGGAACCCATTCTACGGAATAAGTAAACAAGAAGATGCCAGCAGCTTCAGCTTTATACAACGATCTTATGGGAAGTTGGTATTGGATGGTGGATGGATTGAGTGTAGTAGAAAGGGTTGAACAGGAATGGAGGTATGCAGTGACAAAAGACTTCGTCTCAAGACAAGTAACCAGCCTCCACTTATCCGTAAATATTGTAAAAGAAATGATAGAGGATGAGGAGAAGAGAATCAGAGGTTTAATTAACCCACCGTATGTCAAAGTGGGTAAGTTAAAAGAAGCGATAGATCATGTGACGAGTGCAAGGTGCTTTCTAGAAGACATTGTAGAATGGACAGATTGGTGTTTCGCGAAATGGGGGTTAGAAAAACTTAAGAAAGCTGAAGAACTAATGAGGAATGTGCTGACCAAAGAGGTCAAGAAGATCAAAGAAAAGTGGTCAAAGGAAAGAAAAGAAGAAGAAAATAGAAAAAAAAGGGATGAATTAGAAAAACTGAACACAAACTGGATGAAAATCCAAGAGAAGTTCCGGGCCATGGGCCACCCGGACTGGTTGCCGGAAACAGAAAAGAAAAAGAAGAAAGGAATGATGGACAAAATAAGAGGATGGTGGAAGAAGTTCAGAAGTTAAAAGAAGAAGAAGAAGAAAAAACCCAAAGGCCCTTTTCAGGGCCCCATATTTCTCGAAAAGAGATAGTCTTTGAATTGCCTACCCCTTTTTTAAAAATTTTTTTTTAAAAAAAGAAAAAAATCCCATGTTCCATTCCCCTTGTCCCTAAACAAGCCCAAACTCTATTCCCCATGTTAAATTCCCCTTGTACGTAGAGTGACCCACGATTTATCGCCATGTTAAATTCCCCTTGTACGTAGAGTGACCCACGATTTATCGCCATGTTAATTCCCCTTGTACGTAATCTGACCCACGATTTTTCGCCATGTTAAATTTCCATTGTACGTAATCTAACCCAGGGGGGTCTGTAATGCTAATTCCCATTCTACGTAAAGTGCCCCCCTTCACTACTTGTGTCTATTCTTTAAGACACAAAATCACTGAGATGCTTGTTTTTGTCCATTTCATTCCACAGGGCTCTACTCCTGATTAAATAACTTTCTTGTACATCCCTTCTTAAATTCAGATACTGTTTTTCTTAAATCTCTCTAAGGTATAGTGACATTTAAAACAAATTATTAAAAGACAATGCTACTCTTCCGATAGCACAAATAAATCCCACGGTAAACATGCCAAATAGGTGGAAAAATAAATAAATAAATAAATAAATAAAGGTTCTCCCTTGTGATATCAAATATGTATTGGTAATATGCCTGTATCTTCGTAATGTGCACTCTAGCCAGCCTTCTTCATATTTGATTATAGAATATTAATACTAATAAAGAAAGTTTAATGGACTCAGCTGCCATTTCGTATCAGATGAGAGAATAATCATATGTTAGACATTTAAGAATGAGAAGGAAAAAATCTTTATCTTAGCCAGAGCTGCAAACTCACATTACATTGAATAACTGTATAAAGCGCTTGATTATACTGAAATTAATTTCGTTCTCACCAATACGATATATGTACTTTTAGAAAATACAGTGAAGAAATAACACGGGAATTTCTCTCTCTCTCTCTCTCTCTCGTGTTGGTTAAAAGTTATGAAAGCGATGTAATGGAAATTGTTTTGCACAGACAGACAGAGTGAGAGAGAAAACAAACAAAAATAGCAATAAAATGTGTGTCTGGATGTATATTTCTGGCTTCTATATAATAATTTTGCCGTTGATGAACATAGGTACAATAGACACACGACACAAGGCAGCATAAAAAACTTCCACACCCACAGGCAATATCAGTTGTAATAGTATATTCGAAACGTAGATCAGCGACATAGAAAACATCGCTTCCTCCAGTAATTTGGTGCTTCTGGATACATGGTACTAATGATATGGAAAAAATGGGAACCAGTCTGGACATGGGTGAACATAAATAGAGTATATATGGTTTTGGCTGACAAGGATTGGTTAATAATGTAAGTTATATTTTAGGAAAAGAATCTTTTGAGAGCTTATCCTCGTTGTAAGTGAACAAAATAGAGACATTGTTTTATTGATGGAATTTCAGTCCTTTAACAGTCTTGAATTTGGAATACTCATTACTAAAATTAGCACCTGACTCTTTGGTGCGGAATTGAAAGAACATGTTTCCTATACACAGAAGATGACATCCAGGTTTTGTCTATATTGATAAATATAGATTTAATCATGAGCTCTCAAAAAAATTAAGTTATTGAATTTTTAATACCATGGTGTTTGCATAAGTTTACTAAGGGGACTGAATTAGTTCCGTGAGTCCTTTAGCTGTTTTATAGCCATTCTATCCGCCTGTTCTGTATCTGTTTTGATAAAAAGTAGTATATGAATTGAAAATTGGCATCGATTGTCGAAACATGTTTGTCAACATAATCTCTTTCAAACTGATAAAATAATTTCTAAAGTGGTACTTACTTTATTAACTGCCAGCATTCATTGTATGATGTAAAAAAACGTGTTTAATTAGTTTGTACATTTAAAGCCTTGGATTTAAGGATGATTACATATTAATTTACTGACATAATTCCTCTTTAAAATTCCGATTTTAACTAAAATCCTTTATTTTTGATTGTTGTTGTCGTTGTTCTAGTATTTAACGCGTGGGTTCGAGTCCAAGGCTCGGCTAGCGTGTGTACGTGGGAAAGCCTGCCAGTAGCTTCTCGTGGGTCGGTGGTTCTCTTCCTCCACCAGTCATACTGGCTGCCATGTATAGCATATCTTGTGCGGAAAAATGGCGTTAAACCCTAGAACAACAACAACTGTTGATGCAAATGTAAGTGATCACAAGGACCAGTATTTACTTCCCTTGAAAACAGATTTGTTATCACTGGTCTATCAACCTGTGCCGTAACGATTATGCAGAAGTACGAAAGGTTTTTGCTTACTATATTTATGCAATCGAAAAAGAAGCGGAATACCAAATGTTGAATAAAACATTTTCCTGTCTAAAATATATTAACTCGACACGTACATGACAGTTATTTACATCTCATAAAGGGCAATATAGATCGTGAAAGAAAAAAAGTTACTTTCCAAGAATTTGAAAGGTCCTCTATCTCTCTCATTCAGTTTACATCCGATCATGTGAAGTTTCCTTTGCATTTATTTATTATCTGGGCTTTGTTTTATAAGCAATGTTGTCTGACGGAAAACTAAAATTAATGATCAAATATGTTTAAATCTAACTATTATAACTTTTGTTCACGAATGGAAGCTGTAACTATAAAGTAACTGAGTTCGAAAGAGCCATGGCCCAGTTATCTTTACACTTAGATTCGGATTTTCCGTTGGAATGGTTCACATCAAGTGAAAATGTGTATAAATACGGATTTGATAATCAAATATTTCATTCAAGTTCTTTACCAATTTGTGGAAAATAATGATCAGAGTTTGCAGTCGTCTTGTTCACATAAGATAGACTTAAAAGGGAAGCATTATTTATTTAAAATATTGTTTGGAATTACTAAGTGCTCATTCACATCTGGAATTATATACACTACTTTTGACCATTGCGAACTCATTCATATACATTCTGGAATTCATCATTATGTTGCATCTGGACATTCAGTTATTATGTATTTTTGAGAGAGTGACGTATGTAAGGTAAAGTTGTTTGCATTTAAAACATGCGCATTGGAGAGACTGTTGGCATACCTGTATGCTAAATTAATGTAATGTGGATGATATTTCTTTGGATATTGTACTTTTGGAAATTGTACATGATCTCAGCACACTGCTTTCTAAAATGACTGCTCCCTTGTGCTAAAATTTCAGCCTGAATTAGTCTAAAATACACTATCCATAGCAGCTATTAAAACTGAGAAAATGAATTTTGCCAGATTAGACAATACCAGCTTCTAAAATGCAATTAATGAATTACCAAATATATAAAATATAAAAAAGTTATCGGCTCTTATTTATACAATTTATCTCTGAAATTCAGGAAGTGAAAATGACCAAGTGGAGCAAGCACTTTTTTGAAAGGTGCACATCTTGAGTAAGGCCAAGCTGTACTCTACAACCCATATTACACCAATCCATCATAAACCAAAATAAAGGGAATTAAAGGTTCTTGAAACTATAGCTAAGCTAAGCATGGTCATTTTTAAATAGCCAGTAATACCAATGAGGAAAGCCGGGGAAATTCATTTTCTTTAAACTTCTAACTGTATGCAAAATACGAAACTGTAGAGCGCCACCTCAAGACTATTGAAATTCATACGGAACAGTCTATACTTTTGGAATTGTAGGATAATTTAGCTAAGTCATTGCTAGCAATAAATGTACACCCTCAATGGGAAAGAATTTACAGCTCCTATAGTCACTGGTTCTGGGTGTATGTCTGATGACAAACGTACACAATGGAGAGCAGTATTAGCAAAGCGACACACTTCTCCCTGAGTAAGAACACTTTCGGAAAAAAATGCTCATCAGATAAAGGCAAATTTAATATTAAAAGGCCATGAGATGCTCCTGCGTTCCTTAGCATTTTAGTAGAGATAGAATTGGCAAAATCACCAACAAGGGATGCAGAACTTTTCGATGAGAATAGTTGATAATTCTCTATATTAAAATTAAACTGTTTGTTTGACCCAACAAATGTATTGTTTCCATCACATGACCTTGATCTCGACCTTTGGTAAATGAGGAGAATTTGAAACAGCTCTGTCTTTATTATGTTGCTTATGTTTTATTAGTAGCAATCAGAAGTAACGTACTATATGTTCTTGCAATATGTGCACGTAGGAAGAAATAAGGTCTTCTGATCAGTCTTATCAGAAGTTTGATTCCTATCAATTGTGGCAGATTGAGATTTTATGCATTCGTATGAGAGTGAATTTTTTCGGGTTGGGTTTGGGGTGTAATTTGTGTGCCAAAAACCCTGCTAGGAAGGAAGACTTATCTGCAAATGAAATTTGGTGAGTGATGACATAATAGTAGCTTTTGTTATGGATGCAATTTTCGAACTCTTCAACTAATACGAGTTGTCTAAGGTCCTCGCAATTGTTATCAACCTTTTTAGATCCATACCACCTATCGTTTTTGTTTTCCCTTGCAAATTCGAAATGGATTTGGATAATATTTTTAATATGATTCCTAAATATCTGCCTTAGGTTCAAATTCATAATCTTTCATAATTCTTTACTTAGCCACATCATAACCAGCACTTGCTTCTACCGACATTCAAGTGTATACTTCCCGAGCCTTGACAAATAAGAGCACTCTGGAATTATCAATGTACAGTGCTCTCTCGGCCATTTCAAATTCTCAGCAATTTTCTCAAAATAAGGAAATTATTGATCGACATCTTGAAGTACATCCAGCCAATGTTGTAACACTCTAGAATAATTTAATTATGAAAGTTATAAATAAACAATTTAAGAAGAACTTACAGTATTATGAATTATATCCAAAATAATTCCAAAAATGTTATCACAAATCCATAAGAATCGAATGTTCCCAATGAATTCCAGGTCCTTGAATATACTGCTCTGCCAACAGTCATGGTGTATGATCAAGGCATTATCAGAACTCCTTTGAATAAATTAGCAATAGTCAATGAATAATATTGTAGTCACATGAACCAGGTGTAGTTCCATTGAATAATCCAAGCCAATGAATCATCTATAATTGTATCTAAAGATATCTGCAGACTGATATTAACACAAGAACATATGAATTAAGAATCCGAAACAGAAATGAATGAATTGCTCATTTATCTTCTTATATACATCTCCAAGAATCTATTACGACTATTTTTGTAACATACCCCACCTGACACCATACTACTGAATCTTATACTTCATAATACATACTCACGTACACAACAATCTGACTTTAGCCAAATATTAATTACTCCAAACTTGTAAATGTAGTATTATTAGAAATTTGACAACATTTATTTATAAATCCTAGGCAATATACGTGTCAATATTGAAACATACAAAATAGATATAGTCATGTAACAAAAGTTACAAAAATATGGATATGTGTAACACTGATTTAAACTGCAAGATCAAAATAATAAATTATCAGATTTTACTAACTCTTAAAAATAATGTTCCTGCCAGAAAACAGAAATCAAACAGAGAAATAAAAGAATTCGTTCATTGAAGACTAATAAATATATATAGCATAACAAGATTACGAAAATATTTTATTGATGCGGAGCAAAAGTTTACAAATTAAAAAGGTGCATCTAAAAGTCGAAGTCGAGACACCACCTAGCATTGAGTTGAAGAAATAGCAAGGTTAATCATAAATAAATGAAAATATAGAGACACAGAACAGTTAATTCAAAACAGCAATAAGTATATGCAGTATTGCGTTTCTTTACTAAACTTTATGAGATTGGTAGAAAACTAAAATCACTAATTACATGTAGGATGATTTTAGATTTTTACATTGTATGAGATGAGACTATAGCCATTAAAAGGATAGCCTGCTTAAAATAAACGTATAAGAGATAATAATTCAGAGATAACCAGTTTGTGAATTATGATTTGATGCTCAAACTCTGCTGCCACAAACATTAATTAATAAACTTTGCTCCATCGTGTTCTTGCTGATTACAGGTTGTTGCAATAAGATAGATCATTTAGAAATATTCCATTCATATTAAAAGTTAGGTTTTATATGCAATTTTCATAAACCACAACATTCAACATTTTCATTATCTTGATATATGTCCTGGATTGCGTGAACACATAGCATGTTGTTTCCTCATTAAAATAAATAAATAACTTGAAGCTAATGATCAGAGTATAAATAAATCCTGGAATCTTAGATATTAATGAAGATCTCAGTTTTGAATCAGCGCCAAGCATAATAAAGGTCGTTGGTAGCATCAGAACTAAATGTAATTTAATAGCAGGAGTAGTAATCAGAGGAACAATGGCTACCGGCCTAGCATTCAGAGGAGGTAACCTTCTGTCTGTTCATATGGCATTTTATGAGAGGCTGGATTAATACAACTATGCAGCAACAATTCCTCATTATTCATTGTGCACAGTCGCCAATGTACACATAGACAACATTATAATGCTCATTTTCTAAAGAATAAACATTCACCTTTAAATCAATACCAAGAATGCCTGAATCGAACTCTTGTAACACCATCAATATAAGACAGGTAAAAATGCTCTACAAATAGAATGGAACTACATTCGTGGGTACTGTATCAAATATAATCATTATTTCCAGAATCCAATCAGGCGAAATTAATCATTGAGCCAAGTTCTTTCAATTGCACGCCACATGTATTTCAACTTTACTCAAGAAGTCTTTTCGATTTTTATAGCAAACAATGTTCGTAACAATTGTAATAATGTGTATAGTGTTGGTGTTCCACAGGGTGCAAGTCCTAGACATGTGCTTTTGAGACGCCAAAGCTAAATTTGATATATCATCCTTAACTATATGAATGTTTCAACATGGTAGGCATCTAATTAATACCAACTCCAGGGAAGTTATACCTCACTGAACAGTGCTGCTGATCTCTCTCACGAAGACCTAACTCTTTTTCTGAGGTACTATATACCAGTGTGGTAGTATGAACTGGTAGCTTATGGTGGATATGTTTGACATGTCTTAAAGAGATCTTGGTATCACCAGCAGACTGCTGGGGAGCTCCGAGGCTAATCCAGCTCTTCTACTATTTGTTCCAGATACATGGCTAAACCTGAAACGATTTGACATGTGTTACTTAATCTCATATATCTATACGATATACGTAAATGAAGTGAAAATAGGATAAATGAGAAGATTTTAAGATGATGTTAAGGGTGCAATCACAAGAAGAAGGAAAAAAAAAAGTTAAACTAAACTTAGTGATACTCAGAAATTTGAAGCAATGGACATGTATTAAAGAGACTAGGAATTCCAGGCTAATATGAGGTTTATAGAAGAATGTTCATTCGTGTATGTTCAGCCTCTTAATGGCTAAATAACTAGCTATACAAAAGTTTAAGCACTGTGGGTAAGGTGAGGTTTGATAATTCGTGCAACGATTAGTACAAACCAGTTTACGTGGAAAAAGTGCCAACGTACTAAATTCAAAGATATTCCGATCAGTCGGCTAATTCATGATGGAAATAACATTTGTGGATATTTCAAGGAGATACATACAGTTTTGTGCTTCACATTTCAAATATAGGCAAAGAGAGATAATATAAAATGAAATAAATGGGAAATTCTGATTACCAAACTTACAAACAAGGAGGGACATTTGCATATGTGGGACGTATACCGTATATTTATTAAGATCAACTGTACAGACTGAATTCCAATGATCTGTTTAAACTTTTTGTTATGCTTTTAAGAGTGTCAGTTGACAATATTAGATGATGTTACAGTACCGTGCTTTGTCAAACTACAAAATTCAAATATAATCCCATATACAAGCAAATTCGTAATGGAAATTACATGTTGAGATATGTCAAGTGCATTCAGCCAAATATGTGCCGACCACATAAACTATAGTTCCAAGTTCTATATGATGTACTGAATGTAAAATTCTGGTCCCAGACGTTCTAAAAACTTTTGACATTTGCTCATGTGGGACGTGTAACAATGTTAAGATCAAAGTTTAATCAAGCGATCTGGTTGAACACTTCTGGTCAAATTTTTAGAGAATCACTTAATAAATTTTATTAGTAATCAATAATGCTTAAAGTATAATGGGATACCACTTTGTGCTATAATATTACTCTTTGTCAATCAATGTCTTAACCGAAATTAAGGATAAAATTTGCAGATTAGTTTCATCTTGCTGATTTCAAACACCCAACAGTTATACCCGGGGAAAGTATATATTATCCATTTGTCCTATATTTATATTGATATTTTCATGCTTAGTGGGCAGTCTGAGTAGGCTCTGTTATAGCGTCTTCATCTCCGTTCTCTCATTATGTACCATATGATTATGTTTTTAAACAATTGCTGAAAGCCATACGATCAGATATGTGTTACTCATGTAACGACCCCCACTTATAAACATAAATTAGCTTCTTTGATCCATAATAAACAGGGTAACAAATGATCTAACCGCACAATAGCAGCTAGAACAATGTCTTCTTGTAACTTTGAAATATATCTTTGCTGATCGAATTTGAACGTTGTCCACAATGTGAACTTTTATATGGTGTATTAACGAACTTTAATATGGCGTAGTAATATCTGCATGATTATGATAATGAGCATCAACCACCCTATAGAGATTATAAATATGAACCTATTTGCAACACATTTAAAAAAAATAATTCTTGTAATTTAAATGAAATTTGAATTTGTAAGAAAAAATTGCAAATGTAAACTTTTTGGGAATAGTTCTATTTGAAAATGAGTATATATAAACCGTCAAATTTTTGGTGTCAACTTTTAATAACATCTGCGATTTCAATTTAACGTTTTATGGCCATGTCACTGACAGAGCTCAGATCACAATTATTTTTTACATATAGTCTCGACATTTGTTTCTAGGTACTTTCATTTCCACTGTGTTGAAATCCTAAAATTATACTCAGAGATGAACTCACGGTGACGTTCTTCTCATTCGTTAACTGACGTTTATGAGAGGCTGCACTGCAAAAAAAAAACATTGTGCACTAGGGCACAAATTTCACTTATGCACCAGCAACAATGCTTCAGTACTCATTGTGCACTGTCGCCAAAATACGCACAGACAATGAAACCATAATGCTCATATTCTAAATAAGAATCAAATTGCTTTAAATCAGTACCAAGAATACCAAGAATGCCTAAATCTAAATCATTTTTGCGTCATCACTAATACCAGAGGAAAAAACTGCTCTAAGCATAGACTGGGACTACATTCGTGGGTACTGAATAAGAAGTGATAATTCTGATCTGAGTCCTTTTGATTTAACGTTGCTATAAGACACGAAACATTACGATGACCAGGTGACATTTAAACCATTTGAACGGTTGTTTTCAATGTTTATAATGTTTACTAGTTTTCAAAGAATTTCCGAGGAATCGATAAACTTTGTTAAAACTGAATAAACGCCCAAAACAGAATTTCACTTACTACAGATAACGAGACGCTAAGAACTACTTTCTAACAGTAATCTAAATACGAAACAGTACGGTAAGTACGAACCAGCACAGAGACAGAGAGATAATACGTGTATAGTTTGAAATGGTACGAACCTGGAACGATCAGATACGCGACTAGAACGATCACAAATTGTATGGAAACGGTACGCTAACATGGTTGCAAAAGGACTTTGTAAGTACAATGAAATAATGAATATTTTATGTCATTGCTCTAGTTTAAATAATTGTAATTTACTATTGTTGATGTATCAGTTGTGATAGTTATACTTTGGTGTGCTTGCTGTTTTATTTCAAGTCTCTCGACCATGAAGGAATATTAGCAGTAGACAAGTGATTGTGTTGTATGTTTTGAAAACACGTTAATCATCCACATTGATTTAATTGCATAGTTGTTGTTTTTATATATATATATATATATATATATATATATATATATATATATATATATATATATATATATATATATATATATATGTATGTATGTACATATATTGCTGCTTGTGTCGATTTAGAGGAACGATCTTTTTATCTTTGATATGGTAATAGAGGAATAAATTTTCCTAGTTTCGAAGATTTGATTGATGTCATCACAGGAGTAGCACTCTTCTGGTTCCATATTCTGCTTTATCCCAGTTCAATCAACTGTAAAGACTCTTTAAAAAAAAAAATTCGAAGAAAATGTGCATTTTATGAAGGGTTAGAGGCTTTGACATCAGTTGATCCTATAGGTGTATAATATGGCTTTTTTTCCCTTCTCCTCATTTTATCTATATTATATTCTGATGTGAGAATCCAGTAATTGTTCGTACTAGTAGAGACTATACAGGTGACAGAAAAAGCAGCCATGATTATTTTAAATGTCAACGACATTTCCACGGCTAGGTCATCTCAACACTCGTTGATAGATGCCTCTTAAAATTTACATTATTTTTAGCAAAGCATCTCTTGCTTTCAAGATTTTTAATAATTTAGCTCAAAAATATCTTACTGTTTTTATGTTTGTAAGGAATATTAGCACAAGGGTTACACGGTTGAGTGAAAAAACAAACAAATGATTTTAGATATAAAATACGTCTGGACAGAGTATATTAAGAAATCTGTTGCTTAACCCAGGACACTTTTATGGATTAGTTTACAGTAGAATATTGAACTAGCACCAACTTTTTCAGATTTTAAGAAATTAAACCTCTACAAATATTTTAATGTTGAATCGGTAGCTGTGATATGTCATGTAAAATGTCTTGGTGATAACAGTGTCTTAAACTATAACTTTTATATCAACTTCTGTTATATTCTTGTTATTTTATACAGAAGATGTGAGACCCATAGAATCTTTACTAATTATATGTAAATTTGTTTTGATTTGCATGACCTTAATATAAACTGTTAGCTAATTATGCGAGCCTGGATATATATTTCTCATCGTCATCATCATCGTCATTATTATCATTATTATTATTACTACTACTACTACAGACGTTAATACATTGCTTTAGAACTCCAAGTCCCTTTTCATTATTCCGGTAGAAATAGCATGGTGTGGAACAAATGGCCGTGCTAAGAAATAATACAACCAACTACCACTGGGAGATTGCCGTCAGCCACCAAGGCCATAGGCGGAAGAACGAAGAGAACCACATGAATTATGTGCCAAAAACACCAAGGACGTACAAATGTTTGTTTACCAGCCAGAACAACCTTAGCCAAGTAAAACTCAGTGATGTCTGAAGCAAATATATGAAATACGCGTGGTGATTATGAATAGTAAGTAAACTTGAAATATTAGTTAGAACCCCCCCCCCCCCAAACACACACCACTTGAACTGTAGATGCCATTAGCTATCAAATTTGTCACTAGTCTGAACATCCTGCACATTTCGTTTGAGTATGTTGCACTAGGATTTAAGGCCCATTTGTAGCTTTAACTATCATGCAGTATGTACAAATTCGTACCTGAAGAAAAATATATAACTAGTCTGATAATTATATACGCTAATAAATAAATAAATAATAACTAAAATTACTTGATAAATAAATAAATCAAACTTAATTTAATTAATTAATTAATTAGTTAATTAATTAATATATAAAAAATAAACCAAAAAGTGGGACTGTGTATCAAATTAGGGTAATTCTGTTAAACATTTACTCAGTTTTTGTTTTAATTCAATCTTACCTAAAAGTATTACATATCACAACTAAATCAATGAAGTAGAAAACTAAACATTTTTAATACTTAATTTGCTACTCAATCAGAAGAGGAGGATTGATCTGGTCCTATGGCATCAAAAGGTCCTATGGTATCAAAAGGTCATATGGTATGAAAAGGTTCCATGGCATCAAAAGGTCCTATGGTATCAAAAGGTCATATGGCATCAAAAGGTCCTATGGTATCGAAAGGTCCTATGGTATCAAAAGGTTCCATGGCATCAAAAGGTCCTATGGTATCGAAAGGTCCTATGGTATCAAAAGGTTCCATGGCATCAAAAGGTCCTATGGCATCAAAAGGGACTGCATTAATCCCATGTAATATGAAACATTGACAAGCATGATTTAAAAAAATGATCCAGGTACATGTATATGTTTGGATTCCCCATCTTATTTATACTCTTAAAAAATGCTTCCGATAATTTTCTATTATAGACAGTAGTCATGGCGACATTTTTCGTGTGGCTTGACCTTATTTTGAACTGGAAAAACGTTTAAAGTATACGTTATTGACAACCATCATACAGAGACGCTAGATTACTTAGTGTAGGCAGTGTGTATTAAAAGGAAGCGAGAACATGATTTATTGTCTTTATATCATAAATATATAAGCTCCTTAGGTTTACATTTTTTGCCTCTTGGAGGTCAGTGGTGAATTTAACATTGTGTACCCTTTTGGGGTCGTAATAATGCGGGTAAATGGTAACATGGTTAGAAGTTGTTAACCTCAAAAGGAGCTACATGGTTACAATGTTAGAAGGGGTTGACCTCAAATGGCACACGTACTATCCAACACTTCATGTATTGTCACCTGTTGCCTAGTGGATATTTGTATATAAACCATTACCTATGTGTAATATTATGTTGGCAGTGTTGGTTGTTTGTATATATTGTACTGATATAATAAATAGTTACAATCGGGTAACCAACCCATAATAACTCTAAAATGGATGTTAAAAAGTAATGCTACAATTACGAAAATGTCCCAGAATCTAACGCAGACTAGAACAATCCCGGAACAGTAGACTAATTCGATTAGATTAATTGTAGAACTAAAATTACTCGAATAGAGACTGATAATACTTCGAGAACATTAGATCTGATTGGCTCAGAGACAAAAATTTATGAAACTGTAGTGGCCATTAGAGGTGACTGAAAATATCTGGAAGAAATAGTTTTAGAAATTTGGGCCACGAAACATTAAAGTTTCGAAACTAGCACGGACTTCAGCTACAATCGAGAACATTCTGGCATAGACTAAAACAGTGGTACAAATATTACGAAGCTGTACCGGACGTCAGCGGAGATTTAAAAATATCTGAAACAAAAATAAAATTATTTAGTCTGGTCTAGCATTAAAATCCCAAAACCCATACGGTCTTTGGCGGAGAGTAAATTTTAAAATATGATGGAAACTAAAACGGATACTAAAATTTATAAACTTATACGGAATTTAGTGAAGACTAATAAAAATTCCCCATAAATTTAAAAATTTTAAAAATAGATTTGACAAATTATAAGAAATAATTAAACGTGAAACATTTACAAATTTACGTTGATTATTACGAATTCAAAATATACAAGCTATACCAAAATTAATGAAAGCTGAAAAATAGTGGGATACATTTAAAAATTACAAATTGCAAAGAATAAAATTAAATGCTTTTCAAGTAGTCCAAAATATGTATACTGGTTAGAAACGTCACGATTTTAGTGACCAACATACCACACTCACTAAACAAAGAGGAGTAGTGACTAACAACTTGATATCTACTAACACCCTACATGTACAGTCCAACAGCCCATATTTACTATCCAACAAAATATCTTTTTGTCTGTAAAATTGTGAGTATGTGATTCATGCTAATAGAACAAAATCAAGATAAATATAATCTTTTCCTTTCTTTTCTTGGCATATTCTCCTGAATTAAGAATCGCGATGAAATTTAATAGCACATCGCTCAAGTCAGCTTTTTTATTGTTTTCCTTTTTTTGTATTTCTTTACTAGTATATGTTAATACTCTTCTACTGTTTCTTCATCTTTTCTAACCCGAAGTGCTTTACTGGAAAGGGTTCTTCTGTTTCTGCTTCTCATTTTCTATGTTCTCTTTTTTCTTGGGAACCATGAAGGCCAATGTCCTTTCTTCCTGACAACGACAACAAGTATATTTACCTTTGTTTCATGTTTCCTGTCTTTCCTGTTCTCTGAAGTTGTAAACATTGTGGATTTTAAGGTCCTTTTCTTGACAGACATAGAAAATATCTTGCCTTTCATCTCGAGTGGAACGGACCGTAATCTTATTGGAAGAATACTTTCGAATGACTGCCTATAAATATCGGATGAGAGGGGCGTTCTGCTTTGACTCTTCTGAGATGGAAAACAGAATGAGTGTATTTGTTTTAAGTCGAGAGGCAATCTTTATATAGGGAAAGAAATGTAATCTAGTCAAAATAAATTTGAATTATCTAATGTTATGAAACAATCACACGTTTCCAGAAGCCAAGCGACGACGACGTTCTATGGTACCCATCACTCTTTCAGATGCAATGGTAGAATATCAAGCTAGACGTTCTGAAAAGGACATTATTGACTCAAATCCAAAACCATTTATCTCCACTGGATAAAGTGAGTCTATATCATCCAAAAACTAAAGTCGTCCGGAAGCAACTAAAGATTTTTATTTTTTTCATTACAGCTACCCATAATGTAGTGAACGAGGATTTACACCGTTAAATTCAAACTGTTCAAGGCCCGCTTTTTGTCTTGCTTTTGAATGTACTAGTCATAAACTTGCACCTAAGAATCATTTGATAAACGATAGATTGCACATACCGTTCCGGTGGCCTAGTGGTTAGAGCGTCCGCCTCGGATGCGGGAGGTCGTGGGTTCGATCCCCGGCCGAGTCATACCAGAGACTTAAAAAATGGTACTAACAGCTGCCTCGCTTGGTGTTCAGCATTAAGAGGTTAGTGTTAGGACTGGTCGGCCTGGTGTCAGGATAATGTGACTGGGTGGGACATCATGCTACGTGTCTACGGCATGATGCCCCAGTGCTAGACATCACTATAAACTGCTACATTGCAGACATCGTAGCGATATGACTGAAAAATTGTTAAGGCTACGTTAAAAATCAAAATCACATCACATCACATAGATTGCACACACACACACGCGTGCACGCGCATGCACACAGGCACACACGACATGGCGTTCAAATTGAAAGGAATATTTTCGTCTTGTGTAATAGGTTATTTTCAAACTAGTTAGAAATCCAATAAAACTTTAACATTGCCATTGAGTTTCTTCTATGAAAACTGGTGCAGTACAGATGTTAGAAGTCGTGGCATGGCAGGATATATAATGTCTTCGTAGTGGACAAATCTCTGACCATTTGAACATTTTCAAAATAGTCAGTCTTCTTATAACATGCAAATATTAAAGATTATAAAGTTTATGCCGTTTCGGATGCAAATTGTACTTTGTATTTCACTTCAGTCTGTACAAAGTAGCTGTAAAGACTTCTCGCAGCTAAAAGGGTAGATTATGAATGTGTTCCTCTAAACAGTCAGGAATGTCATCTGACCGAACTAAACGGTTGTTATAAAAATGTATTATAGCATTGATGTCCACTAGAATGCAATTGTTCTTCTTCTAAACAGTAAATTTTGAACTGTTAGAAAACGTTAAACGTTTTGTATTTGATAACGAACATCTTTCCCACCAAAATCCCAGTGTAGGTATGTCCTACAGTCAAAAGGTTTAATTAATAATAAAAGTAATCTGTAACAAAAGAATTTTGCGTATCACGTGTAATAAAATGGGAATTACTGTTATTATTATATTAATTCTAAACAATAAAATAAATATATTGACACCTCATCTAATAGTACAATGTAAAAAAGAATGAATGTGCGTCAAGTCTCGTCCACGGAAACTTCGATGCGAAAATCTTGATTTCGGTAAGGAAGTAATAATTCTCGACAACTACATTCTTTAAAATATGAGAATTCAACATTTTCTTTAAACGTTTTGTTTTGGGTCCCTATGACCTCTCAAGCAAAATTTGATTTTAAACACGTCTCTAGGTTTAACATTATGGATTTATATGTCCTTTATCGTGAAATTTAATGTTACAAATATCCATATGTTTCACATTATGGCTCTCTATGCTATCTAGCGGGACATTTAACAATACAACTAAACTTACGAACCAGTACACCCAAACCTAGTGCTCTACTAACTACAAACCACTATATCGACACCACGTTTGAAGTGACAACCACCCAGTTATCTAGAATCCTTCACACAGTTATATAATATCAAAATCCTGCTCTATACCATCAATACACCTTTTGGAGTGACCAACACCCAATTATTTACCATCCAATATCCAATTATTTCTTATGCAACACTCAGTCTATATCATCAATACACATGTAGATCGACCAATATCCTACATATACTATCCAATACGCTGTTAGAGTGACTAGCATCAAGTTATCTACTATCCAACATCCCCACATTTCATAGGCAACTAAAATGGGTAGGAATATGTACAACCTATCCTTACAAAGACGTAAAGTACTATCAATCAACAGGCTAGAGGTTACAATGTAAAAGAAGAGGAATTGAATCATGCACAAATTCACACTATCACACACAAGCATGGGTTGGAGTGTTTACAAACACTGCACCTACAAATATACTTATATGCTAGCATACAATAAACATAAAGGTAGTTAAGAACATCTGTCCTATTTGTATGTCTGCCATCATGTTTTAAGACATGCTTTCAAGCTACAGTTTTAGGGATTTTTAATCTCTATGTTTCTCAAATTTTCCTTTCTTTAAAAAATTTCATCTTCCATTTTCTTCTTCAAATTAAATTTACCAAAGTTAATTTTTTAAATTTTCATTTTAAAATTGTTTTGCAAAATTCTTTTCTTAATTTATATTTTCAATGTTAACTTTAAAATTGTCTATTCAATTTCATTTTCAATTATTCATTTTTAGTTCCAATTATAAATTTTAATTTTTTTTCATCATAAACAGCATCGATTTTCATTTTCTGATCTCATTTTTAATTAAGTGTCTTAATTTTTATATTTTTCATTTTTATTTCTTAACTTTTCTTTTCAGTTTTCACATTTCACATATGACTTGCGCCCTGTGGAAGTCTTACCAAAAGCGGGCAACGACATCAAACTCTGAGCAGAACGACAAACAATTATCCTCTCCTTTATTGCTTGCTGCGTCGGGGGGGGGGGGGGGGGAGGGGAGGGGCTTATTAAGCAAAACATGTTGATTTAAAACCTAGTGTTGACCTGTTATTTTATTATGCAAACAGATTCACTTTAGAAATGTTCTTTCACTTTCTCTCTCGTCGATCTCTGAAATATCATATCCAGTAGGCATGGAGTTTTGAACATAACAACAGGAGCTTTGTATATGTATGGGGTGCTGGATCGTGATCGAAAAAGTAAGTGCTGAATATTAATAAAAATAGTGGGTGTTGGTATTTATATTTCTAATATTATGTTGTACACCTAACCGATGTGTTCCTTTTCTTCAAATACTTTTCATTCGGATTTCATGTTCCATACGTATGATTTGCACATGGATTTAAACTTCGGAATCATTAAAACATGCTACACCGGAAAAGATTTCTAATTTTTTATTTTAAATCTTAAAGCTGTACAAACTGTTAGTGACGAAGATAACATCAAGAACGAAGATAACGTAAAATATTTAAGGAAAATGGAAGGTAGCATTGGACTTATGGAATGTCCGCGAGGAATGAAAATATTCCACCACTCTTTAGCATTTATTTCATCTATGCATTTTGCAGCTTTAATGTCTCTGAGATGTTTTTATGTTTGGCCGCATGAAGCTGATGCGGTTGTGTTTGGGGTTAACCACACTAAAATTATTCTAGTTAACTAGTTCGGAGAAGTCTGAGTAAGAACTTTGTTTTAGCTAGCTGGTTTTTACTAAGTTCAACTTTAACTTCGTGATATGGTACTATTTTAAACTGTGCTATTGAATTACGAATTTAAGAAAATCAATACGTATTTTCCACGGACGTGTCAATGTCCCTTGGCTACCCGCGTCCTCCAACAACAGAGTCTTGTCAGAGAGGATCACAATAATACATTATTAATTATCAACAACTGGGCATCCAGCCAGATTAACAATACGTGGTTGAAAGTCTAGTCCAACCACGGACTGCCTAAACAACTATGGGCGTTTCAACGAAACGTAATAAATCACATATAAGGTATTGAAGTTTTGCCGAGATTTCTGAAGACCCGAGTCAATGTTTTGATGAAAGTGCATGTATGACCACAGTTCGTGATATACACGTACTACTTGATTACCAGCTTAACCACAGAGAAACTTCAGACAACTCTTAATTTGTCAAATGTCATGATATTACGGGCCTGTGTGTCAGCCCGAGCTACATCTTTAAACGCGATGAACATTTGTCTTGATGCGCTGAGACCATGTTTGGTATTTATTTGAAATGTAAACTGTCCCGGAATATTAATGACTTGTATGTGGTCTGCGGTGAGCGCGAGAAACGAAAGCGTTGACGCGGTTCCAGACTGCATAAAAGACAAGAAACACCCTTCTGTGGTCAATGAAGAGATTACGCAGGTATCCACAATGTTAATTTTGACAACTTAATTTTCCAAGCCTCGCCTCCATCGTTGGTGATACCTTTACGGATTAACATTATTGTGTGTTAGACTCCTGCACTTGTAGTTCCATTTTAAATGGTTTGAGGTCGCTAGCCAATTATAATCCTAAATATCTCGCCTGCTTCGAACTATCAACACCTTTATAGTTGTTTCGCCGCTTGCATCCAAATGCAATCCATTTCCCATTGCAACTCTTGCAATCACCGAATGTGGTTCAACAGCATTGTCGATAGTTTCACCAACCGGCGCTGGCATTGTTGATGTCGATCGAAGTGTAACTTCTTGTTGAAGTGTAACAGCTTTTGATAGTGCCTGAGCCACTAATCGTAGCAGTCGATCTCGAATAGATTGAACCGTTTGCAATCCCAGATTTTTCGACGATGCGCAAAAACGACGTTGAAGCTGTCAAAGATTCGCTTTGAAACTTGCTTAGCGATTGATGAAGCGCGCGAGATCAGGGCTGCGTGAACTTTTGGGGCTCAGCTGAATAATCCTCAACATACCCAAGGCCATTTCCGTAATAACTGGTTTTCCTGCGTTCAAACACACGTATTAGTATCACGGGTTCAGGTACGAGTGTCATTATATTCGATCAGCTTGATCTCTAATGTAAATTTGTATTGTAGAGATTTTCCAGCGCAGGTCAGTCATGTGATGGTTCTGGTCCACAAAGGTAAAGAAAGGTGTGACAAACGTTGATTGTAGCCTGGAAGATATACGAGTGTAGTCAGTGTAATTCAGAGCAAATGAAAAAATCTGGCACGATAATGTGTCCTGCACGAAGACTTTATTATATTCAGAAATATCTTTGGGCCAGCTGAGAACGTTTTCAAACAAAAACAGAATTATCAGGAGAACCTTTTATATACAGCATAGCCACGATCAATATGATATATTATCAGACAAAAGGAATCTCCGCAAAATACATAAATGCGGTTTAGCAACGGCGAATAATAATAATATTTGCTGCTAGCTGTATTAATACATTCGTCTGAATGGGGAATCTCGTGGTAACTTTGCTTGGAGGCGGCCACGGGTTACAATCGCTCAAAGTTCACTCGCATGTGTACGCGTAAAATACTCGTGTGTGATCTGAGTGTTAAGTGAAAAGGTATAGAAGGCTTTGACCCACGTAGGTAGTCGGAATCTAAATGTTCCATAATGATACTACTGAAAAACAGGATTTCCGCTGATAAAATCTGCAGATCTCCCTGACCATTCTGTGCTTTGTATGCCCGAACCCTGTATCTACATACCGACTTATCCATCCATCATCCTTCCATTCATCCATCCATCTATCTCTCTATCTTATATATATATATATATATATATATATATATATATATATATATATATATATATATATATATATATATGTCTATCTATCTTTGGCTGAAGTGTTCTCACTAAAAAAAATATCAAAAACGCGTGGTTTTATATTTCATCTGTTTTCTTTCAAAATTAGCTAACCTTTGTCGTGCCTTCGTGATTAGTGTATGCTTGTGGAGGAATCTGTTTTCTATCTGATGTGTCTGTAGTGTATACAATATATTTTTAACATTTCTACTGCTGAGTATGCGCATCCAGATTGTTCGTACCAGTGACTGTATTGTCAACAATTTTGACTGAAATTAAGTATGCAGAAGGTGGGTTTTCCATCTGAGTAAATATCAAATAATTGCTACAATGCGTAAACAGTTGTCACACATACTTTGAAAGATTCTCTTTTCAAAATCAGTTTTGACCGATTTACGAGACCATATTCTTTCTAGAGTTCTTTGTTATTATTATTATTATTATTGTCGCTGTAGTTTGATTATAGGCTTAGGTATAGAGTTGCACATATCCGCGCACGTTCACGTGATAAAATTATCGGTGGGAGTATTAATAAATATACTTTTCAAAAATTCAAAAATGATTTGTCACAAATACCCATGCTGACATAAGTGTTTGCAGCCAAATGGCTTAAACTTCCATTGATAAGAACATGTGGTAGAGATGGTACAGGTTTCAAAAATTGCAGTTGTCATGATTAGTTGTCGGCATTTCTGTGTACTTCATTAAGTACATTGTGAGACATTCCCTGAAGCAAATTAAGGTAATTTTCTGAATTCTCAGACTCTGTTTCTGAGTATTTCTCAGTGTTAATCAGCAAATTGTGGATCGATCCGTCAAAGGCCAAGTTAATTTGATGGTAGTGCAACGTTTTGAATCTGGTCTATTATTACCCTTTCCAAAAACAACTACCTTACTTGGTGTGAACTATTGACTATTTCAACATCAAAACATTCAACACAAGCAACATGTTAAGTTACAAGGTCTTTCTCTATAGCGGTGTGATCATAATAGACGTGAATCAGTTAAAGTCAATTAAATTACAACATTCTAAAGGGTCTTCTCCTTTATTTTCTTCAAATGCCGAAAAATGAACCTATGGGTTTTACATAATTGATAATAGTAGCTACAGGACCGTTATCCTCTTAACCGGAATTAATATAATACAGTCACTCTTCCGAAATGGGCTGTTATGGCCTCGATGAATTCCATGTTAAAATGTCCATAGGTTTAACAATAAGGGCCTTTAAGGCTTGAATACACTTGGGCGTATATATGGAGCAGGATGAATACGTATTATATTATTGTATTTGACCAATTGAACAATTAAGGTAATGATCCAAATTCTACGATATAAATTTACCAGCAGTCACAGAGTTGCGCCCCCAGCGTGATATTTTTCTCCGGGATCGCTATAGATGCTAAAGTGTGCACATCATCTGGAAATTTGGATCCATCAGTATACATATGGGTGTATAGAGAGAGTAATTTAGCCCTTATTTTTATTGTTTGCCCATATTTATCCCCATATTAAAATGGAATCTGGTTAATCTTATGTAAAATACAGGTATATGGGACAGTATGTGGCTATAGTGTGGTCTCCACCTGTATAATTAGGATATTTAGTTCCCTCTTATGGTTCTGAACGGTTTTGTAACCTTGGAGATGATAAAGAAGTTTGTTTCTAAAAGGCTTGTTGGATCTCGTTGTAATTTCGCGCGTAGGATGCAACATTATTACTGATAGAGACTCTGGCCAGTTACACTCAGACTTCTTCCATGGATATATTAGACAGTGTACCGATCCAAATACCTAGGTGTGTTGAATTTGGTCTAATTTATTAGGTGTAATGGGGTTGGCTTTTTTTGGACCAAAGAAGTGTGCGGTACAATGTAATATTGGTAGTTTAATCCGCTCCCAAAGTGGTGACCTTGAGGTTGTTCATGAGGGTGAGATCCTACAAACACTATATAGTCCACTTATGTTTTTGTCAGATGGCCATCTAATAACATACCCATAAATCTGAGTGCTTTTTCATCTGATCTTTGTTTTTGGTAACATTTTGGCGTTTACTTGCGAAATTTTGTTCGCTCTGGAGTGAACTTAATTCCCACTGCCTTTCAAGAGAATAATTTCAAAACCATCTATCGGCATGCTAACATCAATTTCATTTAATCTTCTCTTCATCCTGCAAACCACAGTGTCACCTAAGAGCTCACATGCCTTCCAGACTCCGCTGTCATCAACAAACTGAAAAAGGTCTGGATAAGATGTGTCTATTACCTTCTCAAAGTCAAGGATCATAATGTTAAAGATAGAGGGCTTATGACACTACCCTCAAGAGTACCATTATCAAGTTCGTGTACGTCAGAGTAATTGTTTCCTACTCTAGTTCATATATTTCTACCTGTTAAGAGGTGTTCTATGCATATATGCATAAGACATGTTATTCCATAGCTATTTAATTTTGCGATTGGTTCGCATCAGCCGCAGACAACTGTTATTCAGAACATGAATCATCTTCCAGGGCGTTCTTTGCTCAGTAGAAGAATGGTTCTCCTTCTCTGGCGTTTTTGCGATACTGACATTTACCTTTGTTTAGTCGCAATCATTAATCTTCAGGTGTTCGCGTGCTGTACGTGCAGCTGCAAATCATAACACAGAACGTTGTTTCATCTATCGATCCACATTAACTTTTTTGGGAGATTCAAGAAAACTAAAAGACCCATATAACATAGTTTTCAGAATCAGGTTTGAAATACCCCTTGTACAGTACCTTCATAAAAGTACCGATTTAATGACGTTATTGAGATTAGCATGTATCGCAGCTTCTGCGATTAACGACGTGGGAGGGTGTGTGTCCAAAACATTAGGCATGCAAATAGACGTATGTTTGCCTCAACTGAGTAATCCAACATGCTATTCGTATGATATTCAAAAGCGAGACATTACTTAGTACAATGTCGTAATTTTATCAAAAGTGAGCCTTTAGTATGGATTCAATTTACAACAACCGTGTAAAATATTTCTATATTTTGAAGGAAGGATTTAATGTTATAAAAATACAATTTTACTGAACGAAATATAAAACATGGTACTAACTGAAATCATTTGCCAAAAAGAGGTATTTATTTTATCGAGCACAATAGTAGCTGCTATTTGAATAATATTTCAAAATAAAATATATAAACATACATAAATATTTTACATTTCTGGTCATTTATATTTTGTGCTGACAATCAAGTATATGGTCAACAAATTCTTGTTTAAGTTAATGATATTCATCTCGACAGGAAACTTTATTCTCTACTTTGTTGAACCTGCAATAAAGAAGAAAATACGTGCTAAATTTTGCACGTTGCAAGCATTATCAGGAACTGTATGAAAATACATTCACACTGTGTAGCTCTCATAACCTCGTTTACAAAACCAGATCTTTAATTCATGAAATGTGTGTGCACCCATAGCCCAATGGTCTTGAGGCTTCATAGATGCAGCCTAATACCTTGTGATTGAATCAAGACTTTAGAATTGCGTTTCCCGTCCTTAAAACCTAGGAAGCCGCTGTAGTTCTGTTGGTAGAGCATGCGTCTCATAAAACTAGGTTCGATACCCACCCAAGCCAGCTCGAATCGACTGTCTTGGTGTGTCCTTTCAAAAGGCACTTGGCTCCCATTTCATCGGCTTGATATACAACAATAATGAATTTTAAAGTGCGGTTAAAAACATCGAAAAGCAAAAACAATCCCTGAAAACAGTTGTCCGGTTATTAAATCCACACGACTGCGACATTTGTGTTAGGTTTGATTATTTTAGTGCAGAGACAAAACTGTTACAATATTCATCTCATATATTCACTGTGAATCCTTAATTTTAGATAGTCATTGTGCATCTTTAATCAATCTGATACAGTCATTGTGCATCTTTAATCAATCTCATATAATCATTGTGCATCTTTAATCAATCTCATATAATCATTGTGCATCTTTAATCAATGTCATATAGTCATTTTGCATCTTTAATCAATCTCATATAGTCACTGTGCATCTTTAATCGATCTCATATAGTCACTGTGCATCTTTAATCAATCTCATATAGTCATTGTGCATCTTTAATCAATCTCATATAGTCACTGTGCATCTTTATTCAGTCTCATCTAGTCATTGTGCATCCTTAATTTTAGAAAGTCATTTTGCATCTTGAAGAGCAAAAAAAAGGTTTACCACCACAGTGTTACCATGGATACTAAATCATGCTAAAAGCGTTTTACTTGGTATGCGGCTGATACCATTCTTGCCGAAAATCAACTGTAATTATTCTCATACTTGGAAGCTAAAAATTGCTGTTGAAAAACTAGAGAACTAAAATTTGGTAAAGATTAAAGAAAAAATATACATAGAAGTTTTGACATGAGAAGAGGAACCCAATGAATTGAACCAAACGACATCAAAGGCAGAAAAAGATGGTCTTTTTGAAAATGCGTATTAATCTACCATTAATTGCCAACTGAAATCATCTGATATCAATAAAGAACCTTTGTATACTGGATTAATGCGAGATCTGGGGTTTAGAGAAAATGAATCTCGTTGAGATAGCTCATATACAGGTCTTAAAATGGATATTAAACGAGGAAGATTGCGTCTTGTATATGCTTCATGGTGATAAAGGAAGATTGCGTCTTTTAAATGCTTCATGGTGATAAAGGAAGATTGCGTCTTTTATATGCTTCATGGTGACAAAGGAAGATTGCGTCTTTTATATGCTTCATGATGATAAAGGAAGATTGCGTCTTTTATATGCTTCATTGTGATAAAAGAAATTGCGTCTTGTATATGCTTCATGTGGATAAAGGAAGACTGCGTCTTTTATATGCTTCATGGTGATAAAGGAAGATTGCGTCTTGTATATGCTTCGTGCTGATAAAGGAAGAAAACCACTTACAGTTCATGTGAAAAAATATTGCTAAATGTTGGTGTACATTGATACAGTGTAAATACAGCATGTAAGTTAAAGTATTTTACAATCCCCCCCCCACGAGGAATATAACTAATATCATTAATTTACCTTGTTGCTCATCTATTAATTACATCTATTAATTATAGCTTTTAATTACATCTATTGATTACTTTTTCTATTCCTCACCTGCTACAAGATGATCTGAGTGTTATAAAGATTTTATCTTCTATCTAAAATATAATCACCTTAAGATATGGTCTAAGTAACCCTTAAAAGCATTGGTTTTAATCCAGTAGAACATTTCTTCTATTGTTTACTTTGTCCGTTATCAACAATTATTATTCTCTCTGTTCGTGTTTCGTTGTCATTTTATGACGCGTTTATGTGCCGGCACAATATGCACTAATATTTTCCCTTACTTTAAGTATGTAAGCTTGAACTAAATCTTTTTATTCTAACTCCAGTGCAATAATAATGTGCAAATAATTTCCGAAATTCACAAAGTCAACAAAAAAGCACAATACATTTATTCAAGGTCAAGTATATCGAGAACAAAACCAATGAAACAATGTAGACTCTTAGCCGTCCTTTTCTTGGATATTTCAAGCAGGTTTCAGGCTTCTTCCTTTTATTTCTTTATCAGTAAATGCGTTATTCAATAAATTGTATTGATTGCTGCCTCAGTAGAAACGTTTCTTTTTTAATGACAGATGATACAGTAATTACTATGGCTAAGTTCCAGACTGTGTTGACCGAAATGGAAAACCACCGACAACTCTGAACACAACTACGGAATCGTGGACAGGCAAAAAATGTAGAATAACTTTATTTTAAAATATAAAATACGAGCATACCTAATGTTGCAAACTATTGTAGAAATGCAATGTCCGCATGATTCCATTTCTGCAAATGAAATCAAGAAATGCTTGGAAATCAGCTCAGTCAGATTATATCAGAAACGGAACAGTGTCAAAAATATTACCTAGTTGCAAAATCATCTGGTATTACCAAATTAGATCTACAACCTGTAATTGATATTAAAGGAGATCTAGAGCCTTTTAGTGACAGTGTTCAGTCATAATGCTTATACTATATGATATGGGCACAAGAATAACAGATCAGGACAAAATGATATCAAACTTGAATATAATTTATTAAAGCTATTCAATAATCTCCTAATACCTCCAATGATGTCATCATTATATGGACGCTCTATGATAAATTTCAAAGAATATAATATGGAAGACCGAACTGGAAAAATCCAAGTCCGGCATGAAACGAAGGTTGAATAGCCAGCTCACAAACAGGTCAATCCACCGAATTTATGTTGTGTCCGGTCATAGTGTCTGTAATACCACGACAGTGTTAATGTACAAATCGCTCCCACAGCGTACAGTCACTGTCACAGTGCACAATCACCGCCACGATGTACATCCTCTGCCAAATTTACGTTCACTGCCACATTGTACAATTATGCCGCACACGCGACTACATGTTAGCAAAGGTCTCCTTTGTGCCACAGTGTACAATCACTGCCACGGTGTACAATCACTGCCACAGTGTACAATCACTGCCATAATGAATAATTACGCCAGAAAGACATCAACTCTGATGCCATTACTATCAATATTGCAACTGTCATCAACGAGGTTAACACACTCTTGAGTAGCTTAGCACGTAGCATAATGCAAGTGAAAGTAACAATCACAACCGAAGGGATATCAGCTATCACATTGCTGATATATGTAACAAGGGTCAATTTATACTGTTGCTTCGTTCTAAAGTATTTTAGAGTAACCGATAGATAAAGTATGGAACCATACTAAAGACTTAAAACTTAGAAAAAGAATTCAAATAAATTTTCTAAGAATTGGTAAAGTCCATCATAGCGTCCAGGGAATTTATAGAATTTTCTCGTCGGCCCAAAATGTCTTTGTGTGTCTGAAGCAAGAAAAATTTGCCTGCTCTCAAGAAAGTGTCTTTGCGGTTGGAGAAATTCTTTGCCTTGCGTCAATGCGGTGTCTTTCAAGGCTTGCAATCCTTGTGTCACTGTCGGTTTCAAAACAGGGGCCACTGATGGAAAGGTCGATTTCAACATATCTCCTAAACCACGTCCTCGCTGTCTAGCGACGCCTCGGTACACATGATACATGACTTATGAGTCTTTAGAGAATCGTTTTCGAAAATGAAAATTCACCGTAACTTTCCCTTTGGTGAATAGAATATTTTGTCCTAGATCTCCTTTTTTTGTCAAAATGCGACTAACTGACGGATAAATAGTGAGAATGTACAAATTCGCGGTGAACGTGATGAGTGTTTCCACCTTTCTCGTCAGCGTTCGTTTCAGAAATCCACTTTGAAAGGAATGACGCGCAGTAACGGTGCGAAGGTGTGTCCTACCACGTTGTACTCAACTATATAGGAGTACACAATGATCAAATTCAGTCCTTGGTTCAGTTTTACCAAGGAACGAAATAATTTGGTAAAAGAATCGTTGTCAGAAATGACTGGTAATTCTTTTTTCTTGATCATTGCCATCCTTATCTCAATGTCCCAACCTAAAATGTCAAACAATTCAGGACCAAATAATAAAAAAAAGAAACACTTTACTCTCCGAAACTTTCATCAGTAGGCGACGAGCCACTTTATGGTACTCAGTGGTGACACTTATTTGTCAGTCTCCAAAGCTTTAAGAAATAGTGCATTAAACCTGGTAACAATCGTGCGCAATAAATGTTGACCACTAAGATTATAGCCTGATGGAATTATCATTTTATAGATCCACTTTTGAGTTTGTGAGTTTGTGAGTTCTGTGTTCTCATTTTTTAATCTACATTCATATTCAGGTACCTTTGCTCTTGCTTGTTATGAACTTTGACCGTAAAAAATTTGATTTGGAAGGACATTTAGGAATTGTGTAAGGTGTATTATTTCCACCAAAGCCACTTACCAATGGACTTCGTGATCTAAGTGAATGTTCTGAGGTAATGTGGCCGTGTAACAACACAAATTAGTGTTGGGAAACACCTCCATGGAACTGTCACTGGGTAGAGGCAAGTAAAACTGGTTGTTGTTGTTCATAAATCCAGAGTTCTGCTACTGTCCGATGGGTCACTCGAAGTCAGAGGACTGTCTAGAAGATTATTGTGGTGCTTATTGTTGTTGGGGAGGGGTGACTGACGTAGGACGCAAGGCTCCCGTTGTTCCCGTTAAATGAGTATTTCGGGGAAGGATTAGGAAAAAGATAACCGATGCAACTACTCAGTAAAATTTTCCACAATTGTTTGTCTCCTTGTTACAAACTCAGATT
The DNA here is from genome assembly GCA_028554795.2 of Sinohyriopsis cumingii. Lineage (NCBI taxonomy): Eukaryota > Metazoa > Mollusca > Bivalvia > Unionida > Unionidae > Sinohyriopsis > Sinohyriopsis cumingii. The sequence continues at coordinate 78,214,617 of CM068830.1, read as the reverse complement.
GGCAATGACAGCACCGATGACACAATACACCACAAAGATTTAACAGAAAAAGACCATTTACGTTTTAGGCACACGTTCTCCACACCACACCCACAAGGATTGCTTTTGTAGATCTTGCAGAGAAGAACTGGGCGAAGGAGTGGTCACTGCGTTGGTAACGGTTGAGGCTGTGTGGAAAGGCAAGGTGGTCACTTGTTTGTATAGTCGATGACTTGCGAAGCGTCGATCCAAAAATTAAAACTGGGAGGACATTCTTTCCAACGCACTTTAACTTGTTTGACACGGCGTTTTCCCACTTTTCGGGTTCTTCGTTCGAGAATGCTTTTGGGGCACGCATTGTAACTGGGGCATGTAAAACGTTCCTTTTAATACTTTACTGTTCATGTCTTCAAATTTATAGACGACAGGATGACGGCCACGCACTCGTCCAGTGACACGAAACACTTCGGTGGTCCAGTTGGGTAAGTAAGCTTTGTCGAAAGTGCGTTCGGTTTTGCCAATGCGCACTTAAGCTCCTGCTGCCAACACTCGACTTTTCTTGGGGAGTGTCACCGTCAGTGACGTACCAAAGTAGCGCACAAAAACGATCACTCCGTTGTCGAGAGTCACTTAATGGGGTGGGGGTGGGGACACGTCCGATGCTTCGATAGTAAGATGAGTTGTACGCTTGGCCCAAGTGCGGTAAGACGTCTCTTTACTTGAGAGTGTGTTGATGTGCAAAATATTTCCACATGCGAGTTTTCGAGATGCGTTGAAAACGTTCCATGATGCTGGCTTTGGTTTCGGGATTATCGGTGGTGAAGAAATGAATGTCACGTTTCATTAATTATTTTTGAAAAGCTTGGTTCAGAAGTTCGGTGCCTTTGTCGGTTTGCCATCGAAGAGATTAAACGACCACTTCGGTTCAACACCAGTTGGAGGGCTCCCACTAATCCGGTGCTCGATTTGGAAGTCAAAGGCACGACCTAGGCAAATTTGGAAAAGACGTCGAGTACACAAAATAAATATTTGTAGCTATGATTGTAGGTTGCGAAATGAGAGACATCGGCTAAAACGGCGTGCCACTGATGATGAATGTCATTCACTAGGATGGAACTTCTGAAAAATTTTCGTCGAATGGATTTGTGTAAAGTGTTCTTGGTTTGTTCTTCTAACCATTGTAGCTCTTAATTTAAACGGAGACTTTACAGATGGGTTTTGGCAGCACGATACAATTTCTGAACTCTTTCCTTAACCTGCAGGATGAACTGGATCGTAATAAATGCTGGCTAAGACCTTTCCTATTTTTGTTAATAGGTCACCCCCTGTTCACTGATGCTACTCTTTTTTTTCGTGTGGTATTTTCTTGGCTTGTAATACTTTGTGTGTCCGGCGAGGAGGAGAATGTCTGAACAGTGGTAATCGGATCTTGTTCACTTCTGTCTTCTCTTCTTTCCTTTTCTCTTGTGATGAAGATGGGGTGGCCATCATCTTTTTAATCCATCCTATTCTAGATGTAGGTGGTGTTGCTAACTTGCGTACTTTCTTTGGCGGTGTCGTTAAGTTGCGTAATGTTTCTTTTGGTGTTTGAATGTCGTCTTAGTTCCTTTTTCTGCTTTGGTCACTAGGGATAGTGATGGTCAATGTTTCACCAGTATCTTAAAATCTTTCAGAGTCAGCTAAATTGTTTCGTCTAAACTTTCTGGTGAAAGAGTTGCAGTCGTTGCAAGAGTTGACCGTACCTTTGCGATTTTTCCGTTTCGGACGAATCGCTGCGACCCATCAACGATTGCAATTCGAGTTTTAACTGGGACATCTAGGTCAAATGAGGATTGGGAGGCAAATGCGGGGTCCGTTGTTATTGCCAACGATGGTATCCTATCCATCGTTTGTAATGCACTAAAGCCAGTTTTTGTCTTTCCATTTTTTTAAATGGTCATAGTTGAGTTCTTTTGATTCCAGAGGTCCCTTTTACCTTCTTGGTCCATTTAATCTTGCTCACAAGAGTCATTCCAGCATTGTTCCAAATACTCCTTTCAGCAAAATCCTAACAACATGGGCGAAATTCCTCGGCGTTGTACCAACATCTTTTCTTTTGACGAATAGGTATTGTCTTTTGAACCATTTGGCAAAGAATGTGACATAATTTGGCTCAGTGTTTTTTCGTGCCTTTCAAGACATTCAAATAATATTTGCAAACGGTATCGATGACGTCTTTGGAGGCTGTTTAATTGAGGTCTTTTCGCATGGGTGGAGGGTCTTTGGACAGGACGGACTACACGTCCCCAGATTGTGCTAAACGAGGAGGAAATCCATTCCTTTTCTTTCCTTTGGAGTTAGAAGAGGGATGACTTCTGTGGGGTGACATATTTGTTTGTTTCGGAGCACAAACATACTGATTTCCGTTCTTTTCCGCAGATCTTTTTCATACTGGAATGCGTCGACAATGATTGTGTTTACGTCGTATCAAATTGATGACAGGCATCACACGTCGTGGAGGGGTTCGCAACGGACTATATCAGGACAGTGTCTGCTGGACAAATCCAATAAACTCTGTAACATGCCCGATCTCTCTTGGACTTTGATTTTGGGGGATAGTACTTTGTGAGCAGCTGCTACTGCAGCTAAAAAGGAGGAGATTAACACTGCTGAAGGAGATTTCTTGGAGAGTTTCCATTGTTTCATCAATTGAGGAAGAAAATGTGTCAGATTGAATTAGGCAGGCATCACTAACAACGGAGAAGTAGAAGAACATGAGGTTGCTGGTCGTAGTTTTCGAATGTAAGGTTGTATCCTGGCCGAGGTTTCTCTCTTACGGTTAGAGGCTGGTTTCTCTGGGCTTTTCTTTTTCTTGAGACTTTTCTTTTTCTTTTATGTGGAATTTTCTTATTATGGGTTTGTGACTTTGACTTGACGCCGTTGTTCTTTTTCTTCTCTGGGGTCCGTTTGGTTCTTTTGAGAGGGAATTTGTTCTTGGGGAGGACTTTGGGGGCATTAAAATCTCATTGTAAGAGGGAACTAATGATGACATCTCCTAGAGAACCACTACCTCCAGGATTACATATTATCTGCTTTTTGGTTTGAGTGTCGATGCGGGGATCAGCCAGTTGCGTCAACATTACCTTGTTTCTGTTAAAATAGCGTTTGGTTTGATGAGGAATGTGAATGATGCCTTGCAGTAATTGACGTTCTGTCACCGTAAACCATCATAAAACTTCTTTGAGACTGGCTAAGATCACGTATTTGTGGATTTTTTTTTCGCGACCGATGTCGTTCAACGCACGAATCAATTTGACGGGAACATGAAACTTAAGGGACGTCATGTTGACGCTAAGTTAGACAGACCAAAAGTGTCGAGATTTTTATAGATTTTGTTGTCGTTGTTGTTAAGATGACGACTGGGACGTGTACACGACAGGTACTCCGCCTTGGCACCAGAGGTGAAACAGATCGGTAGGAAATCGCAAATAATCAAGGGTGGTGGGTTTTAAATCCACGAGAAAATTGGCTCGAGGGGTTTGAGTGGCATCGTCATACGCATGAGTTAGCCAAGGCGTTCCTAACTGTTTGGCTAAGACTTGCACTTGCGATTTATCTCTAGGGCTTTTAACAAGACTACGTAATGAGCATTAAGACTGATGGTGCGATGGACTTTACTTTGTTGAAACAAATTTTGAGTGATACAAATGACACTGTCATTACGTTGATGCCCTTTGCGCGTAAACCACAGTTTAATATCTTCTTCGTCTTGTCCTAACATGTCGTCGAAAATGACCAGATGAGTTTGCCTTCCACAAACATGATGGAATTGCCTTGACTTTCTTGACAGAGGCCATACGCCGATTGCCACTCGTTGTAACACCATACGATCCGCATAGGCGGACGAGAATTTAAATGATGTTTTGCCTGAACCTCAAGGTCCGACATTTATCATGTTAATATGATGCCAAAGATACAAGGCCTACTAACTAGCACAATCTAAGTGTTCGTCGATGACTCTGAAATTGGATGCAGAGGGAGCAGAGACCGTAGAGGCAGCCATAGTGCAGGGAATGTCAGTTTTGACACGAAGACAGACAAGACAAGAGCTTTTATACTTTTTTCAGGACTCGTTTATTGCAAGTTCAAATGGAACAACACGAAATATAAAAATACATAAAATCGAAATGGTTAAGAAGAGCGATAAAATGCACGTCAAATTAATCAAAAGTGGAATATCAAGTCAATGTACAACATGATTTTGGTAACAAAAGTGTCGTAGGGAAAGTGTGTAATGTTCTTAAAGTCTCTGCATTGAGTTGAGTCTAACAGGTGGCCTCTCTGAATGGTCTTTCGGAAATGTGACAATATTTGCACATGTAAGGATACAGCGAACACACGTTCAAGTATTTGATTTCTTCTTCTTTCTCCTCGTCGGTGTGGTACAGCAAACAGGTGGCATTCGTCCGTCCTCCGTACGAACTATCCCGTGGGTTCAGAGGGACCACCAGCTTGTAACTTTCCACGATGCGTTTCAACTCGGGGTGGGTTTTCAAACGGTGATCGTACTCGTGTTCCCACATTTCCACCACTTGGTATCCTTGCTGTTCTAACTTCAAGCGTCGCTGACAAGTTGTCTCGTACAAGTCTTCAATGGTTCGTTGTAAAGACTGACTTTTAATGTCACGTTGATGGTAGCAGATAGGACATCCGTGAAATAAGCATCTATTAAACTCATGTACGATCTGAGAGTTTTCCTAGTCCCAGCCATTCGCCGAATACGGTCCGATGGTCTTTTCGCCTCTTCCGTTTCGGGCATGTTGAATCCATTTGTCTTCCTTGTCGCACAAGTAATGTAGCCAGTGTAAGGGGGGGGGGGGGGGCCCGAGTGGCCGAGTGGTATAAAGCGCTTACCGTTACGGATCACTGCCATCTCACCTCTGTCTGCGTGGGTTCGAGTCGTGGGTTCGGCCTATGTTGGTATGTGAGAAAGCTTGCCAGTAGCTTCTCGTGGGTCGGTGGTTCTTTCTGTGGTTTTCCCGGGTTCTTCCTCCACCATTAATACTGGCCGCCATGTATAGCCTATATTGTGCTGAAAAATGGCGTTAAACCTAACAACAACAACAACAACAACCAGAGTAGGGCTTTGGACGAGTATTGATGTTTGACAAAGTTGGTCGTTTGAGGGCTTATGGCAGCTAGCATGTTTTCGGGCATGAATCGTTGCAGATGCACTAAGGAACGCACTTTGGCATTGGTGCAGGCTTCTTTGAAATGATCGATCCAACCGTGTTCCATTAATAGTTCTCAAAATTTTCCACAGCAACACCGTAAAATGTTCATGTTGGAACGACAGTATTTTACATTTCTTCCTGAGAGTCCGGGGCGTGATTTTGGTACAAAGCGTAGAAAGCTTCTCGTTGTTCGGTACGCATGTTGTCGTGGTCGTAGTAGTGAGCCTCAGGCAAATGGGGTAGAACGGCGTGTTGATTAGATTCGGTATTGAAAAGGTGAGAAAAATAGCCTTTGTACATTTCTGTCATTTCAAAGATTTTGGGCATTCGACACAAAGGTATGAACAAGTAAAACATCGAATCTTTAAACCGCACTTGACCCACTTGCATGTAGATGCGTTTGGCTTCGTTCAAAGTCACTTTCGGACGTTCGGTACTTTGTCCCGTATAGCATCTCAAAAGAAACTGTCCATTGTATACCGAGACATTGTGAGCCATTACCGTGGCATGGCGATGACAATCTCCGTATCTTTCAATATTCTCTTGACTCCACGTCTCGTCGATGGGGTCTAATATCAATTATTCGAAATCGTCTAGCGTGTTCGGTCCCTGAAAGATTTTTTCACCTCCTGCAGGAATCTTGCTACAGTGAGGGCGATTTCTAAAGATAAGCTCTTGGATGCAATTCTCGCACGATCGATGAGCCACGCAGAAAATATAAATATGAATGCTGATCTCTTGCATGCATTCTAAATCCAAAAAGATGAAATTCCCTTTTTATCTGGTGGTTATCTATTTCCTCTTGTTTGGAATGGTATATTTGAATGTTGCATTCGTGTTCCAAACCCAAGATTTGTCAACAAACGTGACATCTTTTCTTGCCTCTACAAACGTGTAACTTGGCAAAATTTGGTACGTATGTCTTGTCCACAAATAGGGCACAATTTCAGCAGTTGACAAGCACTTTTCTTATGTGCGCCTTGCGTCTTTAGATGTTGTTGGTAACAGGCATGGCAATGCACTCATTCTTGTCCTTCGTCAAGACAGGGTTGGGAGGACAAAAATCCCTCACATTTGGATCCGCAATTCTTGTGTTGCTCTCGATTGTTATAGCCATAGTCACATTTCTCACAGTTATTACTGTATCCCATGAACCTGGTAATACTGGTAATGGCATCGAAATGTTGATCGTGATAATAGACGTGAATATATTTTCCATCCTTACAGTCTTTGCCTCGAAACAATAGAGGTCCGCGCACTGCTTTAGAATGAACTTTCAAGGTGTAGCGTGAAGCCCAGACGTCTTGCAATGTTTGCATTTCAGGAGTGCCACAGGGTGTGTGTTTGGATAGCCCCGCTTGCTGTAACAGGAATTCTGCTTCTCTTCGTTGTTTGGCTCGGTCCGATTGTTGAATAGTTTTCCAAGCTCTTTTCAATTCTACGGTGTCGTTCTTATCCGCATCTGTTCGTCCTACGACGATGGCACATACTGAACACATCTTGTCTTGAGGGTTGTTAATTTGGACGAGGCTCGTTTTGGTACTGCGAAGGTCGTCCACCAAAAACACCTTTCTGCGTCCTGTCCCTTGGGGAAGAGGCACGTGAGTCATGAACAGTGTCGTTTTTCCATCTGTGATGTGAAAGTTGTCGTTGGATTGTTGCACGTGTTGAATCTTGTCGATGACTTTGGAAGGTGTCAATTCTATTGGGCTGCTAAACTCAATCCAAACAAGGGACTTCAAACTGTCGTGATGAATTGAAAGTCTCAAGCGATCGTCTTCTCTTGCTTGACGTTGCCGTTCATTGTGATTAACAAAGAATCCCACACCTCGGTGATGAACCACTCTGCTTTCTCCAATGGTACCTTAGACTTAAAATCTTGAAACTTCACCGTGTAAGTGTAAGCCGTGGTTCTAAATTTTCTAGAGGAGCACTTTTCCCTCTCTCTAATTTGAAGTAGTTTTGAGGGGTTAATGGCAGTGAACTTTGGTTGGGTGTAGAATATATGGGTCTGTATTCGGGCTCATCTTTAAAATCACTAGTACGTATACCTCTTACTTTCTTCTTCTTTATTCACGAAATGATGCGATCATTTCATTTTGACTGCAAAAAGTAAAATGATACGTTTTAAACACCATGTGTCCCTTTATATCCATGTCAGACCAGTGTGTATATAAAGGGTCAGTTTCTTCCCTTCCAGTATCCGTTTCACTCTCAAACCGACCAGAAAGCTGAAAGAGCTAACACAGATCTAACTTCTGAGCAGAGCTCTGCGAGGTGTCCTACGAAAATTTTCTTCCGACAAGCCGACGTCTGCCAAAAAAAGGATTTTGAGTTTTAATTGATTTTGGCAAAATGAATGTTATCACTTTTTAAGAGAAGTGGGTGGCCCTGAAAAGGACCGTTTTTTTGTATAAAAAACAAACTCATTCAAGGGATGTAATCAGCTTTATCTGCCTTAAGCCTTTGCCATGGCCAAGGCCTACTTCTTGACTTGCCTTTGTCAATGATTTGGTAGAAATCACTAGTGGTTGTATTTCTGGTGTAGCGACCGGATTGGGCTGTTTGGCTCGAGAAGGTCTTTTTCTTTTGGGTCGTAATAAAAAAGTCTGCTACATTTGTTTCAGACTCATTAACTCTGCCAACATATCTAAAAGTGCCGTCACCGTTTGACTTTCACTGTCCTCCTTCTCTCTTAGACTTTGTTTCTTCTCTGCTGCTTCTTCCTGTTGTTTCCTTCTTGCCTCTTCTTCTCGCTGTTGCTGTTGAAGGAGAAAAGGTTGTTCTGCTTCTTTCTGCTGTTGTAAATATTTCTCCGATTCTTCTTTCTGTCTCTGTTTAAAATCCTAGATTTGTGGTAAAGAAGGAAAGTGGGCAAAGGTACTGTTACCGGAACATATTCTTGCGAAGAAGAATGAAAATCGACTAAATCCCAATTAAAATCGGTCTTTTCTGGAAGTAAGACTGTGTTAACTTTGGTAGCCGCTGATATACCATCGCTTCTCGTCTTCACTGCAAGTGCACCCCAATTCATAGTCTTCTTAGTTTCCGCCAAATTTAAAAACTTTGTCGCATCGATTCACTGCGCACAGACGCTAGCCCATCTATATAGGGAATGTGACTTCACAGTCAGCTCTCTTCGGATTGGAAGACAGACTCACTGTGACTGAATTGTGTAACGCATGTTAGGATTGGTGAAAAAAAAAACCTCAATCCGTTTCGATCCTCTCTTTCTTTATAAATAAGCGCAGTTCATTTCATTCCCTTCACCTGTTCCCGTCACAAGATGTGGACTAATGTTGAATCATCTACTTTCGTATCGTCGATGTTGTTCCGCACGGACTTACCAATGTATGTGAAATCATCATGGACAACCATCCCGATCACCGATACGAGTATTTGGAAAAGTAGCATATATGTGGAGAGACAAGGTTGTTTGAAGAGAGTCATCATCTACGGTCCAGAAGTCAGAATAAGTTTGAGGAAGAGAAGTAAACCTATGCAATGCCCTCTATGTTAATGGAATAACATAAAACCAAAGGCTCTTTTTAGAACCACTCATATGCCCCAAGCGCTGTTTATTGGTATAGTTAATGAACTAGCTGAATTTACCATCTACCCGCTGACCGCTTCCCGCTGCACTAGCTGAACTTACCCGCCACCAGCTACCCGCTGAACTTGCTGAACTTACCCGCTATCCCCGTCACTGTTTGCTGTTTGGCCCGATTGAGGTCAGCCACTTGTAACATTCTTACCAATCTTCAGTACCGTGACGTCACCTGACCTGTTCCATTCCTATTGTCCCTATACAACAACCCCACTTTCCCGTGTCGCTATACAGACCAAAAGTCCCCATGTTCAATTCCCTTGGCGCTAAACGTACCCAATGTGATCTGAAAAGTCCGGGGTTTCTGTAATGTATTTTCCACTGACGCTAAACAGCCTATAATATTTGAGTGCTCATACAGAATTCTTTGACAAAGACGTTTATTTAAATTTTATTCGGAATTCAAACACCGGAATATTGATTCCTGTAGTTCACAAAGGACTGTACATATCCGCTTTATACTGACTACAGTATATGTCATCGCCTTCCATTTTGGATTTTTTGTCGGGACTCGAACTTGAATTCATGAGAATATTTCAATAATAGAACTTCTAAAATTTAATTCGTGGATTATTCTTGGATTATTTTTGGATTTGATTCTTAAAAACTATAAGTTCTTTTCTTTTTTTTTTTCATTTTTTATAGTGTGTTTCCAGGGAAATAAATTATTTATTAAATTTTTCAAAGCTTGTGGTTTTCACTATTTCTTCTGTTACTGTTCATTTGAGCCTAAAGACGTAACATGTAAAATTGGTAAATGTGCTATGCACAGGCTCCGTCATCTTGACAATGTATAACTACCATTGAAAGTTTTGCTTTAATTGACAGTGTATGGCTATCATGGTGATCCTTGTTTTAATCGACAGTGTATGACTATCATGGTAGTCCTTGTTTTAATTGATAGTGTATGGCTATCATGGCAATCCTTGTTTTAATTGATAGTATATGGCTATCATGGTAATCCTTATTTTAACTGACAATGTATGGCTATCATGGTAATATTTGTTTTAATTGACAGTGTATTGCTATCATGGTAATCCTTGTTTTAATTGATAGCGTATGGCTATCATGGTAATCCTTGTTTTAACTGACAGTGTATGGCTATCATTGTAATCCTTGTTTTAATTGACAGTATATGGCTATCAAAGTAATCCTTGTTTTAATGGATAGTGTATCTCTATCATGGTAATCCTTGTTTTAATTGATAGTGTATGGCTATCATGGTAATCCTTGTTTTAATTGATAGTATATGGCTATCATGGTAATCCTTGTTTTAATTGATAGTGTAAGGCTACCATGGTAATCCTTGTTTTAATTGACAGTGTAAGTGACAGTGTATGGCTATCATGCATCTTCGCTAGCCAAGGTTCCGATATGCTAACCCTATCTACACCTTGCCGGCTTAGTCAGATAATTCAGTGTTTTGACCATTACATGTGTATTTGAGGTAAAGGATGCATTTGTACAAACACGGACCTGCAGATGAAAATTGCTTATCTATGAGTCCATTCCAGTTGCGTGTTCCCCATGTCTCATGTAGGAACAGTGTTCAAATTTTAACAACTTGATTTTGATTGGATGCGATGATCTGCCGCCGCATCCAATGAAATTCACAGACCGAAGCACTGAAATATCTGATCGTTCCGCTAAGCTGTAAATGGGGGTTAACACATCAGAACTTAACACATCAGAACTTTGGCTTGCGAAGATGGGTAATAATAGTGATCCTTGTTTTAATTGACAGTGAATGGTTGGTATTGCATCATCAATTAACTTTTCATAGCATATGTGGATGTTTTTTATTCATTAGATGGTAGTCAGTTTAAAATTGCTTTGACGACTGTGCAGATGTTTTGAAGTATTATTTCCTACTAAACTGCGATTATATGTGTGATATCATGTGCATTGGATGTTTGAGAATAATATGTGTGTGTGTGTGTGTGTGTGTGTGTGTGTGTCTATCTGTGTATTTTTGCATGGGTGAGAATAACAAATGAAGTGTTAGGTAGCTACCCTTTTTGTTTAATTATTGAATTTTTGCATCTAGTTTAATGCTTCATGGAGAGTGATTGCAAGTGTAAGTGTGTACTTAAAAGTCTTTTAAGAGTTGAAAATTTAATTGTTTATTATTAGTTAAGGATATTGCCATCTAGTGTGCATTTTTTGTAATATGTTTGTGATTTACTTATTGCAGATTTGTGTCTGTGCAGTTTGCAACTTGACATGACCAATAAGCAGGCAGAGACGGTTCTCCGATGACTTAAGCTGTCATACTACTTTATTTATATCGTCTCTGAGATAAATTTTCATCTTCACTAATTTAATTATATTATATGCTTTCAAAATAGTAACCAGATTTTGTTCATGTCAGCATCCACTGCAGAATGCTTTTCTCCTAAAGATAATTTATTCACACTGTTCAACACCCGTTATCTAAACATTTTAACTATAAACACTGGTATTGCATTTAACGCGATATAAACACGTAAGATTTACTGCCTCATAGAATAAACTATTACTTTTAATAATAAATGTTGATGAATTTAAATGCTAGTTTTTACCCATGAAGAAAATCGACATTGTGCACAGAAAGAGGTAAGTAAATATGAAAAGAGGACAACGACTGAAGGAGTAGTGCCCCTTGTGCAACACGCTGGTTAATCCTCAAATGGAGTGGGTGGATTTAATAAGAAAACAATTTTCTGAATGAGGGTTCAGATGAAATTTATAGTAAAAATGATAACATTTGTTATAAATTTCCAACCCATCGCACATTCTTGACAGGCTGTACAAATCCGCGGCATATATGCTTACGAACAATATTACATAAATAAAATAAGTAGGTGTGGTGAAATAATATTTTACAATCAAACAATCGTGCAAAATAAAGTCGTATTGAAGTCCATTTCTATGTATGGGATGAATTTTATTTTGTACCGAATCCATTTTTTAAAGACCAGACATTCACAAGACGAAGCAACTGTTTTGTGATCTCGTATTGAGGTTTGGTTTCATTGCCACTCTTCGCTCTAATGTTCAACCTGGAAACAGACACAACTGGTGAAACGTAAGATCAACCTATTATGCGAAATATTCAAGTTTGAATCTTATTTAACTTTAATTCGTAAAATGTCGAATAATGCTCTCATTTGTATTATTAATCCCAATTATATATTTTCATTGTCAACATTTCAAAGTTCACATAGTCATGCAAAGTCAATGGCGACGCGATGGTGTTGGAAGGATGCCAATTGCCCCCGGGCGCCAATCGAAGTCGGCGCCGTCGAGAGCTTTTTTGTTATTGAAACTTTCATCATATTTCACCTTCATTTTAGTAAAATGGGGGCCATTCAATTGAGTGAGAGGCAGGAAGAGGGATGTTGGCAACCAAGATAAAACTGTTCTCTGTAGCAAAGTACGTTCGTCGCTAAATATCATTGCCCCGGGAGCCTCGAACCTTTGCGCTGCCAACCATTTTCCGTAAAAACGTCCTTTACGGTAGTAGATTCTTTCTCTCTCTCTCTCTCTCTCTCTCTCTCTCTCTCTCTCTCTCTCACACGCATTACGCTAGAAATGGAAAATAAATTCCCTGTATATGAAATTACAGATATATTTTACATAGCATAAATGAAGAGAAATGAAAGCACAGTTATAATGCTCAAACCATTTACCTACTTTCGTCTGATTGCTGCAATAAAGATAGAGACATACATAAGAAACTATAGCTCTGATGGAGCAAGATTGGGGTACAGAGCCAAACTGATACAAATATGTTTAAAGGAACAAATGGGCGTCATGGTCATCAAGAGCACACTTTATCCCGCCACACTAACGATCGTAGACCAACTATTAGTATTTATCGCCTGCGCTTAAGATAGTGATATGTATGTATGTGTGTGTGTGTGTGTGTGTGCGCATGGATGTTGTGTGTGTGTGTGTGTGCGTGTGTGTGTGTGTGTGTGTGTGTAACGGTAGGTTGGTAGTAAGGTAGGTAGGTAGGTAGGTCAGCACTTATGTGCATTTGTCTACGAATATACCTAACATAATGGTGGTGCTTACGTTTTCTTCAGTATAGGCTTTAATAGCAGAAAAATAATGATATCACATAAATAAGAAATGAATCAATATAGAATGTCAGCACGTGGCAAGAGTATTTACTCAAAAGACATCATTATTAAGAGTAATCCGGATTTTCTCTTTTTAAGCCATTCTTATGTATCACTAACGCCGCCGCCTGAAATAAAGAGAAACACAAACCAGTTGTAACGTGGCAAAATACATCTTTATTTGCTGTATATGTTCTCGCTATTCTTTTGTTTTTATTCCAGAATTTATAATATTACGATAAAAGGAACATAAATTAATTTCACATATTTTCAGGTTTGAAAAATTCTAAACGAAATGATTTTAAGTTTTCGTTGTCATAACTCTCTCTCTCTCTCTCTCTCTCTCTCTCTCTTGTATATATGTATACGGTTGTCACACATCACTTTTCCTCTGAAATACATGTACAACTGTTACCTATGACCAAGCTTTTATGCGTAATGCCTTTCGTGGGCAGAATCTTTCTTTTAATATTTGTTTTCAACTTTCTTCTGACAATATCTGGGATTACTAATTCCAAAGGCTTCAGGTGGGGTTCACAGATGATTGATCACTATTGGTATGCTTTGTTGAGATAATAAAGAGCAGAAGTATAACTTGAAATTATTGGCAGTTTAAGACGCTGGGTGTTTATGTACGGTTGTTAAATTGGTTCTTTCTATCACTATAATTTGATGAGGTTTTTTTCTATTGTCAATATTTTATTTCTCCTGTCGTTTCTTAATAGGGCCTTGTCAGTATTTCGTGAGTTTCATGTGCCCTTTTGAATGCCGGAGTATCATATAGCATTGACCAATATGCATGCGCGTGCTCAGCAACATAGGTTTACTCACGTTGTCTTCTTATATGACTACTGCTACTTTTTTTGTCGTATTGCTACAGACTGCTTAAGAACCTTTAAAATACAGTTATTATTTGCATTACTATTATTGGTATGGTTTAATCTAACTTTAAGAGTCATTAGATTTCTTTAAATTGTTATTATATCAATTGACGGTACCCATTTTTATAACCTTCTTATTCGGCAACAGAAACATGTCGTCACCACCAAGGACATTGTCAAATTGCACTTCCATATGATATCTATTACGTATTGTAACAATGTTGGTTTCTAATGTCTATATATGGGTTGTAGTCTTTTTGTCCTTAAATTAATACCTCAGTGAAACTTATATCAATGTCTTGAAAAGTGGACACGTGACCTAATAGGCGGATTACACAAGATGGCTGCTTTGTTTTAACAGTGTAGTATCTTTATATGTTAAGCCATTCCTATCATACAGAAAATGTAAGTCCAGACGGTAGGTTCTTCTTTGTCTGCCACAGAATAAACTTCATCAGATGAGGACGTTCTCCGGTATTCTGCATTAATTACTAGCTTCATAGTTCTTATGACGTTTGTAAGATTTAAATAAACCAGCAGGTTATGGTCACCATGTCCATTATCTATCAAGGATTTATATTTTCCATTGAGGTATCTCATGTCGTAATCTTGTGCTGAAAGTGTACAGTTGATATACGCTTTTTTAAAACTGTCAAGGCATTGTTATTGTTGTTTTTATTATAATCTTTTTCTTTAGGTCAAGTTATTGCACATTCAGATAACCTTTTCGCATCTGCATATAAAAAAGAAAACTACAGACAGATTTACTTTGGAAAACTTTTATCTATCAACTTTATCAGCAAAGTTTCACGATCAGATGTTTCCATTGCACTGCCCAGGTGAGATGACTGTACTCGGATCTTGCTTCACGCATTGCTCTGATTCAGTTCAATGAGTCCGAGCAGCAGAGGGGGCGAACAGACCGACTTTGGAAACGTCCAAAAACCGAAATAAGCCTTCCTAAAAAAAAAAGGATTAATAACTTTAAAAATCAAAATAACTAACTACAGAGGCTCTCTCAAAGAGTCCCTCCAAGAGTCCCTAGGGTTAGTCCACGTTATTTCTCCAACTAAAAACTTGTCGATGGCGAGTGTATTATAAAAAACGAACCAACTTGAGGTCTCGCCCCCTCTGCTGCTATCAATTAAAAATTATCGTATTAATAATGCCACCAGCTAAGGAATCTCACACTGCTAGATTAGCTCGAGAAAGACTAAAAGCAATCAAAACATTTCTTCCTGTTCGTAATTCTGTTAGACAAAAAGAACGTCAAGAAGCCCAAGTTGAATTTACAGAAGGCACAGAACAGTTATTTAAACCTATTACAACAATTACTGAAAAAGCTGTATGGGGAGATTTTAAGGATGATGAGGATGACGAGGACGAGGAGAAGAAAAAGAAGAAGAAGGGTATTCTTCAAGTATTAAAACAAACCACTGCACAGACTAAAAAAATAGCAGAAAGAACCAAGAAAACAAAACAGATTTTACGAGATCTTCCAACTGAAATAGCTGCAGCTCAACCTCTACCTGATGAAGAAATACTTGAGGGTATTGGTAAACTTCGTACTGAAATCGCCGACGTGAAAAAAGAACTTGCGTCTAAACCAATAACAGAAAACATTAAAATAATCAAACAATTTAATGAAATATTTATCAGAGAAATTAGAAATACTGAAGAAGATGATTTACCTGAAAAAATAGTAATTGGCATATCTAATAAACATGGAATTTTAAAACCCGGACATGAAAGTGTAAGTGATGATAATCTTATTAAGTGGATATATCGCATATATAAAAACAAAAAATACGTTAGAAATGATGATTTGGAATACATAAATCTTCTTGAAGAAGTACGAAGACTTTATAGAGAGAGACTGAAACAAGCAGAACAACAACAATTTTCTCCACCGCAATCCCCCCATTAAGAGCCTTCCTATTAGCTTTCTCCACCTCTGCAACAAATAGAACAACAACAATCTTCTTCACCGCAGAAAAAGATGTTGAAACCATCTAGAGAGAAAAGGAAACAGATGGCAGAAGAAATAAAGCAAAAAGTACTTGGACTTGGTGATGTTGTTCAGGGTCTATTTAGAAGGATGGCTCCAAACGCAATACCGATTGCAAAACAATTAGGGATGAAGGCTATTGAGGCTGTTCGTGATAAACTTCCTGGCGGTATTGGTAATCTTGCCAGTAAAGCGTTCTCGGCAGTCAAGGACAGACTACCTCAATTAGTACGAAGAAAACAGCAGCAACCAATGAAACTGGCCAGCACTGAAGTTATGCCCGCAAATGTCAGTAAAATAATAAATCAAGCCGCAAATCAAAAACTAGCGGATTTATCTGAAGAAGCAGAAAGAAATATAACTGCAAATTTAATGGCGGGAAGTGGTCTTCATGTCAGACAACAATAATTTAGATCACCATTTGGAAAATTGATAAGTATAATAAAATGTTTAAGCATATGTCCGACTCAGCATTTGACATGGATGCACCGGTCCTCAAAGACGAATCAGTACGTGATTATCAATTTTATTCCTATGACGCAAGACAACCAAATCAGGGGGGAGAATCGAATCACAGGTTCAGGATACAAGTAGATATTTCTTGCCCGCTGAGGCGTTTATTGAAGTAGAAGGTGAACTTGTAAAGACGGATGATACTAACTACGGCGTCAATGACCGAGTTGGTTTTGTCAACAACGGGATTATGGCACTGTTTAATAGCGCCACATACATGATTGATGGAAAAAATATTGAATCAATTCAGAATGATGTTGATGTTGCTACAACAATAATTGGTCTAGCGAGATATTCTGATGATTACACAAGATCAGCTGGTCCAACAATGATGTTTGCTAAGGATATTACCAACAACGCTGATCATGTTCAATATATTAAAATACGGACACCAGTAGGTACTGCAGTTGATCCACAACCAGTTGCTGATGGTCCTGAATATGCAACCAGACCAAGTGCTGCTTTTGATATCATGGGAAAAGTTAATGCAACTTACAACTTAGGATTTGCAACACGCCGAGCAGCGTTGTCAGGAGATAATATAAATTTTTCATGTGCAATTCCACTGTCTCACATCTTTGGATTTTGCAGAAATATTAGAAAGGTCATCTTTGCAGCTAAACACACAGTTGTGCTCGCAAGAAAAGGTGACGATAATGATGCAATCTGGCGAGGTGTTGGTGTTGCTGATGCTGGTAAAGTAAATATAGCGAAGCTTTCATTGTGGATGCCAGTAATGATTCCATCTATTGCTGAAGAACAAAAATTACTCTCTTTTACGGATCAAGGCGGTAAATCATTGCTATCATGGTTAACAGTAACCACAGATGCTGCCCAAAATAATGCTAATGGTTTATTTACATGGAATATAGCTTCACAGCCAGGTGTTTCTGCGCCACGACATATTTTTATTGCGCTGCAAAATAATGATCGGACGAATAGTCAAGAATATTCACATATGATATTTGACAAACTTGGAGTTTATGAAGTTTCCTTGCGGATAAATCAAGAACCAGCTGAAGATATATTGTTAAATTTTGGTCCAAATCACGTAGCGCGTGCATATCATCGTTTGATGTCATTTATGGGACGTGATCAAAACGTGGATACTGGGCTGCAAATATCACAGTTAGAATTTATAAATCTGTATCCGATTTATTACTTTTCGCTGGAGCATCTTGATTTAACCAAGCAATCTGTCGTTGATATACACCTTCGAGCTCGTGTTACTGACCTGCCAGGTGGTGGTGTCTACAGAGCAATCGCTGTTATACTCAGTGATAAAGCGATGTTACTTGAAGTTGGTAGTGGTCGAATGAGGGTTATTGATGTACCAGTGGAAAATCTTTAATCATGTTATTTAAAAGCACGAGTATTATCATAAAATGCCATATCATCACCTTAGTCTCAGTCTGACTCCTATTCAGATTAAAAACCTTCAATCAAATTCAGCAAAAAACTGCGGAATGAAAATATCACTAAAGCGAGATCAGATCACGGGTGGTCAAAATAAATTATCATTATCAGAACGTCAACTTAAACATTTCAACGGCGCGAAACAATCAAAAACAGGCGTCAAATTTAATCTCTCTGCGGGTGCGATTAAGGACTCAGTTAAAACCGGTGGTATGTTTCCACTTCTCGCGGCTATTCCAGCGTTAATAGCTGCTGTCGCTCCAACCGTTGCAAAAGCAGCCGCGTTAGGTGCTGTTGGAACCGCTGCTGGAATGGCTCTAAAAAAGCAACAGGAAATGGATATAAAAAAGGGACGCGGCCTAAGATGACCGGGATCGCGTTGGGTAAGAGGTCTGAGGCTTCCAGGATCACTTCGTTAGATGCTCCAGCATCAAATTTTGATTTACTTGATGCTGCTAAACGATTAAAAATAAAAAACTTCAGAGGTGTTTTTATGCGAGATCAATTACCGAAACAACCGAATCAATTCGAAACAGGTATTATTAATCTTGATTCGAATTCAGGATCTGGTACTCATTGGGTATCATACGCGGTTGATCCACGTGGAATCGTTTATTTTGATTCATACGGGTTAGCTCCACCGCGTGAGTTTATCAAGTATGTTGCACAACTTCTCGCGTAAGTTTGGTATTCAACGCTACCCACACAAACAATGACAGATCCGCCAATATGAGACGATGAAGTAATTAATGTACTTAACGCTATATCAAAATCACCCAAACCGCCACATAAAGTCGTGCATGATTATACAAGCAACCAATTCGTTTTAAACAGATCTTAGATCTTAGATCTTATATAATGGTTGATATTTACGGAAGAAGATCTTCTTCTACAGTTAAGAAAAAGTCCGATGACATTGATCTGTCCAAGTACGCTAATCGGGTAAAAAATACCGGTGACACAATGACGGGAGAACTCAGTATGAACGGGAATAAGATAGTAGTTTTGAGAGATCCAACATCCGATGAAGACGCAGCAACAAAAAAAAAAATACGTTGACGTCAACTACAACACCGTAGATGGTAAATTATCCAAGTTGCGAGCCGAGTATGACGTTCACGTAAACGCGTTCACAAATCTTCGCAGAAACTTTAGAAAAATTAATAAAACCGCAGAGGAATGTTTTGGTAATCTGCACACCGTTAACGTAAAACTCGTTGATATCAAGACGAACATCGACACGATCAAACAAACACAGCAAAACATCGGAGCGGGGATTCCTGAGATCGTTAATAAAACCAGTCTGATTAAAATTCCCGGCGGGGTGACTCCCGGGCATATTACCAACATCGTATACATGGTATCATCTGGATTCGCAACATGGTGGCAGCAAAATAAAACTATCAAATATACCGCAACAGTCACTGGCGTGTACAGGCTGTCTGTGTTCAGTGCTGCAAAATTTGAAATATTTACAACGTATCCATGGCGTCATTCAACTGATAAGTTTTTCGGGGTTGTATCTGTTATATTAAATAGCTGAAACGAAGAAATATTTATTCTGGAAGCAGCTGATAAGAAATTAACCGCAACATCTTACTGGTGATGTCTAGAATTTGTACCTGAAACACCTCAATTATTTACTGCATAAAATATAATGAGTACCTCAATCGACGATGCATCTCAATACAGGTACAATCAAGCGCATGAATGGCAAACGAACTTAAAAGATCGAGTCGAACAATACACGGTAAAAGTAAAGAAATATCGACGACGACTAGTTATCGTCGACGTAATCGTTTATTCAGCATCCGCTGTTGTTGCTGAAACCGGTGTGATATTATCAACGATGACAATGATGGCACCAGTAGCTGTAACTGTTTGTATTTCAGTTACAACAACGATTGCAGGTGTGCTCAATATCATTGCGAAATAAATATGTACTTGCACGAATGAAAAATTATCCGATTGCATGATAAAATTACACATAGCAACTGTCGCATACTCGAAGTTATCTTCGTTGTTATCAGCGAGTCTCAGTGATGGAATTATATCTGATTTTGAGTTTTCAGAGATGATTAAAATATACAACTGCGCTGATATTAAAGGTACGAGTATTAACAATGACGGAATTACTCCAGCAGATCGTGAAGAACACAACCCGCACAAGACCACGATGATCTCGGTAAGCTCGATTAATCCTGAATTTAACATCAATATTCCAACTGCGATTCGCGCAAATGAAATTGCAGTAGCGCAATTACTAGTATGCCATAGTTGGCCAAATATCAGATCGAGATCATTTAATGGTTCACCAGCAAATAATTCGCTTGTATTTGCTAATAAGAATAAACCCGATGGAACACCTGACTGGGTTGTTGTTGGAATACCAACTGGTAATTATGAGATCGAACAAATCAATGATGAATTTGCGCGTAGAATAAAATCAATAACCGGAAAAGAAGCAAAAATATCAATTAATGTTCATGAGCTGACGCTATCTTCTGCAATCGAAATACACTCGCCTAATTACGTCGTTGATATTTATCAGTCCACGATAAGATCTGTACTAGGATGGCCTGATATTGCGCCAGAATATCATGGACCACAAGAACTGAAGTTAAATGATTTTATCACGGACGAAGCCAAGTTTATAATAACTCCAGAATACAGAGAAAAATTTCCATGGAATAGAGCCGGTGGTTCGTATCGTCCTTATAATTTCAGTGATGATATAACCTATATGAATGTTTTTAGATTGTATTCTGATCCCATTAATTTTGAGATCCAACAATCAATTGACAAAATACAAAATCTGTTTTTCTCGTCATCGCAATATTAATCTGAAGATATAAAACAAAAAATTATCGAGTCAATACAATATCTAAATCAAGTAAAATCAGATCTCAATTATATTAATGATATTTATGTTGAAGCAGCACTTAAACATGCTCTTTCCTTCCCCCGTCCTAGAAGACCATTTCTTGATAATATATAATAAGAGAAAAGGAATATGAAGGACCGGGTAATCTCGAATTTATAGTACTAAAATATAGAAAAGATAAAATAGACAGAATTATCAACGAAAACGTTCCTAAAATAATCGATGCATGGAAAAAAATAGCTCCACCCGAGCCTATCCTCAGATATAATAATGATCCAGACGGAGGCGGTAGACATGTATCTCCGGGAATCGTTAATATAACATCGACAATCGCGGTTAATCTAGTTTGTGATGTGATCGATGGTAGCTATCAAATAGATCTCGAAAAATCAAATCGGGCTCAACAAGGATACATTTTATACACGTTCACACCATAAGTTCCCCCTGGGGATTTGATCATGCAAGAGCCAACCAATCCTGTTTATCTACGTACATATAATCAGTATTTGTCACGAATAAATTTTAAACTCACAGACCACATAGGACGATTACTTGACTGCGTGAGGAGGAATTGATTATCAATCTACATGTGAAATCTTAAGATTTCTGTCTGAAATATATGCAATGAATGAATGACGGCACAAATATATACAATGAATGACATGAACCTCTATTTGAGTGTTTTAGCATGTTCATTAGGCATATGAAATATATACAATGAATGAAATGTTAATTAAGGACGGCACAAACATATACAATGAATGAATGGCATGAAATATATACAATGAATGAAATGTTAATTAAGGACGGCACAAACATATACAATGAATGAATGACATGAAATATATACAATGAATGAAATGTTAATTAAGGACGGCACAAACATATACAATGAATGAATGACATGAAATATATACAATGAATGAAATCTTAATTAAGGACGGCACAAACATATACAATGAATGAATGACATGAAATATATACAATGAATGAAATCTTAATTAAGGACGGCACAAACATATACAATGAATGAATGACATGAAATATATACAATGAATGAAATCTTAATTAAGGACGGCACAAACATAGATGGGGCCGTTTTCTACGCTCAACAGAACACTGAGACATTGTATGCATAATATTTTAATTTAAATATTTGTTTGAAATATAATATGAACTAATTCGCTAGATTATCCCGAATAAAGCCCTGAAGCGCAGATAAATTTAATCTCGACAGAATATCTCCTGACCTACCGATGCAAGATCTGGTTGATCCGAAAAATAAAAGTTTGATTAATAAAATTCACGACGCCAAGAAAGAATTTCGCACAGATGGTGCATCTCATGTCTGGTCAACGTTCAAGATTATACGCAACAAAGATATCATCGACGCTATGATGAACGACAAACGAGCAGCAATTATCATTATCTATCTTGATAATCGCAAATATCTTTTCAGAATAAAATTTGTCATACTTGCAGAAACAGATGATTGGATTATCCGTGACAAATATGATCCTGTCCACGGTAATAAAAAAAACTGTCGTACTAAGTAAAGATTCCAAACCAGGTCTATTGACAGGTATTGACAAACCGTATTATAGACGAGCATATCCTGTAACAGCAGTCATTTATGGAATCTATGTGATAAATGAAAAACCTAGCGTTGATAAACTGGCGCCGATGAAATTTTCAAAAATAAACTGTGTAGCTGAACGAGTAAGAGAACATTTTACCGTTTCGACTCGTGGAAACGGTCTAACGGAAAAAAGACATAAAATAATAAACACGTGGGGAGAAATGGTTAAAGACACCGGTGCGTCTATCAAAGATGTCGCTGAGGTAGGAAAAAAATTAAAATTTCCAATAACCGTAGCGACGATAACAGGAGAGATTTTGTATGAATCAAAATATAACTCAAAAGGAGCTTCGATTGAAATTATTGATCATAACGCACACGCGTGGACTAATGCAGTAACAATATTTCCACGAGATCGATCTGTTAAATGTTATCCCATAGATAATTCTGATGGGGATATGTTTGATTTTATTAACGAAATAAGTAAAAACGATCCTGTGTCAGTATGGTTATTTCAGAGTTCTAACGACGAATCAGATATGGAAGTAAAAGATAAATTTGATCAGTTTGTGAGACCAAATGCGTTATTTATCGAACAGATCCTCTTCACGAGAAAATGAAAAATCTTGCACTGCAATATACTGATGATACTGACGAACTATTGAGCAACTGTTTTACTGTTCCGTCAGTTGCGGCTCATTTTGCTAGAAAGAAAAACTCGTGGAAACCAACTCGGTTTCATTTTCTTGATGACGTAGGATCCAGTTGTGTCGAATATGGACACGGCGGATTGTGGAATACTAAATACGATCACAAAGATGTTATTTCATTTGATATGGTCGCGTGTTATCCCGGAAGTTTTCTCGGGATGGGAGATTGTTCTGTATACTTTAAAAGATTCGGTCATCCGACGCACGAAATGACGCGAGTAACAATAAATGGACCATTACCGGATTTTGAACTGACTGGATTCGCTTGTATTGAGTCATTCGAGTTTGCTAAAGGACTTCATCCAATTTGTTACGTTTGGTTTGGAAAACATTTTTCTGACAAAAATGTGGACACCAATAGTACTATTGCTTGATTGTGCGATATTAATATCACTACGATCAGCGAAGCAATTATATCATATCGAAAACAAACCGAAGTTTGGTTGCCACAACAAAAGGAATATTCTGATGATGAAAACCCGGATACAACGGATTATGCAAATAAGATCACAAAAGATCTTGGTAGAAACATAATTGGCAAGTTCACCCAAGGAGGATCATATCATCATAAACGACATTGTACAAGATTGATCATGGACGATGCTGAGTTAGATTTCATAACCGCTGATACAACGAACGAGAACACGTTTATAAGTCGAGAAATAGCTTTCTTACCAAATGGAAATAAACTAGGTACAATTGTGAGCTACATGGACGGTGAGTCACCGCAGTTTATTCATTTAAGATCTTCAATTTTAGCGTACGTTTCGATAAATTTATTATCGATGATAAATAAGGTTTCTACACTCGCTGTCAGAGTTGCCACGGATTCGTTTTATATAAGTAAAAAATATTCAATACTGTTAGAAAAATTAAGCATAAACACTTGTGCATCGTGGGGTTCGTGGAGAATAAAAAAGGAAAATATACTTAATTATTCCGAATCCGCTGATGTTGCGGTTAAAGATATTTACTGTAAAAAATATCAAACATTAAAACTATCGTCGACAACTTCGCTGTTACCATCGGTATACGATCCAAATAACTAGACACAAAACAGTTTATCTAAACGGACCTGGTTGTTCTGGTAAAACCACTCGAGCGATCGAACTATTTCAGAACTCGGATATGATCGTGCTAACACCTAACACAGACTCGCGCGAGAAATGAAACAACGAGGAGTACAATCATATACTTATCACAGCTTCTTCAGATGGGAGGGTGATACATGGACATCTTTAAGGATGGGAGAAAAATATATTCCAAGGATCACAATACGGGATGAAATATGCACTGTACCGCTAGAAACATTAAAAATATTTCTTGATTGGTTATTAACAAGAAATACTGCTGTGATAATGTGCGGCGATCACGGTCAACCACCACCCGTAGTTGGACCATCTCCACATGATTGGCTGAAAACTTTCGTTGATTACCATGAAGAAATAACTGATGATCACAGAGCACTTGATGCAGAATTAAAGGAATTAAAAAATTAATCAGACTACAACCGAATACAATTCAGTGTGAAGTAATGCGCGAGATAATTTCAGAAACACCCATTAAAGACTTTCTGCAAACGTGGAGACCAAAAGATTTGATAGTTGCAAGTAGAAAGATAGTTCGTGATACACTTCAACGGGAGATGTTTCAGTTACAACGAGAAAAGTTTCCAACGTTGCCAGTTCCGTTATGTTATCGACCAGCAGATACGTGACGGCAAAATATTGACGTTGATATACCAGGACAGACCGAGTCAAGGAAACAGAATCTTGTGTTGAATGATATTATTGCAGTTGATATTGATGTTGTTGAAGATGCTCTACGTGCTGATAAATCCCCGTGGACGCTTGGATACGCGATGACGATTCATTCATCTCAGGGATTAACTATTACTGATACAGTTGTTTGGATCGTTGATGATCGTATCGAATGGTCGAACTTGGTTTATCTTGCAGTATCTCGAGTTAGAAAAATATCTCAACTGCGGAGAATCGTCATGGACTCGTCAGTGATCAACGATGATATTGACGAATGTCAAAATGATATAATAAGAAAAAAATTACCTGGTTATAAACAAAGTGACAAAAAAAAAACGCGATTATGATCTTGATGTTGATTTTATTAATGCGCTGAAACAACAACAGAATAATAATTGTGCAAGTTGTAATTGTATAATATAATGGCGATATCTGAAAAATGATCCAAGACAATTTACCGTAGATAGAAAAAATAACAATCTTGGTCATACACGAGAAAATATCATGTTGACCTGTCTTTAGTGTCATCGACGTAGGGGTGCTGGCACCAGTGCTAGTTAAGTGATCGCGGTGGTAATTGTGTATCCTCGGGAATTACTTGTAATTGTTCACGTACAAATCCACGTTGAGGAGCAGTTGAATCCAGTCTGTAGATTGCAGGTCTACCTGAGGATCTTGTCACTGTGGATATCTTGTGCGTCGTAATAATCCAAATAGGATCAGTCGCTCTTTTTTTACCACCTTCAGGTTCACCGGGCTCATATAAATATCTTACAGTGATATTATCTAATAATGGTTGCGCTGAAAAATCACGTCGTTGTATTGGTATATGCGCTTTTGTAATTGCATGAATAGGTTTCATGTTGGTTGTTCGAGTAATCTCATTATTTAATGCAATTATCACATTTGGTAATCTTGCCATCCATTCACGAGATCTTTTATCTTGAATGAGTTCCTTCGCGTATTGATATCCAAATAACCGCTCAGCAAGTGTTCGATTAAATCGTTCAACAATTGTCCTCGTCGTATTTTGACATTATGTTGCTTCATCAACGATGATACTGGACCAAGAAATTCCTTGCCAGGGTCAACTTGTAACCCTTTGGCCATCATAGACCACGTTGTGGTCCGGATCCTCGTTGAAAAATTCGTTTAAACACAGAAGCGCGTATTTGAACGTTTTTCTACGTACAGTATCATGTGGTAAAACAGAATATCAGCTTGATGAACTTCATTAGGAACACTGACACTGAAATGTGCAAATCGAATTTGCTTAGGTGGCGGTAGGTAAATTTGCCATATTGCCTGTTTGGATAACCACGCTTTAGCAGTAAAATGTTTAACCGCTGCTGCGTCAGCGAGTTTACTAATTGCTGCTTTACCTTTCCAGTATCCAAGTGGTAAATAATAAATCGATTCCATTTATATATTACCAGGCCCAAGCGCTAATTTACCTTTCATCGCGGATCTTACTAACCAATTAGCTAATATTTCTTTGATATTTTTATTTTTTATAGAATTTAGCGCATGAATTAATTTCACATCTGCAATATGCCTATGTTGTAGATCATTGCTTTTATACGCAACATCATGAGCATGACATGCTTTATCAATAGCATTTATTGGTTCCTCGCCTGGTTTTGGTTGATCTTGATTATCAAGCCTGATATCGAATCGAGTACCAGGACCGCAATAATTATATCCTGGTAGATGTTTTTCTCCTGGATATTTAGCCCACGGAGTTCCCGGTAATTTTCCTAATTTTGCTGCAATATCACCTCCTCGTTGCTTGTTTTTTAACGCTGACTTTGTCCCTGAATTATCACTGGGAAAAAATTTAAATTTCTTTGTACCAGACCGCGTACACTTACCCGTAACCGCTGATCTGTTATTTTTTGTGGTAATAGTTGTTAGTGTATCTGTCGGGGTACGCGTCCTGCACTTCACACAATATAAATCTATGGATATTTTATACAGCATGGATATAATTGATTTCTCAGCGACAAAAAAAAAAACGAGAACCTGTCAAGCACCATCCTGCGTTACCAAATTCCATCAGAATGATAATAATAGGACCATGTGGAAGTGGAAAGACACAGATGTTACTTAATCTTATAATGAGATGGTTAAAGTGGGATAAATTGTATTTGGTAGCCCCGTCAGTTGATGATCAACGATGTTATGATGTGCTCAAAGATTTTAATGAAAACGCGCGAATAGATAAAGATAACGATGTTATCGAGTTTATAACCAATATTGATGAAGCACCATCAGTTGATTCCATAGAAGGATTTATTAATAATTTAGTTGTATACGATGATGTGATGCTGGACAAACAATCAAATCCAGCTAGGAATTTTTCCCGTGGCAGACATAAAAATACCGATGTCATTTATGTTTCTCAACGATACACACAAATACCAAAAGTGATCAGAGATAACTGTAATATTTTAGTTGTGTTTAATGGAGTTGATACACATACGTTGCGAAATATTCATCAAACTTGGTACAGCGGTGACATGGATATAATTAAATTTAAAAACTTCTTTTTACGAGCGCAAGCTACTCCGCATGGATTTATAACAATAAATTTGCACGATCCTAGAACAAGATATCGTATTGGACTTGATAAAATATTTGGATAAATTAATAGCAGCAGAAGCGGCGGGACCTCAAGTTGGTTCGTTTTTTGTAATATACTCGCCATCGACAAGTTTTTAGTTGGAGAAATAACGTGGACTAACCCTAGGGACTCTTGGAGGACTTTTTGAGAGAGCCTCTGTAGTTAGTTATTTTGATTTTTAAAGTTATTAATCCTTTTTTTTAGGAAGGCTTATTTCGGTTTTTGGACACTTCCAAAGTCGATCTCTTCGCCCCCTCTGCTGCTGTCCGCATAGTCCTCAAAATTTTATCAGAAGATATGGTCTTTGAAATGTCACTTTCCAATGGAGTATATTTATTTCTCGTTAAATATGTTTCATATGTTAACTCATATTAAGAAGAGTAGTTTATTGTATTTAATTGGATCGCAGGAGACGTTTGCACTAGTTTGTTTTTCTAAGCTAAGTCCATTATTGAGAGTTTGAAAACCAATACAAGATTTGATATTCTTTTGTGGAAGCAATGACCGTGTTTCCACATTCGAATGAGTTGAGTAGTTATGGAGATTGCATGGAGTCTATGGACTTTAGCATTGTCGGGAGTACACTTTAATGTCTATGGGAATGTAACCATACCGAATGGGACTGTGTGGAGTCTAAGGGGTTAAACATTTATGACAAAATTTGGGACGATGTGGAGTCCATGAGAATTTTAACATTACATTAGGAACACTGGAATTTAACATTGCTGGTTTATTGGGTCATACAGGAAGTTAACATGAGAGGGGTTTGTTGTACCTAAAGTGATTTTAACATAACGGTTTTGTGTTCCTACGGGAATGTAATATTAGTGGTTTAGTGAGCCTTACGAAAATTGAACATGGATGAGTGACTACGTCTTTTTATATCAGAATTTAACATTGGATTGGTATATTTTTAATATGATAAATGAATGGAACATGGACAGATGACTGTTGCGAGAAAAATGAAGCGGAGAAAGACACATTTAACGACATATATTGGCCTATTTCTATATCCCAACATTTATACACTTATCATCTATGCATGGGGTTTATTTTACAATCCAATTACCACACCAGTTCACACAGACTGATGATGGCTTGTAGTATTCATGGTACAGACACGTACACACATTCTAACTTACCAGTACCCACCCTTATTGAACGGCACGAAAGATGCATAGAAACACATACATACACAATGGTGTAAAAGAGTTGGATGTAAGGTCGGTGGATTTGGATCAAGACAAATGCCTATTCATATTTATACTAACACAGTTAGGGTACGATGAGTATGTCATACACACATGCAATTACACATAGAAAAGGCGGTATATAATGTGTATTTTGAACACAAAAGCAATCAATAACCGAATTTTGAATTACAGAAAATTTTAAAGTTGAATGCATTGAGCATTAAGATCTTATCACATTTAATCCTGAAAAGTGTTTGTGAAGGGTCACTTCGACCGTTCTTCGTTCATCTCCCCCATGTCAGTGTAAACTTCAAATAGACAGAATTCCGGCCCAGTGAAATTGACTGGGGTATCTTAACACGGTCCTTAGAAAGTAAACATTTGAGCTACCAACAACCCTAACCACTTGGTAGGAACCTATGTCTACTTATCATATTTTCAAAGGGAAATTGTCACGCACTGTCGTTCACAGATTCTGAGCCGTCTAAACCTGATTAAAGGAATTATTTCTTTGGGAAAGATTAGGGACCACCGCCTACGATTGGGCAGACTAAATTAGGGCATACACTTTAGAGCAATCTGACGTTAAAGTGACGACCTTAGTGGATATTCTTTAGTCTGAACATTTCCTAGAAGAGGAAACTTAGTCGACTCGGGGTAGGCATAAAGACATTAGTGCTTTCCTCGTCAAACTAGAAAGGGACCAGGTGGTCGTCGTGTAAAAAGAAAGGCATGTTTAGTGCTAGTGATACGCAATTTCAGTTTCAGGTAATATTCTATTATTTGATTGTTTGTTTTATGCAAATGTGTCTGATATGACTAGGTTTCCATATTGTGTATCATTTATTCAATTCATGGAAAGTGTTGATGCTAGAGTTATTATGCAATTTATTTTATTCAATTTCATTGAAAGCATTGTTGGTAGAATTGTTGTCATTTATCTTTTAATTACACAGTTATTAATTCATTGGTAGAATTGATTGCATGCGACCCAAATGTTCACATGTGTAGGATTTCATATGATTATATGAAATAACTTTGTTGTTAGAACGATACAGATCATCATGACTTTATGATAATTACCTAATTATATCTAATTATATCTGATTTTGTAATGCTTGAATACCCTTGTAGTTAAAGAATGCCGTGAGTTACATTTCTTTTGAATTTCATGCAGTAGTAATCGAACAAGTAAGTAGCATATGTAAAATAATACGGTAATATTTGGTAGACGTTCACGTGGTAATTTAAGACTTGCCATTAGAAGCGAAGTCAATGTCCTACCGTACTAAGTCAGAATTCACGCGGTGTGTGGATAGCAACATGCTCTGAATAATAATAATAATAATAATAATAATGAGGACTTTGTATAGCGCCTAATCTTTAGAAGCTCTACGCGCTTTACAACATTAGACAACACCTATAAGATAAAAAACATATAATAATATTATTACAAAAACAAACACCATGAAATTAGAAGAAGAAAAAAACATTAAAAACTAAAAAAAATCATGCTGAGAATATTTCAGGTAGGAAACATTATTAGATCTTTTAGTTTATTCTTGCAGTCAAAATAAGTGAGTTTGAAAGCCCTCTTGAATGTGATCACTGTGTCTTTGTGTCTAAGTTCAGTGGGCAATTCATTCTACGTTGCTGGGCCTTAGTATGCAAAAGAACGCTGTCCATATGACTTTGTTTTCATAGTGGGATTAATAAGTATACGATTGTCAGAGGAGGAGCGTAAGTATCTTGCAGCTGTGTACACATGGGTGAGATCGGATAGGTATGTTGGACTAGAGTCCGACAGTGAAACGAAGCACAAAGAACAAATTTTGTGTTTGATTCTGGATCGAATGGATAGCCAGTGTAGGGTACAGAGCAGCGGGAAGGTGTGCTCTGATCGTGGTACTCTAAGTATGATCCGAGCAGCTGTGTTTTGAACTTTTTGAAGATTCTGGAGTAGATATTGAGATGAACCAGACAGAATTGAGTTACAATAGTCCAGTCTTGAAAGAACTAATGAACACACAAGTGTTTTAGTGGCATCAACTGAAAGATATTTGCGAATTGAGCTGATGAGTCTCAGCTCAAGATCTGCAGCCTTGCATATGTTCATGACATGTTTGTGCAATGTGAGAGTACTGTCCAGAGTAACGCCTAGGTTTCGTGCTGATTGTGTGAATTTAATGTTGGCGTTGCTGATATTTATTGCTTGAGGTAAAGATTGTGAATGTGAAAGTCTTTAAACGAATAGCGTAAGTGAATTGAATGTACCTCTAGATAGTGAGCATAAAGAATTATGAGGTAAATTTGTCCTTCAAGGGAAAGCTTTCCGAGGGAAAGACGAGACAGTCTGAAGACAGGAGTACGGGGAAAAGAAAGAATGAAGGACGAGGTCAGAATAAAGGGCCAGGAAGTCCATGAAGGTGCAGAATATAGAGCTTAGGAAGGATGAACTAGGAGACGTTGATATACGGTCAGACAGGAAGGTGATGCAATCAATTTTGGACATTGCGTTCGTTTCACATCTCGTTATGATGATGTAATAAATCCAAACTGAACACACTTGTAAAATTTGACTTATATAATCTAACATGAATTGGAATATCCGGTATTAATTTGTTCTGATTAAATTTGTTTGTTTTCTTGTCAAAAGGGGGCTCGTATTGTTTTTTTTCTTCCCAGTATTCTCGCTCAGTTCTCTGTTGAAGTTCCATTCTTTTTAAACTCCAGCCGGGCTATAATATCGATGGAGGTCATCCTCTGGATAAAGCCAGCCAAACCCAATTAACCACCCCTCTTACTAAGAGGGCGACGTTACATGTCTCTACGGGAATGGAACATAGAATTACTATGCCAACGAACAGGCGGAGACAAGTTGGTGATGTGATGACTACTTGCACAAAAATCAAACCCTAAACCTTATCGACAAAATCGATAGGCGAAGATTATTCGGAGCAAAGTACGTTGCGATGTGTAACAACCTTGATGTCAATTAGTAATAACCAATCATCCGAGCACTATGCTCTTTTTTACCTGTGTGGATTCTTGTTTTGAATTAAAAAGTGCCGCAGAGACGCAGCTACAAGGAAGTGTTAATTTATGTTAGTCAAAAGTAAGATCGCATGAAATTATAAACAAATTCTGAAATGTAGCTATAATATTACCACGTGGTGAAGTCACATGTATATCCACACAAGTGATCACTTGATTGAACATCCTGTAATTATTTGCAGACAAATATTCATCATCCTTGTTGGCTGGTTCGATATTATTAATAAAACGATCCAGTCTCTATCAACACTAATCCAGAGCAGACAGCTGCCTGTGAAGATTCGACAAAAGAAGGAAATAATAGAGGCAATAATGGTTTTATAATATGTTGTCGCCTTGATATGTAATCATGCAGTGTGGATTTTTTTCTGAAAGGCGGAATAAAGGAACATTACAAGTTTCCAGTCACAGACAGCAACATGTTTCACATTCTAATACTTGACTTTATAACTAAAATTATTTAAGGTTCCCTGCAAAATCTAACACAGTTTTGTTTTGTTTAACCTTAAGGCATGACTAGACCAATTGAAGTCCATATTTATTTCCTTCATTCATCTGAAGTCTTTAGAAACAAACAGTGAATTAGTTGTAAGTACGACTGCACCAAAACTATCTCGGATTGTTAGGCATTTTAATGTTCTTACCCACTATCTTGGAACTAACATATACAAATTGGCACATATCATGTTGCATATATTTTTGACGATTTAATTTATTTGAATGAAATAAATGGACATTTTAATGCAAATACTTTTTGCAGAACCTTGTGAATCAACCCTGGTTTGCTCCGCGAAGTCAAGAGGCTGAACTCAATATTTTGTTTCTTTTTGGTCTTTAATGCTGATTACTATTGACTGCAGGTAAGACTCTTTTATGGTCAGCAAAATCCCTACTAAAAAAGAAGAGAAAAAGTTATTATTTTCTTGAGTACTACAATTGGATGTAATGACAGCTGGTCGTATCAGTTAATATTTTGATGCATTGAAAATATTGCCAAAATTGTATCTATGAAACAAAGTTGCATTTTGCTGTATCTGTAGCAACATTGCATAACTTTTTCATCAGTGGATTTTATGTGTGACATGCATAAGGTAAAATAAACAGCTACTCTCTTGTCAAATTCATAAAAAATGAACTTTCCCTAACACTGTTAAATCAAATAGATAAATGTCTAAAACAATAATTGTTTTACATTTTATATAATAATATAAATATTATACTTTAACAAAGAAAAAAAATGTCACTTGTTGGACCCAGATCTGCACCCAATCTGCTGATGTGGAGGTAGGATGCCCCAGCATGCTTAAACTCGTAACTTTAATGTGTAATCAGCATATCACTTGTGTGCCCTAAGGTGGAATCACAGAAGTTTTGAAATTTATGGACCACTGTGGGACACGACTGGAAGAAATTATTGCCTTAACATTTTTACACACATTTTGTAAAGTTTAGGATGTTCTAAACAAATTGGAAGAAGCGAACTACGGGCAGGTTTACAAGTACCGATTCAGAAAGAGTGATGAAATAAATATGAAGTTTGAAATAAATTCAAAGCTATGCAACCTTGCAATATAATTAAATTATAATATAGGTGTATTTGTAAGAAAGAAATCTTGTCTAAATCTAATGATAACCACCTCCATAAAGGGAACAGTGCACTAAATAACTGACTTATGCATTTATTTCATTTTCATGCATAAAAAAATAATTTGTGAATGCATCTATGATGCTTCATCATCAAAAAATATTTGTTCATCATGAATATGCCGCTTTATGCTGTTTAAGGAGAAACTGAAGCCAACATATAAACCAATTATCGATGTTTAATTCATCTCAATCGCATTACAAGAAACAATAGAAGCAACAGCGTAGACATTGAAAGTCCGTGCTTACAAAATGCACGCATTTCTTTTTCAAATTTAGTTTTATCGATCATTCGGCCTGATTAATAGCGTGTGATATGTATTTGATTATTGAATACAACCTTCTCACATCACAATATCGTCGTTAATTCAAAACATTCTGTACCACAGCGTACAAGGACTTTACAATATTCAGTCAAATAATCTTCACACTTAATCATAACCGCCTTCGAATATATTGTCAAAACATTGCCGTGCTTTTTCCGAGAACAAGTAAAATAATAAACTGAGTTTTATGATTTTCAACTGTCAATACCTACAGGAACTATAAAATACATTTTGGGTGAGAATGATCTTGAACATGAGAAATTCCACCCACACGAATTTCTTTTCCAAGTTTTACCTTCGTTTATTCCACAATATTTCCATTATACTATTGTTTTTTTATCTTCTGTAGTAACGTACTATCCATGTATTATTTTTACATGAATCATTTTTTAGTTTCCGTATTTTACTTCCTCTTTGATATGCACACAATTTTGGGTTCACGTTAAATTTGTTCCGAAGAAATAATGTTTATGTTTTTGCTGCGTTGCCATGTTTATCGCTTCATTTTAATCGATTGTTCCTTTGGAACAACGGCCAAAAAAGAAACAGAATAAAATATGAATATTCGTGCGACATATTTTTTTCCTCGAAGACACAAAGCATGTTTTGCGATATCTTTATTTAGTGATATCGGTCGTGACTGCTGCAGCTAGGCAGCTAGGTCCAGTTTGTTATTTATTATACCCGCATATACATACAGGTTTGTCTCGTAACTGTTGCATTGATATGGACACTGTTATCTAGGGACGGTCAGTAAGTCTTTCACGTAAATTAACTTTAATCACAATGATTTATTTCTTTGCAATATAACTATACAAAATCAAATGTGTTACCAGTTCAATCACACAAAACACATACTCAAATCAGATATCTTGTGCAAATTTTGACGAACGATGTATATTCTTCGAAGACATACATTTTTAGATAATGAACGGGCAGGACAGCGAGAAAATGCGCTACAAAAGGGCTACAACAACAATATGTGCATTCGGAGTGAAATTCATATTCTCTTTACATTGTGAACCTTGATTACTTAGTGCATACACATTTTGGCACAGATAAATGTCTCATACGTCAACTAAAATGTTAATTGCTTAAGATGTTTTAACTATATTTATTACTACTACTGCCACAAAGGAAACCTAGTGCACATCCTCAGCGCAGGATTCAACACCCTGTTGCATATCAACAGGGTATTACTTAACACAATAACGCCTCGTATCTACAGACTCACGCAGTTTTATATATACTTTTGAAAGAAAGGTCACACTAGACAGTGCAGAATACTAACAAGGTATATTTTAAAGGATGCATTTCAAATACATTTACATCGTTAAATAGTAGTGTATCAATTATATTTAGCTTTAAGCTTCACTGAAAATGAGGGTAATAACGCGTTGAATATTTAATCGTAAACTGATAACAAAACGAGTAGATATATAAAGACCATCCTTAAACGCGAATATTTATCGAGGACATTCGATAAGGGGCAGAACTCTGATATATATCAAGAATACTTATTCTGGGAGTAAGAGATGCAACTGACCATACACGCTATAAAAATATTTATCGCAAAAAAACTTCTCAAATTAGTTTGCACTGTCTTTGAATTACATATGCATGCATCCAAGTTTAATTAATTCAATAACCAACATGTTATAAGTGCAAATAGTATCAACCCAGATATTAATTACTTGCTACGTTCTTAAACCAGTCTAACCACGTTCTTGAGCGAGCACCTTATATAAAATCATTCGATGGTATAATATGTATCATATCTGGATCAATATTCCGAGTAGGATACATACTAAACACAAATGAATTCCGACAAAAGTAAAGCAATAAAAAACAAAAAGATGTCAGAACTCATTTAATTGCGATACGGTTCAAAATGTTTAAGTATTAAGCATTTTTGTTTAGTTATGCATTCTGTTTCAAAGATAGGTGGGATTAGGATACGATGAAGATTTGTTCTAGATTTAAATTCGTCATTTTTACAGTTTGTAATTGAGAAACATTATTATGTTATTTCAGATGAAGGACCTAATGTTAACAGCTGTTTATAGACCTGCTAGTGACGTTGTTCTTCGGCCTATCGCAGACACAGAATATCACTACATCTCCATCAGCAGCCTTCTGGCGATACTTCCATTACTATTTCTGCTGTTCATTTTGCCAATGCTCTTCAACGGACCTGGTGAGTTTTAAAAATGACACAGAAATAGGCATGCAAACTTTGTATGCTGACACAATTTACACGGTTTCTGTTAATTTTCGTTTTTGGAGTCAGATTTTTGTCCTTGCTATTGAATTTGCTTTTTCTTGCACAATCGTTTCGAACTGCTATCATGATGCAACAAACCTGCAAGTTGATGTTTGTATATCCTATCTCCTATCTCCTTTATCTATCTCCTATCCATAGGCGTCTAACGCATATATCGTAATTAAACAAATTATATTCGGTTTAAACGAAACAATGATATAAATTTACAGAGAACTATACTTGATATTGGATAAATCCTTTCAACCGGTGTTAAAGCGTGTAACATCGAGATGGAGGAACGGTGAGGTAAATGCCGACGAAAATTTATACCAGCCTCTCTGGCATATTAAGCCAACTGCAGATGGTAGCAATGAGTCTGTTACACAGTTTCCTTCGTTAAAAACGGTGCTAGTAGTTTTCAGCAGCTGCAAGTCAGCAATGAAAAGAATGGAGGGAATGCTGGTGTAACTTCGGATCAAAACAACCTCGTTTCACGACAAGGTAGCTGATTTTAACTATAATCTCAGTAATTTTAATTTGTATTTAAGCTCTGAAGTATTTGCTTCAATTATATACTTTATCAATAATAAATTTCTCTGGGTCTGAAGTACTTTTCCAATCCAGACTTATGTATTGTCCTCCTATATCTGCTAACAACTCATAACTGTACTAAGTGTAAAATGTTTACAATGTAGTTCCTCTTGACGTTCTGATAAACTTCAATTTAATATTCTCGTTCGGGTCATCACTGCTGATGTTTTTGTACAATGTATTCCCTCCTCCTTATTAATTTTTGTGTGATCATTGAACGAGCTGATGTATCCTTCACACAACACATGTTTGCTCATATAGCTTATATGGGTCACTGACTGATAATATTTCCCACATTTCAGCACACACACATATCTGATCAGACTTTCCGTGAATGAGAATCTCGAATTTCACGAATGTATGTGAGTTTGTCAAGCAAAAGCATTATTTCCCCAGATGCCAAAAAGGACTTGAAGTAGCAGTCACCTTGAGTACAAGTTGTCTACATTCATCTACCTCTCTCTAGACCAAACGCAGTCAGCGTTGAACTCTGAAGGGACTATCGGTTTGACCAAATCTATAAGAATTTCAAGAAATAATATTATCTTTTGCTCAGTACTTGCAATTGTACTATGAAAGTAGTCATTTAAACCTCCTTTCAAATTATCCACATATGCATAATACGGAAAGTAACATTTGGGCAACATTCAAATCACACAGATTTGAACTGTTTGTAAAGTTTTTCCGTGCTTACTGGTGACCACAAACAAATACACGAATCGTTAGTCAAAGAAAATAGTCGTAGGGCCGATCGGACCCACATTTATCACCCTTTCATTCTGCGTGTCCCATCTGCCAAAGAAGAGGTCGCACGTTTGAAATTTGTAGCCACATCCAAAGTTATAAATATTTCGTTTTTGTTTTTATTTTTGTGTTCAAACTTTCTTTTAAACTCACCGGGTGGTCTAAAGCGCTTGCCTTTAAAAATCATTCATACAACTCACCTCTGTCCGCGTGAGTTCGTGTCTAGGCTCGATAAACGTGAATATGTGAGAAAGCTTGCCAGCAGCTTCCTGTGGATCGCTGGTTCTTCCCGTGTTCATCTTCTACCAAATATACTGGTCGCCATGTATAATCTATCATGGGCTAAAGTTAAACCCCACAAAGCCAAATCTGAAAGGTGCACAGGCCCTGATATCGCGAATGTAGCCACGTATAAGAATTAGCGTGTATAATAATTATATATTTTGCCACAACTCGATATAACATTGCACCCTTTCCACCAATTTTGCAAATAAATATAAAAACGTTTTGCATAGTAAAGAACTTAGAATAATGAAGGCTAACCTAGTGTCAGATCAAAAA
This sequence comes from Sinohyriopsis cumingii, assembly GCA_028554795.2. Lineage (NCBI taxonomy): Eukaryota > Metazoa > Mollusca > Bivalvia > Unionida > Unionidae > Sinohyriopsis > Sinohyriopsis cumingii. The sequence continues at coordinate 78,176,962 of CM068830.1, read as the reverse complement.
TATGATTCTTTACCCGGCTCATTGATTCCATTATGATATTATGTCACACCGTTTGTGTAACCACACTGCTGAAATTACTATCGTAAGGGCAAAGAACACATTTCAGGCTTTTGTATACCATAATTCAAAAAGGTAAGATAATTCATACTTTTTATTCCTCATGAGAAATTTTGGTATGACGCACACATGGTCAAACTTAGAAACGAATAGGGTACGGTAACATCTACCATGCAGACTTCTTTCGACAAATTGTTCACATGCCGAGTCTTGTGAATTGATAGCATTGAATAAATTTATGGATACTTATAGAATACACTAGGACCTGAACAAGATTTTATATTTATATTTAGCATGAAAAACAGAATACACATTCATAGAAAATATAGACCACGATCTAAGCTTTGGTGGGTTGGGGTGGCAGTTAAGTGTAGAATGAATAGCCATGCAATTAACAGATGGTAGACAAGGTAGACATTATCAGTGGTTAATACAAATAAGGTACTCTGGTCTCGTAGATGAAATATTAGTTCAAACCCTGACATTTCATAGGATTATTAAATCTTTTATTGACAGCCTTACCATTCCCACCATCATTAAGCCATGCCATACTGGTTGCTGCAGAGTTTGCATAAACATTTCAAATATGATACTAATCCACTAATGGAACTAGCTTCAGGCAAATATAAGGAAATTTTCTTGAGCCCATCATTCAAATATTGGGCAGTATAAGAGAGAGACTGTGCATTATAACGCATCGTTGTCATTGCTAGTGTGGAAATTGTTATTTCTTCAGATATATAAATGATATATACATCTCACAACTATGACATAAACTGGGAGCAATTCTTTGGGACGCAATCACCAAATGCACCTAACGATCTTGCAAACATTCAGCAAAACTACAAGATACAAATAGAATAAGAAAGATACAGTAGAGTTCAACCTTAAGGAGATGCAGTCACACTACAAATAACTATCTAACTAAATCAATTCTGAGCATACAACTGTCTAAAGAGATGCACCTGACAATGTAACTACTGCAAATTAGGAGCTATAGGTACATGTAGAATTGGCAGCAAGACAATGAAGTAATATGAATTGAACACCAACAAATAAAATGAAAACGATGTGGTCAGACAAGAAATTGCCACCAATATATTTTGTTATTTATGCAAACAAAATAGATAAATAAAAAAGAAAGGAAATAAATGTAGAATATTGCACATGCAAAGCATGAATGATACCTTTTAGGTATGTACTAGATAAAGTCACATGTGGAAAGCATAGTTCAAGGTGCAGAGATACTAAAATACACTGGAAATACACTGGAAATGCATCTATCAACACTGCGATGTTTGTACTTGCAGAAACAAGTGTCCTGACACAGTTATATGTCTTGTATAACAGCCCGAAGACCACCGCCCTAATGTCCCAATCAGCTGGTCTTCTAAGAGGGCAGTAGCCACAGTGCGTGGTCAGACATAGCCACAAAGACTCCCATGGTTTTACGCACGTTCAGAAATTTCACCGTAGATGAATATGGATATAAGGAATTGCTTGCCTGGTAAAAACAATAAGTAACCCCTTTTGCGGTAAGGATCATAAGCCTAGCATTTATAAATTCACACAGAAGCTAAATATGTAATGTGGTTTAGATTTACTTTGAGGTAGGCTTGAAAATGGGTTGGCTTGTTTGGTGACTGCCTGTCACAGTTAGATGAGCATAGGAGAGCAAATGTGTAACTTTTGCTGCAAATGAACATCCGACTTGGCCTACGTATTTATGTATGTCTGCTACATAGGTTAATATCTAAATATCTAGATGGTTGAGGGGTGATGAAAAGTATGCTAATTTGCTATAGTACTAGTGAACTTTATTCATGCATAAGGCATGTACTGATTCGTTTAGCTGTCTTGTTACAGGAAAATATTCAAAATAGCTCTTTGCTGTCAAAATAAATGTAAAATTTAGGGGTTGGTGACAGTGTTGGTTCAGTATAAAAGCCACCAGTTGCATCAGGAATTAACCTGATTGCCGCAGTCAAAATCTGATATGTATGCTTTCTACAAAAATCATTAGTTTGATTTTATTTGTATCTTCAGTGTTAAAATTATTCTCATTTTTCTGCAATAGGTCATTGTCGGATGAAAGTTCACCAGATATACTGTCCAGTGAGACCTCACGAATCAACACAATTTTTTTTACAACGGACAAGTGTCTAGCAGACATATCTCATCTGTAAGTCACAACACAATGTGAGCCGACGCATGAATCTCTTAATAAGAGAGCACAGTAGCCTGACGTTTTGTCAATCAAGTATGGCGAAATCTCTGACAACATGAAATCACCTTATGCGTAATATAAATAAACACAAGGGGTGCAAGCGTGACCACAACCCTCCGCTCAATTCGACTTTTCTCACGCGTCTTTAACCGCTTCAGAATCGCAAGAAGACTGACAAAATACACATATACATTCAAAAAACAGTGACGTACCACCGCAAAACACTAGGACGACCATCGCATGCATCTATCTATCTATCTACCTAACTACCTATCCACATCCCTATCTCTCTATCTATCTAGTGTGTGTGTGTGTGTGTGTTTGTGTGTGCAGGAGGTGCGACCCCTACCGAGTCATATAAAATACATACAAATATTATTAACAGCTGACTCGCGTGGCGCTCAGCATTAACATGTTAGTCTTAGGACTGGTCAGTCTGGTGTCAGGATAATGTGACTGGGTGGGACATCATGCTACATGTCTGCGGCATGATGCCCCTGTGCTAGACATCACCCAGTGCTAGATATCAATATAAACTGCCACACTGCTGACATCGTAGTAATAGGACTGGAAAATTGTTAAAGCTACGTTAAAAATCCAAATCACACACAGTTCACATAGTATTAGATCTAACGAATCCAATACGTTTTGTTCATGTGTCCCTGACTGTGTACAGTATACAATTTTTAATTGCTTAATATCAAGCAACATAAACAACCATTTATATTTCTGTTTGATATCACGGTAAAAAAATAAAAAATAAAAACAAACATAACAAAGTTTAAGGGTCTTGAGGAAAATGGTATTAAATTCATAAAATTATTGCTGGTACAAAAACTATGTATATCTCCCTTGTCTCTTTGTTTCCTTCTCAGCAATATATCTACCATATTGTTCAAAAATAGTCAGTATCCTCCTCCCCCTCGACCTCTCCATGATTGTTCGATGTTTTTGGATCAATGCGTAATCAATATGTAATGCCATATTAATTCAGTCTTACAAAGCTTTTCAGGTAAGATGACACAGATTCGTTTCTTAGGAAAAGGGAATTCTTTTCTAACTTTTACAAATAGGTTTTCTTCACCCTTGAAATATTCCTATATAATGAATAGGATACATGCCGATGGTTAAGGTCTCCTAACATGGCACCATAATTGAGTCAATACTCTGTCTTTGCAAGAATTCGTTTACTCCAATATTTCTTTACCATTATCTATTTAAAATGAGTCTGATTTGTTCCTTCAGGATGACGAATTGATAAGGCATATGTTGTGACTCCTCTCATGGTATGATAACGCATATGTTTATGATTCTTGACATGTTTTGATACTAAATATGTTATAGCTCCTGTCACGCCGTGAGAAGGAATATGTTGTGATTTTTGACATGGTATGATATGAAATACATTTTAGCTCCTGTCACGCTGTGAGAAGGAATATGTTGTGATTCTTGACATGTTTTTATACGAAATATGTTATAGCTCCTGTCACGCTGTGAGATTGAATATGTTGTGATTCTTGATATGGTATGATAGGAACTATGTTATAGCTCCTGTCACGCCGTGAGAAGGAATATGTTGTGATTCTTGACATGGCATGATACGAAATATGTTATAGCTCCTGTCACGCTGTGAGAAGGCATATGTTGTGGTTGCTGTTATGGTATGATAAATCATATGTTATGACTACTGGCATGGAGAATATACTCATTTAAAGGAATTACATTCTGAAATTAATCATTCTCAACTCTTTTCAACAGTTATCAACAGTTCACTATCTTATAACTATCCGTAATGAACATAAAAATGAGTCAATATCATTGTTTTGATTCAAGCAGGTTATCGAAATAAGTACACGTGGTACTGTAACTGACACCAGTGTTAAATAATATTTCCGATAACTGTACTAATAGAAATATTGTTTATAAGAGATTATCCGACTGGATACCGAACATGATTAAGTAATAATTCAATATAAAATATATTTTCCTAATTGATATGCTAACCATTAATTTATCTCATTATTTTGTCTATATTAAGAGTGTTCTCTGTGACCGTGTATATTAACACTGTTTGACCATGTATTTTGAGCACGGTTTGCCCAGGTATATGAAAACGGTGTATAGCAATGCGAATGAACAGCATAGGTAAATTGAAATTAACAGAAACTGATGAATTTGTTTGATTTCGTTCTTTTTATCAGTACAATTGAATCCAAACACTTATCTTGGTATTCCTTCCAGCCTGCTTTCTAGTATTGTACATTACATTAGTTAATTTGATCAATCATTATGTTTTTTTTGAAACTTGATTTTTATGGATGTATTGAATATGTTTAATATGTTTGTATAGAACGATATCAGCTAATAAAGAAGCACGTGAAGAAAATTTTAAATGTAAGAATAATTATGATAACATTACATTCTGTTCATTCCGTTTATCAAATTAATATTATTATTAATATTTTTATTATTATTATTATTATTATTATTATTATTATTATCAACTTGTTATTATTAGCTTCTTTCTGAAATAAATAATTGTATTGGCTGGCAGGGGAAAATTGCTATATACTGACCCAAACGAGAATGACCACAGCGTCATCTATTTACGGAAAGTTACCCTTTTATTTGGCATCTCGTGATAAATGCCCAATTTAAGAAATAAAAATACGAGACAATATGGAGGTTATTCAGGAAACAATACTCAGATGGACATGCAAAACTATTTGAAAAACAGTTTAACTTCTTTATTTATTTCATGCATGAATTCATGCCGAATATGTTTTCATGAATTTAATCGAGTCTCATCATCAAAAGAGTGCCATATTTAAAGTAACGATGCATTTAAAAAGATACCTCGATCAGTATCTACTGTCTCAGGGGTTTCATTGTAAGTTTTAGCTTGTGATAAACAAGCGGAAACTCAAAATCAATTAATAATAATAATAATAATAATAATAATAATAATAACTACCTCTAATGGGAGGAAACGTAATAAATAAAACTTTCTTGATAGTGTGCACATATCCACAGCATTATGCAAATGAAGTCAAAGAACTATAATATTCAGATAAGGCGAAAATACCATATTAGAATCAAAGAATCGCGCAACAAAAATGATATTCAAAAATTGTATTTTGTTTTACACTGGATTATATTTTTATTTTGCACTGAATCTGTCAATGAAGATCAAGCATTAGCAACTCGCGGTAACGTTCCTCTGCTCGCATCTAGACCGTTGTCATTCGCCGCTCGGATTCTAGGTCTGCAAACAGACACAGATGAGTTAATGAAAGCGCTATAACATGTAAACACTATCTCAAATATTAAAGTTTTATAAGACCTACACACTCTCTCAAACATTAAGGTTTAATACGCACTAAACACTATTTCAAATATTAACGCTTTATAAGACATACACACTATCTCAAAGTAGTATAAGAGCAATACGTGATCTCAACTATTAACACTGTTTTTAAGATCTGCGCAATATCCCAATTATTAAATTTTATTAAAAAATAAACACTATCTCAAATATTAGAGTTTTCTAAGACCTGTCTCAAAATATCAATTTTTGTGTGTGACCTAAGCACGATCTCAAATATTAATGTTTAATAAGACCTACACACTATCTCAAATCTTAAAGATTTATAAGACCTACACACTATCTCAGATCTTAAGGATTTATAAGACCTACACACTATCTCAAATCTTAAGGATTTATAAGACTTACACACTGTCTCAAACATTAAGGTGGTGATATGATGTAAACACTATCTCAGTTATTAAGGTTTCAAACGTCCTTCACACTAACTCAAAAAATAAGGTTTCATAAGACCTACACACTGTCTCATATATTAAAGTTTTATAAGACCTACACATTATCTCAAATATTAAAGTTTTATAAGACCTACACGCTATCTCAAATATTAAACTTTTGTAAGACCTACACACTGTCTCAAATATTAAGGTTTTAAAAGTTCTATACATTATGTCAAATATTAAGGTTTGTTATGACCTACACACTATCTCAAATATTAGAGTCTTATAAGAGCTACATACCATCTCAAATATTAAGGTTTTATAAGACCTACACACTATCTAACAGTACTTTAAGAGCAACACATGATATCATCTATTAAAACTGTTAAGAACTGCACAATATCTCAAATATTAAATTTAATCAAAACGTAAACACTATCTCAAATATTAGAGTTTTATAAGACCTATCTCAGATAATAATTTGTTATGACCTAAACACGATCTCAAATATTAAGGTTTTAAAAACCTAAACACCATCTCAAATATTACAGTTTTATAAGACCTACAAACTACCTCAAATAATAAGGTTTTATAAGACCTAGACACTGTCTCAAAGTAGTTTAAGATCCACACGTGATCTCAACTATTAAAACTGTTAAGACCTGTGCAATCTCTCAAATATTAAATTTTATTAAAACATAAACACTATCTCAAGTATTAAAGTTGTATAAAACCTGCCTCAAATATTAAGGTGTTATAGGACATACACACTATCTTAAATATTAAGGTTTAATAAGACTTACACACTATCTCAAAGTTGTATAAGACCCACACATGATCTCAACTATTTAATTTTATTAAAACATAAACACTATCTAAAATATTAAAGTTACACAAATCAAGACCTAAGTATACCATAAGCTTCAAAATGTAAAGAAACCCAATAGAGTTCTTTGTTGTTAAAAAGAATAGAATTTTATTGTCTGCAGCTAAAGGGAAGCACAATCAAGTGATGCATAAAAAGTGTTCGTCAAGCGTTTTAATACTAACAGTAAATACCATTTTCTCTCCATCCCATTCGCTTCAAATAGCAAGAAACAATTCCGTTCCCATTAGATGAAATAAAAGAAATCGTTTAAATACCATTCAGTATGGAAAAGCTCTTACCATTTCACTACTTTCGTCCAAATCCTGCAATAAAGTTAAATGTATACATGTTACACTGCATTTAGGACGAATATCATAACAATTTCACATTTCTCTCCATAAAAGTAAATTTACAATATATGTCCAATTTAGTGGAAAATATGAAAATAGAAACCTAGGTGGTTCAATAATTAACGTGCCTACTCCCTACCAGAACTGCGCTGGATTAACTGTACCCAGGCAAGGCCGAATTGACCGCCTTAGTGTGTCACATGGTAAGGCATGTCAGTCCTATAAACTCGGCATGAGATTCTATTTATTAAAAATATCTATTTAGTTCACTTTTCATTCTCAAGATTTGAATTCATATATGCAAATTATCTGGGCTGGTAAGTAAGTAGGTACACGTTTAGTTGCTCAGGTACAACCCATGTCTATATAAATTCATTGTCGTCCATCCAGCCGTACACTGTTATGTGATTTATTCAATTAAATCACTGCGTTTTGTTCATGTGATAGAAACAATATCTCAGTTGTTCTCATTTATATTCTACATATAACATAACTTCTTCTCTAAGTTGTTTTCGGGTAAAATGTGCCAGAAGCCATAGCTGTATAAATGAATTATATATTTCATTCGAATGCGCAAGAAAAGTTACCAACACAAATAGTAGACAAATATTCGGTTACATTCGACAAACCAAAACATACAACCAGCTGTTGACCTGTGTCGCCTGTGCTTTCATACAGCAAACAAACACATTATTCAGTTGGGTTTGTTCATTCGCAACCCATGATTGACTCAAATATGCGCGGTGCGGAACTATCATATGTATGTATGTATGTATGTATGTATGTATGTATGTATGTATGAACTACTTTATATCCTCAGTATTCAGAAGTTTTCATTATTATGTAATATTAATATAAATATTAAAGCGATATTACATAATATAATGCTATAGAAAATGCAAACATCTTCCAAGATTTGGAAATATTTACATTTGACTGGAACCTGTTATCTAAATTATCGCGTTAGTTCTTTCCCGCAACACCAGGAGTCTAACGGTTGTAAAAGACACGCATGGTTGTCATAAAGAAATGAGTCAATTATCTTAATCTAATTAACAAGCATAGTCATACCATGTTCATATTCATTTCTTCTTTAGTGAATCAGTTCTAATTTTTCTGCCGCCAAAAACCTACATTTTTACCACGACAGGTTATTCATATAGGCAAAGTTGCCTACTTTCATTTTCCCAACAGGATGTGAAGCTGTTATGTCCTGACAGAAAGCCAGTACGAGGCTGTTATGTCTACTGAGTGTATTATTTGCTCGAATATAGTAATGTATTCATCGTTTTTTAAACGGTTTTGGCAGAGTAAGAACGTGCTTAACTCTGTCTGCAAGCAATATTTAAGAAAGTTCATTATTATTATTATTATTATTATTATACAGCTAAAGTAAAGTAATTCACATTTTGACTCTTTAAGCCATGGATATACTCACCCCCAGTGCCGCCTGAAAAAAAAACAGAGCAACAAATCAGTAATAACACAGGAAGATTTGTCGATACTTGAAAAAAACATGTTTTCATTATTCCTCTGAATAGTTAAATGGCCAGAACTTAATATTTTGTATGTATGTATGTATGTATGTATGTATGTATGTATGTATGTATGTATAACACCAAACTATATTTGTATCTATTTATCTGAATACAGCTGAAGTAATTAATATTTTCACTCCGTAAACCATTGTTATATTCACCCAATCAACATAAAATAAAGAGAACAACTCAGTTATATATATATATATATATATATATATATATATATATATATATATATATATATATATATATATATACGGAGAGAGAGAGAGAATGATGAGCAAATGAGAGATACATTAGTTGGAACTAAGAAATAAGTCTTTATTTGGCAATTATCTGAACGCTTTCGCAGATTGATTTAAAAATCATACCTTAAGTAATGTTGAACACAATCAAGACAAACAAAAAATCAAATGAAGTTAGTAAGTTGAAATATGAGACGTTATCCATGAAAAGCACGAAGAATGCAAGGAAGATGAGTTGATGAACTGGAAAGACCTGTTCGTTTACGTATACAGTGCTTCTTTATTCGTTCAAAATATGGATGTTTTGCAGATACTTGTCAGGACATCTTAAAACTTAACAATAAACTTTTAGTAAGCAATTTTATCAGTATAAATAACGGCTACAGTGACTATATGTTTCGGAAAGGTGAGTTATAACTTCGCTTGTACTCAACATCTGGAATCCAAGTTTAGTTCTATCAACACTTGTGGGGGTGTCTTGCCACCCATTCATGAGGCCATATGAACACCTTTTCATTGTGTACATGCCGATTAGCTATTCGAACACGGATATCATTACCAAGAATAGATAATTAAAAAAACTGTAAACAACATCTTCGCAAGAACTGCTGAACAAAGGCTGATGCATTTAGCAAAAGTACCCTGACAAGAAAATTTGTTATGTCTCTGGGTATTAGAGATATATGTCCTCAAATTGCGCCTCAAATCTAAAAATAAAATGTTAAAATAATATTCCTTCTTCTCAAAGACTGCTTAAAACTTTTGTCTATATTTGACAGGAAGCATCCAGGTATGATGACCTTTAAATGAATGGTGCTGATCATTATTCAGCTTAGATAATCGATAATAAAAGCCAGTGAACAGAAGATGACCTGATTTAGTTCCAATATATGCATATGAAACAGAGGGATACTTGATTAAAATGCATAAGTGTACACAAGCACCAAGTTTCAGTTCTGGTCCATTATGATAAAAGTTTCAATGCAAATCGAAAAAAATATACCCATTTCGATAACAATGCCAAAAAGTGGTTTAATATTCTGAAATTAACAAATAAATCTGCAAATTTAATCAGTAGACATAGTTATGTCCATTACCATGAAAACTTACCTAATAACATTGGTAACAGGAACAAAAGAAACAGAATCGGAAGCATGGCCAGAATTAGGCTTACGGCGGGCGATGGAGTGGCGGGGGATGGAGTGGCGGGCGATTGAGTGACGGGCAATGGAGGTGGACTGGTGGGCGATGGAATGGAAATCGTTTGCGATGGTACTATGGTCGTCATTAGCAGGAACCCCACGAGTGCAATTAGTCTCAGAGACATCATCTAATAGAATGATGAAATGTTCCTCTATTACAGACTGTAAGAATAACCATTTAAAAAGAAAAGCCTCTATGTACAACGCATGTTAATTCCACTTAATTACTCGATATTGTAATGAAATCGAAATATTAAACCTAAGAAAGTTTTATCAGGTTTACGTGATGCTGGACATATTTTGCAATACGATCCTGCCGCTACTTGTTTATTCTTAAACAATAAACTCTATGCCACTTTCTTCTCTTATCTATTTATTTATTTATTTATTTATTTATTATTATTATTATTATTATTATTATTATTATTATTATTATTATTTACTATCTCTAATGTCCTTTCTTGAAAACAAAGCAGGGAAACTACGTTATTTTCTGAATTTGAGGTCATTTTTATGCTAAGAAATCGTTTGTGACTCTAACTTGATGTTAAATCCAACGATGATGTGATAGTAATGAACATACATCTCACCAAGTTGTCTGTTTCGTAATACTTGAAACAAATATGATTCAAACATTTTGTACAATCAGTGCTGAAATGGTATACTAATTATTAAAGGTCAAACTCGAATTTAAAAACAAACAACAAATTTAACTGTGAATGCTTCTCTTTCCGTTATAGTGTTATTTTAGTTACTTTTCTTCCTTGTATTTTGTTCCTTTTCTAAAATTGTATTGCCTTATAATGCATATCACTCCTCATAATTTACACAGATCCCTTAAAATGAATGCAGACTTGTTCCATTTTCACTGACACATTTTCATCTGCAGAAAAATGTTTCCAATAGACCCTCCAAAATGGTATATTTAAGTATTCCTAATATCTTCGCTAGCCAAGGTTCCGATATGTTGACTGAAGTCTACACCTTGGCGGATCGAGCATATATATTTGTGTGTTTTTATCTGTGATTAAATTGGATGCGGCGGCAAGCCATCGTATTTAATTAAAATTAAGCTGTTCAAATTTCAATACTGTTCCTCCATGATCGAGACAATGGGTGTACATAATTGAATGGACTCATCAATAAGCAATTTTCCACTGCCAGCCCTTGCTTGTACAAATACTTTTCACTAAAATAAACATGTAATGACTTCTCTCTGATAAGTAGTCATACTTTCGATGTTAAGTTAACAAAGTATCCTTTTGAAAACAGTTGCCTCAACCATTTTCGGCCGATATACAATGCACAGCTGTTACATGCTATTTGTTAGTTGGCATTACATATTGAGGGGGGTAACTCATAAAATCCAATAGATGTCGGTAGGATAAAGCACTGAAATATCTGTTCGATCCGCCAAGGTGTGGATAGGGTTAACATATCATAACCTAGGTTAGCGAATATTATTCGTTAAATGATGATCCAATGCGATATCATTAAGAAACTTGATCACCTTACGTGTTCCCGCGATTCACTTTGACAGTTGTACAGTAAAACCGTCTATTTGTGGTACATTTAGACAGAGCAAAAATATCCACATGGAAGCTTTGAGATCATGTTAAAGTCAACATAAAATATCAGAGCGGAAATACAATAGTACATGCACAAGATGTTAATATAACAATTATTGTGCAATGAATACACTGAGTCTTGTAAATTAAATAAATATTGGAAGAATTTCACATGTTCAAGATCATTGTCATCCAAAGTATCTATTTCATTTCGTGTAGGTACTGCAACATTGGATAATTATACAATTTTGGTTCATTATTTTACAACGTTGTAGAGGAAGCATCTTCATGCTTTTGAAACGTTTTCGACGGCATTTCTGAATGACCATTAAGGGCAATTAACGAAAAAGATCCCTAAATAATCAACTATCGTTCATATTATTAAAACGCCACTTCAAAACTGATGAAGTAAATTTGAAAAGAAAAGGTGTGTCTTTCGTATCTTTATGGACTTTAAATATTTAAAGTGTAGTTTCAATTACATTTTTCTTTTTGTTCGACTGTGATGAATAAAAGAAACTGAGTACATTTCATTGGTTTCAATTTTATTTTGAAGATTATTGAAGATTATTGCTTATTATTTGTTATTGAAACTTATTAAATTCCCCAAGAAAATAGTTAATAATCTTTTCTGATTTTTCCCGAAAATGTTACGATCTTCTATTAAATGGAAAGCAGCATCAATGCCTACACAGAAAAAATATGTATGTTAAGTGATTCCAGACTCTTTGTGTTTGCGTAAGAAACATGTGCGGTTCGGCTTGGTCCGCAAACGTCATTTGCACTAAAAATTTAAGTTATTTCTTTATAATCTACCAAAATCCAGAAATGTACGATAACAGATGCTGAATATATACCTGTTTTTTTTTTATATCACGGCCACAGTTTGGTTTCAACGAATCTTACCTTTGTTATTCCCTTGCTGTTTCCGAGTGTTTAAAGGCAGCCGTCTGCACTAGTTTTATGCTGAAGGACTCTGAGACTTTTTCAAAATAGCAACATCTCAGGCAGGTGCGTAAACTCGTGTCAGCCAATAATTACTTGAAGATTACATCACGTGAGTGAATTTTAAGGAAGTTGGCAAGGTGATAGTAATATTGTGTTACTTCCTTACATTTTATTACATTTACAAGAGCAAACTTCCGGGTGCTTTTTCCTGATCGAACGAGCACTCCTTTGCAGGTTCATATATACAACACTATTTTTTTATTATCTAAATGATGATTCACACACAAGAAATGTTCAGACTAAAGTTGAAAGGATTGGCCGTTAGTGATTGACCTTTAAGTTATGACATATCACCTGTGACAGCAACAACCTTTCCTTCTTGAAAGGTTTTCGATGATTAGATTATGTTTTTAATATCAGAACGTCGATTGACCAGTATGTACAGGTGTTAAAGTATATCATAAACTGTTTCAAATCTAATGTGTGCTCCTTCAAGCTATTTTATGAGAATATCTTATGAATATTTACATTGTACTTTTCTGAAGAATAACTGAGAGGACTGTAACAAATTTGAGACCAAAGATAAAAACTGATCTTCCTTTCATCATGCCTGCATTGTTTCAAAGCAGAACCTAATAAGTTATTGAGACACTAAATACAATTTTATAAGCATGACGTGTCGAAATGACATACAGTGAGGCGGATAATTTATGCAATTTTAAGCAAACATTTGATGCGTTCACATGACTTAACTTGGCACCGTGTAAAAAGTGGAACGTAAAATCAATTTTAAGATAGATCGATACTTTAAAAGCATATAGAACTATCCATTTAAATGGAGTCTTTGTAAACTACTAAAGACATTCTGTTGCCTAAAAGCATTAACGTTGTCGCGTGGCTTTAGACCAGTATCACATATTATTTGATCACTGTCATTTAAGTAGGAGTTACAGTACAATAAAGTGAACGACGCTGTTTCTGTCTTAAGTTTTCTTGAATAGTGTACATGAAAACAATCATAGCTTAAACGGTAAAAAAATCATTGCAGTGACATGTAGAAAAGTGTCCTTGAATGAATATATAATTGAAAAATTACCATTGTGACTTCTCCTTTAAGTTTTAAATATATCGTCGCGACTTGTAAAACATAGCCCTGAAAGTGATAAACAGTTTTATCCTAAAACCTGAAGACAGGCTTCTGATGTCATCCACACGTCATACTGAGACACTGACGTGTAATACATTTGCTCTTGGATTCTGGGTATAAGATCGAGTAATATGATAAACTCATCGCCAGTAAATATTCTTCTATGTGCAATGATTGTTCAAAGCCGAACAAAGCTATCGGTTGGGAAAACATGTTAGTGTAGTTGGGAAGGTAAAATATGATAATTTATGCAACTTTGGACTCCATTATATTTTAAATTTTTAAATTGTCTTACCCTCACGAAAATCAATTATACGTCTTTGGTTAACGACAACTTATTTATTTCAATTGTAATCTGCAACAACAAAAGTAATAGTTCAGTGTTATGTATATTTAGTTCGCATTGTTTATTAGGGTTATCTTTGATTATATGCTATAGGTCATGAGAAATTGTATTATGTCGCTGACTTTGTCTAAAATCAAGTTCTATGTCTACTTCACCAAAATCGTTGATTTAATGTAAAAATTCTGTAAACAGCTAATAGTTTATATTTCTCTACGAGAATCGGTTTAATATTAGGATCATTATCAATAGAATTTAAGATATCCATCATGGTCTGAATCATTGCCATTGTGACTACCATATTATTTTGTTCTCCCTTCAATAACTGAATCTTCCAGAATGGAAGTTTCACTAAGTAATAGTGGTTTTTTATACAAATGCTAATTGGTACTTTGGTCAAGTAGAGAGCTTGTATATCTAGAAAGTATTCATTTTTTGCTGTAAGATTTTAAAACAAAATCAATCTTATTATTGTGTTAGGGATTTAATTTGGGCTGGAATTAATGTATTCACTGTAAATAAAAAGTGCTCATCTAAAATATTCTTGGACAGAGACATTAACTTGGAACTATAGTGAATTCCAACAAGAATATCTTGGATTATATTAATGTAATTTAACAAAATGACAACTGGTACATCATTACAATTCAGATCATTGGTACATTAGAGACTACGGCCACTACAGGCATCTGAACACCTTCAGCGTTGGAACTTTATTTAAAATACCACTAAAGTTTATTCATTAGGACTTGTGTTTGAAATTCTATGAATATTTGGGATTAATTCGCAATACTGTAAGTTATTTTTACATTTTAACTTTGTATTCTAAAGAAACAAATTATTTGTTGAATTTTATAAAAGTTGTCGGCTTTTGCTCTTTTCTATTACTTAGTTTAAGACCATAAAGTCGTGATATAAATTGGAGGCCTTTCTGGGATACGAAGTTCATACAAAATTTCGGAAAACTTAGTTTTGAAATTTAAATTTACTTTGTTTTGGAATTTACTAAGTCCTAGTTATTATTTCACATATTTAAAAAATCGAGTGAAATCGACAGGTAGTATGTCATCTAAGATGGAGAGCTTTATTTTAAATCCTACCTAGAAATGTTTAGACTCCTTGAACTATGATGGATTGCGTCAGCTTGCCCGACAATATGATCTTTCTTAGGTTAACACTTCTTTACCGCAGCAAGAAAAAAAATAATATTTTGGTCCAATATTTAGTGCATAGGAATGTTTTGGATACAAGTTCTTTGGGTTTGATTGGTAAATCTCCATCTGGCCCAAACTTGCAAGTTAGGAAATGGAAATTAAAATACAAGAATGCTATAGAGCTAAGAAAGCTTGAGTTTCACAAAGAAGAAAGGGACACTTACGATTAGAGAAAGAGAAAGAAGAGAGACGAATGCAGTTAGAGAAAGAGAAAAGAGGTAGGCAAAAGCAGTTTCAAAAGGAGGAAAAACAAAGAGAAAGAGAAGATACACTAATGCTAGTACAGATACAAAGAGAAAAAAAAGAGAAATGAAGATGCAAAGGGATAAAGAACAAGAGATGCGGTAATTAAGATTTCAATTTGGACTAAAAATGTCAGAGCTGGCAAGAAAAATGCACAATCCCACTTTACACTCAAGTTCAGGTTTTGCTGTTGCTGAGAATATTAGGTTAGTACTCCCTTTTAAAGAGAAAAAGAAGTAGATAAATATTTTTCTCACTTCGAGAAAATTTGGTAAAAATTTGCAATAACCAAGGGAGTATTGGACTCTATCGTTACAAAATGCACTTATTGGTAAATCTCGAGACATCTGTACTTCCCAATCAATACAACATAGTGCTGATTATGGTCTAGTTAAGTAATGTGCCTTGAATTTATGAGTTGGTACTTGAGGCAAAGTTTAGAAACTATAAGAAGAAACTAGACAAACCCATGTCATATTTGCAAGAAAAAGAGCAATTATTTGTTAGAGGGTGCTGTTCTAAAACGGTTAATAAAGATTAATAATATTAGTTGAAGAGTTCGAGAATTTAGTCCATAGTGACATTAAGATCTACTTTGATGAGCAAAAGTTTAAAACTTTAGAAAATGCTGCTCTCATAGCTAACGATTATTCCTTGACCCACAAACTTTCTTTTTGTCGTAAGTCCTCCACGTAGCAGTCATCTGGTAAAAATCTCTATCAGTTTAATATCTTCCAAAACTCAGTCTGTTACAACTTTTTGGAACATTGTTTCCGATAAGATTTATCAGAAATCATTTTCTCTCCCTACGTGCACTTATGCAAAAAGAAATGTCACGTTATTTCTGATTCCTATAAATTGAAAATTAAGCAATAGAATCAATAGAGACAAATTTCAACTGCTTTTATTTTCTATAGGTACTGAATGCAGTACATTTGTTGTGTCAAACACAACCCCAGACTGATTGTATTATTGAGAATTATGAACCATTCATGTGAAATGGTTCAATATCACTCATGGGTGCATATTCTGCATACCACCCTGAAAGCCAATGGGCTTTAGAAAGATTTCATCAAACTTTCAAAAATATGAATTGATCATATTGTTTTGATACCCAAAGAATCTTTAGGATTTAGTCCCTTTGAACTAGTTTTTGATATACTGTACGTGGACAACTGAAATTGTTAAAAGAGAAACTTATTTCAAAAAAAGATGCAGACATGAATTCTTTTGAACTATGTTTCTTATTTTACGTATAATTTGTCAAAGATTGTGATGATGCGAGAACTAATCTGTACTCTAATCAGTAAAAAATGAGATTAATGTATAACAAAATTACAAGTGAAATGAGGTTTAAGCCTGTTGATAGAGTTCTAGCTCTCGTTTCCTTTACCTCAAAATCCTCTTCAGGTTAAGTATAGTGGTCATTACACGATTGGAAACATAGTAATTTAAATTATGTAATTTTTACTCCTAGTAGGAGAAAACATAAATAACTTTGATATATAAATATGTTAAATGTTGGTAGAGATTGCCATGTTAATCATGCAGTCTGTTTAGTAGTACCTGTTCCACACGATGAGGATGTTCATGATATGCAATTAAATCAGACTGTAGTAATTCTGGGTAAATATTGAATAATCTGGACCAGACACTTTCACATCTTCAGCTGCAAGAAAAGAGTGAACTAATGTAGCTATTATTTGAATGATAGCACTTGTTTCCTGAGGTTCATACACAAGCAAATAAAATCATCCGTGACGTTGAAATGGTAGATTCATTACCTGTGAAACATCATCTGTACAGGATGAACCCTCTCAAACAATAATGTTCGAAAAAAGGAATTTCATTATTTTCTGGCGAATGATTTCATATAATCAAGTTAAAGGGACTGGAGTTCGCCATATCTTCGTATACCAGATAATACTTTTCGCAAATGCATAGACTAACGAAAATTAAATAGTGCCACCAAAACAGATACATTGCCATTGCCAAGAATCGATGACTGTATTGACAAAATTAGATATGCAAAATATATCACCGAATTTGATCTTTTGAAAGGATTCTGGCATATTTCACTGACAGAAAGTTGAAAGGAAATTTCGGCATTCCTAACTCCAGATGGACTTTATCAAGATAAAGTGATGCCATTTGAATTGAAGGGTTCGTCTTGCACTTTTCAACGTTTAATGAACATTAATACCTCTAGCCGAAATAAGTACGATGCTTTCATCGATTAGGCCATCATCTACATCGACCTGAAAAGATCACTTGGAGACAATTCGGAAATTGTATGACAGACTCACTGATGCAAATTTGACAAATTTCACAATTAATTTATCCAAAAGTGAGTTTTGCCGTGCTTGTGTAATATTTCTAGGACATATTGTGGGACATGGACAAGTTAGTTCTAAAGACGCCAAGGTCTAGACTATCTCTGAATTCCCCGTGCTTACCAGTAAAAAGCAACCGATGCTATTTTTTTAGGTATGGCTGAATATTATCAGAAACTCTGCTCGAATTCTTCCATAGTTGCTGAAACGCTATCCAATTTGTTGAGTAAGAAAACCAAGTTTCATTGTTCAGAAAAATATATGGAGGCTTTTAATACGCAGAAGGCCACTTTTAAATGTGCACCAGTTCTTTGTGCTCCAAATTTCAGTCATTCATTTAAAATTTCTGAATATGTTGTGCCATTCATAAGACTTCATCTTGTGCAACATTAATCTTTATATATATATATATATATATATATATATATATATATATATATATATATATATATATATATATATATATATATATATATATAGTTACAAGCTAAAAGTATAAGAGATCTTTACTATATAAATATTTCTTTTTTTTATATATCGACACACAGTTTTATTTTGCTTATAGGTGTGCAGCGGAATTTACCAACACACCATTTCAGGAGTATCGCTGTAAGAAGTATTTTACCAAAAATAAGTCAGTAAGTACCAGACCCTCTGCATTGATGAATTAATGATGACAGGTATGGCTTGTTTATCAGTCACTTCTTGATTATTTTCTTGATTTAGTATGTCTTATGTGAGTTCACATAGTGAGAAATATTTTAATGTTCCTCATATCTAAAACATAATTATGCATGAAATAGTTCTAATACTGTTTTCATTTAATAGTTCATTCTGTCTTCTTGAAATAATCCCGACTTACTTTGGTTTTTGATTGTGTTTCTGGGGTACTGTGTTACTTCCGCCATTTTTCAATGGAATGCTGGCTGGAAAAAAGGTTAGGCTTTGTTGTTGTGGTTGTTGTTGTTGTGGGGTTTAACGCCATTTTTCAGCACGATAGGCTATACATGGCGGCCAGTATTAATGGTGGAGGAAGAACCCGGAAAACCCCGGAAAGAACCACCGACCCACGAGAAGCTACTGGCAAGCTTTCTCACATGCCCACATTGGCTGAATCTTAGACTCGAACCGCCGCAGACAGAGGTGAGATGGCAGTGATCCGTAACGAAGAGCGCTTTAGACCACTCGGCCACTCGGGGCCCCGGTTAGGCTTTAATGGAAACCTAACGATCATAGGTTAACAGAGCTCTAGTTATCTAATGTTTTAAAAAATCTGAGTCACGTTTTGTTAATTGCGGACTTGGCCCGAAAATAGCATATGGAAAACGGTTCGTTCATGTCATAGTCAGTACAAGTATTTTCACATTATAGAGTATCTAACAAATGTAATAAGAGAAAAGGGAAATACACCTGCAGAAAGATTGACGACCTTACGTGACCAACCATGTTTTGTTTGCATTGATTTTGAATACCTTCTTGACAGAACCCGGTGTTCTCATCCAATCGGCATACAATTTGGCTGCAGCAACTTTGCTGATGTGCACATGGACCCATTTCTTGCATGTTCCAAAGGAACACTTTTACCTGCTCTTCTAATGTTCTCCATTGATCTCGGAGAGTGTTAGTAGATTGCACCACTTGTAATAATTAAGCAAACAATAAAGTGAACACAAGCTCAGGTAAAATACCTGGTACGATATATGCATGAGTTCATCAAGCTCTTTGAAACATATATATTAGTAGTTTTGTTTATAGTAAACAAAATGGAAATAATAATAATAATAATAATAGTTTTTCAAAGACACGATGAGAAAAAGTAATGGTATTTTAGCTTAACAAATTTATACATTTTTATATTACCAATAATAATAATAATAATAATAATAAAAATACATACATGCATTCATACATGTATTATTGCAACACAAAAATAAAACTGTTTTAATAATGAACAGAAGTAACTTCCTGACTTGGATACATGTATTTAGAGGATAAAATCCCAATATATTAAAATGGATAAAATGAGCACTAATATTTACGTGAAAATTATGATATTTTGTGCAACGGATTGTCTCAAAATTGTAAGAAAATAGGATTGACTTTTGAGAGAGAGATAAAATTATTCTCCCTTTCTATTCTGTTTTGACTATAGTATGATTAACTCATAATATCACCTTTTGATAAATACATTACTTACTTACGTTTAAATAATTTGCTTGTTAAAGATGATTATATCAATATATTTTGTAACTATTTTATATATCATTAGGCTTCGTTTTAGAAAGAAACATGTCTCAAATGTGTACATTTTCTCCCGCGCTTATGTGCAATATTCTATTTTATCACATGAGGTATTTTCTGATATGCAATAATCTTTTTCATCACATGAGGCATTTTCTGATGTGTAATATTCTATTTTATTAAATGAGGCATTTTTCAGTTAGGGAAACCAGCGGGGATTAAAGGAGTGATCAAGTTTATAACTGCTTTATCAAATCTTGCATTTGTACATATTTACATCCGCTATAAAATATATCGCTGTTTCCTTCAAATTCCTTTGGGAGATACCATTGCGTTAGGATATAATTGTGTGGCAAGAATATTTTGATTAATACTTTTGAAATTAGTGTCCAGAACAAGGTGTTATGTAGTCTTCATCTGTCTTCTAGACCCGACCAATAGGAAATATTTTTCTCCCAGCACACAATAACAGGCAGAAAAGATTCCCTTTAAATAATATGTTATAAACTACAAATACCAATGGTGTACCGCAGGCATTCATGGACAATCGACTTTATGCCGTTAAAAACTAATATTAACTATACTGTAATTTATAATTTTACGAACTTTATTTCTATTACAAACTGCAGTCTTCATGATTAATAAAGTATCACCTCTGTTTCCATTATTTAGATAAGTTAGGATTTATTTCTTCATTGTGCTGGATAGCGCGTTTTATCTGTATCAAAGTGTAAATATTATTCGCATAATATTTGTGCTGTTGATTTGCATTCCCATCTTATTTTCGAACTTCTTGCGAATCCGGCGCTTATTAGGATCATACATATTCGCTTTGTTTACGTCAGAGACCCGCTAGGGGCTAAAATATTCGCGATACTGCAGGACGTGGATTCCAACACGTCAAAGACATCAGACTGAAGTAGTCACAGTAAGGCAAGTGGGGGAGGATTCCAACACATCAAAGACCAGGGCTGGTAATAATAATAATAATAATAATAATAACAGAAAAGAAAAACAAACGCGGATAATTTTGTGCATACATCTGTTACATTTTCTCCCTATTTTCTGGATTAGATCAGTCCAAAATTGGCAACATACTCGTAATAATGGTGTCATTGCTAACATTTGGAAACGGATGTAAGATAGAAAAATAACATGATGTCAAAAAAACTTTTAGTACTTACAACATCATTTGCAACATTGAAAATGGCATGAAAACAGTAAGCATTCGAAAAAATACCAAACATAACCGGCTTGAAACCTTACATCCAGAACAATACACTTCAGTACCGGCTTGATACGGTACATCTAGAACAACACCGTACAAAACCAACTTGAAACGGTACATCCTGAACATAACCATACAAAACCAACTTTAAACGGTACATTCAGAGCTATACCATATAAAAACTGGTTTGGAACTGTTCGAGGAATAGTATGTAAGCATAAGAAGATCGTTTAGAACGGTACGGAACAGTACTGAACAATCAATGTGTTACAAATAAAACAAAACAAATTCGTTTTCAATGTTTAGAAATAAAAGCTATTTTATCAGAATGTACCAGGAATATATCAATATGGTTAAGATTGAATTAAAGGATATAAATTTTGTCAGTAATGACAGTTGGTGAGACGCTGCAAAAATATCTTGAAACAGTATGATCTAGTATAAAACATGCATATTAAATAACGGTAATTTACTATTGATAATCTTTGCTTTTTAATATTTATATTTAAATTTCTAAATAGAAAATAAATTTCATAAATTTCTGTTTCGGTTCTTTGTTATAAAAATGAAAATTAGCGTCAATTTATTTCTTGCTTTTGTTTGGAAAATGCTTTAATTATCCAGACTGATTTCAAAGTGAATTGCAATAAATTTCCCATTTGGGTCTTTAAGTTAAAGGTCGCTGGCCTCATATATTGTATAAACGTGTGATATTATTAAAACGCATTTGTTATTATGCACACCGTAAAGAATATTTAATTAGACATAAAAATCCGCTTTTTTAAATGAAAACATTTATCGGCAATCTCCGTAAACAATCGGCAGTTTCCGCGTGCCAAAAAAACGGATATTACGTACATCTATCCCTTCTATTCAACCTAGCCATTCAAGTGTTTAATTTCCCCATATATATCTACAGATTTTAAACATTCTCATATGAGATGAGGGATAGAAAGGTCGCAAGTGAAATATATCAAATAAAGATTACAGTACAGTATTGTTACTGTAGATATAAAATATCAGTGTTTAAAATAATCATAATACAGGGTGTACACTTTGATCAAACTGTTTATTTGGTATATTTATAAGCAGTATGAACTCAAAAGGTATTTAAAAAAAGAAATATGAGGTATTACTCTGGGATATTTATCATTTATAGGCGTTCAAGTTTGTAGAATCAGTCATTTATATATATGCGAAATTTTCAAAGAAAAATATATATATTCACGAACTCCGTATATGTAGCTATGTCGGCTGACGTATGCATCCTAACTGAAATGTGTATTGCTTGTGTCAGATAACAAAATCGCAAAAGAAACGGGAATACCACCAGATTACTCGAAGGAACCTACCATTCACGCATGATACGTTATAAGGTGCAAAATGACCGAGATTATATTGTATCAAGGTTAACTATATGACAGTAGCTTGCAAATAAAAATCATTGTTTGAAAATACATTCACTGTGAGTGTAAAAGATACTTTTTTGCAAACATGGGTTAAAACATATTGGTAAATCAAATTATTCCTGTGTTTAATATTTACCTGTAAACACCAATGCCCGTTTGTATCAATTATGATTACATACGGCAAACAAATAAATGAATAAACACAACTGGCAGCGAGCAATAAACTCATTGCTTAAACTAACCACATGATATGAAATATAAAGGTTTTTTTATTACCAATCAAGCCAACCCCGGAAACTGATTTTGGATTCTTTTAAGTGTGCCGATTTTATTAATGAATTCGGCCGAAATAAGGAAGTCAAATTTGGTTCGTTTGGGTTCTTTTAATGTGCCGATTTCATTTTTTTAACGAAGTCGACGGACATAGGGAAGTATGCATTGATTCCTTTTTACCTGACAGGCAGAGTTTCCCTTTACGCACATTTGTGCGTCAGGGACCCACGCTGGAGAAAATTGACGCACACATTTTGTTACCGTGCGTTTTTTTTTTTTTTGACGCAAAGGATTTTCATAATATGATCATGATTTATTTAATACCCAATGCATTGGACGATGGATGGCAACTTCGCGTATAGGCATTGACTGGTTTCCCGCTTTGTTTGCTCCCTGCCTTGCTCTCCTCTATTCGTATAGCAAAGTGCAACGCAGGGAATATAAAAAACAATGAACCAGACTAGCATAGGCAATGTTGTGACGGAGTAGCTTCCCCTAATCTCACGAGCTTCTCGCGATTTTCATCGAGCTCTCCAAGCTGTTCTAGATATTTAACGTCCAGGCTCGTTGCACTAGAAAGTGATCTCCAGATTAAAACGTCATGCACTAAAAACCATTAGCGAAGAAAGTGAAAGAAGCAGAACACAAAAGAATAACCATGGATCTAACTTTAATGAAAAATGGAGAAAATTATTCCCTCGACTGGAATATTCATTATGATTACCGGTGTGACTTATGATGGCGTGATTGCAAAGACTGAAAAAGTGAATAATCCTTTCGTGACAGGATTTTAGAATTTTTAAAAATAGGCCCTCGTTCGCCATAAAATATCTGGAGAACACATTATAACCTAAGACATTATTTCACAACATAGAAATCAGTAAACTTGCAGAGACAAATGCGTTATTTGGATTACAAAGTCAGCAGGTCATTGCAGATTTTGTTGGTTTTTAACTTTTACTGTATTAAAAGAAAGATCTTAAAGTTCAAGTGTAACTTATTAGAAAGAAGATGAATCAGTATCCTCTTTGATATTTGGATAAATATGTTCTAGAACGAAGTACGATGAAACCTATGATAGTACACATTTGATTAAAGGCAGTAAATTAACTCCCATTTAGTTAAAAAGATTTATTTGGCTTTTTCTATTGGCTTATATGTAATGTGTTGGGCTATTATATTGTTAAGGAGACTGTTAAAAGTACGACTTTAAAACAAAAATGAACTAATAAAATTATTATTTGAATGGACAATGCATTTGTTTGTTAATTGTGCATGTTGGTGTATTTGTATGTTTAGAGAGAGAGAGAGAGTAGTGCAAGTTGCAATATCCTATTTCAAGCTGAAAAAGTATGAGTCATATGAAAATGTGTCAGTACATTTTTGACCCCACATTTTTTATTTGACCCCCAGTTTTGACACCAAAGGTTTTTTTGTACACTCAATTTTACACCCCTGGGGGATACACTGTATTACCTGTATTAACTGGAATTTTGAAAATAAATTGAAACAATGGAATAGTTTTGAGAGCGACAAACACACATTGATATAAAGCTGAACTGTAAATTAGTTTTCAATAGTTTTATCAAAATGTTCCCTATCCATAGATTATAGTGTTTTATTTTTCGACAGCAAGAAACATGTACTTCGTTTTCTGGGGAGAAATGTACGTCATTTTGGTTGGCGTCATCTATTTGTGGAAAATCGTACATAAGAGGAAGTAACAGCGTTGTATACTTCTATTTCGAGTAATTAAATTATTATATCTTCTTTACACTTGATAATTTTTTAATTCTTTTTGTGCGAGTATAACTACTTTTAATGATGTAAAGCTAATCTGATGTAAAAAGAAAAATGTAAGAGTATGGCCGATGACCTTTAAGGTTTTGAAGTAATTACACAAATATAGAATTACCTGTATGCTTAATATCTGACACTATCCTTTTCTTTATTTTGTAAACAAGCCAGCTATGTTGATGAATAAGACGTACATGGGCCAGATAACACGACTTTGTATCAGAATCATTTAAGTTGCAGTATCAATAATTTGTTGCTAAATAAAGCTTACTGCTGTCTGTTTTCCTGTACATTAATACAAACCTATAGTTATCAATATATTTTCCAACTTGTGCAGGGTATATTTCACTTTTGTTTCCTAATGCCTTTTTGAGAGTATCCTAACTGTTTACTGGGAAGCTCTCTTTTGACATCAAACCGAATGGTCTATTACCAAATTTCGTTGAGACAGGGAACTAGTTTCCAGATACCCGTCCCTGGTAGAGATTAGGTTCTACTGGTTACAGAAGCCACAAGGCCATTTCACGCCTGTTGAAATCTACATCTTATGTACAATATTGGTGCCAATTACAGTTTACAGGTTTCAGCTAAAACGATTATGTTTCAAGTCTGAATATGAGTACAATCTCATATTGTTGAGTAGAAATCAAAACAGTTCGTCAAAAAATTAAGTCTCGTAAGACACGTCAAGCTTATACTATAGTACAAAATATTCCGGAAATCTGCAATCAGCGAGTTAAAATGAAATTAAATTGGCTATATATCCTTGTGTGATTGATAATAAACAAATTAATTTGCTTGAGAAGTGTTTGAGATAGTCTCCTCATTAACTAAATATGGCTTTGCCTTTACTGTCCATTTTCAGCAATGAAATAATGTTATGAATCCACTGTGCTGAGAGCTAAACAAGGGAAGAAAACACATTTGTTTGAATTTACTCGATGTATTTTAACCAGATTTAAATGATTTTGTTCACAGTATTTTCAATGCGGATTGACTAAGAGTGGTGGGAGTCAATTCCGGATTGGCTGAGACTATTGGGTGTCAATAAATAATAAATATTAAAGTAGACAAAGAAAAGAGGATGGACTAGATGCTTTCATTAACATCGACGACTATCCGAAACATATTTGAATACATTCAATGAATAGTCAAATACGAAAATTATGTATTATTTCATTTCAAATATATACCTTGGTGTTAGTTTCGATTGAGGAGTAAGAATTGTTTGTATATTTTGTAGGGTTAAACATTGCTCAGTTGTACCTTTTTGGAGGATCTGTTACGCACTCGAAGTAGAAAAACGTTTCTGGTTCCACTCCATTTATTACCTCTTTCCTTAAACACTCCAGTAAGATACAACATAGCACACACTCTTTAATGAAAGTGTTTTTGGAAAGCCATTCTATTCATTCATGTCCTTATTCGATATAAAGGTAAAAAATTGTATATGGTATCTTGAACACTCCACCTTGTTAATAGAGAATATATGTTGTTCAGGGTAAAAAACTGTGTAATCATCCACCAAGCCCATGGGCGGAGGAGAAGAAAATACTATATGGCTTTTCTAAACTATGAAAACCGAGGTCTTAAACATGTTTGCCAGCAGGAGCAACCTAGCCACGGAAAATTCAAATATGCCTGAAGCAAATCTATTAATCACGTTTGGTTATTAAAATCGGGAATTTAAACTGAAATTATTTATTCAAACATCAATTACTGTATATGCCCTAAGCTACAAATTTTATCAACATTTCGAGATTACTTGATTTTTTTTTATTTTATTTTTTTTTTTACTATACGGCTATTTCTGCACCATGGGTTATAATTTCTTTGATTAAACGCTTATCATCACTTTTGGATTTTAAAAACAAAAAGCATTTTGCAAACCCATCATGGCAACTAGCTCCAAAAACCCTTTGTGGTTAAACAGTATTGACAAATTACGTAAATGAGGAATCAATATTTGCTAAGCATTAACATACTTTCTAGTTATGTTTAACATCTTTTACAACTATATTAACATACTTTCTAGCAATATTTAGCATACTTCAGCATCATCTGTTGGCCATATTGACAAAACTTCCAGCTGTATTTAACATTCTTTCTAGTCATATTCAGCATACTTTACAAGCTTAACTATATGCTTTCCAGCTATATTTAGCATACATTCTAACTATAGTTAGCATACTTTCTATCTATATTCAGCATACATTCTGGCTATAGTTAGTTTACATTCTGGCTATAGTTAGCATACATTCTGGCTATAGTTAGCATACATTCTGGCTATAGTTAACGTACATTCTGGCTATAGTTAGCATACATTCTGGTTATATTTAGCATACATTCTGGCTATATTTAACATATCTTGCTCACCATACTGACATCTTTTACAGCTGTATTTGTCATTCTATACTATACATTCTATACTTAACACACTGTGCTGGTATAACGGTACCAATTGCGCAAGTCCAGGTGGGCGGAGCTTAAGGTGTATGGAACATTGTATTCAGAATTAAAGAACAAAACTAGCTGTGATTGGTGCATTATGTAAGACTTGTACTTTCTGTTTGGCTTAAAAAAAAGTTGAGCCTCTTGGCAACATGTGAGTTTGTGTTAATTTCTATCTAGATCATATTTTGTATTTTTTATGATTTTTTTAAAATATGGTACACATGACTGAAAATGTGCTTGTTGTGACTAGATAACTCTTACCCCTGTCTAGTTCCAGTAGAGTTATCTCTCTTAAATGCAATGGAGTACCTGGTTATGTCATTGTCAAATTGACAATCTAGCATTGTTCTATATGACAGCGTGTGACATGCATGCCCAAGTAGGACAGAAAGTATATTTATTTCACAAAACATTAGCATTGAGGTATATGGAAAAACAATTGGTACCGTGATACCTAAAGGAAAGAATAGCCTCACAGTGTTTCCATAGAAACGCATACATGTGGGCGGCATTTATGAACTATACTAGTTTGATGTAGGAAAACAAATGTGTGCTGAACACTTTTGGTCAAATATTGAAAGTTCTTTAAGAATAAAATGTATAA
Organism: Sinohyriopsis cumingii; assembly: GCA_028554795.2. Classification (NCBI taxonomy): domain Eukaryota; kingdom Metazoa; phylum Mollusca; class Bivalvia; order Unionida; family Unionidae; genus Sinohyriopsis; species Sinohyriopsis cumingii. The sequence continues at coordinate 78,148,908 of CM068830.1, read as the reverse complement.
AATCTTTAGAAAATAGCACAAGATGGCTTTGGATGGGGACTTTTGATAACTATAGCTATGATAGATATAGACTTGTGTTACCTGATGCCTTTATGTATGTGCTGTTACCTCCTAGATTGGAATGCATGCAACAAAATAAGTTATGTAAACATAATATAGTTGATTTTGGACAAATGATGGCTATTGTACCTGCAAAAGATGAAAAATCATGTGTACAAAAACAACTATCTTATTCTTGTAAGGCATGCCATAAACCAGGATAGAGAACACTCTAAGTACACTTGTAGATAGATCACTTGTACCATGTGGGATGTTCTGGCATGAGTAATTTTTAGGTAATTTATTAAGGATTTGGTATTCCTTCCCATTTTGATTTGAATTGTCCTGCTCTAATTGTCCCTTTTTTTTTACACTCTCCTGCTTTGAAATTGTTCATGTAGTTAGTTCAGTTCTCTTGCATTCCCTTTTGTTGAAGTAGCAGTGAATACCAACAAACAAGAACAGTTTCCTTAAGTCAGCATTTCCCATTGGCACTTGTATAAGCCCAATTATAATCTACTATTGACTTTCAATTAATCCTATTTCTTTCTGTCAAGCTGCTCCTGTGGAATTTCCATGTTTGGTCCAACATTACAAGAATGATAACCATTTTAGTCACACAGTGCGTATTCATTCCATTCAAATCCACACTGTTCTTGAAACTTTGCATCCCATCGCAAGAATCCAAATTGGCATGAGATGATATCTGCATGGTTATGGAAGGCTGCACTCTACATGCCGGCATTGTAGAAAATATGAACTATGTGATATGAAAGAGCTGCATCATCTTAGAAATTAAAATTACATGACTCTTGAGGTCTCCACTAAACATAGGAGTCTAAATGTTAGGTTCTCACTTTGTCAGTAATGTATTTTGAGATAATTTAATTGCAATGAAGTTAATACAGGTTGTTGATGAACTCATCTATATTACATGGATAATGTATTCAAGGTTACCACACCTTATGTATATCATTCAGTTATCTCCCTTACACCAGTCATAACATTTCAAAGAAATAAAATCTCACATTTTCAGTGACTGATTATGAAAATAAAGAGAAGATTTGTGAAGTATTATATTAGCCCTCAATCTTGACGCAAATGTAAGTAGAAGCAATTTGATAATTTCTCACAGTAAAGTTTACAAGTTTAAAAACTGATAAGGTATGTTCTGCTTGGCTCTGAGATAAGTTTCTCTCTATCTTATGCCAATTATTATTAAATTCTTATGTAGAAGAAATATACTTTATATGTATCTATATTATCTAAATTATTCACCCTTTTATATTAGATGGAAATGAACACAACTTCACTTGAAATTTGGGTCCTGTAAGGGATGTTATAGCACAGTTGCCTTTGGGCTGTCCTTGGACGTGTTGGGCCCTGCCCCATATATTTGTCCAAGGTAAGGTCATCAAACTTTCACTTCTCATTTTTCACATTGCTGATTTTGCCACCTTTAATTCCTTTATCATAAGCTACCTCTCCCTTTTAGATAAACACTTTCCTCCTGTTTTTAACTCCATTTGATGTGCTATACTTAGTGTTTATATTTGGCATTTTTCTGTATTTTATTCCCCTAATTTCACCTCCCAATCCAAACATAACCACTTAGAAGCTGCGATTTACTATATTTGGTGACTGACTGGCTTACTGAAACAATTTTATTCACATTACAAAGGAGGAAAGCTTACTATTTGTGTTACAAAGAGGATGGGTAGGTGGACCTTTGTGTGAGGACTGGTGGTTAGTGACCTCTTGTATCTGTAGATAGTGTAAAGTGGTCAAAGCTTATACTTTATAATAAGATTGGGTCATGTCCACCTGTCTCTGATGTTAAGTTCTGCACCTACCAAACAAATATAAATTCCTTTCTTTTAGGTGAATTGTACATTTTGAAGTAGGACAGGTGCATACTATTTGGTACATTGACCTTTGACCTAGTTATTACATAATATGATATAATGTGATTTATCCCATATCACCTATGTGAAGTTCAATAATTGCTGATATGAATAAGATACAACTCATAGTTGAAAGAATTCATTTTATTTCAAAAGATGATTTTGATAGTGAAGCAAAAGTATGAAAACAATAGTTCAAACAGCTCAATGACATTTCTTTACGCATTCATATAAGACATAGGTTAGTACCTCATCAAATTGTTTTTCACAAGTGAGACTAAGTATATTTGTTACTTATACAGTCCCGAACTATTTCACAGATTATTGGAAAAATTAAGGTTTGCTATAGGTATAACGGTACCAATTGCGCAAGTCCAGGTGGGCGGAGCTTAAGGTGTATGGAACATTGTATTCAGAATTAAAAAACAAAACTAGCTGTGATTGGTGCATTATGTAAGACTTGTACTTTCTGTTTGGCTTAAAAAAAAGTTGAGCCTCTTGGCAACATGTGAGTTTGTGTTAATTTCTATCTAGATCATATTTTGTATTTTTTATGATTTTTTTAAAGTATGGTACACATGACTGAAAATGTGCTTGTTGTGACTAGATAACTCTTACCCCTGTCTAGTTCCAGTAGAGTTATCTCTCTTAAATGCAATGGAGTACCTGGTTATGTCATTGTCAAATTGACAATCTAGCATTGTTCTATATGACAGCGTGTGACATGCATGCCCAAGTAGGACAGAAAGTATATTTATTTCACAAAACATTAGCATTGAGGTATATGGAAAAACAATTGGTACCGTGATACCTGCTGGTCATATGAACATATGTGCCAGTCAGAGTTAACATACTTTTGCAGCCATACTTAAGGCACTTTCCTGGCCATATTAACATACTTTCCAGCCATATTTAACACACCATGCTGACCATATTAACATATATTCCAGCCATTATTTTGCACTTTCCAGCCATATTGTCACACTTTCCAACCATATTATCACACTTTCCAGCCATATTATCACACTTTCCAATAATATTATCACACTTTCCAATTATATTTGACATAATTTATAACCATATTAACATACTTTATAGCCATATTAACATATGTATCAGCCATATTAGTATACTTTCCAGCGATATTTAACATAATTTGCTGGCTATATTTACACATTGCCCTGCAATCTTAGCATACTTTCCACTCATATTTACATCCATTCCAGGCATACATGAGATTCTTTGCTGGTCATACTTGTTTACCTTCCAGACATATCTGACAAACTTTGCTGGTTAAATTAACATATTGTTCTGCCATATTGACACACTTTTCTGTCATATAAATAATGTACTTTCAAGCTGTATTTTATATACATAGCTGACCGTCTTAACATACTTGTTCCATCCATATTAACATACTTTCCATCTAAACGTAACGTAGTATTCTGGCCATGTTAAAGTACTTTCCATCCATATGTAACATAGTGTGCTGGCAATATTAACATATTGTGCATCCAAATGTGACAGTGTGATGGCCATGTTAACATATTTACCATACATATATAACATAGTATGCTGGCCATATTAACATACTTTCCATCCATATGTTACGTAGTGTGCTGGCCATGTTAACATACTTTCCATCCATACGTAACGTAGTATTCTGGCCATGCTAAAAAGGTTAGAGGTCCAGTCATATTGGACACACTTTCTAGTCATATTGGACACACCTTCCAGTCATATTGGACATACTTTCCAAACTTAACATACTTGGTTGGCTACATTAGCATATGCTCCTTCCCTATCAACATATATTCTAGTCATATTAACTTGCTTTCCAGTCGACAGCTCCTGTGGTCTAAGTGTTTAGATCGTCCGCCTCGGATGCGTGAGGTCGTGGGTTCGATTCCTAGCGCTAGGACTGGTTTGCCTATTTATGAGAATAATGTGACTCGGTGGGACATGATGCCACGTGTCTGCGGTGTGATGCCCCAGTGCTAGACACTACAAACTGCCACACTGCAGACATCATAGCGATATGACTGAAATTTTCAAAGCTACATTACAAATGGTGACACCCATGCTACTGATGTCAACCGTGCAAAAATCTGTACGTAATAACTGTAATAATCAGTATTGCTCGTACGATTATGGAATCCAGCCTCGTTCGACAAGAGCTTGAACTCAGACATGTAATGGTAGAGAGAATAGTGTCAATCAGAGGGTGGCACACCACTAAAGGCAAATGACAGTGTATAAGTTCCTGACACAAACATATATCAGAGAGCTTGTAAGACAACACATTGAAAAGCCTGATCATGCATTCCATTCGGATGAAAATTAGATTGATATAATTAACGCATAGACGCAGGTCACTCAAATCCTAACACCTACCGATTCATATGGTCCGTTGATAAATGCTGTCTCTGGCGAAGCTATGCAAACTCAAATCATAATAACTTTTAACATTTTGCAGTCATTTCTCATGAAAACGTTTTCACTATGCCCTGAAAGATGGACATTATTCGGACGGGATCTGTGTCAATGTATATAATGTTCTATGCCAATAAACAAGGAGTAGCTTTTTCTGTTCTGGCGATAGGTCAATTGTAGCCAAGTTCGACCCTCTCACCATAAACATTGAGAAAATGGCTTTCAGAGAATAAACTAAGTTAGCGACCAAAATTATATTGAAGGATGCATTGGAGAGACTAAAGAAAGAAATATAAACAAACTCAAATTTCAAAGTCAATGAAGAAATTGTTAACTGAAGGTTTGCTGTGCAGAGAAAAATATAAATGAAAAAACAAGAAAGAAGATGGAAACTTTTACAAAATGGACCATGAAGAGAGTCCGATTGTATCCAGTGTCTTCAATTAGCGATGGGTAATTTTTGCAAGCAGAAAATGAATTATTTGGAGGAATACCAGAAAAGAATGGGAAAGAATCTTCGGTTTAGGAGACATAAATCAACTGCACACTTTGAAACAAAGAATTTAAAAAGTGTATATTTTCTTTCTTTTGGGGGGTTGGTGAGTGGGTGAGAAAGCGTTTTAGACGGTAAAGTGTGGGTAGAAGCAATAGCCTCCTCGGGAAGTTTGACAAAGACTCAAAATGACCAGTTATTTTTGCAAGTTAATTTCTGGGATTAAAATGTGGAAGCACTATGAAATAGGAAAATCTTGAAAGGAACTGGAACCTTCATATAAGATTTGTCCAACCAAACTATTAAATATAAACCAAAATCAAGACTCTAGATTATTTTGGAAGAAAACGACGAGCCAGAGAAAACGACAATCTATCAACATGAACAATTAGTCTGCAGGTCCAATGGGGGGTTGGGAGGAGTCATTTGGCCCGGGCCTTAACCCATACGCGTTTCTTTTTTTTAATAAACAAGTCTGAAAATAATTATATCTTCGTTGTTGTACTTAGATGTCTATTAAATTAAATAGTAAAATATATGGGCTTGTTCTGGCATTCCGAATTTAAATATAACTATAAAACCTAAGGACCTCAGACTCTCGAAGTGGCCTCTCTCAAACACCTAAGGGGCGTGCTTGTCTGTATCTGCTAACTTGGTACCATGTAAACTTTGCTGTGACTTTGGTCACAGACATATCCTTTGCACTGTCTAATTTTAAAATGGTTTCTGAGTACGCTTTCTGATTACATTGTATTTATTTGTCCGAGATCGTCGACATGATACAAATAAAGGGAGGCAACACCTGAATACTTGTTCAGTTTGAGTACTTTATGGTTTATTTGCACACTGTGTTCATCGTAAATGTAGGACTCACGCTATAAATTCAGTTCCCATTGTAAACCTGTGCAAACATCACACTATTAAAAATTCAATAACTTTACATTTCGGAGGGATCATGATCAAGCCTATATTTATCAGTGTAGATGCATCCTGGATGACAGCGTCTGTGTAGAGAAAAGGATATTACAACTAAGACAAGATCTCAAAAGATTCTTTTACCAAAATCTATTTTTCTTTATCAACCAGTCCTGGACAACCAAAACCATATACACTCTGTTTTTATCTTCAATCATTTCCAGACCGGTTCCCATTCTTCCATGCCAAGAGTACCGCGAGTCCTGTATATTTTGGTCGTAAAGCTTCCGATGGGTGTGGCGTTGGATATGCGTTTTGGTTAGTCTAGCTGATCTGTGGTGGCAAAATTGCATTGGTGCAGTTACGAGTGGGTAGGGGCATTTCATTGGCTGCCGCTGGAGGGGGCAATTATTCTTTCAGAAACTTCACCAAAAATTGACCAAGTCCAGGGCGTTCACATTTGATTTGGTAGAGTTGAGGTTACTTGCCCATGTTGTAAGCACATAATATGTTATGATTATTTAAAACATTCAAAATTGTTAAAATATATTTTTATTCTCCGTGTATATCACATACTTGCGAGATTATTCTATGTCTTGGTATTGGCACTTATCACAGAAATTTCTAAATGACACGTTGCACTTTACTAAGGGCAAGTGCAGCTCACCAACAACATATTCGAGAGATTCCAGGTTGATGAAGTAACAAACTTACTTATGTTCTTAGCAAAACAATGTACTTTTAAATATAGATATTATACAAGTCGTCCTACTTAGTCATATTTAAAACAGCTACTTACATTTCATTTTAATGTCCACAACTAGAATTCATACAGAAAGCGTGAAGGGAAAATCATGATACTAACGGTAATTACACAAAGAGCTGATTAAATTATCTTTTGTACACAAAGGTTGGTTTTGTGTCAGGAAAAAAAATTAAGTTTCATTTCACAGAGTTGTTTATTCTTTGTTTTTCAACCTTATTTGACACTTGCCATGTAGTTTTAAATAAATGTTTATGGAGGGGTAATACCGTGTTACCTTAGTTAATTTCAAACAAAACCGTACTTCATAATTAAGAAGTGTGCATGCTTCTTTGTACCTACTCACTTTTGTTTCTCCTTTTTAACTCTATTTCTTGACTCCATTTCCCTTCTTTTTTCTCTGCTTTTATTAATGATCAAAACCCAGAATTGTCTAAACGGGTTTTATTAAAGGTAGTCTGCAGTGATGGCAGTATATAAATTTATGTACATGATTATTGTATGTAAACTGTATGCCTCTATATGTATTTACCTACTACAACCCAACAAATAGTAAACATTTAGCAAAGTTTTATATCTTCTAAATCACTACGACGCGTGGACTACTTTAACGTTGAAACTGATTATTGATTATTGATTATCTACATTGTGCTTGGTGTACACTAGGATCTCAATGCTAGCAACCTTGCAAATGCTAGGATTCTGGGGTTAATAAATATGTCATCATCATCAACACCACCATCACCATTTATTTTTCATGACTCATTTAGCTAATGTATTAAATCTGAGAACGTTTTACAATAATAAAATAAAATAAAAATAAAATAATGTAGTGATGGTGATCATGATGATTATCATTATAATCATGACAAAAAATAAGCAAAGAATTATCCAAAATCTCCATTTATTGACTCTAGTTGACTTTTGTAAAAAAAATATTTCACTAATTCCATTATTTTGTTAATTTAATTGGTGTATTATTAATTTCGTTAGGTTGTCTGTGTTCAAATTAAATTAAACCTGGGTCTTAAGGTGAGATGATTTTTTTATTTCAATAACCTCTGATATTTTGTGTAGAGCGGTACACCATTGTTTTGACTCTTTTCACGCCTTTACACCAGACTGGTATCTAGTAATTTTAAATATAACTGCAAACATGAGCGGTAGCTATAACAGGGCCTGGAACCGGGTTGACTTTTCACACCTATAATAACCATTACCCATAATATGTTTCTGCACCAGAACATCTCTCTGGAACAGTATTGAGAACCATCCTGTGGGGAAATTCACGGTTTAATAAATTACGAAAGATTCTCAACCGACTCACTATTACTAGTTGTCTTTTAAATATATGATATGACAAATGGAAATCGTCAATACCCATGTCTTGAGTATTTTCTTAATGCAAATTAAGAAAGGGGGCAGATGGTGTACATTCGTTGTCAAATTATATTATTGTGATGATTTGATTACAAACTAATATAATTTAATTTAATTTCATTTTGCTCTGTCTACTCTGCTCTGATATTATATACATTCGATTCTCTGTCATTTGATCATGCACATTGTCATACAATTATTTATTAAAATTAATTTTCCTAAAATATAAATTTATTTCAAATGTATTTAATTCATTATGTTTATGATTTGACTTTATCTACATCCAATCATTTTCTCTCCATTATTTAAGTTATAGCTAAATGAGGATTTCTTTCTTTTGTGCCGCTAATTTTGAATAACCCATTTTATTTTTTATTAGTCTGTGCCTTTGTGGATTTTGCAAGACAACGAATAAGGGCATTTGCTTGTATCGATTGTGTAATGGATACATTTCGTTGAATGTGTGAAAGTACTTGAGCGTTTCATCCTAAAGAGGAAATATATCCGTTATTTACTCTGAGAAAGCCAAATGTTCCTTTATTATTTTGTTTTTCATTTTATTGGCTAACGATATGTATAACAGATTGCAGTAGCAGATCTCTTCCGATATATCGAGATAATGTCAGCTGTTCTTCCGATTTCCCGCGCGATGATGTCAGCTGTTCGAATAGAAAAAAGGCCATGAGGTACACGTTTTTCGTTCATTTTCTTAAGTGCTCGTGGATGAAAACCAGAAGTATTTTCACTCAATGAAATCTATCATCTATTTACTCGATACAAGCAAATATCTTCTGTATATTGTACATTACCTACTCCTGATCTTACAGCGACTTCTGTAAGCAGCATGACTTGTATCAAAGTATATTTTATCGGTCGTGTTTGCATGATAAAACTGGAGAGGAAGAACTTATCGTACGAAGAACTTATTGATATGCATTACATAGTGAGTAAATAAGCACCTAAATTTATTACGACCCACCTTTAAAATTCCGCTATTGTCAGATATTATTTAAGGCATATAAATTTTTCATGTTACTACAACTTTAAATTTTCAACTAGCACAAAGCCTTCCTGGAACAATCCTCACGAAGATGTAAGAAATAAGTTGGTTTTTTTTGTTGTCATTTATTGGAATGTTTTCACGATGATTACGAAGAAGTCCACTATAATACACAAGATAATTTGTAATACACAGTTGACTCCACTATAATGATTATTGGTGATCTTTTCTTAGAGTAATACACAGTAGACTCCATTATAAATGATTATTTGTGATCTTATAGTAATACACAGTAGACTCCACTATAATAATTATTGGTGATCTTTTCTTAGAGTATTGCACAGTGAACTCCACAATAATAATTATTAGTGAACTAATCTAAGAGTAATACGCAGAAGACTCCATCATGGATCAAACACTTTCATCCTGGGTAAGCATACATTTTAACATTCACTATTGTCTTTCTACTCACCTGGTGTCATTGAAACTATGCAGCATTATTTTATTTTCCAAATTATTTTTCTCAGATGCGACACCTTAGAAATAATTTTTCTTTCATTTCAGTCATTAGCCGTCCCCCCATATGTTATGGAAGAATGATATTTTAATCGACACAAAGGATCATTTTTTAAAGTTTAGAAGTACATTAAAGATACCACAAGATTATAATAGTCATCTGTCGCGAAACGTTTTCTCCTATTCAAAAAGTTTGCTGTATTCTTTTTTTATTAATAGGTGTAGTTATATACCGTCATATTCCATAACATAGACATATTTAGCCAATTTTTTCTAACCATTTCGTTTCTGTATTTTTCATATGATAAAATATAATCTTGTATTTCAGCAAGACTTCCAATCATGTCATACTGAAATTCCCAATCATGCCACAGAGAGCTTTCCAGTCATGTCACACGGAGCTTCCCAAACATGCCACAGAGAGCTTTCCAGTCATGTCATACGGAGCTTCAACACATATTCCTACAGGAGTTACACTTCCTCAAGGAAAACGAGCATTGTATGACGAATAGGAATAAATTAAAAATGCATTTCCTTTCAGGCATGGAAATTTTCGGTCACTGTTCTTACATCATACGTTACTTGTGTCCTTGTTTCTTCTTTTTCCAATGTCAAGAGCATCAAATAATGTTAGTTCGGTTTTCGCTGAAAATTATAACCACATACACGATTATACGGTTACCTCATAGAGATATGCACCCATGTAGCAGTGAAGTTAACGTACTGAGTTACACCATGAATTGATGTAATCACTGACACAAATAAGTTGAGTTTCTCTTTTCCTTTTTGCTAAAATATCCAGCAAAATCTTTTGATGGAGTAATACTAGAGTTGTGACACAGCGAGTGCATGGAAAGCAAGTTACGTAAAATCTAAGAAACTCTTTCCATAAAAGGTCGACATTACTGACATGTAGTATTACAGAACATTGGCGAGATAAAGCGAGTCAACTGTTCTCAGAAACCGTCAGCATACAAATTTACTGCGTCAGTCACTGACAAGGTATGCGAATTTAAAGCTGACTAAGCTAATAAATGGGAACTTAATAATTAGTAAATATAGTGATAATATTATTGATAAAACATCCGAGCGTTTATAATGATACGACTCTAGGTTTTAAATTAAATAACGGAAGGAAGTGAAACGATAAATTTAACTATAATCAGCAAGTTATTTTTTTTCTTCATAACAAAGTGCAAATTCAAGAGGCAATTAAAGTATTTTGAATTAAATAACAAATAATTACAAATGTCCTAATGAATCCCAATAGTCTTGAATGTCCTGATGTACCACAATGATGTACTCCAGGATGTCTTTGAATGAGTTCACAGTCATACCAAAATAACTAGTGAAACAAAAGTCAACGAGCACTAAGTTCCAGTGACTATTTAAGTAAATAATTCACCTCTAATAATTTTATCTTAACACGACTGTAAACTGTGATAACAAAATGGAGCCCAGAGTCTATTCTAAGGTTGAATTGAACTATTTGTTTATCAAATCCCTATTTATGCATATTTTCAGTTGACCTATAACTTAATATTCTTTCTGGGAATCGCCATCATGTCTTAATTTCTCTATTTTTTCAATTTTAAATTTGTTTTCAAAAGTTTATTTTAGCTGGCTAAAAATGTGATATGTTTTTCTGAATTTTATTATCCTTTAGTTCTTGGCCAGTCTTAATTTTTCTCCGGATTTTTGCCAGGCTCCGGTATATTCTGTAATAGATCCTTAATTTTATTATCATTTTATTCTGCTTCGCTTTGATAATGCTTTCTAGAATGTATGCATTCTCCCTTAAATTACGTATTAGTTTTAGAATTTATTATTATTCTTAGTGTAAAGCGTCATATTTCTACTTTTCCTGTTCTTTACTAGTGATCAATATTGTTCGCATTAGTTTCGAAATTTTTGTGTTACTTTTAGCTGAAGCCACAAATATATATATATATATATATATATATTTTTTTTTTTTTTCTTTCATTCTCAGCTAGAGTCCTATTAATTATGTTATTATTACTTTTAGTCTCAGTCACTTTTATCTAATGATCCAGCTTTTTTCTAGTCTCTTCTAAATTCCATAAAGGTCGATAATTTTGGTGTTGCTTTTATTCACGACCAATTTTGTGTTATTATGAGTTGGCTGTCTTGATTACAGATATCTATAACAATACAATATGTTCAAATGTACCTACACCGCCAATATATGATGTAAGAGTAATGCTTTATATATAAATGTCTGACATATGCATGTAGCCCCTAAGCAGCATATGCGATAGGGATTTCATTTCTACTGTGTTGTTTGCCAATGTGGCAGGGTAGTTTCGTAAATTGGCCCCTTAACTTAAGGCTTTGGTGTGACTTTTTCAGCTATTATTGTTTACTATTTAAAGATATGGATATATTTGTGAACTAGGTGTTTTGGGCTTGTGTTTTTCTTGAAATTGATGTCAGGCATGTACACCTTCCATAGTTACACTGCAGTATGTTGATAGTGAAATACCAATAGTCGGCTAGGAAGAAGAGCTAGCCTCCCATAGCAGTAAACACATGGGTTTGGGGCAAGTAGAATATATCTTTATCTTTTTATCCTTTTATTTTTGCCTTTCTAAAGATATTTTTTATAAAACTATGATTTCCTTAAATGCTGTAAATCAGTTTTTTATGAGTTGGATAAAGCCGATAACAAATTATTAAGGTTGGAGAGAGCTATCGTTTTAGCACTATTGTTTTTTCAATAGGAGTCAGAATTCTTTTTGACCATTGAAATGGTATTTTTGGAATCTACTTTGATAATTCATATTTATCATTTCGCCTAGAGTCACCGAAAATGATTAACTTTCAGACCTGATATGGAAACAATACATTCTAAAAGACTCAGAGTGGAATAGACAATTTTTGGGAACCGTCAAGTATAAGTATTGTATCATCCACAACTATATGACTTTATGTTATTGATTATTAACTACTGTACCATTAATATCTATATTACCCCTTATAAAATTAGCACTATTTCTGCTCATAGTATAAACAGATGTTCTGATATATGATTGCCTTGTCTATACCCATTACTTACTGCAAGCAAATCTGAGATAAAACCGCTATGTATCACCGTTGAAGAAATATTTATTATAAACATATCTTAATCCACTTTTGTTTAGAATTCCAAAAATTAAAATACTTTAAAACTTTTCCAGAAACGTCCACGAAACTGTATCAAATGCTTTTCCAAAACGAATAAAAATGTATTGACCAGGTGTTTTTTATGATTCTGATTAGTGACTCAAAGTATATATTATTATGTATTTGCCGTTAATGAATCATGTTTTGTGTCCAACACCATTTTTTCCTGTCTGAGAAATACATCCTGATAATATTGTGCAGATTACATTTAAAAGGAAAAAAGGAACTATGCTGGTTTGTCTCATTTTTGGTAAACAAAGAATAATACCATGTCCCTGACTAATTGAAAGTTGTTGTTTGTAGTTAATTGGTCTCCAGATGAAATAGTTTGACACACACACACACACAATTTTTGTTATACCTTAAAACCATTATATCATGGAGATTTGTCATTTTTCATTCTTTTAAGTACACACGAGGTAGTTCTAGCTATATTTGTCCTTCCAAAGAAGCAGGTTGTATATTTTTTATTTTGGGAAATTAAACTCTCTTAGTAATTGAATCAAATCAGCGTGTAAAATATCTTTTTGATTCTGAATCAAGATTACTGTAAAAGGTTTCAATTTCATTAAAAACATCGTTTTCATCTAATTATATATTTTCCTCTCACGTTTCTATTCAATCAATTGTTTTGTTTATGAAGTTGTCTCTATTCTTTAGGACACAAAATCATTGAGATGTTGTTTTTGTCCATTTCAATCCACAGGGCTCTACTCCTGATTACATATCTTTCTTGTACATCCCTTCTTAAATTCAGATGCTAACTGTTTTTCTTAAATGTCTCTTCTATCTGTACGAAAGTCCTTTTGTAATATATAAATTTAATTAACTAGATTTTATACATATTCTTCCTTTCTTTTTACTATAGGTAGAAAATGAGATAGGAGCGAGCCTTATTTTCCTTCATACACTTTGCCAGTTTGTAGTTGCTATTTGAACTTATATTATCTATCTTTACAATTTTATAAATGTATCTTCTTCATATACTTTGTACATGAAATGGTAAGAGTTTTATCCTTAAACATCGATATGTTGATAAGTTTAGGGCCGATATCTTCCTAAGAAAAATGGAACATAAACCAAATTTCTACAATAACACGAAGAGTGAAACAAATAGTGAATAATTAAAAGGTTAGGTAAGGTAGAAACAAAACTGGTATAGTGACATTTAAAACAAATTATTAAATGACAATTTTATTCTTCCGATAGCACAAATAAATCCCACAGTAATCAAGCCAAATAGGTGAAAATAAATAAATAAATAAAGGTTCTATCTTGTGATATCAAATATGTATTGGTAATGTGCCTGTATCTTCGTAATATGCACTCCTGCCAGCATTGGTCATATTTGATTATAGAATATTAATACTAATAAAGAAAGTGTAATGGACTCAGCTGCCATTTCGTATCAGATGAGAGAATAAACCTATGTTAGACTTTTAAGAACGAAAAGGAAAATAGCCTTTATCTTAGCCAGAGCAAACTCACATTACATTGAATAACTTTATAAAGCGCTTGATTATACTGAAATTAATTTCGTTTTCACCATTAAGATATATGTACTAATCAGTTTATTAGGCCAAAGGCATTGTCGTCATGTTATTAGTTGGATTAAAAAACCCGTTGTCCACAAACAGGATTTTTTTAAAAATGAATAATGAAAAAACTAAATTCGTGCGCCAAATCGCGAAAGTTGATCTAGTCTAGACATAATCAGTGTTTGCAGTAGCATACCAATCGAGATACCGATACTATGGCCCCGCGCGGTCATGGTCGGCCCCGCGCACTCCTAACGCCGCCTGTGGTTAAAAGTTATGAAAGCGATGTAATGGAAATTATTTTACACAGACAGACAGAGACAGAGAGAGTGAGAGAGCAAACAATCAAAAATAATAATAAAATGTGTGTCTGGATGTATATTTTTGATGAACATAGCTATATCAGACACAGTACGTTGAATAGCCAATACCTATCTCATTTCAAAACATATAGCGTCTTTCCATAGAATTGTCCATTGTATCATTCCGCAGAGCATGATTCATGAGTTTCCTCAGGGCACAAGGCAGCATAAAAAAACTTCCACACCCACAGGCAATATTAGCTGTAATAGTATATTCGAAACGTAGATCAGCGACATAGAAAACGTCGCTTCCTCCAGTAATTAGGTACTAAGGATATGGAAAAATGGGAACCAGTCTGGACATGGGTGAACATAAAATAGAGTATATTCGGATTTGGCTGACAAGGATTGGTTAATAATGTAAGCTATGTTTTAGGAAAAGAATCTTTAAGAGCTTATCCAAATTGCAAGTGAACAAAAATAGAGACATTGTTTTATTGATGGAATTTCAGTCCTTTAACAGTCTTGAGTTTGGAACACTCATTACTAAAATTAGCATCTGACTCTTTGGTGCGGAATTGAAAGCACATGTTTCAAATGCATACAGGTCCAGATAATGCCGCGGCTCATATCCTTTCCTATACACAGAAGCTAACATCCAGGATTCATCTACAAAAATAAATATAGGATTGATGATGAGCACTCAGAAATTTTAAGTTATTGAATTTTTAATATCATGGTGTTTGCATAAGTTTACTATGGGGACTGAATTAGTACCGTGAGTCCTTTAGCTGTTTTATAGCTATTCTATCCGCCTGTTCTGTATCTGTTTTGATAAAAAGTAGTATATGAATTGAAAATTGGCATCGATTGTTGAAACGTGTTTGTCAACATAATCTCTTTCAAACTGATCAAATAGTTTCTAAAGTGGTACTTACTTTATTAACTGCGAGCATTCATTGTATGATGTAAAAAACGTGTTTAATTAGTTTGTACATTTAAAGCCTTGGATTTAGGGATGATGACATATTAATTTACTGAGAAAATTATTCTTTAAAAATACAATCGTAACTAATATCCTTTATTTTTGGTTGTTGTTGTTCTAGGGTTTAACGCCATTTTTCAGCACAAGATAGGCTATACATGGCGGCCAGTATAACCGGTGGAGGAAGAACCCTGGAAAACCCACGGAAGAACCACCGACCCAGGAGAAGCTACTGGCAGGCTTTTCCACGTACCCACGCTAGCCGAGCCTTGGACTCGAACCCACGCAGACATGGGTAAGATGGCAGTGATCCGGAACTGTGAGCGCTTTAGACCACTCGGTCACTCGGGGCCCTCTTTATTTTTGGTAAGTAAAACTAAAATCGACACACTGCCCAATTTTCAGATATTTTTGTTTTGTTTAGAAGTGATCACTGCAATACGTAACAATGAGAGATAAAGGTTTTGTTGCTGGTAATTTTTATCGTGTTGGGTTAATTAAGCTATTCCATATTCATTTATTGTTGATCAAATTAAACGATTTCATCTCAACAAAGTTTTTCTGTATTTTGTCGAACTAGTACAGATAATTACAGCCAAAATACATTTTTAATGAGGTAAGCGTAATTAGAAAAAAGTAAGTGCAAACACCATGTATGTTACACGCGGTCAATTTTAGTCCCACTTGTTTGATCTGTGAGGTGTGAATGCCCATTGCCGAATGATCTACTAGCTTCATCTCTGAATCACGAAGCTGTGTGATTGCATACATGCATTAGCATTCCGTCTCCCCTCATTAAAACTTGAAGTAGTGTGATGGAACTCATCCTTTGCAGTTCTTTTCCACTATCCAAACCTACTACCATCCACCCTGTCTTATTGAAAATCGAGTTTAAACAAGAGAAAAGGTGAAAGGACCCCTATGTTATATCTTCTTATGTGACCGCATGTCAAAAGAGGCACTGTCTCAGTTTTGGTGTGTTTATATTCATTTTGTTCAAAATTAACTGTGACAGTAACTGTGTTTTCATTTAGTTGTAGGTCCGTGTTTAATTTTCTACTTTTATATACAGATGAAAACTTATCAGATTTATTTGGAGTGCAGAAACGAAACTATGTTTTGTTCATACGTGCTGACAAGAAGTTTATAGTTGAAAACAATATGTGTAAATACAGATACGATTATTAAAATTTCCTTGCCATTGTTTTTACTTTCCAAGAACTGAAAAACGAATATAAATTAAGTTATATGTTATAAATTAAGTTGTATGATATATTTTAAAACTTTATCTTTTACACAATATGCATCTTCAGAATTGAATTTCTCTGTACTGAAATCTCGATTAAGATAAGCATTCATATAGTCTATGCAATGTAAGCATCAGCACGATTCCAGTAATTACCTTTTTTATTTATAGAAACTGAGAAAGCTGATGCATGTTACCAAACTGAGAGATTCGAAATCGTTCTAGCATCAGTAAGACAAACATTTATGCTCTCTCTCTCTCTCTCTCGTCTAATCCTTTGCCACTACTCTCAAATGCTTCTTTTTCTATCGGTGTAACGAATTAAAATTTACGTCAAGGATATTTCAATTTAGCTTCTCTCCACTTTTTAATGACTGTATATTGGTTCATTTATACACTTTTCAAAAAGGTAAGGAAATAATGCTTACTAAATGGAAAGAAGTGATTCGTCAAAATGAACAAAATTGAAATTGTCAGTGGTAGGCTCGGCGACGGATTAACGGCTTGAGGTCCAGCTGCTGCGATTCTGGTGGTGGCACGAGCAGTAGTGGATGCGGTGCTGGTGGTAGTGGTTGTGGGATTAATGGTGGTGGAAGTGGTAGTGACTGAGCTGGTTATGGTGGTTGCTGGAGTTGTGGTGAGAGTGGCTGTTGGCGAACTGGTAGTGGTGGTTGGGATAGTGATTGTGGAATTGGTGGTGGTGGAAGTGTTAGTGGTGGAACTGGTTGTGGTGTTTGTGGAAAATGTGGTGGAAGTAGTTGTGGTTGAATTGGCAGTAGTGGCTGTGGAAGTAGTAGTTGTGAAATTGGTAGAAGTGGGAGTAGTTGTTGTTGAACTGGTATTGGTAGCTGTGGGAGTAGTGGTTGTGAGATTGGTGGTGGAAACGGTAGTGGTTTAACCGGTTGTGGTGGTTATGGGAGTAGTATTAGGAGTGGTTGAAGCTGAAATGGAAGGGGTTTCTGTGCTATCAATGGTTGTATGAATTGCGGTGATAATCGTACTGGTCGTGGATTTCACCAAGCTGATAAATATTGTCGCCAGCAAGAGTCTAGAGAGATACGAAGAAACTGGAAACTTCATCTAAAAGTACAGTATCGTATAAATTTGAAGTCAAAGAAAAAGAATGAGTATTATGTTTGATTCCGATTCAAATGAGGTTCAAGAAACAACATCGAAGAATTACGCTTTGGTTCATTTACAACTGTACTTTCTGCCAATCATTCCAATTCCATTCCATTCCACTGAATTGTGCATTTATGATCAGACACTTTATGCGCTGATGAATTGTCCATTTTTTTTCAAAGTAAAGAAAATATGCAAGCCTAAACTAAAAATGTAAAAACTCGACTAGCACTCAAATTAAGGTGAAAATCAACAAAACTGAATTAACGAAACTATTGTTACAGGTTGAAAAAATCAACTTTGATATAAAAAGAAGAATCCACATCAGGTAATACTATTTATAGCACGTCATTGGGATATCGAGGAAAAAGGCTACAAAATTTGCCCTTCATAAACAAGAATGATTCAAAGCCCTCGACATCATATCTGATTTTACGTTGTTGTCTTTCTTTTCTTCATTCATTACAAACTTTTCTTATCATATCATTACCTATCTTATAGTCATAACAATTTACTTTTCATTTTACTTTTTAAATTTTAATTTTGCCATCTGCTTTCTTTAGAAAAAGTTAATATTAACCAACTTTCTGTTGTATTTACCTTTTTAATAATTATAAACTTGATCTTTCAAGCCAATAAAAAGAATTCCTTTGCTCTAACGAATCTTAAAGAAACATTTGTAGGGCTTCAGTGTCTGAGAAAATATTATAATTATGGGTGATTTGGTGATTTGAACTAGGACCTACTCAGTGCTGAATTAAAACATCGCAGAGAGGTGATGTTGTTTAATGACACGCAAAATATATTAACCGAACCGACCAGATAGATCTACAACCCTACTGGATCCCATTATTATATCACCAACCACAGACGTTCTTCATTTTGGAATTATCTCTTTTGATGCAAATGTAAGTGTTCACAAGGACTACTATTTACTTCCCTTGAAAACAGATTTGTAATCACTGGTCTATCAACCTGTGCCGTAACGATTATGCAGAAGTACGAAAGGTTTTTACTAACTATATATATGCAATCGAAAAAGAGGCGGAATACCAAACGTCGAATAAAACATTTTCCTGTCTAAAATTTATTAACTCAACACGTGCATGACAGTTATTTACATCTCATAAAGCGCAATATAAATCGTGGAAAAAAAAAAGTTACTTTCCAAGAATTTAAAAGGTCCTCTATCTCTCACATTTAGTTTACATCCGATGATGTAATGTTTCCTTTGCATTTATTTATTATCTTGGCTTTGTTTCATAAGCAATGTTGTCTGACGCAAAACTAAAATTAATGATCAAATACGTTTAATTCTAACTATTCTAACTTTTGTTTATGAATGGAAGCTGTAACTATAAAGTAGCTGAGTTTGGAACAGTCATGGCCCAGTTTTCTTTACACTTAGATTCGAATTTTCCGTTGGAATGGTTCACATCAAGTGAAAATGTCTATACATAGGGATTTGATAATCAAATATTTCATTCAAGTTCTTTACCAATTTGTGGAAAATAATGATCAGAGTTTGCAGTCGTCTTGTTCACATAAGATACACTTTAAACGGGAAGCATTATTTATTTAAAATATTATTCGGAATTACTAAAGTGCCCATTCACATCTGTAATTACATGCACTAGTTTTGACCATTGCGAACTCATTCAAATACATTCTGGAATTCATCATTATGTTACATCTGGACATTCAAGACTATTGAAATTCATTCGGAACAGTCTATACTTTTGGACTTGTAATAGAACATTTAGGATAATTTAGAATTTAATCTCCAGCTAAGTCAGTGCCTAGCAATAAATGTACACCCTCAAAAGGCAAAGAATTTGCAACTCCTATTGTCACTGGTCATGGGTCTGTGTTTGATGACAAATGTACACAATGGAGAGCAGCATTAGCAAAGCGACACACTTCTCCCTGAGTAAGAACACTTTCAGAAAAAATGTTTATCAGATAAAGGCAAATTTAATATTAAAATACCCTGAGATGCTGCTGCCTCCCTTCGTATTTTAACAGAGATATAATTGGCAAAATCACCAACAAGGGGTGCAGAGCCTTTCGATGAGAATGGTTGATAATTCGATAAGAATGGTTGATAATTCTCCACAGTAAAATTAAACTGTTTGTTTGACCCAATAAATGTATTGTTTCCAACACATGACCGTAATCTCGACCTTTGATAAATGAGGAGAATTTGAAACAGCTCTGTCTGTATGTTCTTGTAATATGTGCACTTAAGAAGAGATAAGTTCTTCTGATCAGTCTTATCAGAAGTTTGATTCCTATCAATTGAGGCAGGTTGAGATTTGATGCATTCAGATGAGAGTGGAAAAAATTTTGGGTTGGGTTTAGTATGTAATTTTTATGCCAAGAAACGCGGCTAGGGAGGAAGACTTATCAGCAAATTATATTTTGCGATTCAAGACATAGTAGTAGCTTTTGCCCTGGATGCAATTTTCGAACTCTTCAACTAATACGAGTTGTCTAAGGTCCTCGCAATCTTTATCAACTTTTTTAGATCCATATCACCTATAGTTCTTTTTCCCTTCCAAATTCGAAACGGATTTGGCTAATTTCATTTTTTTATGATTCCTATATACCTGTCTATAAGCCTCGTGTTAAAATTCATAATCTTTCATAATTCTTTACTTAGCCACATCATAGCCAGCACTTGATTCAAGTGTACACTTCCCGAACTTTGACAAATAAGAGCACACTGTAATTATCAATGTGCAGTGCTCTCTCGGCCATTTCAACTTCTCAGCAACTTTTCTCCAAATAAAAGGAAATTATTGATCGACATCTTTTTATTTAATCGGAGGTACTTACCTAACATTTTTGGTAACAAGAAAAAAACCAACTAACGTGAGGGGAGTGCTTTCTGATTGGCAGTTCTAATTCTTTAAATTTCAACTGACTTACTCTTTCTTCTTTATCTCTTTGCATCTCTTCTTTTTTTGCGTATGCATTTCTCTTTCTTCTTTCTGCGTTTGCATTTTCTTTTGCATCTCTATGTCTTCTTTTGCATTTTCAATTTCATTTCTATTTCTTATCTTTATTGTTCTGCTTTTTAATTTGATTTTTTTTCTTTTCCTTCTTTCTTAATTTTAATTTGAATTTGTCTCTCTCTTTCGTTTTCTGATTTTTGGATTTCCATGATTTCTTTTTGAAGTTGAAGCTTTCTTAGCTCTATTTCTATCTGTTTTTTAATTTAAATTATCTTACCTTTATTTCAATTTAAATTATATTTCTTTCATTTTAATTTAAATTATATTACTTTCATTTTAATTTAAGTTATATTACTTTCATTTTAATTTAAATTATATTACTTTCATTTTAATTTAAATTATGTTTCAGAACCAGATATATATTTAGTAATTAAGCTCGAGGCACTTGTTATAAACATTTCTTTTCCACCAAATACACATCTTTGCTAGCCAAAGTTCCGATATGATTGCCATATCTACACCTCGGCCGATATAACATATAATTTAGTGCTTCGTCCTAGCGATATATTTGGATTTCATGGGTTGCCTCCCTTAGTATGTAATGCCAGCTAACCAATAGTGTGTAACAGTAGTGCATTGTACATCGGCTGGAAATGTGGAGACAATTGATTTAAAAAGGATGCTTTGTAAGTTTAACATCGAAAGTATGACTACGTACAAGAGGGAAACCATTATAGGTGAATTTGAGTGAAAGATATTTGAACCAACACGCACTGTTAATGAAAAGCTGTATTTTTATGAGCACATTCAAGTTGTGTGCTCCCCTTGATCGACAATATAGGAACAATTTTCAAATTTGAAGATCCTGATTTTGATTGGCTGTGGTGGCTTGACAAAGATGCCAAATACTAGGTCAACATGTTTTTAATTCCTTGTTTTGCCTTCATGTGTCAGACAATAAATAAAACCCTCAACCCTAGACCACATCAATTATTTTTGTTGGTTTCACTATGTGAAATCAAAAGACCAAGAACTAAGAAAATTCCGAAACAAATTGAATTTAAGTTTCAAAACAATTGTAATTTCTCTAAAATACATCAGAAATTTGCATATTGGACGAGTCCCAAAATTATGTTAACACCATACGGGGATAAACTAAGTAACGGAATGAAGCAAAACCAACCAATGTTTGTAAAATACAAGAATAGATTAATTATTAAAGTTATAAAATAAACACTAACAGTATTATCAATTAGATCCAAAATAATTCCAAAAATGTTATAACAAGTCCATAAGAATCGAATGTTCCCAATGAATTCCAGGTCCTTGAATATACTGGTCTGCTAATAATCCTGATGAATCATCAAGACATTATCTGAAGTCCTTTGAATAAATTAGCATTAGACAATGAATAATATTTTAGTCCCATGAACCTGCTGTAGTTCTAATGAATAATCCAAACAAATGACTCATCTCTAATTATATCTAAAGATATCTGCAGACTGATATTAACACAAGAACATATGAATTAAGAATCCGAAACAGAAGTGAATAACTTGCTCAGTTATCTTCTTATATACATTTCCAAGAATCTATTACGACTGTTTTTGTAACATACCCCACCTGACAGACCTTACTACTGAATCTTTTACTTCATAATACCTACTACCGTACACAACTACCTGACTTTAGTCAAATAATAATTACTCCAAACTTGTAAATGTAGTATTATGTGAAATTTGACAACATTTATTTATAAATCCTAGGCAATATACGTGTCAATATTGAAACATACAAAATAGATATAGTCATGTAACAAAAGTTACAAAAATATGGATATGCGTAACACTGATTTAAACTGCAAGATCAAAATAATAAATTATCAGATTTTACTAACTCTTAAAAATAATGTTCCTGCCAGAAAACAGAAATCAAACAGAGAAATAAAAGAATTCGTTCATTGAAGACTAATAAATATATATAGCATAACAAGATTACGAAAATATTTTATTGATGCGGAGCAAAAGTTTATAAATTAAAAAGGTGCATCTAAAAGTCGAAGTCGAGACACCACCTAGCATTGAGTTGAAGAAATAGCAAGGTTAATCATAAATAAATGAAAATATAGAGACACTAAACAGTGAATTCAAAACAGAAATAGATATATATACATTATTGTGTCTTTTTACTAAACTTTATGAGATTGGTAGAAAACTAAAATCACTAATTACATGTAGGATGATTTTAGATTTTTACATTGTATGAGATGAGACTATAACCATTAAAAGGATAGCCTGCTTAAAATAAACGTATAAGAGATAATAATACAGAGATAACCAGTTTGTGAATTATGATTTGATGCTCAAAATCTGCCACAAACATTAATTGATAAACTTTGCTCCATCGTGTTCTCGCTGATTACAAGTTGTTGCAATAAGATAGATCATTTAGAAATATTCCATTCATATTAAAAGTTAGGTTTTATATGCAATTTTCATAAACCACAACATTCAACATTTTCATTATGTTGATTTTTGTCCTGAATTACATGCACACATATCATGTTGCTTCCTCATTCAAACAAAAATATTACTTGAAGCTAATGATCAGGGTATAAATAAATCCTGGAAGGAACCAATACGTTAATCTTAGATATTAATGAAGATCTCAGTTTTGAATCAGCGCCAAGCATAATAAAGGTCGTTGGTAGCATCAAAACTAAGTGTAATTTAATAGCAGGAGTAGTAATCAGAGGAACAATGGCTACCGGCCTAGCATTCAGAGGAGGTAACATTCTGTCTGTTCATATGGCATTTTATGAGAGGCTGGATTAATACAACTATGCAGCAACAATTCCTCATTATTCATTGTGCACTGTCGCCAATGTACACATAGACAACAACATTATAATGCTCATTTTCTAAAGAATAAACATTTACTTTTAAATCAATACCAAGAATGCCTGAATCGAGCTCTTGTAACACCATCAATATAAGATAGGTAAAAATGCTCTACAAATAGAATGGGACTACATTCGTGGGTACTGTACCAAAGGTAATAATTATTTCCAGAATCCAATCAGGCGAACTTAATCATTGAGCCAAGTTCTTTCAATTGCACGCCACATGTATTTCAACTTTACTCAAGAAGTCTTTTCGATTTTTATAGCAAACAATGTTCGTGACAATTGTAATAATGTGTATAGTGTTGGTGTTCCACAGGGTGCAAGTCCTAGACATGTGCTTTTGAGACGCCAAATAAATTTGATATATCATCCTTAATTATATGAATTTTTCAACATGGCAGGCATCTAATTTCCTTATCAAATGTATGTATGTGTACACACTAAGAAACAATAACAAATATTATGAACTCAACGAGTTATTAGTATAAATAATAGCGCATTTAAATTTCCCATTTTCATGGTACCAGTACACAGTAGTATGAAATACCAACTTCAGAGAAGTTATACCTCACCTAACAGCGCTGCTGATCTCTCTCTTTTTCTGAGGTACTATATACCAGTGTGGTAGTATGGACTGGTAACTTATGGTGGATATATTTGACATGTCTTAAAGAGATCTTGGTATCACCAGCAGACTGCTCGGGAGCTCCCAGGTTAATCCAGCTCTTCTACTATTTGTTCCAGATACGTGGCTAAACCTTAAAGGATTTGACATGTGTTACTTAATCTCATATGTCTATACGATATACGTAAATGAAGTGGAAATATAATAAATGAGAAGATTTTAAGATGATGTTAAGGGTGCAATCACAAGAAGAAAGGAAAAACGTTAAAGTAAACTTAGTGATACCCAGAAATTTGAAGCAATGGACATGTATTAAAGAGACTAGGAATTCCAGGCTTATATGAGGTTTATAGAAGAATGTTCATTCGTGTATGTTCAGCCACTTACTGGCTAAATAACTAGCTATACAAAAGTTTAAGCACTGTGGGTAAGGTAAGGTTTGATAATTCGTGCAACGATTAGCACAAACCAGTTTACGTGGAAGTTAAGTGCCAACGTACTAAATTCAAAGATATTCCGATCAGTCGGCTAATTCATGATGGAAACAACATTTGTGATTTTTCAAGGGGATACATACAATTGTGTGCTTCACATTTCAAATATAGGCAAAGAGAGATAATATAAAATGAAATAAATGGGAAATTCTGATCCCCAAACTTGCAAACAAGGATGGACATTTGCATATGAGGGACATATACCTAATATTTATTAAGATCAACTGTACAGACTGAATTCCAATGATCTGTTTAAACTTTTTGTTATCCTTTTAAGATTGTCAGTTGACAATATTAGATGATGTTACAGTAACGTCCTTTGTCAAACTACAAAATTCAAATATAATCCCATATACAAGCAAAACTTTAATGGAAATTACATGTTGAGATATTTCAAGTGCAGTCAGCCAAATATCTGCCGACCAGATAAATTATAGTTCCAACTAAGTCTTATATGATGTACTGAATATGAAATTCTGTCCCAAACGTTCTAAAAAATATGGACATTTGCTCATGTGGGACGTGTAACAATATTAAGATCAAAGTTTAATCAAGTGATCTGGTTAAACACTTCTGGTCAAATTTTTAGAGAATCACTTAATAATTTTTATTTGTAATCAATAATGCTTAAAGTATAATGGGATACCAGTTTGTGCTATAATATCACTCTTTGTCAATCAATGTCTTAACCGAAATTAAGGATAAAATTTGCAGATTAGTTTCATCTTGCTGATTTCAAACACCCAACAATTATACCCGGGGAAAGTATATATGATCCATTTGACCTATATTTCTATTGATATTTTCATGCTTAGTGGGCAGTCTGAGTAGGCTCTGTTATAGCGTCTTCATCTCCGTTCTCTCATTATGTACCATATAACTATGTTTTTAAACAATTGCTGAAAGCCATACGATCAGATATGTGTTACTCATGTAACGACCCCCACTTATAAACATAAATTAGCTTCTTTGGTCCATAATAAACAGGGTAACAAATGATCTAACCGCACAATAGCAGCTAGAACAATGTCTTCTTGTAACTTTGAAATATATCTTTCCTGATCGAATTTGAACATTGCCCACAATATGAACTTTTATATGGTGTATTAATGAACTTTAACATGGCGTGGTAATATCTGCAAGATTATAATAATGAGCATCAACCACCCTATAGAGATTATAAATATGAACCTAACTGCAACACATTTTAAAAATAGTTCTTGTAAAAATTGCAAATGTCAATTTTTGGGGAATAGTTCTATGTTTAAAATGAGTATATACAAACCGTCAAATTTTTTATGTCTACTTTTAATAACAAATTTGCGATTTCAATTTAACGTTTTATGGCCATGTCACTGACAGGACTCTGATCACAATTATTTTTTACATATAGTCCTGACATTTGTTTCTCGGTACTTTCATTTCCACTGTGTTGAAATTATAAAATTATACTCAGAGATGAACTCACGGTGACGTTCTTCTCATATGTTAACTGACATTTTTGAGAGGCTGCACTGTAAATAAACCATTGTGCACTAAGGCACAAATTTCACTTATGCACCAGCAACAATGCTTCAAAACTCATTGTGCACTGTCGCCAAAATACACACAACAAAGCCGTAATGCTCATATTCTAAATAATAAATAAATTGCTTTAAATCAGTACCAAGAATGCCTAAATCTAAATCATGCGTCATCACCAAAACGAGAGGGAAAAAAATGCTCTAAACATAGACTGGGACTACATTCGTAGGTACTGAACGAGAAGTAATAATTCTGATCTGAGTCCTTTTGATTTAACGCTGCTATAAGACACGAAACATTAGGATGACCAGGTGACATTTAAACCATTTGAACGGTTGTTTTCAATGTTTATAATGTTTACTCTTTTTCAAAGAATTTCCGAGGAATCGATAAACTTTGTTAAAACTGAATCAACGCCAAAAACAGAATTTCACTTACTACAGATAACGAGACGCAAAGAACTACTTTGTAACAGTAAGCTAAATACGAAACAGTACGGTAAGTACGAACCAGCACAGAGACGAAGAGATAATACGTGTATAATTTGAAATGGTACGAACCTGGAACGGTCAGATACGCGACTAGAACGATCACAAATTGTATGGAAACGGTACGCTTACATGGTTGCGAAAGAACGTTGTAAGTACCATGAAATAATGCATATTTTATGTCATTGCTCTATTTTAAATAATTGTAATTTACTATTGTTGATGTATCAGTTGTGATAGTTATACTTCGGTATGCTTGCCGTTTTATTTCAAGTCTCTCGACCATGAAGGAATATCATCACTAGACAAGTGATTGTGTTGTATGTTTTGAAAACACGTTAATCATCCACATTGATTTAATTGCATGGTTGTTGTTAATATACATCTTGATGTTTGTTTCGATTTAGAGGAAAGACCTTTTTATCTTTGATATGGTAATAAAGGAATAAATTTTCATTGTTTCGAAGATTAGATTGATGTCATCACAGGAGTAGCACTCTTCTGGTTCCATATTTTGCTTTATCCCAGTTCAATCAACTGTAAAGACTGCTAAGAAAATGTGAATTTTATGAAGTGTTAGAGGATTTGACATCAGTTGATCCGATATGTGTATACTGTAGCCTTTTTCCCTTCTCCTTATTTTATCTACATTATATTGTGATCGGAGAATCCAGTAATTGTTCGTACTGGTAGAGACTATACAGGTGACAGAAAAAGCAACCATGGTTATTTCAAATGTCAACGACATTTCCACGGCTAGATCATCTCAACACTCGTTGATAGATGCCACTTAAAAATTACATTATTTTTAGCAAAAGCATCTTTTGCTTTCAATATTATTAATAATTTAGCTCATAAAAATCTTATGTTCTTATGTTTATAAGGAATATTAGGCACAAGGGCTACATGGTCGAGTGAAAAAACAAAACAAATGATTTGAGATATAAAATACGTCTGGACAGAGTATGTTAAGAAATCTGTTGCTTAACCCAGGACACTTTTATGGATTAGTTTACAGTAGAATATTGAACTAGCACCAACTTTTTCAGATTTTAAGAAAACAAACCTCTACAAATATTTTAATGTTGAATCGGTAGCTGTGATATGTCATGTAAAATGTCTATTTGATAACAGTGTCTTAAACTATAACTTTTATATCAACTTCTGTTATATTCTTATTATTTTATACAGAAGCTGTGAGACCCATAGAATCTTTACTAATTACATGTAAATTTGTTTTGATTGCATGACCTTAATATAAACTGTTAGCTAATTATGCGAGCCTGGATATATATTTCTCATCATCATCATTATTATTATTATTATTATTATTACTACTACTACTACTACTACTACTACTACTAATGCTAATACTACTACTACTACTACTACTACAGACGTTAATACATTGCTTTATAACTCCAAGTCCCTTTTCATTATTCTGGTAGAAATAGCATGGCGTGGAACAAATGGCCTTGCTAAGAAATAATACAACCTACTACCACTGGGAGATTGCCGTCAGCCACCAAGGTCATGGGCGGAACCCCATGAATTCTGTGCCAAAAACACCAAGGACGTACAAATGTTTGTTTACCAGCCAGAACAACCTTAGCCACGTAAAACGCAATACAGCCTGAAGCAAATCTATGAAATACGCGTGATGATTAAGAATAGTAAGTAAATTTGAAATATTAGTTAGAACACCACACACACACACACACACACACACACACACACACATCCCACTTGAACTGTAGATGCCATTAGCTATCAAATTTATCACTAGTCTGATCTTCCTGCATATTTCGTTTATGTCGCACTAGTCTTTAAGACCCAATATATACAAATTCGTACGTGAAGAAAATATATAACTAGTCTGATAATTATATACGCTAATAAATAAATGAATAAATAAATAAATAAATAAATAAATAAAATTACTTGATAAATAAATTAAAAAATTAATTTCATTAATTAATTAATTAGTTAATTAATTAATTAATATATAAAACAATAAAGCAAAAAGTGGTACTGTGTATCAAATTAGGGTAATCCTGTTAAACATTTACTCAGTTTTTGTTTTAATTCAGTCTTACTTAAAATTATTACCTATCACAGCAAAATCAATGAAGTAGAAAACAAAACATTTTTAATACTTAATTTGCTACTCAGTCAGAAGAAAAGGATTGATCTGGTCCTATGGCATCGAACGGGACTGCATTAATCCCATGTAATCTGAAACGTTGACAAGCATGATTAAAAACAATGATCCAGGTATATGTTTGGAATCCCCATCTTATTTATACTCTTAAAAAATGCTTCTGATAATTTTATATTATAGACAGTAGTCAATGGTTACATTTTTCGTGTGGCTTGACTTTATTTTGAACTGGAAAAACGTTTAAAGTCTATGTTATTGACAACCATCATACAGAGACGCTAGGATATTTAGTGTAGGCAGTGTGTATTAAAAGGAAGCGAGAACATGATTTATTGTCGTTATATGATAAGTATATAAGCTCCATAGATTTACATTTTTTGGCTCTTGGAGGTCAGTGAAGAATTTAACATTGTGTACCCTTTTGGGGTCGTAATAATGAGGGTAAATGGTAACATGGTTAGAAGTGGTTAACATCAAAAGGGGCTACATTGTTACAATGTTAGAATGGGTTGACCTCAGATGGGGCTACATTGCATCATTGTTAGAAGGGGTTGACCTCAAATGGCAAACATACTATCCAACTCGTCATGTATTGTCACCTGATGCCTAGTGGATATTTGTATATAAACCATTACCTATATGTCACATTATGTTGGCAGTGTTGGTCGTTTGTATATATTGTACTGATATAATAAATAGTTATAATCAAGGTAACCAACCCATTATAACACTAAAATGGATGTGAGTTAAAAATTAATGCTACAATTACGAAAATGTCCCATAATCTAATGTAGACTAGAAAAATGCCGGAACAGTAGACTAATTCGATTAGATTAATTGTAGAACTAAAATTACTCGAATAGAGACTGATAATAATTCGAGAACATTAGATCTGATTGGCTCAGAGACAAAAATAGCAATAAAATTATGAAACTGTAGTGGCCATTAGAGGTGACTGAAAATATCTGGAAGAAATAGTTTTAGAAATTTGGGCCACGAAACATTAAAGTTTCCAAACTAGCACGGACTTCAGCTGCACATGAGAACAATGCGAAAAAGGTAATAAATTCTGGCATAGACTAAAACAGTGGTCCAAATATTACGACGCTGTACCGGACTTCTGCGGAGATTAAAAAATATCCGAAATAAAAATATAATTATTTAGTCTGGACAAGCATTAGAATCCCAAAACCCATATGGTGCTTAGCTGAGAGTAAATTTTAAAATATGATGGAAGCTAAAAGGGATACTAACATTTATAAACTTTTACGAAATTTAGTGAAGACTAAAAGAAATTCCCCCCAAAATTTAAAAATCGTAAAAAGAGATTTTACAAATTATGAGAAATAATTAAACGTGAAACATTTACAAATTACGTTGTTTCTTACAAATTCAACATAAACAAACTATACCAAAATTAACGAAAACTGAAAAATATTGGGACACATTTAAAAATTGCAAAATGCAAAATTAAATTATTTTCAAGTTGTGCAAAATATGCATACAGATTAGAATTTCACCCTTTTTAGTGACCAACACCCAACACTCACTAAACAACTTGTTATCTTCTTACACCCTACATTTACAATCCAACAGCGCATACTTACTATCCAACAAAACACCATTTTGTCTGTAAAATTGTGAGTATGTGATTCATACTAATAGAACAAATCAAGACAAATATACTCTTTTCCTTTCTTTTCCTGGCATATTCTCCTGAATTAAGAATCGCGATGAAATTTAATAGCACATCGCTCAAGTCAGCTTTTTTATTGTTTTCCTTTTTTGTATTTCTTTACTTGTATATGTTCTTACTCTTCTACTGTTTCTTCATCTTTTCTAACCCGAAGTGCTTTACTGGAAAGGGTTCTTCTGTTTCTGCTTCTCATTTTCTATGTTCTCTTTTTTCTTGGGAACCATGAAGGCCAATGTCCTTTCTTCCTGAGAACGACAACAGGTATCTTTACCTTTGCATCAATTTTCCTGTCTTTCCTGTTCTTTGAAGTTGTAAACATTGTGGATTTTAAGGTCCTTTTCTTGACAGACATAGAAAATATCTTGCCTTTCATCTCGAGTGGAACGGACCGTAGTCTTATTGGAAGAATACTTTCGAATGACTGCCTAAAAATATCAGACGAGAGGGGCATTCTGCTTTGGCTCTTCTGAGATGGAAAACATAATGAGTGTATTTGTTTTAGGTCGAGAGGCAATCTTTATATAGGGAAAGTAATGTAATCTAGTCAAAATAAATTTGAATCATCTACTGTTATGAAACAATCACACATTTCCAGAAGCCAAGCGACGACGACGTTCTGTGGCACCCAACACTCTTTCAGATGCATTGGTAGAATATCACGGTAGATGTTTTGAAAAGGACATTATTGACCCAAATCCAACACCATTTATCTCCACTGGATAAAGTGAGTCTAGATCATCCAAAAACTAAAGTCGTCCGGAAGCAACTAAAGATTTTTATTTTTTTTCATTACAGCTACCCATAATGTAGTGAACGAGGATTTACAATGATAAATTCAAACTGTTCAAGGCCCGCCTGTTGTCATCCTTTTGAATGTACTTGTCGTAAACTTGCCCCTAAGAATCTTTTAATAAACAATAGATAACGGACATCTTTCCCACCAAAATCCCAGCATAGGTATGTCCTAGAGTCAAAAGGTTTTCTTAATTATAAAAGTAATGTGTAACAAACGAATTTTGCGTATCACATGTAATAAAATGGGAATTACTGTTATATTAATTCTAAACAATAACCTAAATATATTGACACCTCATCTAATAGTACAATGTAAAAAAGAATGAACGTGCGTCAAGTCTAGTCCACGGAAACTTCGATGCTAAATTTTTGATTTCGGTAAGGAAGTATTATATGTGAATTCTGGACCACTAGATTCTTTAAAATATGAGAATTCAACATTTTCTTTAAACGTTTTGTTTTGGGTCCCTATGACCTCTCAAGCAAAATTTGATTTAAAACACGTCTCTAGGTTTAACATCATGTATTTATATGTCCTTTATCGTGAAATTTAATGTTACAACTATCCATATGTTTCACATTATGGCTCTCTATACCAGGGGTCGGCAACCTACGGCACGCGTGCCAGACTTGGCACGCAGAGCGATTTTCAATGGCACGCGGAAGACCCCCAAAAAGGAAATAAGTGGAAAAAAAGATGTTTTTCAATGCAAGTCAAAACAACGTACGTCAGCATAATGGCTGCTGCGTGCACTGGACGGCGCCATATCATTTTCTTAATATTTATTGCATTAGCTAGGTGTCGCTACATGTCCGCTTTTACTGGACAGCAGCAGGCTATATTAGTGAGCAACGCGGCCAACGTGTTAAACGTTTATAGTTTTATTATTATTTCTTATGTTCTTGTATTAAATACAGTACCCCTAATATGGCCGGAAAAAGGCAAAAAAACTTGATCAACGCCCGTTTCAAGAAAATTGGACAAAAGAATATGGATTTATACAACAAAAGGATCGTGCTGTTTGTGCTTTCTGTTGTGAAAGTGTTGTGTGTCGTACGTCTAGTGTACAAAGACACTATGAAACCAAACATCAATCCAAGTTTAAAACATATGAAGAGAAAAGTGAAGCCATCAAAAGAGCAATTTCTGGTTTCAAGAAACAAACTGGTATTTTGATTCAAGCAGTTGGAATGAAGAATAAAGCTACTGAATATAGTTACAAAATTGTTCAGTGTGTGGCTTCGAAAGGCAAACCTTTTACAGATGGAGAGTACATCAAAGAAACGTTTTTGAGCAGTGCTGAAATTCTGTTCAGTGATTTACCAAATAAAGAAACTATACTGTCTCGGATTCGAGAAATACCAGCTTCTGCAAGATCAATTGAGAGGCGCATAACCGATTTGGCTAAAAATGTAACAGTTAAACGACTGGATTAAATCAAGCTATTGTATTTAGTGTCGCTTTTGATGAAAGTGTCGACTTGAATGACTTGTTACGCCTAGCTGTAGTCGCACGATCTTGTGAAAATAATTGTATTTATGAAGAGTTGTGTTGCTTGTTAGCTCTTCATGATACGACCAAAGCAGAGGACATTCTGACTGCATTCGTAACCTATTTCAAAAATCAGAACATCGAGTTGAATAAATTATTCTGTGTAACAACTGATGGTGCTGGTGCAATGGTTGGCAAAAAGAAAGGATTTGTCACACTTCTTGAGAATCACGTTGGACGTCGAGTATTAAACTTCCATTGCATTATACAGAGTTTGTGTGCAAAGATCTCATCATTTGGACTTGCATTTTGTGATGGCAACTGTTGTTAAGATAGTCAACTTTATAGCTTCCCGCTTTTCATTGATTCACATGGAATTCAAGTCTCTTCTACAAGAAATTGAGAGTGAATATGCAGATCTCCTGTTGTACGGCAATGTTCTCTGGCTTAGTCGAGGTAAAGTCTTGAAAAGATTCTTTTCTTGTCTGGAAGCAATTAAGGTGTTTCTTGATGAAAAAGAACAACATTTTCCGGAATTGAATGATGAGGACTGGCTGTTGAAGTTGATGTTTATGACTGACAAAAAGACACATTTAAATGAGTTGAACTTGCATTTACAAGGACAGGGTGAACCAGTACTTGAACTTTTTGGCTACTGGAAAGGATTAGCGTTGAAACTGGACATATTTTGCGGGATATCAACGCCAAAACATTCAAGTATTCCCAAATGTGAAGACTCATTGAGATCTAGTTACAGTGAATACAGATGAGCTTCAGAAGTACATTGAAGCACTCAAAGTGGAGTTTGCTAAACAAAGTCAAGATTTTCAAATTCATGGACCCATATTTTCATACCTCATCAAGCCTGACTTGCTTGATCTGACCACTACCCAATTAGATCTGGATCTTTTTAGGTGGATGGATATTGACGATTTTGAAATGCAGCATGTTGAATTTAAGACAGCAGAATTATGGACATAACAATTTGCCGAATTGCGGAAATCTCTGGAAGGAAACTGCTTAGAAAAGTCAGCTGCTATTCTCAACTGCTTGACATCCCTCCCTGAAGCATTCGTCTGTTTCAAGAAAGTTGCATTTGCTCTACTTTCAGCTTTTGGTTCAACTTATACTTGTGCAAAGATTTTCTCTCACATGAAAGCTGTTTTAAGTCCACAAAGAAGTCACCTAACACCTGAACATTCAGAAGCCTGTGTGAAGCTGAACGTGACCAAATATGTACCTGATATTGAACAATTAACCAAGAGCATGCAAGGACAAGGCTCACATTGATTGAGATACAGATTAATTACATTCAATTGAAGTTTTTAAGTTCAGTTTCTTTAATTAAATATCAATATAATAAATTCAAGATCAAATTTATTTGTTTTAATAGGAGTTTCATATATACGAGTACTTATATAATATATAAAAATATGGTAGAGCAGGTAGACTTATAGGAATATAGGTTGTTGGCACGCTGAATGAATTAGAAATCCTACTTTGGCACACTATTATCAAAAGGTTGCCGAGCCCTGCTCTATACTATCTAGCGGGACATTTAACAATAAAACTGAACTTACGAACCAGTACACCCAAACTTAGTGCTCTACTAACTACAAACCACTATATTGACACCACGTTTGAAGTGACAACCACCCAGTTATCTAGTATCCATCACACAGTTATATAATATCAAAATCCTGCTCTATACCATCAATACACCTTTTGGAATGACCAACACCCAATTATTTACCATCCAGTATCCAATTATCTCTTATGCAACACTCAGTCTATATCATCAATACACATGTAGAGCGACCAATATCCTACATATACTATCCAATACGCTGTTAAAGTGACTAGCACCAAGTTATCTACTATCCAGCATCCCCACATTTCATAGGCAACTAAAATGGGTAGGAATATGCACAACCTATCCTTACAAAGACGTAAAGTACTATCAATCAACAGGCTAGAGGCTACAATGTAAAAGAAGAGGAACTGAATCATACACAAATTCACACTATCACACACAAACATGGGTTGGAGTGTTTACAAACACTGTACCTACAAATATACTTATATGCTAGCATTCAATAAACGTAAGGGTAGTTAAGAACATCTGTCCTATTTGTATGTTTGCCATCATGTTTTAAGACATGCTTTCAGGCTACAGTTTTAGGGATTTTTAATCTTTATGTTTCTCAAATTTGCCTTTCTTTAAAAAATTTCATCTTCCATTTTCTTCTACAAATTAAATTTACCAAAGCTCATTTTTTAAATTTTCATTTTAAAATTGTTTTTCAAAATTCGTTTCTTAATTTACATTCTCAATGTTAACTTTAAAATTGTCTATTCAATTTCATTTTCAATAATTCATTTTTTGTCCCAATTATAAATTTTAATTCTTTTATCATAAACAGCATCGATTTTCATTTTCTGATCTCATTTTTAATTAAGTGTTTTAATTTTTATATTTTTCATTTTTATTTCTTAACTTTTCTTTTCAGTTTTCACATTTCACATTTGACTTGCGCCCTGTGGAAGTCTTACCAAAAGCGGGCAACGACATCAAACTCTGAGCAGAACGACAAACAATTATCCTCTCCTTTATTGCTTGCTGCGTCGAGGGGGTGGGTGGGGTGGGGGCTTATTAAGCAAAACATGTTGATTTAAAACCTCGTGTTGACCTGTTATTGTATTATGCAAACATATTCACTTTAGAAATGTTCTTCACGTTCTCTCTCGTCTATCTCTGAAATATCATATCCGCCTACCTAATCTGATGATGTTTTCGTTCACGCACACGTAAACTTTGGTATTGTGCTAGGTATGTTTGTATGATTTCATCTCTTTTCTTTTATATCATACCCTTTTCGTCGGAAAGTAGGCATGGAGTTTTGAACATAACAACAGGAGCTTTGTATATGTATGGGGTGCTGGATCGTGATCGAAAAAGTAGGTGCTGAATATTAAAAAAAACAGTGGGTGTTGGCATTTTTATTTCTAATATTATGTTGTACACCTAATCGATGTGTTCCTTTTCTTCAAATACTTTTAATTCGGATTTCATGTTCCATATGTATGATTTACACATGGATTTTAAATTTCGGAATCATTAAAGCATGCTTACACCGGAAATGATTTCTAATTTTTTTTAAATCTCAAAGCTGTACAAAGTGTTAGTGACGAAAGAAAACATCAAGAACGAAGATAACGTAAACTATTTAAGGAAAATGGAAGGTAGCATTGGACTTATGGAATATCCGCGAGGAACTAAAATATTCCACCACTCTCTAGCATTTATTTCACCTATGCATTTTGCAATTTTAATGTCTCCGAGATGTTTTTATATTTGTCTGCATGAAGCTGATGCGGTTGTCTTTGGGGTTAACCACACTAGAATTATTCTAGTTAACTAGTTCGGAGAAGTCTGAGTAAGAACTTTGTTTTAGCTAGCTGGTTTTTGCTAAGTTCAACTTTAACTTCTTGATATGGTATTATTTTAAACTGTGCTATTGAATTACGAATTTAAGAAAATCAATACGTATTTTCCACGGACGTGTCAATGTCGCTCGGCTACCCGCGTCCTTCAACAACAGAGTCTTGTCAGAGAGGATCACAATAATACATTATTAATTATCAACAACTGGGCAACCAGCCAGATTAACAATACGTGCATGAAAGTCTAGTCCAACCACGGACTGCCTAAACAACTATGGACGTTTCAACGAAACGTAATAAATCAGGTATAAGGAATTGAAGTCGTGCCGGGATTTCTGAAGACCCGAGTCAATGTTTTGATGAAAGTGCATGTATGACCACAGTTCGTGATATACACGTGCTACTTGATTATCAGTTTAACCACAGAGAAACTTCAGACAACTCCTAATTTGTCAAATGTCATGGTATTACGGACCTGTGTGTCAGCCCTAGCTACATCTTCAAACGCGATGACCATTTGTCTTGATCCGCTGAGACCATGTTTGGTATTTATTTGAAATGTAAACTGTCCCGGAATATTAATGACTTGTATGTGGTCTGCGGTGAGCGCGGGAAACGAAAGCGTTGACGCGGTTCCAGACTGCATAAAAGACAAGAAACGCCCTTCTGTGGTCAATGAAGAGATTACGCTGGTATCCACAATGTTAATGTTGACAACTTAATTTTCCAAGCCTCGCCTCCATCGTTGGTGATACCTTTACGGATTAACATTACTGTGTGTTAGACTCCTGCACTTGTAATTCTATTTTAAATGGTTTGAGGTCGCTAGCCAGGTATAATCCTAAATATCTCGCCTGCTTCGAACTATCAACACCTTTATAGTGGTTTCGCCGCTTGCATCCAAATGCAATCCGTTTTCCATTGCCATTCTTTCAATCACCAAATGTTGTTCAACAGCATTGTTGATAGTTTCGCCAACCAGCGCTGGCATTGTTGATGTCGATGGATGTGTAACTTCTTGTTGAAGGGTAACAGCATTTGATAGTGCCTGAGTCACTAATCGTAGCAGTCGATCTCGAATAGATTGAACCGTTTGCAATCCCAGATTTTTCGACGATGCGCAAAAACGACGTTGAAGCTGTCAACGAATTGCATTGAAACTTGCTTAGCGATTGATGCAGCGCGAGGTCAGGGCTGCGTGAACCTTTGGGTCTCAGCTGAACAATCCCGCACAATATACCCAAGGCCATTTCCGTAATAACTAGTTTTATTATGTTGAGAAACACGCACGAGTATCACAAGTCTAGGTACGATTGTCATTATATTCGATCAGCTTGATCTCTAATGTAAATTTGCATTGTAGAGATTTTGCAGGGAAGGTCCATCATGTGATGGTTCTGGTCCACAAAGGTAAAGAAAGGTGTGACAAACGTTGATTGTAGCCTGGAAGATACACGGGTGTAGTCAGTGTAACTGAGAGCAAATGAAAAAGCTGGCGCGATAATGTGTCTTGCACGAAGACGTTATTATATACAGAAATATCTTTGGGCCAGCTGAGAACGTTTTCAAACAAAAATAGAATTATCAGGAGAATATTTTACATACAGTATAGCTAAGACCAACATGATATATTATCACACAAAAGGAATCTCCTGAAAATACATATATGCGGTTTAGCAACGTTCAATAATAATAATATTTGCTGCTAGCTGTATTAAGCATTCGTCTGACTGGGGAATCTCGTGGTAACTTTGCTTGGAGGCGGCCACGGGTTACAATCGCTCAAAGCTCACTCGCATGCGCACGCGTAAAATACCGAGTGTTAAGTGATAGGGTATAGAAAGCTTTGACCCACATAGGCAGTCAGAATCTAAATGTTCCATAATGATACTACTGAAAAACAGGATTTCCGCTGATAAAATGTGCACATCTCCCTGACCATTCTGTGCTTTGTATGCCCGAACCCTGTATCTACATACCGATTTATCCATCCATCCATCCATCTCTCTATCTATCTATCTATCTATCTATCTATCTATCTATATATATATATATATATATATATATATATATATATATATATATATATATATATATATATATTTATGTCTGTCTATCTATCTATGACTGAAGTTTCCTCACTAAAAAAAATTATCAAAAACGCGTGGTTTTATATTTCATCTGTTTTCTTTCAAAATTAGCTAACCTTTATCGTGTTCGTGATTAGTGTATGCTTGTGGAGGACAATGTTTCCTATCTGATGTGTCTGTAGTGTATACAATATATTTTTTACCTTTCTGCTGCTGAGTATACGCATCCAGATTGTTCGTACCAGTGACTGTATTGGCAACAATTTTGACTGAAATTAAGTATGCAGAAGGTGGGTTTTCCGTCTGAATAAATATCAAATAATTGCTACAATGCGTAAACAGTTGTCACACATACTTTGAAAGATTCTCTCTTCAAAAGCAATTTTGAGCGATTTATGAGATCATATTCTTTCTAGAGTTCTTTATTATTATTATTATTATTATTATTGTCGCTGTAGTTTAATTATATGCTTAGGTAAAGAGCTGCACATATTCGTGCACATTCACGTGATCAAATTATCGGTGGAATTATTAATAAATATACTTTTCTAAAATTCAAAAATGATTTATTTGTCACAAATACCCATGCTTACATAAGTGTTTGCAGCCAACTGGCTTAAACTTCCATTGATATTGATAAGAGCATGTGGTAGAGGTGTACACAGGTTTGAAAAATTGCCGTTTTCATGAGAAGTTGTCGGCATTTCTGTGTACTTCATTAAGTACATTGTAAGACATTCCTGAAGCAAATCAAGGTAATTTTCTGAATTGTCAGACTCTGTTTCTCAGTATTTCTCAGTGTTACTCGGCAAATGTTGGATCGACCCGTCAAAGGCCAAGTTAATTTGATGGTAGTGCAACAGTTTGAAGCGGGCCTATTATTACCCTTTCCAAAACCAACTTCCTGACTATTTCAACATAAAAATATTCAACACAAGCAACATGTTAAGTTACAAGGTCTTTCTCTATAGCGGTGTCATGACAATAGACGTGAATCAGTTAAAGTCAATTAAATAAGAACATTCTAAAGGGTCTTCTCCTTTAGTTTCTTCAAACGCCGAACAATGAACCTATGGGTTTTACATAATTGGTAATACTGACTACAGTACCTTAAAATGGACCGTTATGCTCTTAACCGGAACTAATATATTACAGTCACCATTCCGAAATGGCCTGTTATCCCCTCGATGAATTCCATGTTAAAATGTCCATAGGTTTAACAATAAGGGCCTTTAAAGCTTGAATACACTTGGGCGTATATATGGAGCAGGATGAATACGTATTATATTATTGTATTTGACCAATTGAACAATTAAGGTAATGATCCAAATTCTACGATATAAATTTACCAGCAGTCATAGAGTTGCGCCCCCAGCGTGATATTTTTCTCCGGGATCACTATAGACGCTAAAGTCTGCACAGGATCTAGAACATTGGATGCATCAGTATACATATGGGTGTATATAGAGAGCAATTTAGCACTTATTTCTATTGGTTGCCCAAATGTATCCCCATATTAAAATGAATTCTGGTTAATCTTATGTAAAATACAGGTCCATGGGACAGTGTGTGGCTATATTGTGGTCTCCACCTGTAGAATTAGGATATTTAGTTCCCTCGTATGGTTCTGAACGGTTTTGTAACCTTGGAGATGATAAAGAAGTTTGTTTCTAAAAGGCTTGTTGGATTTCGTTGTAATTTCACGCGTAGGATGCAACATTATTACCGATCGAGACTCTGGCCAATTACACTCAGATTTCTTCCATGGATATATTAGACAGTGTACCGATCCAAATATCTAGGTGTGTTGAATTTGGTCTAATTTATTAGGAGTAATGGGGTTGGCTTTTTTTGGACCAAAGAAGTGTGCGGTACAATGTAATAATGGTAGTTTAATCCGCTCCCAAAGTGGTGACCTTGAGGTTGTTCATGAGGGTGAGATCCTACAAACACTATATAGTCCACTTATGTTTTTGTCAGATGGCCATCTAATAACATACCCATAAATCTGAGTGCTTTTTCATCTGATCTTTGTTTTTGGTAACATTTTGGCGTTTACTTGCGAAATTTTGTTCGCTCTGCAGTGAACTTAATTCCCACTGTCTTTCAGGAGAATAGTTTCAAAACCATCTATTGGCATACTTACATCAATTTCATTTAATCTTCTCTTTATCCTGCAAACCACAGTGTCACCGGAGAGCTCACATGCCTTCCAGACTCCGCTGTCATCAGCAAACTGAGAAAGGTCTGGATCAGATGGGTCTATTACCTTCTCAAGGTCAAGGATCATAATGTTAAAGATAGAGAGCTTATAACACTACCCTCAAGAGTACCATTATCAAGTTCGTGTACGTCAGAGTAATTGTTTCCTACTCTAGTTAGTATATTTCGACCTGTTAAGAGGTGTTCTATGCATATATGCATACGACATGTTATTCCATAGCTATTTAATTTTGCGATTGGTTCGCATCAGCCGCAGACAACGGTTATTCAGAACATGGATCATCTTCCAGGGCGTTCTTTGCTCAGAAGAAGAATTGTACTCCTTCTCTGGCGTATTTGCGATATCTTTGTTAAGTCGCAAGCATTAATCTGCATGTGTTCGCGTTCTGTACGTGTAGCTGCAAATCATGTTATAGAACGTTGTTTCATCTATCGATCGACATTAACTGTTTTTTGGCAGATTCAAGAAAACTAAAAGACCCATATAACATAGTTTTAAGAATCAGGTTTCAAATACCCCTTGTATAATATCTTCATAAAAAGTTCCGATTTAGTGAAGCTCTTGAGATTAGAGTGTATCGCAACTTCTGCCATTAACGACGTGGGAGGGTGTGTGTACAAATGTTGCCAGTATTATTTCCAAAACATTAGGCATGCAAATAGACGTATGTTTGTCTCAACTGAGTAATCCAACATGTTATTCTTATGATATTCAAAAGCGAGACATTACTTAGTACAATGTAATGATTTTATCAAAAGCGAGTGGATTCAATTTACAACAAATATTAATATATTTTGAAGAAAGGATTTAATGTTATAAAAATACAATTTTACTGAACGAAATATAAAACATGGTACTAACTGAAATCATTTACCAAACAAAACCGTATTTATTTTATCGAGCACATTAGTAGCTGCTATCAGAATAATATTTCAAAATAAAATATATAAAAATACATAAATATTTTACATTTATAATCATTTATTTTTGTGCTGACAATCAAGTATCTGATAAACAAATTCTTGTTCAAGGCAATGGAATTCATCTCGACAGGAAACTTTACTCTCTACTTTGTTGAACCTGCAATAAAGAAGAAAATACGTGCTAAATTTTTCACTTTGCAAGCATTATCAGGAACTGTATGAAAATACATTCATACTGAGTAGCTGTCATAGCCTCGTTTACAAAACCAGATCTTTAATTCATGAAATGTGTGTGCACCCATAGCCCAATGGTCTTGATTCTTCATATATGCAACCTAACACCTTGTGATTAAATCGAGACTTTAGAATTGCGTTTCCCGTCCTTAAAACCTAGGGAGCCGCTGTAATTCTGTTGGTAGAGCATTCGTCTCATAAAACTAGGTTCTATACCCACCCAAGCCAGCTAGAGTCGACTGTCTTGGTGTGTCCTTTAAAAAGGCACTTGGCTCCCATTTCCTCGGCTTGATATAGAACAATAATGAGTTTAAAGTGCGGTTAAAAACAACGAAAAGCAAAAACAATCCCCGAAATCAGTTGTCCGGTTATTGAATCCACACGACTGCGACATTTGTGTTAGGCTTGAGGATTTTAGTGCAGAGACAACAATGTTATTTGATTCATTGTATATATTCACTGTGCATCTCTAATCAGTCTCATATATTCACTGTGCATCTTTAATCAATCTCATATATTCACTGTGCATCTTTTGCATCTTGAAGTGCAGATAAAGGTTTACCACAGTGTTACCATGGATACTAAATCATTCTAAAAGTGTTTTACTTGGTATGCGATTGATACCCTTCTTGCCGAAAATCAACATTGATTATTCTCATACTTGAAAGCTAAAAATTGCTGTCGAAAAACTAGAGAACTAAACTTTGGTAAAGATTAGAGAAATAATATATATAGAAGCTTTGACATGAGAAGAGGAACCCAATGAATTGAACCAAACGGTATCAAAAGCAGAAAAAGTTGGTCTTTTTGAAAATGCGTATTAACCTACCATTAATTGCCAACTGAAACCATTTGATATCAATAAAGAACCTTTGTATACTGGATTAGTGCTAGATTTGGGGTTTAGAGTAAATCAATCTCGTTGAGATAGCTCATATACATGTCTTAAAATGGATATTAAAACGAGGAAGATTGCGTCTTTTATATGCTTCATGGTGATAAAGGAAGATTGCGTCTTGTATATGCTTCATGGTGATAAAGGAAGATTGCGTCTTGTATATGCTTCATTGTGATAAAGGAAGATTGAGTCTTTTATATGCTTCATTGTGATAAAGGAAGATTGCGTCTTTTATATGCTTCATGGTGATAAAGGAAGATTGCGTCTTGTATATGCTTCGTGCTGATAAAGGAAGATTGCGTCTTGTATATGCTTCATGTGGATAAAGGAAGATTGCGTCTTGTATATGCTTCATGGTGATAAAGGAAGATTGCGTCTTTTATATGCTTCATTGTGATAAAGGAAGATTGCGTCTTGTATATGCTTCATGGTGATAAAGGAAGATTGCGTCTTGTATATGCTTCATTGTGATAAAGGAAGATTGCGTCTTGTATATGCTTCATGGTGATAAAGGAAGATTGCGTCTTTTATATGCTTCATTGTGATAAAGGAAGACTGCGTCTTGTATATGCTTCATGGTGATAAAGGAAGATTGCGTCTTGTATTTGCTTCATTGTGATAAAAGATATTGCGTCTTGTATATGCTTCATGGCGATAAAGGAAGAAAACCACTTACAGTTCATGTGAAAAATATTTCTAAATGTTGGTGTAGATTGATAAAGTGTAAATACAGCATGTAAGTAAAAGTATTTTACAATGCCCCACCCCCACCCCCATAAACGAGGAATATAACTAATATCATTAGTTTATCTTGTTGCTCATTTATTAGTTACTTTTTCTATTCCTCACCTGTAACAAAGTGATCTGAGTGGTATAGAGATTTTATCTTTTATCTAAAATATAATCACCTTAAGATATGGTATAAGTAATCCTTTAAAGCATTGGTTTTAATCCAGTAGAACGTTTCTTCTATTTTTTACGTTGTCTGTTATCAACAATTATTATTCTCTATGTCATGTTTACCCCGACCCAGAGTAGCCCAGTTGAAACATGTATAATCAAAATAATTCTGACAAGCCATTGTTTGATATTAAACATTGCCGCAGGCTACCACTAATCCATTACGTAAGATTGCCGTGGTTAGAAGTGGAGAACCGGACCTCGGAGTTGCGAAGTCACAGATAGCCAATTATCACCTAAGTGTGGAAATGGTTGTCCAAGATCAAAAGAAGTTGCCTGAAGAAGTGGGAGTGTCTTAACTTCTTTTCCCTGCAGACAGACAGACAGGTTGAACTGGCCGCTAAGACGATTGGACAGGGTCACAGCGCCACCCAATCAGAATCGAGATAGGGGAGAGACCTTGATTTGGGTAGAATGATACCTCCGCGTCTTCCGGCAAGAATTAGTTCGCTAAGAGAAATTACCCAGAGTGGAGGTTAGCGTAACTCAGAATAGCCATTCGTTATTGGCGGGAAATCTTAGAGCAGGAAATTCTAAGTACAGAGAGCTTCAAATAAGGTCAGTGGGATATTTGTTCGGTCTTTG
The DNA here is from genome assembly GCA_028554795.2 of Sinohyriopsis cumingii. Lineage (NCBI taxonomy): Eukaryota > Metazoa > Mollusca > Bivalvia > Unionida > Unionidae > Sinohyriopsis > Sinohyriopsis cumingii. Next base: position 78,104,594 of record CM068830.1, on the reverse strand, counting down.
TGGAATGCGACTGCATTTTTATTGTAGGTCGTATGTATACTTTATTATTACTAGAATCGTAGTACGAAGAATTACATTGTTTTGTTAATATGTTTGCATATTTTGAAGAAATGAGTTGATATTTGTAAAGAATTATATAGCTTGCTAGCCGTCGTAAAAGTTAATATTGTAATTCGTTATGTGGGTATTTTATAGTAGACTAAAACATGTGTTCATATGATTATAGATTTTGCCATTGTTGAATATTTGTAATGTACAGACATGCGTCTGATTGTTGTCAGATTGTAGTACCATGAGATTAAATATATATGTGTATATACTGACGTGACGCAATGCATTGATGTCTGTATGACAATTCGCTATACCATGTTATTACGCTATTGTTTACCCTGCAAGAAGTGTGTGGGAATTTCGATGTGTACGCATGCGTGACAGAAACCGTGATGGCCTTACCTGATGATTAATTGTCGATATAGTGTGAGGTGAGATTCGATAAAACATATGTTAACGCCTTGTGGTTTTTCACAGGAAGCTTTGAGGGACAGACCAGTTACAGTTTGGTCCCGTAGTCTCAGATAGAGAGACGGAGGAAAGGAGAAGAAAGGAGAAGTTGAAGTCTGGGAGCGAAATTGGAGGAGGAGATAGTAGAGAGGGAAACGGAGACAAAGGAGGAGTTAGAAGAACGGAAAGAAGGAAGGAATTAGCGGGAAAGGAAGAGATGAGTAGATGCAAAGACGGGGGAAAATCGAACTCACACTGTAAATCACGGGATGAATTAGGCTGTTACTTGGTCGAGGGAAAGACGAGTGATTGGAAGTTATCGTTTTAATTAATTGAATTTATTAAATTGTTATTGATTGAATTTTCATCTTCGTGTTCTCTATAATTTTACCATCGGCATTGCTGACTGGGGGATCAGAGCTGTAAATCTACCTCGTCACTAATTTAACTTTCTAACCTCACGAGCCAGGGTGGAACTTCCATCATAATTTAATTAAAATATATTGGAAGAACCCCACCCCAATGCGTGCAAATGTCACACTCTATATTAATGTTTCGTTGTCATTTCATGACGCGTTTATGTGCCGGCACAGTATGCACTAATATTTTTCCTTACTTTAAGTATGTAAGCTTGAACTAAATCTTTTTATTCTAGCTGAATGCAATAATAATGTGCAAATAATTTCCGAAATTCACAAAGTCAGCAAAAAAGCACAATACATTTATTCAAGGTCAAGTATATAGAGAACAAAACCAATGAAACAATGTAGATTCTTATCCGTCCTTTTCTTGCATATTTCAAGCAGGTTTCAGGCTTCTTCCTTTTATTTCTTTATCAGTAAATGCGTTAATCAATAAATTATTTTGATTGCTGCCTCAATAGAAAGGTTTCTTTTTAATGATAGTCACAATGAACAATGAGTAAGCAGCAGTCACGTAATTGTATACGTTACATCAGCAACAAAAAAAAAACATTTTCAATTTCTCTCCAACTCAGAATTAAGCTACTATAATTGTATACTGACGATACAAATATTAGTTTTCGAACGTTACATCTTTCTCACGGTGCCCATGCAAGAGGACAGTCGTGTGACCTCGATCAGTAATTTAACAAATAACCGCTTTTTAACACTACTATGTACATACGTCTTTGAGATTGTAACAAGTGTCAAGTGCAACACACAATCACAATCACCAACAGCCTTCACGAGACGATCATGAATACGATCACGACACGGTCACTGTTTGTCTATCACGATTGTCTATCATGATTTTGATTTCCATTAACGATTGCTTGGTATTGCAGACCAATACATGTACATGATTGTATAACAGACCCAATCTATGCACATGAGTATAGTTTACAGTTATCAGTACAGCAAGCAACAGTCTGTTAACAGGCTGATCGATACTTATACCTAGCATAACATCTCTCTGTAATGAATTTAGTCAGTCGGGTAGTTCTTGTATGAAGCAATATTAATAAAGAAAAAAGGCTTATTTTGCTTGTCTATCTAAAAGAGAAATGACGATTTCTTGACTTAATCAAGTGCTGTAGTGATTCTGACGCCCCTGCTTCATGAAGCGAAATTGCACATTTCTTGTCTTCATACAAGAGCTAGCCAAAATCTGTACTCGCCATTTTTTTCATTTACTTGTTAAGTGTAAGAGACTTAAAGGGTTGTACTACGGATGAAAATATTACCTGTTCGAATCCAACTGGTAGAAATAAATATTTTTCTTAATAATTGAGGAGGCATCGATGCTTTAATTGGTTGTGCATGAAAACATGACGGGTGATAAGATGATGAAAGGTAATGTTAATTTCCAGTAAAACGCACACATAAAATATTTATATGTTCTTGGTTTGAATAACTACTAGACTTTCTAGTATGTCGCTGGGGTTGTATTCAAAACACCTTGATATATGTATGGACTGCCACATTACATAGACCTTAAAAACTTAATGTGCAACGGCTTACAGTTGGTAGTGTGCCTATAATCACAAAAATAATAATTCACAAGCATAACCCTTGCGGAGAGATATCCATTTATATTTTAAAAAATTCACGCAGTATGTATATATGGCAAAACGTCCAGAGATTGATGCACATATAATTTTCAAAGGATATATCCAATTCTGTGATTAATATACAGGACCAATGGAGTTCGCGAGTATTATCGCGCGCAAGCGAAGACGCGCTGACAAAATTTTAATGGAACCTATAACTGTAGAAGCGCATGACAATATCAACGCCGTTGGAAATAATACAGAAATAAATGAAATAATAGACAGAATTGAAGCTATTGTAAGACATGATCCTGGTAAAGTACAAATATTTCTCCATCAGACAAATATATTTCTGTATATACCAGTATGTCGACTGTGATTTGGTTAAGGCAAAGAGCGTGGGATAAGAAAAACATATCTAAGTGATTAATATCAAAAGAATGTCCACTGGATCAACTGCAATAATCCCCGATAACGACAACAGCACAAGAGAAACAATTCTCGCGTGAGTGTAATGTACAATAATATCAAGAGGTATATGAAAAGCAGACATACATTATTAGGTATGATCATGTCAGAACCTGGTAAAAACAGTATAAAGTTTACAGCGGTGCAAACAGAAAAGCAATTAGATTATCTATGCAGACTTTGATTGTTTAAACGTTCCAGTGGAACATTCCAACACCCAAACGAACGCAGTACAATTTATGGAACAGGTCCCGATCGGATTTCGTTACACAATTGTCAGAGGTGACGGGAAACCTATACAGCCAACGTAATATCACGGCATGTACTCAGCTAAAGTGTATATTGCATCCATCGAGATTATCGTGAAATGTATTAGACTGCAGACATGTTCATGACCCGTGATAATATTAATATGTTTTCTGTGGACACTTATTGCTGGATCTGTGATGGTGATTTTAGCTCCACTGATGTAAATATTCATGATCACTGTTACATCATTGGCTCTGATAGAAGAACAGTATACAACGGATTTAATTTGCGATTCGACATAAATAAAATTAATGTAATGTTTCATAATCTGCGAGGTTATAATAACCACTTAATAATGTAGGCAGTAGCAACATCATCAAAGGTACAAATAAGCGTCATTCCAAGCAATTTGGCAAAATATAAGAAATTTAGGATTGGTCAGTTACAGTTCATTGATTCTATGCAGTTTTTGAATTCTAACATGGCCTACAAACACGTAAGCGGCTAGAAGTTTACTGAATCTCATATGCCACCCATGAACGCATTTTTACTAATCATTGTTTCGAGATGAAATTTCAGAAAACGATTATATGTCCGCGAAAAAGGTTTGGTTGGTGTTTAATTGTCGTAATCATGGCTACAATCACGATTTGTATTTGCGCACGGATGTGTTGCTCCACCCGGATGTGTTTGATGCATTCCGGGGTACTGCTATCCAGGTATATAAGTTAGAAAACGCACTTTACTTTACGTCACCGGCAACGACTTATTTAAAACGAAAGTCTTGAGCTGCTCAGCGATAATGATCAGCATCTGTCTGTGGAACGTGAAATCAACGGTGGGATTCCTATCGCTAGCCACCGCTATGTTCGTGCCAAATGTACTAGAATATGACCCTGCTGACCAAAATTCGTATATGATGTACCTAGATCCCATTATTCTGTATGAATGGTGTTAGACTGTAGGTCTCAACTTATATAACCGAAAGAAAGTGAAACCAACAATTTAAGTTAAATCAAACAAGCAATTTATTTCACCTCAATAAAAAGTTAAAATTCAAGACACACATGATTGTGAATTAAATCACAAATAATCCAAAAAGGTCCTATCAAAATTCCAAATATATCGAATATTCCGAATGAATTCTAATAGTTTTGAATGTCCTGATGTAAAACAATGATGCAATCCAGATGGTATTTTAATTAATTCACAAAAATCCAAAAGTTGTGTGCATAAATCCAAAAGTGAATGACCACTTTAGTAATTCAAATGAACATTTAAATAAATAATTGCACTGGAATTATATCTGAACATGGATGTAAACTCTTACCAAAATGGATTCCAACAGACTGACTTGCAACAATAATGAATTATTTGTTTACCAAATACCTATTGATACACATTTTCACTTGTTCAAGATGTGAATCGAAAGAAAATTCCAATCTGAGCGTAAACAGGACTGGATGTAGAATGTTCCGAACTCAATTGCTGTGTGAACATTCTATTTATAACTGGATGTAGAATGTTCCGAACTCAGTTGCTATGTAAACATTCTATTTATAACTGGATGTAGAATGTTCCGAACTCAATTGCTATGTAAACATTCTATTTATAACTTACAATCATGAACAAAAGTTAGCTATGCACATATTTTGTTTATATTACCTATTGTACAACGTGCAATCATGGACAATCGTTAAGCACAAAATTAAATATACATAATAATGAGCAATGATGCGGATCCTACCTGTTGGTGATTTGGAATGGTTTGACCCCACCCAGATAGACATCCAAACACATACACGGGTACGACAGCAACAGGGACAACACATATTTCTTCCAAGTTAATCTAGAATACACTGAAGAACTCACCACACTCATAACGATTATCCGCTGGCTCCAGAAGCGATGGTGGTACCCAGCTAGTTGCCGTCCCCTTGTCAGCGTGGTATTGTCGACGAATTCGGATGCAAGTTAACTGAATGCAACATACGTTCCCAAATCTTCGGACTAAAAACAATTATTTAGTCCACGTAGTATATCTGCAGTTGTATTTACGATTAGGAATGCGTGTAAGCAGCATGCATCTGGTACTCGGATTTCGCCAACAAGTTTGGATGGCACCCTATATACCGATAAAACAAATCTGCAACGGGTGCAAAGAATGACTTTGAGAAAGATTTTTTTCAAGCTCATGAATTATTTAGTATTTGGTAAAATGATGGAGAATTTGTGAAAGAGAATTCTACTTGATCGTGTTATGGACAGTGACCAAGATAAGCTTCAAATGCTTATTACATGACCCGGCATTTGAATCCGGGAAAATCTATGATGGTGACCTCACTGGCGTACGTAGTAATACATTAAAACTGTATCAGCTGCTGGCATTGGTGTGGCTTAGTGGTAATCACGACCACAAAACCATCATAGGTACACCAATCGGAATTGTTGTCGGGACTAAACCGATAGTGACCAGTGTCGCTGGCAGCTGTAGCAAAATCATTTCGATACGATTGAGTTCACGAATACGTGTTTTATTCGGATCTTTTCGTGGAAACATAAAGTAGTCTCAGTACGATTAATATACTGTACTCGGTGGCTACAGATGATAAAATAATTAGTATGGCTAAGATCGAGACTGTTGACCGAAATGGAAAACCAACGACAACTCCGAGCACAAATACGGAAAACGTAGAATAACTTTATTTTAAAATATAAAATACGAGCATACATAATGTCGCAAACTATTGTGGAATGCAATGTCCTCATGATTCCATTTCTGCAAATGAAGTCAAGAAATGCTTGTAAATCAGCTCAGTCAGATTATATCACAAACGGAACAGTGTCGAAAATATTACCTAGTTGTAAAATCATCTGGTATTAACAAATAAGATCTACAACCTGTAATTGATAATATTAAAGGAGATCTAGAGTCCTATAGTGACAGTGTTCAGTCATGATGCTTATAATATAAGATACGGGCACAAGAATAACAGATCTGGACAAAATGATATCATACTGGAATATAATTTATTAAAGCTATTCAATAATCTCCTAATATTTGTAAAGATGTCATCAGTTTCTGGAAGCTCTGTGATAAATTTGAAAGAATATAATATGGAAGACCGAACTGGAAAAATCCAAGTCCGGCATGAAACGAAGGTTGAATAGCCAGCTCATAAACAGGTCAATCCACCGAATTTATGTTGTGTCCGGTCATAGTGTCTGTAATACCACGACAGTGTTAATGTACAATCGCTCCCACAACGTACAATCACTGTCACAGTACACAATCACCGCCACGATATACATCCTCTGCCAAATTTACGTTCACTGTCACATTGTACAATTATGCCGCACACGCGACTACGTGTTAGCAAAAGTCTCCTTTGTGCTACAGTGTACAATCACTGCCACGGTGTACAATCACTGCCACAGTGTACAATCACTGCCATAATGATGTTGTTGTTGTTGTTGTTGTAGGGTTTAACGCCATTTTTCAGCACGCGATAGGCTATACATGGCGGCCAGTATTAATGGTGGAGGAAGAACCCAGGAAAACCCTGGAAAGAACCACCGACCCACGAGAAGCTACTGGCAAGCTTTCTCACATATCCACATTAGCCGAATCCGAGAATCGAACCCACGCAGACAGAGGTGAGATGGCAGTGATCCGTAACGAAGAGCGCTTTAGACCACTCGGCCACTCGGGGCCCCTCTGCCATAATGAATAATTACGCCAGAAAAACATCAAGTCTAATGTCATTACTATCAATATTATAACTGTCATCAACGAGGTTAACACACTCTTAAGTAGCTTAGCACGTAGCAAAATGCAAGTGAAAGTAACAATCACAATCGAAGGGATATCAGCTATCACATTGCTGATATACGTAACAAGGGTCAATTTATACTGTTTCTTTGTTCTAAACAATTTTAGGGTAATCGATAGCTAAAGTACGAAACCATACTAAAGACTTAAAACTTAGAAAAAGAATTCAAATACTTTTTTCTAAGAATTGATAAAGTCCATCATAGAAAGAAGTCTAAGGAAATTTGTAGGAGAACAATGCAAAAAGGTACACGATTTGGTTTTCTCCGCTACCTGCATCATGGGACGTTACTTTAAAAATGGTTAATCAGACTCAGTCCCTGAAGGGAATTGCATACGCTTGCTTTATTGTATATTTATCGTTATCGAAATGGACGCCAAAAAGTAAACTGTCCTTACTGATATTTCATGACGTCACAAACTGTCTTTATTTTCTGACTTTGATTCGTCCCTTCTGTTTATAACCGGTTTGAAAATTCGCAAGAGAACAATTAGATTGTACAAGACATTTCAACACATCTTTGTTCTTCACAATATTAAGCCAGACTACACCTGGAGGAAACTTCAGAACATGAGGTTGAGCAAAAAACCTCGTTTGAAATGAGTGTAATAAACTTTGAGCTCGTAAAATTTCATTGGCTATCGTTAAACTATGATAATGGTTACACTCATTTCATAAAAAGAATGTCATTAACAGTGACTGACATGCTACCATGATAATGGTTACACTCATTTCATGAAAAGAATGTCATTAACAGTGACTGACATGCTACCAGAAGATAAATTTGTTTATAGGACGTAAAAATGCATAAACAATTTTGATGAAACTTTAAGATAAGCAAAGAACATTGACAATGTTTCGATAATCCAGTCTAAATTGTATTCTTAATCGAAATTTAAATATTGTTCGTTCACTATCGATCTTAAAACTTTACTTTGTCACATAATCGATCACTTTACCAATAGTGTGTACAGTTTAATGTTTTTGATAATATAACATGCTAATATATCACATTATTTGATTCTGATTGGTCAAAAAAAGTCTATGAAATTTTGCGCAGTAGTCTGGAACTTTTTGTTTTTACTATTACTACTAACATTTCGACTGCCCAAAGGGAATTGTGGCAAAAGTCTCGTCTGTCTGAATATGGTCCATTTACCCCGCATGGGCTTGTTACACCATATATAGAATATCATGCACTGAAGAAAATGGCATTAATCCCGTAACAACAACAACAAATAAAACTTAGAGAATTGGTCAACTGTGAAATGGGGTGGGGGTAAACCTGTTACATGGAATCCACCTTATATACAACAGCGGTGTGAATGTTAACTTATAAGAGTAAATAAACTCACCTCTGTTCAGAGATGATTGTTGACATATACTGCCCTCCAAACTTTAAAAGCGTTAGCCAACCACACTATGTTTACACCGTAAAATAGCTATTGTCATGTGATGTCTACGTCTACTACAGTATACTATTCCCAATTGAATAATGCAAATATTCGGTCATAAATACATTACTGTAAATCTGGAATAGCTGCATCCATAATCATCCTTTCACATATCCAACAATTTAAATGCATGGAAGTGAAAATGAGTGACACACTCTCGTTATTAAACAATTCTCTGTGTGACATCAGATTGAACTTGCATATAAATTCTGCATTGAAACATTAAGTTGCTTGGATCAAATATTCTATTTATTCGGAAGGACGTTGCTCTGTGATGCATAATAGGTAAAAATTAAGCAAAAAATGTTTACTAGTTACAAAACAGCGCAAAAAATTCCAGGGAATTTTTTGACGTGCAACTAGTGAAAAGTGCGACATTTGAGTCAAAATTAATAAAAATTATTTCTTCTTTCAATCCTATTTCCATTCAAATAAAAACTATGTGACAAACAGAATCTCAGATGGGTAATGATTTAGTATCAAATATGAAACGAGTTGAGTAATGTCCAGCTTTTGCTATTACCAGTTTGAGATCCTCTATATATGAATAATCAAGATAGTCATAACGCGGGTGTGTGTGTGTGTGTGTGTGTGTGTGTGTGTGTGTGTTTTGGATATTTAACGTAGCTTTAACATTTTTTCAGTCATATCACTACGATATCTGCAGTGTGGCAGTTTATAGTATATCTAACACTGGGGCATCATGCCGCAGACATGTAGCATGATGTCCCACCCAGTCACATTATCCTGACACCAGGCCGACCAGTCCTAACACTAATCTCTTAATGCTGAGCGCCAAGCGAGGCAGCTGTTGGTACCATTTTTGTAAGTCTTTGGTGTGACTCGGCTGGGGATCGAACCCACGATCTCCCGCATCCGAGGCGGACGCTCTAACCACGTATGGACGAGTCTGAGCTGCATGCAATAGCATACTGTATAATATGTATTTTTAAACAATGGCCATATCGACGACTGAAAAGCGAGTAAAGTATATGTAAGATTAGTTGACACCGGTGTTGTTTGCTTTTTTTAAAATCGAGAACCATCATTCCAGTTGAGAAACAAAATTTTACAATCGCATGATCTGATTATGTTCCAATATAAAGACCGCTATGAGATCGTATCCATCATTATCAAAAAGACTGGTTTCTACACATATTTACCATGGATCCGAGTACATAAGTGGCACCCAGTTTAGCGAATTCCTTGCTTTGCCCCAGTAAGTGGCGTACACGTCATAACCAGTACGGTACAAGCAGAACATTCTCTGAATTCCAACATGTGTATGATCTGTCGTTATTGTTTTTCTCGTAGACTTAAAAAAACATAACCTTGATCTAGTCCTTCCAATCCTGGCTTTTGTAAATCATTAATTAGTAAACAGACTGAAAAGCTGATGTTATGCACGTATGTTGTGTTTATTTTTAATAAACAAACATAGTTTGCATACATAATTATCGGTATGATCTAATTCTATTGGACAATATTATTACGGCATACGTGGTAAGTTAGGTTCGTCTTCCAACCCGCGAACTCTGCCTCCGCATTTCATTCCAGAAAAAGGGCATGGTTATCGATTAAATTTACATCTTTCTTAGAGGATTTTGTTTTCAATGAAACTACCAGATATGTAAGTTTGCTTTTTACTTTTTTTTGTTGCTTTTTGTTTTGGTCACTAGCTCATCCAACACTTAAGATTCCAAGCGCAGTTTAACAATTTTCTCGATGGAGACAGCTTTCGGAAATATTTCTGGGTTTTGCATGAATAAAAACATTGAAACAGACCAAATATTCAAAAGAAAACAAAGTAAGGCCGAAGAAGAGATTGAAGTTTTACAGCCTTTAAAGAAATACTACAAAAATCGGTTCATGGACAATGCACCACAGTGCACGCACTATCAGGATACATACGACAGTATAAGACTATGGTGGTTACAACTCAACCCCTGATTCTCATATACAACAAAAATGCTTCTTACATCATGATGAATTCTCAAGCAAATCACCCGAGGATTCAGTTAGGTTTATATTTTCCATATTGCGTTTAAATATCCCTATTTTGCCTGTCTTTTGGTGCCGCACATGATGGCAAATACGGACAGAAAGAAAGTAAGAAGATAATCATCAGTGCCCTACACCAAATACTCACGATTATCAATTCTGCGTTTTATTCGATTGTGTATCTTTAGTGCGAAGTGTTGCTCTGAGCAGCTTTGAATATTTAACCTGCTTAATTGTTTCGATTACATTAGTTTTTTTCTTGATCAACAGGCACAGTGACTAGAAGATGTCAATAGAAATCATTAATATAGACCCTTCGCTGAATTGTGTGTGTGGTTTAGAGTCTTGCAATCCATTAAGACTATCACGTACAAGCAAACAAAACCCCTGCATGTTGACATTTCCACGTAGAGTTTGGTATGTTGCACCACTTTATTTTTTCTTACAATCAGACATGTATACTATATACCTACTTGTAGGTTTCTGTATAAACCGTTTTCCAAAGTTTCTCATTTTTAATGTACACAACTAGTAACATTGCAATTCTCTTCATTTCTCATTGATAGAGACTACTGCTGAAGACTTAATTATTAAGCAAATTAGAGTTATATCCCTTGGTTAATGTTATTTCTTGGTTTTTCCAACATGATCATTTGATGTTTTTCCTAATTATTTTCAAAATATATTTATTTGTCATTTTTTGGGATATTTAACCATATATTTTCTTTAAATCCAGTTTATTTTTGTTTTCGACAGAAATGCTTCCTAGCGAGTACATTTCTTCCCGAAGGCTAGGTGATTATAAAACAAAATGGTACTATACTCAGTATATGATAAATTCCTCCTATAAGGGATCCTCATAGAATCCCCGTATGACGTCACAACTAAGCGTCTGCAGAGTTCAGAACCATTATGGCAGCGAAGTAACGAGACGAACTCTAATACTATGGAAATGTTATATAAATAAAGCGTATCATTGCATTAAAGATTATAATGAACTGCCTGCTTCATATAAACTCAAATAAGGATCTATACGATTTGTTTGTTTCATTATTGCTATGTATACTTCTCGCATTGTGATATTGTACACGGACCTTTTGGTATTAGTTCCAAACCATCGTCTGTTAGTTTCGATACAAATTGGGTTGCTATAATTATTATAAATCATTTTGAAGCAATGCTTTTAAATAAAGATGAGATCGATGACTGATGATACCATTCTTATCTATGGATTATATACTATTTTGTGTGTCCTCGGTCTTCTCTACTACCTCTGCATGTTTGCCGGTATCAGTATGGTATTACATTTAGTAAGAAAATGCAACTAAAAATAACGAGGTCAATTCCATACATGTTAGGAAGTTACCTGATTATGCTGCAAATATAACTGTTCAAATGGATGTTGGCAATGACCAATCATGGTCGATAGAGTGTCTATTTGAGCTTAAACTTCAATCTCAAATGAATGTAAACAAATTCGACAAACTGATAAGGCTAGTCTAGTAGCTACTGGCCAGCTAAAAAGCGCCATGAAACAAATTTTCTATAATTATTCTCATTCTTACTTGTGTCGGCTATAACTTACCCCAACATTGCTTCATCATATCGTGCTTTGTAATAAATCGACCGGTGATACTTAAAGGAATGCAGTGATACACATAGTTACCATGGATACACATACTATCCCCACTTCTATAGGGATCAGACCACTAATTCATTTCCCATATAACTTATCGTTAATAAATTGACAACTAAAAATAATTTCTTCGTTAGATTGTCACGTGAACCAAGCAAGTTTCCATTTATGAGAGAGGATATGTTGCCAACTACAACACTTGATTGAAGTTTGGGAAATGCATAATGGAAGAAAAATTAAGTCCATTTACCAGCCAATGCATACATCTCAAAATATTTAGTACTCTATTGTTTATTCCCACCCCAACCACCCTTGGTTCTCTGACTGTAAAGATTTTAGTGGTCTGATACCTTGTATTACCCACGGGAGTAAATTTAAACAGAGAAATCATCAGCCTATTACTGTTACTATTATATGCGGCTTACGCACTTATTTTGTATGTTTCTAATTTTTGTATGATCACGTTTGTTTCTATATTTTGCATTTAAAAAGATCGGTTCATTTCGCATTGAGTTTATGACCACATACACGTGTGTACCTTTACCTCGTATCGATAGGCATATATGTAGCAGTGAAACCAACGCAGTGAGTTATAGCATTAATTGATGTAATCACTGATACAAATAATCAAATTGGTGTTCATAGTCACTCAGATAATGTTTCTAACATGGACTTTAATAATTAACAGGAGCTCATTGAGTTTCTCGTTTTCTTTTCTTCTTCTTTAATGATACGGCAAATCTTGAGTTGTAATATTGGTGTTGTTGAGACTTTGCACATGCGCGAGAAACAAGTCATGTAAAAAGCTTTTAAAAGACACTCTTTACATAAGAGGTCGCAATTACTGACCAAAAGAATTATAGAAGGCTGGTGAGAGGCTAAATCAGCTGTTCCTGAAACTGTCAATATACAAATGTGTTGCGCCTACCAGTCGGCAATTGTCATTGGCAAGGTTTATCAGTGCAAAACTGGGAATATTATTTTGCCGATGTTCATTTAGTACGTTCCCAGTGTGCAATTGACCTTACGTGAGATGATAGATCGCGCCACTTAACAAATCACGTGATATAACCACCTGTTTATCTCCGACATACAGACAGTATTTGGTAAAGAAATATGTTTCAGTTTAAGTGATATGTTTATTAAAAGTGGTTTGTATATTTCTTAAAAATATAAAATTTCAAAGTTGCATATTTGTAATTGTATTTCATGTCCAAACAATCGAAGTGTTTTATTTCGGTAAATAATAAAAATCAGTTAAAAGCTGCTTGAGAACTTACTCATGTCAAAGGAAGTTTGCTCCAAAAGATGCTAACTTATTTAGTATATGATCTTATCCCATTAATTTTAAATGACTTATGTTTATGCTGCCTTGGAAGTAAATAACTTGAACTTAATGACAAAATCGTAAAATAATTACTGTTTAGAAGCATACAGTACATAATAATTGTAAAGTTAGGCTATGTTCGTCAGACGGATATTTTAACCAATGATGCCTTTTGATGTAAACATGTAAATGCATGCTTAATATATATTGGAAGATAATTATCAGAACCCGTTGTCTTTTTATTTCTTTATTGTTAAATTACATTTGTGTATATCCATATCCCTCCTTCAGCCCAGTGATAAACTAAAGAGTGACTCAAGTGTCTGAAAGATCGACACGGTGAATCATTATTTCTGGGACAAGCCAACATTTAAGTGTATATTTTCAAACCTTAAAATAATACAGTCTGGGGTTCAGTTCTTCCTACACAAGAAAAACTAATATACATCATATCCCGAATGTAAGGGAGTTCTCCGCCTATATTTTATAAACTTTCTTTTTGGCATATATTTTTATTTTCAATTTCTTTTTGTTCTTCAAGTCATCGACGGGACATGCGTTTCTGCTTACTTGTATGCAAAATAACACGCTGTAATTGCCATCAATTGTGTCTATATACAGCTGCTTATACACGTGACCACAAGTCTTTATCCATTGAAATTTCGTCTATGTTTTGGGAAAGGAATAAATCTAATTCCTCACTTTAGACGATCTGGATATCAGCTATCAGAATTACAGGGCTCCCACTGATTTCTTTTCACCGTTTTCGATCGAGAAATCAACAAATCATTGCAAATTCTTAAATACTTTTCATACTCAATTCATCATTACCAAACGCAGCTTGTCGGTGGAAAATGGCGGATGTAAGCAATGTCTGGAGGTGTGTCTAATTTACGCTTTCTGATTTGGTGATTGATAAGCCTGATTGATAAGTGGTGATAGGTCAGTTATTGACATCAAAGATGACAACACATACTAAGCCATAAAAATGAAGTACATGGAATAAAAACAAGGATATGTTGAGCAAGCTATTCCGATGATTTGCCAAACCCTTTCTGAGAATTATATCTTTCGTAAGGACAAGCGTCACACATGACATTGCATTTTATACGAGAAAATAGATACTACTAACATGTGCAAGCTTTCCCAAAGGCTTTTTTACTTTCGATCCGGACAAACGACGCAGAACAAACATACACTACATTTTCCCTGACACATTATACACTGCCAAGATTTACAAGACGCTACATTTTCCTTAACTCATTATACACAGCCAAGATTTACAAGACACTACATTTTCCCTAGTTCATTTTACACAGCCCAGATTTACAAGACACTACATTTTCCCTAACTCATTATACACTGCCAAGATTTACAAGACACTACATTTTCCCTAGTTCATTTTACACAGCCAAGATTTACAAGACACCACATTTTCCCTAACTCATTATACACAGCCAAGATTTACACAGACGCTACATTTTCCTTAACTCATTATACACAGCCAAGATTTACAAGACACTGCATTTTCCTTAACTCATTATACACAGCCAAGATTTACAAGACACCACATTTTCCCTAACTCATTATACACAGCCAAGATTTACACAGACGCTACATTTTCCTTAACTCATTATGCACAGCCAAAATTTACAAGACACTACATTTTCCCTAGTTCATTTTACACAACCAAGATTTACAAGACGCTACATTTTCCTTAACTCATTATACACAGCCAAGATTTGCAAGACACTATATTTTCCTTAATTCATTATACACAGCCCAGATTTGCAAGACACTACATTTTCCCTAACTCATTATATACAGCCAAGATTTACACAGATGCTACATTTTCCTTAACTCCTTATACACAGCCAAGATTTACCCTTCTTCCATTACTAAAGCCTTCCTTCTGTACATCATGATAGTACATTCCTCATTAATCTAAATGTATTCTATCGTATGCATCTTCTTCCTAGGCATTGCCCTGTAATCCAAGGTCTTAACTTCTCACAAGCTAACTATGAGAACAATTTTTACATTCAGGTCAAACCAGATCGGACATCCATTTTTCTTGCTATAGCGCGTATATGACATATTTCTACGAAATGGTCTTTTTGTTTCTTAAACTAGATGTTTAACGGACGGTATCATGCTCCCACTACAACGTCTCCATTTTGATACACAGTGATTGACACGTTTGAGACGTATCATCTACATTTTTTTCTGCCTAACAGACAGATTGATACCATGTTAAACATTGTGACCATGTCACTGAATAACATGATGTATTCATGTAATTGCTAGGGATTACTCCACTAATCTTTACACCAAATATCCTTTAAACCAGTTGGAACTGTAACTGCTTACCTGTATACACGTCAAGGGTCTTTCATTAAAATATATTTGTTCGAGAGCAAGGGGTAAACATTCTGATCCCAGTCTATATAATGAACCCTCACTCTTCTACTAAACCACCACCAAAAATGTTACGGAAAATCAAAGGCAAAATTAATATCAGTTGTATCCAATACATAAATAAATCTGATGAAATAGCTTACCACAAATCTCAAATGCATTAACTGAACATTTTCGAAGAATTTCTCAAAAGAGAACTATTCTGAAAACTTCCGCGTTATCAAAAACATAAAAGAAAAGGTTTAAAATTTAAATCTGCAAACGCTGAAGATTGCAAAACAAACCTTTTCCTCTCAGAGGCCGACAAGACTATACTGTCTTTATCGAGCTAATGAGACTTCAGCAGAACCAACTTATATCCACTATCAACTTCTGAAACAATTATATGATTCACCTTTCAATACCCTATTAACATTTTCAATGAAATTTGGGAACTGGAGCGTTTCCGCCGTCATGGCGACAACCAGCAGTTGTACTAATACCTAAAATTGGAAAGGACCATACTGGCCCTCCCATTTATCTCATTTCACTAACAAGCTGTACTTGCAAAACTATGGGAGGACTGGTAAATCAGAGACTCTCCTGGTATATGGAGTTTAACAGCATGCCAGAAAACCTTCAGTTGGGATTTATACATATAAGAAGCACAATGGACCATCGAGTTAACATAAACGTTTATTACAAAAGCTTTAATAAAGAAAGAACATATACATGCCATCTTTTTACACGGAGAGGATTTATGACACGACCTATCTTTTATATTCAATTTGTGGAAAGATTAACATCTTAGCGTTAAGGTAGATAACATCCTTTCTGAAAATTATCATCAGGATACGAGTGTACCTATGGCAGCGTATTATCATTCACTCTTTTCAACATCAAAATTAACATCTTGAAATGCCTTAATTCAGAAACCGACTGGGATTTTTACATCGACTTTTTGATCTCATATGGCTCAAAGAATGTGAATGCCCTGTTGAATATCAACTGAAGATATGATATGCTTCATAAAGTTCAAAAATGGGCAGAATGAGACGGATTCGAATTTTCGAAATCTAAAACTTCTCCCTTTTACATAAAGATCATGATGACCCAATATTTTATCTTTCCGGTTCATTTATTCCTGTTTTGAGGGAAAGCAAATTGTTTAGGCTTTTCTTGACCATTAACTATCTTTCCTTCTCTGTGTTAGATACCTCAGACATAATTGTCAAAAAGCCATGGGTTCAAGAAGAGTTATGGGAAAGGAAGACTGTCGAGCAGATCAAGGGGTCCTACTCCAGTTATGCAGGGCTTTAGTAAGATCTAACTTAACTATGGCTCGATTGTGTATGGAAATCCCATATAATCTGGGGGATTTAGATTATTCTGGAAGAAAGTAGAATTCCCCATTCACAAAGTTTACGTGATTAAGGCAAATGTTTTTTTTCTTTAATTATAAAAATTATTGTCTCAAATTAAATAGATTGACCCTTCATGTTTCACTGTATTATTGTTATGGGAAAATGGGAACCTTCTAGCAATTGGTGAGGATAAAATTGAGTATATATGCGACTGGAGGGCCCTGATTGCTTGATAATATCGAGTAAAAGTTTAATAAAATGAATATTTTGAGAGATTATGCTATTTAGAACTGAAATAAAATAGACACTTTTTATTGATGGAATTTTAGTCCTTTTACAGACTTGACTTTGGGACGTTTATTAGATAAAAAGAATAATCCAGGACTTCTCGCAGACAAGCAACTCATTCTGATCAACACCTATTCTGACTGACCAACACTTCTTCTGAGTGATCCATGTGTATGCTGACCGACCAACACCCATTCTTACAAATGAGTAACCAACACGTATTTTCAAAATATGAGTTATCATCACGACCTAGAGAGCTCCGCTCTCTGCTGACAACAGCAGCTTGCTGCTGAAGTTGTGTTGTAAATTTTAAAAAATTTAATTAAGGATCTGGTACACATTGGGTAGCTCTTTACAACAACAACAACTACTTTGATTCGTTAGTTTACCTCCGAATGATGTTATCAAACAGTATGTTTCACTTGCCTGCACAATGATATTAAATATTGTATTGGTGTTGTTGTTAGATCCCTCATCAGGTTAAAAATCTTAGCGAACAGAAAATCCAATTTGTTTTTTTTTTTGTCGACCATAAACTTCTATCTGTCCACGATTCACAAACGTCTTTAATATCTCCCAGAATATCTGATGCTCAGAAATAGTAAAATTAAATTTTTCAATCTTCTTAGCAAGATGATATTTCACATTGTACCGTGATTGCTCTGTGACATAAACTTGTTTATCTTCTGGTACTATACCTGGTTCATCAGAAAATTTACCCTCGATGACAGGAAAAAAGGTATGTTTCTAGATAGAACTTTGAACTGTTAACAGTTCTTGGACTGCTAGCAGTATTGGGATTCTTCGAATCCTGATGTAATTCACACTCGGAATGTTTGTTCTCTACAGTATCACGATCAAGATCAGCGGAATGATCTGACAACCTTTTCACCAGTGAATACTATTCAGAAAACTTTTATCTACTGTAATAAAATCTCAAATGAAAAAGTAAGCATTGTCAGAGTTAAAATTTTAACATAAACCTGCTCTTCAACGTTGTCAAGATATTTATAAGCAAAGAAAAGACAGAAAAAAGTATGTGAATTTTATTATTGCTTATGATCCTTACTCTGTGTTTAATGTGTCGCTGACAGATTCTGCGGTATCAGAACTTTTCAAATACAAACAAATATTTTTATTATATCTGATAGAGACACGGTGATGAAATTGGCCCACTGTTGCTTGACGAGGGAAGATCTCAGAAACTTTCTCAGGACAGATGTTTGAATAAACTGCTTGCAGTTCAATTTTGTGCTGATTATTAAGATGATGTGGTGATTCCTTATTGACTATACAACCAGCCGGAGTTAAAATTCCGATAGATTGTTTGTTCGAATGTTTATCACAACGCAAAGCTCGTTGCCAGCAAAGAGGTTATATCTAGGATGAACCCATAATACTTCTTGACACCTTGCGAGGTCGTTCAAGATAATAGGCTGACACAAATTTTGTGTCATTATTTTATTGTGTTTTTTCTAATCTCTAACTGATAAGTTTCATACCAAAGAGAATTTTTTAAAAAATTAAAACAGTAGATACACCGATGTTAAAACTTGCTGATATCACAAAGAGAAGTTTATTCTCGACAAAAGTATATCAATCTAAAAAAATTGCAACTGCATTTTCTGGGTTTGACAACAACTTTAAATTTGATAATCAACTTTCACTAGAAAATTTCTCTGCCAAAACTTTATATCATCTACTTCTGCCAACAATTAAATCTGAGCTAGCCGCTCAAGAGAGTCTAAAGATTATAGGTCAGTTTTATATTCAGTTTTATAAGCTAAATATAACTTCGGGGATTCATGAATCTCAGCAGTTTGATGCAGAGAGGCCTGCGTCTCAATAACAACGCGAGGAATTTGCTTATCCTTATATCACATTAAGATCTCGTCGAATTTTAACTGGGTTATATTTTTGATGTCGTTGTTAGATAATATATTTCAAGAAATATGGAAAAAATCGATGAGTACACAGCATCAGGATCAGATTGGATATTTGATAAAATAACAGAAATATTATTTCACTTTGAAATATAATTCACTGCGAGGTAGCTCAATAGTCTGTAAGTATAAAAAATAGTGACAACAAGTGTTTCCAGTGGGCTATATTATCAGCATTATTTCCAGCACGAGATCATCCATATCGAGTATCGAATTATATTTGTCATGTTGACGATCTAAACTTTAGTAAGACTGACGTTCGTGTTGCTGAGAATCAAACTCCAAAATTTGGAAAACAAAACGTCTGTAGTTAACAGGAGGTATTAACGTGTTTGTTGTCGATGATGAATCAAAAAAGATTTATCCTAGATACATCAGCGATCGAGCATCACAAAAAATAAATTTATTATTTTATAAAAATCATTACGCGTGGATAAAAAAGTCTTTAACGGGCTAGTTGGAGGTCAGTACAACAAGCATGAAGAAAAGAAACATTTCTGCGTCAGATGCCTGCACGACTGTAAGTCTCAGCAAGTACTTGATAATCATCTCGATTATTGCTTTGACGTAAAACGAATATATATGCTTGGTAAAGACGAAAACATACTACAGTTTACAAATCACAGACGCAAGATGAAAGTGCCTTTTGTTATTTACGCAGATTTCGTATATATTTTACTTCTAGTGCTAGGAGCAGCAAATAACCCTGAGAAACCTTCCACATGAAAAATCCAAGAACATATTCCTTGTGGAGTAGCATATAAATTTACCTGTTCTGTTGATAAAAGTTTATCAAAATCAATAAAAATGTATCGTAGAGCGAATCCTGCTGTTTGGCTTCTGAAAAATCTTAACAACGTGGTTAATATCAGCACGATGTTACTCGCTAAGACAGCGACACTCGGCAAGTTAAGATTTATCGATAGTTTTCAGTTTATGGCAGCATCGTTAGATCAGCTTGTAAAAGGCTGCGGTAAGTTGGATAATTTGAGCATTTAGGTAAGAAATCAAATTTACTGACACAAAAAGGTGTCTTTCCCTTCGAATACCTTGACAACTGTAGATTTGATGAAACAAGTTTACCTTACAATGACACGTTTTTTTTCTCTCGGTTAAATCTTGAGAGTATCAGCGATGATGATTATGCTCATGCTAAATCGATCTTGGACTCGTTTGATCTGGGACTCGTTCGATCTGGGACTCGTTCAACTGTATTCTATCTGATCACAGATGTTCTGTTGCTCGCAGATATATTTTAAAATTTCAGAGACGTCAGTGCTGATAACTACGGTCTTTGACCCAGTTTGTTATTATTCAGCACCGCGACTAAGCTGAGATGCATTACTAAAACATAGCCAAATAAAACTAGTGCTGTTAACATAGCCTGACATGTTCTATTTCATCGAGTGGGGAGTCAGAGGCGAAATAAGTGTCATAACAAACAAATATGCTAGCGCCCACAATAACTATTTACACGATCACGATAAGACAGCGCAATCAAGCTTATAGTTCATCTCGATTGTAATAATTTTTAAGGATATGCAATGTCTGAGCCTATGCCTTATGGTGGTTTCAGATATATCAGTGAAAAAAAGCTTTTTTATGAAACTCGTAAAATCGTAACCAACGGTATTAGTTATTTTGTTGAAGGTGATCTTGACTATCCTGTTCAGCTTCATGATACGCATAATGAGTATCCATTTTGCCCAGAATCAATGCTGATCGATTACAGTTTATTATGAGGAAAACAACAAAATTATTCTCAGTGTAAATCTATCAAAAACAAAGTAGTTCCCAGTCTGCTTGACAAACGGAGATACTTTTAACGGTACAAATATCTTAAACATGCACTTGTTCACTATCATGTATTAAGAAACGTTCATCGCATGCTTAAATTTAATCGGTCATGTTGGATGAAAGATTATATCGACGTTAATACGAGCCGAAGAGCAGTTGCAAAAACAGAATTCGATAAAACACTTTTTAAAGTTCATGAACAACAGCGTCTTTGCCAAAACCATGGAAAATATCAGAAAGCGCGTCAATATTTAGATCGTTAATAATGTGGAACGTCGTAATAAACTTGTTGCATTTGATGATTCTGTTAGCATTAAATTATTTAATTAAAATCTAGTAGCCGTTTATAAAAGAAAGATAAACTTCAAGTTGATCAAGCCAGTTTATGTCGGTATGGCAGTGCTTGAGATATCAAAGAAGATAATGTACTGGTTCCACTACGACTTTTTTAAGGTTAAGTGGCCTAATGCAGAGCAGTTATTTACTGACACTGAATCGCTAATGTACAAGATAACAGAATCGCTAATGTACAAGATAACGATATTTATCAAGAGTTTTACGAGACTTATTTGATCTTTAGGATTATCAACAAAGAAAAACCGAAAAAACAACGCAGATTTCATTGTGACAATAACAAAAAAGTTATAGAAGAGTTTAAGTATGAAACAAACATTGCTGATATCGTTGATTTTATCGGATTGCGAAGTAAGTTGTATTTTCTTAAAACTGTCGGATAATAAAGTTAAAAAACCCAGCAAAAGGCATCAAAAAAAATGTAGTAGGTACGGTGATAGTATTCGATAAGTAAAAGCCTGGGCTAGATGGGTTTAGTTGTCATGTAGAGATGATGGCAAAAAATCTAATCGTCATAAAACTGCGACTAATATCATTATAAAATCTGGCCTGTGTCATTTTGATGACAAGCTATAGAGTTCTGATGGCATTAACACATTCGCGTTAGGATATAAAAGTATGATAGTGCTGTCTTTACCAGGGTGGATTTTTTAGATTGCTTATTACAGTATATTTTGCGTGAATGTCAAAAATTGGTAAAAGTAAAATAGTATTACTGTGTAAAATCGTTTGCGATTTCATGTTTAAAAAAATCGCTGTAGAGGGTATAAATGGGAGTTTCTTAGTCAAAGCCCTATCTTGTTTGACGACGATGATGATTTTCTTGATAGGCCATCGAGTTAAGTAATCGACTAAGAAATCTATTTTGCTGCCTCAACAAAGTTGTTGTTGGAATGTGTTTAGACTAACCTGGTGGGATTAGGGAGGGGGTAAAAACCATGCTGTCTTCCAAATTCAAAACAGAGGTTTGGCTATGAAACCAAGTTTAAATCCATTACTTGGTATAAGGATAATGTGACTGTGTGGGACATCATGTTCCATGTCTGTGGTATGATGCCCCATTGCTAGACATTTCTATAAACTGTCACATTGCAGACATCGTAGCGATATGACTAACGTACGAGAAGGTGGTGGGAACGGTAGGAAGACTAGTCGGTACGATTATTGAAACAATGTAGAAAAAGAAGGCAACTATGTTATACGAAATGATATGCTGACCCGATTACACATAAGTCATTTGAACAGTTGTTTTCAATTTTTAGAACCTTTTAATCTTTTTAATAGCATTTACGAGGAATTTATCAACCTGAAAGTTGAATTAAAGCGGAAACCCGAATTTCAGTAACTACCTGTGGCGAGACGCTTAAAACTTCTTTGATACAGTACAGCACAGTACAAAAATATATGGAGATCAAGAAACAAAATTGATGGGTACTTCGAAACGATAAGGAATTGGAACTGTATTTCAGTCGATTGAAAAGATGAGAACTATACGGAAACGGTACCCTAAAATGGTTGCAAAAGAACATTACAAATACTATAAAATAATATCCGTGACTGACCAAGTATGGACCATATAGTTTCAATAATTGTAATTTACTATTGCTAGTCTATCAATTGTAATACTTCTATTTCAGGAGTGTGTGGTGTGATTTGGATTTTTAACGTAGCTTTAACAATTTTTCAGTCATATCGCTACGATGTCTGCAGTGTGGCAGTTTATAGAAATGGCTAGCACTGGGGCATCATGCCGCAGACATGTAGCTTGATGTCCCACCCAGTCACATTATCCTGACTCCAGGCCTACCAGTCCTAACACTAACTTCTTAATGCTGAGCACCAAGCGAGGCAGCTGTTGGTATCATTTTTGTAAGTCTTTGGTATGACTTGGCCGGGGATCGCTCTAATACATACCGTTTTGTTTCAACTCTCTACATCATGAATGAAAACTAACGGTATACTTTTTAGTGATTTTATTGTTACTATTTAAACTCTTTAATCGTCCACATTGATTTCATTTCAAGGTTTTCGTTACTATATACATTGCTGCTTGCTTCGTTCACAGTTCACAGTTTTAATTTTCTCCCTTTCCAGTTTGTGGATTACCTTGATTATGGAAACTACGGATTAATTAAAGCACGATAAAGAGCTTTAATTAATCCGTAATTTCCATAATCAAGGTTTTATTTTCCATATATTTCCTTATAGGACAGACGGTACTAATGATATGGAAAAGCGGGAACCAGCCTGGAAATGGGTGAACATAAAATAAAGTATATATGGGTTTGGCTGACCAGGATTGGTGTATAAAGTAAGTTATGTTTTAGAAAAAGAATATTTTGAGAGCTTCTCCTATTGTAAGTGGAAAAAACAGAGACATTGTTTTATTGATGGAATTTCAGTTGATGGAATTTCAGTCCTTTAATAGTCTTGAGCTTGGAACACTCATTACTAAAATTAGCACCTGACTCTTTGGTGCGGAATTGAAAGCACATGTTTCAAACACACGCTGATTCAGAAAATGGCGCGCCTCATATCCTTTCCTCAACACGGAAGCTGACATCCAGGTTTCATCTATACTGATAAATATAGCTTTGATCATGTGCACTCAAAACTTTTGTTATTTAATTTTTAATATCATGGTGTTTGCATAGGTTTACTATGGGCACTGAATTAGTACCTTGAGTCCTATAGTAGCGTTGAGTTGTCTTTTACATGAATACTTCCTGGGGAGTTCACTGCTCCCTGAGGGTAGGGTGATTTTGAGCCATTATCGGTACAATATACAGCAGATAAACTCGTCCGATTCACCTTACGTACCTCTCACAACAGATATCCCCTTTACCTTGGTAGGATCACAAGGTCATGCTTTCATTTTGGTCGTAAAATACCATCTGAGTAACCTGGATTATGTATTTCCTTTCCATGCAAAATTTATATTATATTTTCTGTTATCTTTTATCAGACTTGACCTATGTGTTAACCGTATGGATTTTATAGAAAATGTAGGAGAAAAGTCTTTGATATTGTGCAGTCGATCTATCAGAGAGAGCGAGAGACAGAGAGACAGAAAAAGGGAGAGAGACAAAGAAAGAGTGAGAGAGAGAGAGAGAGATATGGTTAAATAGATATAGTGATAGATACAGCTTATAAAAGCATTGTATCATGCATCTACAGCAGGTGTGTCTAACCCACAGCGATGTCCTTCGCATTGTGCGGCCCGCGGCCATGTATGCAGTCCATTTGAAAATATGCATTTAAATTAATACGCATAATAAGTGATAAGGAACTGTTCCTGAGCATGCAGCACACTACCTTAAGCACTTTACCTGTTTTGGCCCCCAGCCAAGAAAGGTTGGACTCTCATGATCAATAGGACGTGCTTGTCCCGTTACATACATACACACACGCACGCACTCTGGCACGCATGCGCTACCCCCATACATACATACATACATACATACATACAGTGCCGGATTTAGGACAAATGAGGCCCTGTGCTAGTTAAGTTATGAGGCCCCTTACTTGGGCCCTGAAAGAGGTAGGCCCGGTAGGCCTACACAGGTAGTCAGGCATACATACTCTGGGCCCTGAAAGAGGTAGGCCCGGTAGGCCTACACAGGTAGTCAGGCATACATACTCTGGGCCCTGAAAGAGGTAGGCCCGGTAGGCCTATACAGGTAGTCAGGCATACATACTCAGGGCCCTGAAAGAGGTAGGCCCGGTAGGCCTACACAGGTAGTCAGGCATACATACTCAGGAAGTTTAGGACGTTTTGACTTTTGAAAAACATTTAAAAAATTCATCGTAAAATTTTTTTTGCCAGGAAGATGGGTCCCCCTGGCCAACGGGGCCCTGTGCTTAAGCACACCTAAGCACAATGGTAAATCCGGTACTGCATACATAGATACATACATACATACATACATACATACATACATACATACATACATACATACATACATACATGCATGCATGCATGCAAACATACATACATACATACATACATACATACAAGCCAGAAACCTAATTAAATATTCCTTGAATTAGTTAATTTACCCATAAGAAATAACCTTGAAATCACACTAATCTCATTCGAAAATAAGAGAACGTCAAACGTGAAATATTTCATGCTAGAATAAAACGGTTTACAATATCCATGTACTTGCTTTTGAGTCGTGTCCAACTGCAAACAACAAAGAACCTGATTTATTATCGTATAATGCGCCTGCAGATCAGGGTCTATGTTGTGTGTTCAACTGATTTTTCTTAACAAACTTCAATGACTTAGATCTGCCGGCACATTATTGGTCTGTGTAGTTTGCATTTGAATTACCTTATAAGCGTGTATAGAAGGTAATTCTTCTAGAACCTGTCTCAGAAATTCTCAACCATGTGTGGACCGCTCCGGTGGCCTAGTGGTTAGAGCGTCCGCCTCGGATGCGGGAGGTCGTGGGTTCGATCCCCGGCCAAGTCATACCAAAGACTTACAAAAACGGTACTAACAGCTGCCTCGCTTGGCGCTCAGCATTAAGAGGTTAGTGTTAGGACTGGTCGGCCCGGTGTCAGGATAATGTGACTGGGTGGGACATCATGCTACATGTCTGCGACATGATGCCCCAGTGCTAGACATCACTATAAACTGCCACATTGCAGACATCGTAGCGATATGACTGAAAAATTGTTAAAGCTACGTTAAAAATCCAAATCACATCACAGCACCTCAACCATGTGTGAAAATGTGGAATCACCCCTGTAATATACACTAATAAGATTTGGACAGTAGATAATATTTCATGTCATACCCCTGTGACATCAGTTCAAGACATACTCCTGTGTCCCCAATTCAGGACATACTCCTGTGTCCCCAATTCAGGACATACTCCTGTGTCCCCAATTCAAGACATACTCCTGTGACGCGCATTTTGTTGCATATTCCTGCAGCCCCCGTTTATTTCATTACATACTCAAGGGCTCCATTCATGACATATTAATGTGGCCCCTGTTTATGACATACTCCTGTGACTACGTACATGACCATACTCCTGTGACTCCGTGCATGACATATTCATGGGACTCCGTACATGACATACTCATGTAGGTTCCATGCATGACATACTCATGGGACTCCGTGCATGACATACTCATGGGACTCCATGCATGACATACTCCTATGGGTTTTGTGCATGACATACTCCTGTAGACTTCGTACAACTGAGGCATCAAAGTTGTTCTATTATCGCAAGTTACCAATGATCACTACTTTTCTTAGGTAGGATTATATGTTGCAACTATTTGTAGTTTTTACCTTTTCTGTAGGGTCATTAGCAGATTATTTCAGACCTCGTTGGTCGTAAATTTACCTATGTGGAAGGCAAGCTTGCAGATTGTCATAAGTATATCAGCCGAATAGACACATCCTGATAAAAAGTAATGCTAACAATATCATACAAAAAACAAAAATACATGTACCAATTACTAAACAATATCATACAAAAGACAAAAATACATGTACCAATTACTAAAACAATATCATACAAAAGACAAAAATACATGTACCAATTACTAAAACAATGTCATACAAAAGACAAAAATACATGTACCAATTACTAAAACAATATCATACAAAAGACAAAAATACATGTAACAATTACTAAAACAATATCATACAAAAGACAAAAATACATATACCAAAACTAAAACAATCGTTACGCAACAAATGGGAAAGAAATAAAACAAGAAGAGGGAGGAAGAGAAGAATAAATTAAAATGAACGGTTTAAAAGAAGAAGAAAGAAACATATAATTACTTCGAGTACATGATGAAAGGGAAGCAAATCTGTCTAATCTGAAATTCCTGGATTTGAATGTATTACGGGATAAATTCATTATCAGCGGAAGAATAGTTGGTAATACGATTGTAAAGTCTCGAGGTATTGACAAGAATAATCTGTAATACCATTGTAAAGTCTCGGTATTGGCAAGAATAATCGGTAATAGTATTGTAAA